>OX419723.1:20845201-22095201 GCA_948474765.1 Patella depressa
GGAAACGATTGAATGTAAATCAGTTTATATACATTCATATTACATTATTATGTGGCTTGCGACCCATTTGTGACAATTTCTAGGCCCCAAACATTAACGATTTAGCTCCTTTAAATTAAACATTCTTGTAACACCCTACTGTTTCGTAATTCAGTTTTAAGTAAATTGTTTAAGTGGCATTTAGTAACCGGCTGAGAACAACACATGGCCCAATTATATGGAATACAAGTTACTTAAAAGTATATTTATGGCGACGTTTCGTCTGGGTCCCCTTGTCTTTGCAATACGTTGCCAGAAATAAACTTTTACGTAATTTGTATTCCATATAATCGGGCCATATGTTATCAGCACTGGGCAACTTTAAAAATGCGCACGCGACAGTGTGTGCTATGGATCAACCAGTGAATCACACATGAAATGATCGAATTGTATGGTCAAATCACAGCAAATCTGACAGTGGGCGTTTTATTCTGGGTTTTGTTAGAATATTCTTACTGTATTTAGGTATAGCTTACTCAAAGGCCGGTGTTTACTGGGGGTAGGCAGATTGTGACGTAATTGATTTCATATTACTGGGTGTGTCAATTAATTTCGTCTGAGTCGTCGCAATGTCATCTTGATCAAGCTGACAAAAGTCATGACTCCAGGACATGCCTTCTTCTTTGATTGTGTGTGACCAATCAATTAAATCATCTGATTAAATTGTTAAGTCCCGTTGGTTACAGATAATCCCCCTCGGGACCCCCATACACACACGAGATAATCATTGTACGTTGTACTTGAAATATTAAATCCTTTTATATATATTATACAATCTTCAGAGGTGGAATAAACAAAGATATTATATATATAATCACCTAGACAACTAAAGCAGGGTCATATCGTAGACAAACTTAAATAGGTGGATGTGAGGTGAATATCTCTTTAGAGCTGGGAAAATATTCAATTATATTGCACAGCACATTCAATCAAATATTTTTCTTTATTAAGACATCAGGAGGATAATCGGATACTTTAATGTTTTCTTTAATCACGTCAGCATGATCATGATGTATTAGTAAACTCATTACTTTTTATCTGGCCTCGTCCCCGTTAATTATAATAGCTTTGTGGAAAGATTTACACAGATATCTTTTTATACCTAGGTGTTAATTTCACACCGAATTAGCGCAAAGACATTCAAGAGAGATGTGCAGATTAGTTGTTTTAGAAAAGCATGCGGACCTAAATCGTCCTCAGTTGATTCCAATCGATAAACTTTTATTCTATCGCCAAATAGACATTAAGATTGGAATAGCTTAGGCTATGTATGTCTCGATGACATTAAGGAATAATCAGTTTACCAGCTCATATAGAAATGGCTACATATGGTCGAGCACTGAATTCTGATTGGCACTTTATATTTGGCAAGAAATCTATGAAGGTCTGGGAGATATCAGTCATTGAGATTGCCAAAGACGTACTTAAATCGGCAAAGAAACGCGAGTTCTTCAATTGCAAAATAATTTCTGTAAAGAAATCAAAATAGGCTGTTGTGACGTTGTTTGATTACTGGAGTTTAATTCTTTAGTTTTTGAAATTTAAAGGTACTAAAATATTATAGAAGGATTAAATAGTGCAGTATTTTTGTAATGCGACTAAACCTTGGACAGTGCAGTATTTTTGAAATGTGCTTATATCTTGGACAGTACAGTACATCTAAACCATGGGCAGTTAAGCAGCTTTGTAGTGTGATTAAACCTTATGAAGTACATTCGTTTTAATTTGACTAAATCTTGAAAGGATTAAACCGTTTCATCTGCTACGGTTACCATAACGATGATCAAAAGGGCCCATTATCAATCATGTATGGAATTTGGTAGTTTAGAGGTAAGCAAAGGGTATATTAAATTCGTCTTGATTGTTTTGTTATTAATATGCGCATATTTAGTGTCTCCGTCTTTTTAAAAGATGTTTGTCTCTAATGCCCTGACGTAATTTTTACTTTGAAGTCAAAAACGGAAATTGCTAGCTATCAATGTCTTTAATACATGTATAATGTAATAGCAAAATATACAGGCAGGTTCTACATCTTCAATCCGATCTGAATACAATCCTCAGGAACAATTTGTAGATGTGTGTATAAGCTTCATTGTCTGTTTAAATAGAACTCTAAGGAATAACCGGAACATCCCGAATTGTTATATTTACAATCGAGTGATACGCGATCCATTCCTGTCAGTCCCGAGACTGGAGATGGTGTGAGTAGAAGCGTGACGTAATTAAAGACTACGAAATATGTTTCAGCTGCCATGAATTGGTAAGATATTTTGGCGGATGTGCTATAGCCCAAAATCCCCTTACCACTCGATTGTCAATATTTTTTGGGATTGAGAGAGTTCCGAACGTTCAAGTGATTATACCACCCGTACAATTAAAGCCCACTATCCATGCCAAATCCATTTTCAAATCTTACAGTTAAATCTGTTGCCAAAAAATACTGGACAAGGAGACATATATTATGTCATTATTCCGATGCAACAGCAAGGCTAGAATCGAAAGTAAAGTATCCCAAATTAATCAAACTCGGCAATGTACCTTTAATGCGTGGATATTTTCTGTAATGAAACACAATGAAGGGTGGTGTTGTAACCCGGAAATTAGCAATCGCCCCATTTAGCTAGGCAACTAATCAACGTCTCAGAACTGTTCACGCCCGGTTAACAAGTTGTGCTCTAGTTCCTTACTAATTAACATCATTGTCTACGACCGCTGATTGTGACCTGTGACGTTTTCTTACCAAAATGTAATTTTTGATGAAACAAAACAAAAGACACGACTGAAGACTATCGATATACAAATAAGCAACCAGAATACCATAATATACAATAATATACTGTGACAATCTTATAAGTGTTATATTCATTACTGTTAGTAACTAATAATTGTTTTTTTACTATTTGTTTTATCAGTTTTACCCGTTTTAAAAGCTTGAAAGGCACTGGTAGTTTTCAAAACAAATGATCCTAAAGCACTTCTGTCCATGCTTAAGCTTAGCTAGTCGTTTCACCAGAATCTACCATAGTCCTTTAAACTGAACTTATAGGCGTGGCCTTTAATATGTTCGCCTGGGCTGCTTTTTGTTTGTTATTCTGGCATTTAGGTCAGAAGGAGCCAGGTCTTGAATCAGTGATATTCTAATGAAATGAAATGGGGTTTAACGTCTTACTTTTCTACTCCAACTGGGCAATTGAAGACGGATATACGCCATACAGTGTGCTATGAGGTAAATTTTATACGCACGCCAATGTGTCATGTGACCCCGGTTTTTTGTCTCATCCGAACGACTAGACAGCTGTCCTTGTCAGGCCATGTGGATGAACTTTCTCGGCATATTCTAATCAACACTGAATTCCGATTTGTATACCAGTGGATAGATATAATGTTTTAGAGTGAACAACTGCTGTTTTTGGTTGATAGAGTCTCGCCCCGGTAAATAAAATGTCAATGTATTATGCATCACATCTAGTACACCAATTAGCATAGTTATTTGAAAAGGGTGAGCACACTCCTCATTGTCCTACCCATCACTACTATGACACGATGTTCATATAGCTGTAATTATACGACGACCGACAGATAAAAGAACGAACAGTAACTCACTGAACCCGAGTTTAGTAGTCTCGGTCATACGGAAATTAACATGAACATGAACATAAAGTAAGCAGATCAGAAACGGCCCTCGAGTGTCAATATTTTATTCCAAATGAATATGTATACATTTTCATTAATAATTTTATGAAAATTAGAAACGTCACCTAAATAATACCCACCCCACCCCCAGTTTCTATTTCGAATTATCCGGAACTCAAAAAGACATTTAAAAATAAAATATATGTTATTTATTTCACGCCATTTCGAGATATCCGTCAATAAATTACGTCCATGTATTCTAGTTATTGAAGCCTATTGACTTCAGGCTACCTGAAATTCCTTCTACAGCCAGTTAATCATGGCGTTTATGTATTAAATGGCCATTTTACGATTATAAGTGATTGCTACACACGATAACTTATACAATTGTGCCTGTGTTCATCTGTTATGTCATACTCTAGGGCTATATATTAATCAATATAATGCGACAGTCCGGAAAGTGGGGAGAAGGGTGATATAAAAAATCGGAAATTATAAGCATAATCGTTTCATACATGGAATAATGTTTAGATTATTGACCCTGGCAATGTGTAGAGCTAAATTCAGCTGAGGCGGAATTGGAAATTCTATGAATTGGCAAACCGTGGGCTATAAGTAAAGGGGGGGGGGGGGGAAGGCATGGTGTTTCAGTGAGTAAGGCATTGGCTCACTGTCCAACATACTCCTCGTAGTGTTCGTTTGATTAGAGCTAATCCCACTACTCACTGCTGTAAAAAGAGAAATTCTTGTTCTAAATTATTATTGGTTAACAATCCCATTAACAACCAATGGCTTACTGCGTAACAAAACCGTTAAATTTGAAACAAAGTTCCACATTGGACCTAATATGTTTACATAACGTTACGTCATGACTCACGATTTTTTATGCCCAATTAACCAGTGTGACAATCTAGGCTGTCGACAAAGTAAACAATACTGTATGTAGACAAACAATACTGTCACCGTTTTTAATACCTTACATCACTGTCCAAAGTTTTAGGGAAGACCCCGTAGTAAACGAAGGGCTGTCATGTTCCTGTACACGGAATAGATTTGATTGAACGGGGAGAATACACACACGCCCTCCATAGCTCAAGTATCAGAAATCAGAAGCCAATCCAGCAATGGACAGAGAATATCACTGTCCAAATGGTTTCAGATTCGATCTCTGTGTGTTGGGACGACGGTCCGAGGTTCGGTGTTCATGTTGGCGAGCATGTAAACAAATACCAATGACAGTCGGAATTCGATGAAGAGTTGGTGGAAACGCCACTACTCGTTCAAAATGTCCCCGATAACACACTGCATGGCATCGACACGTCTCTATTAGCCAGAATCCTGTCCAGCGATATAATACACAAACTATAAATATGTAGACAATGCGAACAGATGTGACAAACGTAAACTAAATAAACAACCATGTGGTATTTAATAAGATATATCCATTTAAAATAAATAGAACTATAATGTAACCATGCACGCACTTGCAGCTCCACAAGTAGCTTTTGTTGGCGTTTTTCGTCCAAAATTGGTGACCGTTCGCTCACTCATTGACGGACCTCTATTATCGAATCAACCATTAACAATATAGTGTGAACATGTCTTAGGTGGACGTCAAATCTCAATCACCAAGTTCATCTGCGAAGGGGTATTCCTGTGACAATTGTCGAATATAATCGTTGCGACTATGCTGATACTTTTATTTTGTTTGTAATACTAGACAGGCCGGAAGTCGTCTTACCAAGGCGACTGGATTTCGTGGTGACTTGTTAATTAAATTGATTAAACTGATCGATTTACATGCTAATTTTTTTCATCAGTTTGACTGTATACTAAATAAATCATTACCTATTGCTGCTAATTACCTTTGTCATGCTATTTTGCTCTAGAAAAGAATTCAGTTTTAGCCTTGTTCTGGTATTGGTTATTCCAGTCACTGGCACACACCAACAGGGGGTCACGGTAGCTAAGTTGATAAGGCGCTGGTTCGCTAGCCTGTAGGTCGGGTGTTCGATCCCTGCATTGGCTGAGAAAGTTCATCTCGATTTTCCAGCGTGATTTCCCCTTTACACTGATGTACATGTAGAAGGAGAGTATGATAAGGACAGCTGCCTAGTCGTTCGGATGGGATGGAAAACCGAGGTCCCGTGTACACATTGGAGTGCACGTAAAAGATCCCTTGGCAGCTGGAATTCGATATAAGAGTAGGCCGTAGCGCCGCTGCCCGGGCAAAATTTCCCTCATAGCACACTGTATGGCGTATGCCCGTCTTCCATTAGCCCAGGTTAGGTGCAAAAGAGTAGGACGTTAAACCCCATTTCATTTCATTTCACACACCAACATATTGATTTCAGAGGGGAGGGTTGAGGGTTTTCATTACGGGCTCCTGGGTGTGTTTTCTGGATGGTTGATGAAACGGTAGCAACACGAGAGCATGATTCCTTACAAATTAATGGAAATTGGGTTTGCAAAATATCGCAATTTATTTCAGAATCGAGACTATTCTATGGCTGATGAATGATGATCTATTATTCTAATGTCCCTTCATGTTATCAGATCAATTGGTTTTAATTAACAAGGTCAGTTAGATCATATCCTTACATCACCTTCTTCTCTCCATGGCTGGTAGTTTTACAGAAATTAGTCTAGTCCTTTATTGCCTTTTCCACTGAATCCATTGTTGGCATTTCATCAAATCACATGTAGTAAAATTAATTGAGTGGTAATGCTGCTCTACTTGCCCTCGACACGGACCTCAAGAGATTTTGTTTTGTCAATATCCAGAACTAACGGATGACCCAGGACTGCACGGGTTGAAAGCAGTACCTGAAGCGGTACTCCAACGCCATTTAGCCCATGCTACTCCCCGGGTCCGTGCTTCCCCTACACACCAAATTTCACCCTCGAGACAGCCGTCGTGTAGCCGCCAACTCTGAACAGACAAACTGTCACATGACTGCCACAGATATTAGTATATATAGATATAACATATCGTTCTTTGTCTGTAGCGTTTTGCACTACAGTAGGTGCTGCTACGGATCACAAAACGCTATTGTCGGTAATTAGCCAGACCTGTTTTGTGAGGATTTCATTTATCCATATTTCTATAACTTTGTTAATTGTTATGAAATTATTTCAATTAGGAATATGGTGTATAGAATATCTATGACATATTTTTTTGCTTATCGGTCAGTATTTGCAATACTTTGCGCGTTATTGACAAATGAAACGATCTTGTCAGTCTGTATCGGCGATTAGTAGGATACTGGTAATGAGTAATCCGGTTGAACGTTAAATCATGTGTTGGAATTGTTATACGTCTTTTCTAAGGTTTCTTTCGATTCCCCCGTTGTACGTGACAACGAGTTGAGTCGTCTGTCCAACCTCCTACGCCATCTCCGGGTTCTCCCCTTCTTCCCACTGCTACATACCCCTATGCGTAAGTGAATTATTGAAATAAGATTGAACCATATTACCTAGTTTGTGTAGATTGGACCTTATTCAAGATCGGTTCCCGTTTGTCAAGTGTAGCGCCCACAGGGCTGACAAGTATTGTGTCATTACCATCCATACTGGGAAGCTTGTCGGGGTTCACCAACACGGTAACATGCTTAGCAATTATAATATGCAATGATACGAATATGTCAAAAAATTTAATTCGGTTTGCCATTTTGAGTTGTTTGTAATTTATTCACGTATTGTTTGTTTTATATTTTATTGAGCTATTTACATAAGTATTTGACTACCAACAGTTGACTAGAGAGAGACAAATGGGGTTTAACGTCAACTCGACACAAAATAGGTCATTTCGGGACTAACATATGGGTTAATTTTATTTCAATAATTCGCTTGCGCATATGGGTATTTAGCAGTGGGAGAAAACCGGATTGCCCGGAGGAAACCTACGAGGTTGAGAAGGCGCCCCCTACCTCCATGCCACATACGCGCACACCAGGGATCGAAACCACAGTCAGAGGTCGAAGCGCGGCACTCTAGACCACTAGGCCATCCCAACCCCCCAACATTTGACTAAAATCATATCGGATTGGATCCGTGGTTTCATTGTATGAGTTGCCATCTTTATTAAAACACCGTTTATTAAATACCGTAATTCTGAAATTAGAGAGTGCTAATTAGATTGTCACCTACAAAACATTTGACCCGGGCAGTAGATTGGTTTTGTCATCATTTACTAGCTATTAAGAAAATTTTTAATAAAATGTACTCAGACTGATAATTAAGAAAGAAGTTGTAAAAGTGGTGTAATTTCCGGAACTTTCCGCCGGCATGTTTTGGAATAGAAATGACCATAATAATAGTTCTTAGTCTTTAATGTTTGGCACGACAAATTCTGACCAAAGTAAAAACATGACGGCCATATCGAGAATAATAGACATGATCTATTATCGGAAATAGACTTCAATACTAATTTATCCCGCTCTCAGATATATTACGCTTAAAAGCTGTTAGGTCGATGTATTTGATTCATAATCATATTGTTTTGCTATCGTATTACATTGGTATTATGTATTATGTATTTTTAACTTTGGTTGAATAATTTTGACGATAAGTAATGGTGGGATAAGAAATGATAACCTTTGTTGACACAATAACCTTAATAAAACCTGAATAGTAATGGTTTACAGTCCAAACAAAAATCTGGAGAGTAAACGTTTACAATCTAAAATATTAAAATGCTAATGATGAGCAAAAACAGTTTCCCCCAGATATACAATACATATGATGTGTAATATCCGGAATCGTTAACGCATTTCCATAAAGGTACATGCTGTTTTGTATGTTTATTTACAGTTCCCCGTACCATTATTACGTCACACACAGTCAGTCAATTTAAATATAAATAAACATACTATACATACATGTACATATTATGTCATAGAAACCTAGTCGATTTAATAGGTTTGAATTAGCGGGGTGGTTGGTCGAGTGGTCTAACATGTGCGCTTTAGGTCATAAGATCTGTCACTGGGTCAAGTAGCGTAGCTCTATCCCAAGCACAAGAGAAATATAGAAATAAAATTGTACCATCTGCCGGTCCCGAAACGAGTTAGTTTGTGTCGAGTTGATGTCAAACTCAATTTCACTGCCCCTCTCTCTATATTGGAAAGGAAGGAAGCACCGTGGTTCAGTGAGTATGGCTTCTACTAACTAACCAGGAGAGATCTTGATTGGGCCGAGATATTAACTCGGGATTTTCCAGCACCGTTTTGCGTAGTCAGAGATGTCGACTTAGGGCTGGACAAGGAATAGGTTACAAAGGGGAAATCCCGACCAACATCGGCATCGAACCCCACGAGACCTCCTGCTTTGCGAGTCAGCGCTCATATCCCCTATATGGAATACGGGACTGCTTTCTAACATAATATTACAGTTGAGTGGTACTCTGTTCACTTCATTTATCTTATTTGACGCTATTCTCATAAAATAAAATGGCACATTTAGATTATTCTGATATCCTAATATAAATTGGAATATAAAACTGAGTGATGTCAAGCAGTTTCGTTCCTGGAATATTGAACTGTCTGTACAGAGTCGTTTGAGTTTATCACCAGAACTCCAATCTCCAGAACTTCATCTTGTAATTGGACATTTTGATTTAGATTCCGGGATAAAGTATTGACTAGGAAACAGTTCAAGTCCAAGTTAGTTTTGTGATATATGACATTTCGTATATGATATTACTTATGAGGGATGATTTAGCTATATCGGGATTTCTATAAAATTTTTCGTGGGAAGTTATATAGATAAAGACCTATTAAATATATACATGTATATTGAAAAATTGATTTTTAGGGACAGTGGGGTAGGTATTCTATATCGTTAGCTATTAATGACTACTTTTTATCTAAAAGGGGTTAATATTAATTTTATTTGGCTATTAGATTAGTAGAGCTTTAATATTAATATAAGGTAGTACTATATGTTTCGTAAGTAACGATAACAAAATATCTGGATGATACAATTATTCAAAATAAAATAAAGAATTGCAAAGGATGGGTGGCAAACACAGATTACATCACATACCAGATGATTAGGAGTCGTAATCCTACAAATAGCTATTGATTTGTTATCGCGGTGATCATTTATCAATGATATTTTGGTTGTTCTGGATAATTTTATCAAAAATTGGTGCAAGTGAATCGGTGGGTAAAAATTTAAAAAAAATATCTTTTGAATATAATTTTATTTAAATTATTGGTGTTTTAGTCTTTGAAAGACAAAACAGAGTATCGCTAACGTCTTATTCCTGCACTTATCTTCTAATACCAAAGTCCACAATAATCCGTCTTTTAAATCATCTAAAGGCAATAGTGCTGTAATTATTACATTGTTTTAATATATTTTTGCATAAAGTATAGCCATTTCCTGGATTCTATTTGGTTACTTTATGAAGCATAATAATTGTACTTCTTGTGAACGGATTTTAATTAAAATAAAATAATCGTGACAGTCACTTGCCGAAGTTAAATATCAACGCATATTGATGATATTGAATTGAAGAAGTGCATTCTCATTGGACGACTGTTTGACATGCGAATATACTTGCATTTTAAAAAAAAATCATTATGGTATCTTAGAGTTTGGAGTTTTGTTTATCTTTTATATTGGTGACGTATGGGGTGATGTTTTTAGGTTGAAGGTCTCTGTGATAAAAATCATTAATACCAGATATTTTTTTTAAACATTCATTGCCCAAAAACATTTCATATTGAAATATGACTAGCCCCACTGGCTATTGTTAAAGAGTTTTTCAGTTTGTCCACTGCCTCTAGGCTCTGAATAAATCTTGTTAAAATTTAGAATCTATATTTGTTTGTTGATGTAGATAGTATTAATGGTGATTTTATCAAAACAAAAATCTTCATCAACACAAATTAATTTGAATATATCATAGATTTTTTGTTTTACATACGTCAATTGGATTCCTGTTGATTCTGTCTTCATTAGCCCATTGCTTTTTGTTGACAAAGTTAAATATCGTCTGGCACCTAAATAGTATATACTATAATATATTGAAGTAAACAAGATGGTTGTTTAAGAGAAATGGCTGGTTTCTTTCACCAATTAATGTTGCTGTTTAAGTCATCATTATACATAAATATCATTGTTATGTTGGTTAATGTAAACACGAAAGTTCTGGATAAAAAAAACACTAAATGTTTTGTATCTCATTCTTGGTTTCGATCCTACAAATGTTTTGGACAAGGAATAGGCCCTACCATAATCAACTCTCGATGTGAACGTTAGCTCGTGACGTTTACTGGTTTAGGATCCTATTTGCCACCCCACTTCCATTCATGATTTAATCATGAAATGGATAATCGAGACTATGCCTTTAATCGTACAGACTTTAATAATGGTGATCGAGGCTTGGCCGAAAATTCAATCGCTAAAATCTCGGTTTAGAGTGGATCAATTTGACTGAACTTTTAAGCAAATTCCCTTTACATTATCTTGTTTTTAAACTATTATGTGAGAGATGCCAGCTCTTTATCTAATCTCCCATATCTTTAATTTTGAATTAACCTAATAGACTATATACATTAATTCTATACTATGAGCAGATGAGGTGCGGATGCGACGGTAGGAAGTGAGTGCATAGATGTACAAACAACCATCCTTTTTATCCACCTCTATTCGTCAAAACATTTAAATTAGATATAATTATCTAACGATAAGAATATTTATGGACCTTATCATTAATTATATGACATTGCCATGGGATATTTACTTTATGTCGTAAAGTTGATCTTGTTTCTACCTAAGAAACGGAAAACGTGGATTCGAAGGAAATTAGCCGAGCAGACGTTTATTTCTCTTAGCATGCAAGACTATTAGATATCATCGCCTTTAAAATGAACTCTTATATATTTACTAAATATAACTCTTGCTGGTTTAACATCGCTGCCAGAAGACTTCCCAATATACGAATAAAAATACCTTCACAACCATGTACATGTAGTTTCATTTAAGATACATTATGGGAGATTAGACAAAGAGTTGGCAGTTGTCACTATAATAGTCAAAAACTAGATAATGTAAAGGTAATTTGCTGAAAATTTCAGTCAAATTGATCCACTGTGAACCGAGATATTGGCTTTGAAATTTTCCCCAAGCCTCGATCATCATTACTAAAGTTAGTAGGATAAATTATCCCTTTTTTGATTTTATTATCAATGAGCGTTAAGCAGTATATAGGATTCTAATCCAATCGACATCGAAGGCTAGCTTTGACATCGAGAGTTGATTATAGTTTGGTAAGTTAATAAATGTCTAATTCATAATTTAGATACGATTTCATGCCTGATGAAATACCTGTAATAGGCAGATTTAGCTCTTGCATAATGCCCGTTTAAGATTATAGTCTAGCCTATCCAACAGTTAAGCGTTATTTGGGAACATGACATCATTAATATACCCCTGCAATTATTTTATTTTTCTTGTCCAGGAGATCCTCAATCCCTCAAATATTTAACGGTTGGTATTCCTAGCAATATTTGATCTGCAGGATATCATTTTCGGTAGCAAGGGCTTTAAATTAAAAGACCTTTACAAAATACTAAATCATTGATCATCAAAACTTTAAAAATACTTTTATGAAATGTGAAATGGTAGATCATTTAATATTTATGATTTTTATAGTAACACAGAAAAATGACGACCCTTGAAAGAAATACATAATTACACTTAAAACGTAAGTGAAATTTAAGAAATAATAACAACACGGGAAATTCAAGATGTTAAAGTACGAATTGTTAGAATCATTTCACAGGGGCTGTCAACCGTACCATACCGCGTCTTCATATAAAAGCCATTGTGTTTATTTGGTTGGTTATAGTTGCCTTTACACACCGGGTATCCAGAGAGCATACGCATTTATTAGTGTCAAAGTAAGGACTTTATCAACATGGCGCATATTTTCACAACTAAAGGATCAAAAGATTCCTTTCTTTCTAACCAAGTCAAGGTAAACCATCAAAAGTTATTTTGTCATTTTAAATCATTTTATGTGATGTCGAAAAACTTTGAATTATTTTGTTACGCTAATTTTAAAGTCAAAGGGTTTCCTTCATTTCTAATCAAGTCAAGGTACAACGCTATAGAAGTAATTTTTGATTTTGAAAAATATTAGCTAATAATTATTCGTTTTATATGATTTCATTGCGCTATTTTGAAAGAGAAGACAACTGCTTTGTATTTTTGCTATTTACTTACAGGACTAGCACGCACGACAATACCCATCCAAGGGTATCAAATATATTCCATTTAGGTTGAGGTTGATCTACCATGGACCGTTTATATAGGTCCATGGATCTACTGATGGAAATACTATGTGCCTTAAATATAAGATATTTGAAATACACGATTAATTTTGACAAAGGGTTAACGAACTGTATATTATTATAAGCATTACGACAATTTATCTAATCAGCTTTATGTATTAGTTTGTGATCGTTTGCGGTAGGGATGAATGTTTTGAGGTTAAGAGATAATCCCAACCTAATCTGTATTATCCTACTTAATGTCTTATACATAGATAATGAATGTTCCATTTTCAGTTGTAAAAGGGGTTGTCTGGACGTCCAATAGATAACGCTCGTCCGTTACATCATAAGGCCTGTCATTGAGTTAAGTGACGTGGTTTCGGTTCCCCGCTTGTACGTGACAAGGAGTGGGAAGGTCTGTTGTCCAACCTAGTGGGGTTTCATTGGGTCCCCTGGTTTTCTCCCATGGCTAAAAACCGTACGCACATGCGAATTATTGAAAACATGTTTGTCACGAAATGACATGGTTTGTAACAAGTGGGTGACGTAATTAAAACACACCCCTTCCTCCTCTCTCTCTCTCTCTCTCGAAGGAGAAGAAGAAGAAACAAGCAGTTCTTATTAAGTGAGAGTGATGAAACTTTGTGTATAGTTTCATTACAGTAATGCCTTGACTAAGATCGATAATGGGCATTTTCTGCTCAGGGTAAGCAGGGCGATAAGCTACTTGATTTGCCGGGACTTTGGAACACAATAACTCTCCTTCTAATTGAGTTAAAATGTTCAAAATTGGTGTGTATGCTTATCAGGTCAATGCCTCGATGGAGTTCCAAGATGAGCATTTTCTGCTTAGGGTAGGCAGAGATAAGCAATTTGATTGGTTGATACTTTGGGACAAGATAACTTAGGTTCATCTTGATTGATGATTTTGATGCCAATACAATGACTGCATTCTCATTCAGTAATGGATTCGACAGTAACAGTGTATAGAAACGATTGACTCGGACACGAGGGCCCTTTCCCTTGGCCAGAGGGGCCCTTTTGTAAAGCGTGGGGGCCCTTTTGTCTGCCTTTAGGGTCCCTCTAACTAGGGTACATTTTCATTTTTCTCGTCGGTTTTAGCATTTTTCTTTATAAAACACTTTTGGATGACACTTCGTGTACAGTTTGATTACTTGGTACGTTTGAAAAAAAAATAAATGTGCGATTAATTAATATGTGTCATCTATTTATTTTGGGATTTCGGCGGGGGACATCAGCCTCACTGTTGGCTTGTTGTAATACCTATAGAAGCAACGTTATAACATCAAATTTATTAATTAGAATTTACTAAAGAGAACTTCATATTGGTTCATCCCAAAATTCTTCATGTATGTTGTCAATCCTAGTGTCGCCAGGTTTTGTTTTCGTTGAACAAAGCTTTCAATTTAGCATGAGGTAATGGTACACAAATGTTTTCGTTGAACAAAGCTTTCAATTTAGCATGAGGTAATGGTACACAAATCTTCGCATGGCGTGAAGACTGCGACTCTGTAAGGCGCTCCTTTCCCCTTGCCAGTGTACACTTTATATACACGTAAACTGTCCCTAGATAGTTGCAATTCGACGGGAACACTAATATCCAGACAAAACATCTATCATGTCTGTCTTCATAAGTCCATTTCATTATTTTTCACAAAAGGCTACTTAGAATCTCTATACTGGAGTGTAATATATCAAGACAGGTTCGCAGTCTTCCATGCCGTAAATGTAGCCAATTTCTCAGTATTACTCATTGATTAAAGGTTGCATTCTACTACTAAAATGGCCATCGAGATCTGTGTATTGAATTTACCAAAATTTAGAGGGATATCGGGGCGGGGGGTAAACAGCCATATATAGAAATTCAGTCATTTCAAAGTTGACATTTGAAACCTTCATGAAATTTTTAAGACAATTCGATAGATTAAGCTTATCCAGTGATGAGTTACTTTGAAATTTATGTTTGATGCAGAAAAATAACGTCTACACAATAAGCAGATAATGAAACGGGGCTTTTCTGCACTGACTAGTTGGGGGCGTGGGGGGGTGGGTGTGTAATGAAATGCATATCATCGAGCGATCTTCATAGCCAAACATGACGAGAATTTTGAATAAAAATATTGGGAAATGATGCATGTTAAGAGCTAGGAATGTGTGGTTGGGTGGAAACGCCCTTGTGATCGAAGGTTCAAAGGAGATTTGAAAGTGAAACTTTGATGCTTAATCATATGAATATAATGTATAATCCCGAACTGCATGATGTGAATATGTTTCGCAAACACCTTATCTAAAATTGGAGAAATGGTTGCTTTTCAACTCTAGATTTCTCGATTCATACATCATATAAAATAGATGGTAAACGGCTCAAACTGGCTCATATTCAGTTAGTTTCCACTTAAAAACATTATTATCTCTGCTTACATCAGAAAATAAGGACCCGGCTGCGACCCAATTTTTAAACCTTTTTGATATTTTCCTCTTACTTTTTGTTATGTATTTCAATTTAATATTTGAAACTACTGTATGATAATATGTGACAGTATTGGTCCTTTGATCAGGTTCTTGGATGACAACACTGGTATATACATCTAATAATAGTTTTATTCAGCTTCTTACAATAGGTACAAACATCGTGATGTAAACGACCGTAGAACTAACTATATGGAAGGAGTCATGACTTAATTGGCTTGGCTTAGCACGAGTGTGCTAACTCCAGAAGCTCTCGTCTCGTCTCCGACTCCTAGACCTGACTATAGTACTCCTGAGGTACCTTGACTAGGCGCCCGCCTAGCATGGCCTCCTGGACCTGACTAAAGATTCGTTTCTGTTCTGAGTTTATAAACGTATTCCAGACAAAGGAGCTCATTAGACATCTGTCTAATGTATCAAGCATCATGTGAAGGTTTAACATTCAATATAGTTTATCAGATAAAGAAAGCTAGATAAGACATGCCAACAACAAATTATAGTTACGCAATGACATAAGGAATACTACCAAGATCTCCAGCCGGGTATTGATAGCGACAGGTTTATGTTACAATCACTAACACGTATTTTAATATGGCAGGACGCCTCTATGACATATGTCATTATGTTATATAATTCAAAGCTTAATGATTGATCGATAGGTACGGATGATTCACGTGGTGTAAACAATGGTGGTGAGTTAGTGCGATTGTAACAGATAACCTGCTTAATTTACAATAAAGATAAATACCTGACACGTTAAAGATAGGATCCCAAATTGGGTATGAAAACAAACTATATCGAAGGGAAAGTTCAATTTTTGTACTGTCAATGATAACTGGACCTGTTTACAAATTGGTTTAATGTGGCGGAAAGATAATCATATTACGATGGGGTTTTAAAAACACAAAAGGAAGACATCTTATCGTCAATTTACAGATCTAAGCAGCCCTTTGTCAGTTTTGATGCAGACAGGTTCAAACTTAATGTGTGTTTCAGTGGGCGTATATACTTCGTCGTAACTGGGGCCTATTTCACGAAATTTTAACTAAGATAAGATCCCAATTTGAGTAATTTGATTGGATAATATTACATTGATTTTAGTGCTTAGCCAATCAAAATTTAAGTATCTACTAAAATTGGATTTTATCTTAAGTTAAAATTTCGTGAAACAGGGCCCTGATCCCCACCGTGAAGATGGTTATGACTATGTCCTTTCTAACGTAACACGAGGAACTATATAACCCCGGGTAAAATCTGACTCTATTTGTTATTAGCTCTGCAATACGAACCGTTTTTGCGTGAGAACTTATTATTTTAGTCACCTGAAATTTTTTTTTTTAGGACTTCGAATGTTGTCTAATGGTTTGGATTGTTCGTACTTGGTTTTATTTTATTTTTATTATTAAAGGGTTGCATTTAATAAGAACCCCAAATTTAGCTAACGTCTCTTTATCGGCAAACCGTCATATCCAAATGAAATGATGTATGTTTTGTGCTTCTTCATCACAATACCGCAATTACTTTGAGATGGATATACGACAACTTTATCTGAACGGTGTATAAACGCACGTAAATGTGGGCGTCGCTTTTCGTCGCAAGCGCAATCCACATGAAAAGCATTATGGCGGAAAAATTTAGAAATCTCTCCTGGTGTTGCGCCGGGATTTTAATTTTGTTTTTAAAAGATAAGTAGAGATTCTCGTTGACTTTTTTACTGCAACTACATGTTAATTATTCGTGCAATAATTTAAATTACAGATAATCTTATTTGTGAATATAAATTATGAATCCCGTTCATTAAAAACGTACAGAATATCTAAAAACTAGTTGGTATTTTTTTATATGTTCCGTCTCTACGCCTTAGTTGCAAAAAGCCATGATGGATAACAAGGGGGATAGGTACAAGCACATTAACTGGGCAAATTTCGACTTTTGTCCCAAAGCCACCCCATATTTTATCATATAATTTGATATATATTATCCCTTATTCGGCTGATTAAACACACCAAGAACACGTCAACTGTGTAGAGGGCTTCGTTATACACCCGATATCCTACAAGTGGCTTTCCAGACAGTGGAACAAGATCGAACCATAGTGAAAGTCCTTGGATCGCGTGATATTGCCTGTGGCTTTGTATCGTATGTGGTTTTGTATCGTTTTTCGAGTGTTGTGGTTTTCTAGTTGTTGTGGTGTGGCTCGACGACAATTTTTGTTAAACTGTAGTCTTAATGCAGATTCGTTATTGTATTGTTTTCCTGGTGTTTGTGTTATGGGTTTCTTGTTGATTAGTTTCGATCCCTGGTGTGAGCGGGCGCCTTCTCAACCCCGTGGGTTTCCTCCGGGCACTCCGGTTTCCTCCCACTGCTAAAGTCCCCTACGCGCAATCGAATTATTGAAATAAAATTAAACCATATGTTAGCCCCGAAATGACCTAGTTTGTGTCGAGTGGACGTTAAACCCCATTTCTCTCTCTCTCTCTCTTTCTTGTTGATTATGTTGTGACACTACTACAATTACTATACGAATAATAACAATATTCATATTTTGGTTTTGTATTGTTTCAGTGTGTTGCGGTTTTGCTAGTTTCTCTTTGATCAATGTGTGACACTAATACAATACTATAAGAATGTACAGTACCTCTTTTCAGTTTTATATTGTCTCCTATATATATGTGTTATGTTTTTCTTTTTGGTTATGGCGTGGTTCTGCTACAATTACTATATCGATAGTTGCTTGTGTTTTGATTTTGCTACAATTACTATAAGAATGTACTAATATCCCCTTTTGGTACTCCTGATTTATGAATGTATCACGAACAAGGCAATGATCATGTTAACCGTTTCAGTTGAGAGGTTCCGTGTCATTATAGGTCGTCGGTTATTTGACCTTTCATATAAAACATGGTAAAGGTAACCTGCCCTACGTATATGCCTCAGTAATCATAGTTTTAAATCGCACCCATTTGTGAAATGTAAATTATAGTAGTAATATAAGGTGTTTACTTATACTTATAGATGTTTTAACTTAAAGAGGTGTAATTACTGTTGATAAAAATATAACCATCCACAGATAATATCTTCTCCAGAATAACCCTCAGATTCGCCTAGTTAATGCTAATTATCAAACATGTATAGACTAGCCTTGCACGGTAAGGTGCATTTTGTGTAAGCCTTGTGTAATCACCTGTCTGACGCTTGCATACATTATTGCATAAAGGCTGAGATCATGATTTCTTTTAGGTAATTTGTTTATTTTACAGCACCAGTGGTCATATTTTACGATAAAATCTGTTCAACTTACATGCCCGGGCCACCATATTTTTTAAAATTACCCAGCAGTGAAATGCGTGTTCTTATAGACTTAAAATGAGCCGATGTGTAACTGTTACGGTATCTAAACTTAGTGGCTATTGTTACGATGCGCCGTGAAAATAGTCCTCGTGCTATTGTTACGACGATGCGTTTAGAGCCCTCCGTCGGCTAGTGTTGATTTAGGGTTTGGGAGATTGGCAGCCAGTTTGAAATTCGTTCTAAACTTTGACGATGGAGGGCTCTGAAAGCATCGTCGTAACAATAGCCGTATGACTATTCTTACGGCTCGTCGTAACAATAGCCACTACATTATCTAAACGAGTCGTTATTACCCTCACGGCGAATATAAATATACAATATATCTAGTATAATTCCAATAGATACGTCTAATTATCGAAAATACTAAGCGTGGCTTACAGTTCTTAATCCGGTGCTGGTTGGATTTTTGTATGGACCCAAATTATAGATTTATTAAACTGATCCAATTTGTTGAGTTGGCAAACAAACAGTTTATAACAGTCAGGATGGAGTGAACTGTCTTTATCTCACCAATGGAGTAAGGTCTTTATCCTTCACTGGTCGATGATAACACAGACTCATGCTTTTACTTAAAGATTATCATAAGAATGAATCTTTAACAAAAGCGTTTAGCCCCGTCACACAAACACAGTACTTTTTAAAATATTTTCATTATTGAATTATAATCGATCTAGGTCAGGTCACTGTTCGAGCTCCATGGTAACTGCTAGTCGACCTCATAAAATAAAAATCCAAAACTCCCCAGTTAGTATTAAGCCTCTTTTAATCGCTGGCAATCGTTGACCCGACGCTGATACAGGTGTTGAATTTATAATTCGTTTATTATTGTAGACACCATGTCTTCTCATCTAGTTAAATATAGTTTATTGATGCTCTTTAACCTATACAATTGTATAGGGTGTCGAATCATGTAATATATCCGATAGGAATATAACTTTCGAATAAACATCAACAGGAAATATGACAAATTAAGAAAATATGTGACTAAATTTTCTTTTAAAGAAGTGTTTTTTAAAACTTTGCTAACAATATAACCATCCCGCCCATACGTAAATATTATTCGAATGTCGAATGATAATGATGATAATATTTATTCGAATAATAAAGCATATAAAAATCAACACGATATGCTAGAATGTCTTGGCAAGGAACAGTGTCTTGTCGTCCGGGTGGTACGAAAATGTCTGCTCTTCCAACTTCGTTTTGGTCATTTATGTGCACTACTGGTCGACGGATTTTAAATCCTTTCGTATGATTAGACACACATGGCCAGACAGGCTCTCTGCGCACTGTCATAATTTATTTTACCACTCGAAAGGAGGCTAGTTTGAAATAGGAATGCAACATAAATTCAGAGCTACTGTACCTGTCACTGAAACCTTGTAAACGCTCTGAAACCTTGTAAACTCTCTGAAACCCTGTAAACGCCCTGAACGACCACTAAAATCAATATGTAATGTAGCACAGTATGTCTGTCTATATCTACTCCACAAGAATTGTGTTAGTTGCCACCATATTATTAAATGGTTAATTATAAATTAAGACCTCTCTATCTTGTGTCTGGTATATCTCGCGTCCGAAAATTAATAATTATTCATGATTTTCATGTCTGCCAAAAATAGGATAATTAAATAAAATGTATACCATTGATACAGCCGGAAATCGACAAAGACAAGTGACAATTTAGGGGCAGACAACGATAAAACATACATTATGCAAGAGCTAAATCTGCTTATTGCCAGTCTTTCTTCGGGACTGAAATACATGTATATAAACTATAAATTGGACAAAACAAGACCATTATCAACTTTCGATGGCACCGGATACTCAAGATTTTAACTAGATTAGAAAGGTTCGAAATTCAAAAATGTAATCTAAAAAAACAGTGATAACTTGGCTTAGAATGGAATAATTTGAATGAAATATTCAATATTTTCATTTCACATTATCTATTTTTGAGCTATTATACGAAGAATGGGCAGCTCTTTATATAAATCTTACATAATGTATCTTCAATGGAAGAGCTTCAGTTAATTCTCTGCAGTCCAGTTCAATTTTGAACTTGTTGAACGAGATGCTGGGAGTCTCTTTTTTGTGTTGGTTCGTGGGGCTTAACGTCCGCTTTCATCGAGGGTTATATTGCAGACAACGAATTCTCCCAATAGACAACCCTCTCTTATCGGAAGAACAGCCATCTCAAACAAAACCTTGATTCAAAACTGAAAAACCCATGTGGCGTCTTTATATGTGAAAGGAAACAGACCACCATTTTTCACTCTGAATTCAATGTTGTTTGATCGATTAATTTGTCAAGCTGTACCGCATTTCCAAAATCGCCTTGTTTTATAATAGGTTTGACATTGATTTTAATCATTTTTGATCATGACAAGAATTTAGAGGTTTACTTTAAACACCGTATTCCACAAGGGTTTGACTGTATCATACGTTTTGCCAGGATTCCCAAGTGTCACATTCTCTTGTCAGTGGTTATGTGTACACGTTAGCGTCCACATAAAAAGACACTTGGCAGTTGAAATTCGAACGAATATTAGAGAACGGCAAAATATTTCTTATAGTACACTACATGGCGTAGTGTCTTTATTAGCCAGTGGAGACACGGTGGCTAAGTGGGTAAGACGCTAACCTGAAGTTCGCGTGTTCGTGCACGTAAAATATCACTTAGCAGTTAATATTCGATATAAGAGTAGGCCATAGTGCCGCTGCTCGTGCAAAACGTCCCCGATAGCACATTGTGTTTCGTATGCCTGTCTTCATTAGCCAAGTCGGGGCAGAACAGTAGGACGTTAAACACCAATTCATTTCATTAGCTAAGTTGACACAGAAAAGTAGGACGTTAAACCCTAATTCGTCCTCCCTAACTAGTGACCCTCATCAGTTACCCGAGAGAACAGTGAGCAAACCTGAAAATGTAAATTAAACCCAGAACTTGTGTAATAACCGAGACAAATAGAATACGTTGAGAATTTATTTATACTATTCAAAAAAAAGTAGGGAATATTTGATTTTGGGGGCATAATACTAAAATATGCAAATGACTACGAAAAAAGTCACTATAGAACCTAACAGAAGAAACATTTCCAGTTACATGTGACGCCCAAACGCACCAATAGCTACCGCATGGAATGCATGTGATGCTTGGGATCATCATGGGGGTCCAACCCAAGATTTGCACGACTCTGACTTTGAATGTTACAGTCATTGTTACATTGAATTCCAGGGTGGAAACACCAGTTTAATTGTTTTAGTGACCAGAAAACAAATTTTGATATGCGTCGGCTTACCCAAAATGAAAGGTTACGTGCCCTTGGCATGCTACACATCGACACAACACAGGCGGTTGTGGCGCGGACGATGAATGTTTCTCAGTCTGTCATAAGTAGGCTATGGTCCAGATACCGTGATACACAATCTGTACAGGACAGACCACGCTCAGGTCGACCAAGGGCGACAACTCAAGCCCAGGATCGATTTATCCGTACCTTGGCCTTGAAAAATCGTGTCATCACAGCAAATCAGATCAGCGCTCGTCTTCAAACAGACACTGGTGTGAGAGTGAGTGGCCAGACGATTCGGAATCGACTGCATAGTGGTCACCTTCGCGCTCGACGTCCTCGCGTGATCCCTTGTTTGAGAGATCATCACATTCAGGCAAGACGTCGTTGGTGTAGGGATCGTCAACACTGGGATAATCGACGCTGGAGCAATGTGATGTTTTCAGATGAGTCAAGGTTCACTGTTGATTTTTTGGACAGACGTAGGAGGGTGTGGCGTCGTCGAAACGTGCGCTTCCAAGACGTTAACGTTATCAGACATGATCGATTTGGGGGTGGTTCTGTTATGGTGTGGGGAGGCATCACTGTTGCTGGAAGAACGGCTTTACATGTTGTTGCAGGGCGTGTTACAGGCCAGTACTACCGGGACAACATCTTGGCAGTCCATGTTGTGCCGTTCGCACGACGTCATGGCCGCCGTTTCATCTTCCAGGATGACAACGCAAGATGTCACAGGGCCAGGATCGTTACAGGTTACCTCCAACAACAGAACATCACCACATTACCTTGGCCAGCACTGAGTCCCGACCTCTCCCCCATCGAGCATGTCTGGGACATGCTTGGACAGAGGTCACGTCAACGTCAACAACGTCCTGCCAATGTCCAAGAACTTGCTGCTGCGTTGCAACAGGAATGGGACAATCTGGACCAAAATGACCTTAGACGTCTCATTAGGAGTATGCCACGTCGGATCAATGCTTGTTTGGCAAACAGAGGATGATTTACCCGTTACTGACTTTGTTGTGATGCTGTGGTAACTTTGCTGTTTGACCCCGGGTATCATTGTACCCTTATAATGGTCAGTCTGTGCCTTACTTAGTCTAACGATCATTTGGAATAAATCGATGAATGTGAACTTCATTTCATTTTGCCATTTGTTTCTTCGTCAGTTTCATTAGGTGACTTTAATAACACTTAAAAATCAAATATCCCCTACTTTTTTTGAATAGTATATAATAGCTGATGGCACTGTCTGTTTGGGGAAAAAATGAACGAAATTAATGGTACTTTTAATGATTTTTAAGGAAAACCAAATGAACGAAAATAATGGTATTTTTAATGATTTATATTCTAGACTGGGAATAATTTGATATTCGAAAATATAAAAAGCGTTTTATTAGATTTCAATATTTGAGGATATATGTCTTTGTAAAACAAAACTCGAAAACAAGTCACAACTCATTTAAAAATAAAACAACTACTAACAATTATAAAAAAAGGCTAATATTAACAGACCACTGAATCAGCATGGTTTTCATGTAAAAGCGCTTTAGCCCATAATTTGATTGTTTAAAAGCTGCCGATCATTCAGCATATACCTACTCTATCCAGGTCAAATGTTCACAAGTCCTCATAAAATATGAATATATAAATGTGTGAAAACCATTAGACACCTCTCAAATATTATCATAAATACAGAATACACTGTTTATGACAGTCTGGTGGATGATTGCGATCACAATTTCAGCATGATAACATTGTTATTCCTAGATATAACATGTGTATCATTATCATTCGAAACCCTCCGTTTTATGTCAAGTTTTACTTTAAACGTATTGACGATTGTCACCACACCAATTTTCCGTCAGCCTAAAGGAGCTAACCTACCTCAATATTAAAAACACGAATTAGAATTCAATATTGGTCAATATCAATTAACATTGATGTTGGTATCTTGCCATGAAAATATTGTTTCCAAATACCCAATATTTAAGACACAAAGAACATTTTATATTTAGTACAAGAGTCGTGTATTTTTAATGTAATCCTAAAATCTTTTTTACATTCGCGTATTGAGAGTCTTTTAGGTTCCTGTGTATGTAAATAAAATAACATAGTCAGTATAGTGGATAGTAATGTTAATATGACCGTGTCTTGGAGATCAGTAAAATAATCAATGATTTACTGTTCAGTAATTTGTACGGTATTGACTTATTACGGTCGAGTGTGACCTGGCATAAATAGCTCATATGTTTTCAGCCTCATGTCAAACTCTACAGTTTTTCGAGTAGTAGTAAGAGTGTCAGTCAATATTTACATTTATTTGTCATAAAATGAACTTGGGATTTCCATCCCATTCCTGCTTATGGTGATAGGCATGCGTCTTGCATTGTGCTATGGGGAATGTTTTTTGGCCGGACTGGCGTTAAGGTCTACTCTTATTTCGAATTTCAACCGTAACGCATATGCCAATGTGGTCACGGGACCTTGTTTCGTTTCTCCCATCAGACAAACTAGACGCTATTTCGTCCTGCAACATCGAGGAACTTTCTTGACCAACACCGGGGTCGAATCCTGGATCTCAATTTTAACGTGCCAAGACCTTACCAACAAAGAAATAACAATCCAGCATAGTCCAGACGAGAGACTCCCCCAACCCGACGATACCCAAAATGCACAAAATTCTTCAATCAAAAGTATACATTCTTTTGATTCCACACTGCCATCTTGTATTCGCTTGTCGATATTTGAATGGTAACGCTATCCTCGAAAATCGAGGTCAGGGTGGTAACTGACGTATGTCTAATGTAGGACTAAATATTTTATAAATAAGAAAAATATAATAGCTCCACTGATCTGTACAACGTGTTAGATTTCAGCTCCCTGTAATTGTATTATTACACTATCAGGACTCATATATTTACGTATAGATAATTTTTTTCACAGATTCAGGTTTCAATTGTCAGGCGCAGGGGGAATGAACCCATTATATATATAACCAGGGGTGGATATGGGAATTTTTGCAGGAGGGGGTTTGCCAGGTTTCTGTCACGGAAATCTGCCATCATCGTCTCTAAATTACATAGGCATACATACAAATTGAGCTTTTTAAACAGAGAAATCATTTTTATACTGATGTAGGATCACTTTGTGATGTAATTTCATTGATGCAAGGCATTATTTTTTTTTTTAGTAGCTGAGCAGGGGGGAGGGGGTGTTGGACACCCCCCCCCCCCCTCTGGATCCGCCCCTGATAACAACAATAGTTTATCTAACATCTCTCCAATTTTTCATCTGACACAACTTGACTAAAGTATCACGCGTATGTGTATGATCTGTAATGTTCCCCGATGATTTTGACGTCTAGGAAGAGTAAAGAACGCCCACTGGCCCAAAAATAGACGTTTTGAGAAATTATTGAATATTGTCATCTAATTCTTATTATTGTGACTCGATGCTTTTACTGCATTCGTGTGTTTATTCTGTTCTTTTATCCATTCACTATAATGGGAGATAACTCTTATTCTTTCTATCTGTGTATAATATACAGTGTTTGGTCTTTCCCTATTTTTCTGTTTTTGCATTGCTGAAGTTGTTAATTGTTTGGTCGACGAAAAAGGGTAGGATTTATATTTTCTGACAATCTCTGTTGATTATTCATGATTCTGAGATGCAAGGGTAACGTAATGATAACGTAAATAAGATAACAGTCTGTAATTATTAGACTGAATCGTAACTTTATGCCCACAAATAAGGCTTAAAAATATCTAAATTGAAATGGAACTAATGAGTACCAATTTAACGTTGATTCGGTGTTCTTTATTATTCACCAACTATTGAAAACTATAGGTTTTTTTTGTGTTAGTTCGTTGGTGTGTCCGTCTGTCTCCCCACTGCTAGTCTGTTTGCCTGTCTGTCTACAATTTTTGACGTCCATCGTTTATTTTTTATATGGTTGAAATTAGCTACACCGCCGAATACAATTCTGTTCCCTGGAATCTATTTAGGATAAATTTTAAGGTGTTTTATTGAAGATTGGGAATTTCTGTTTCCCGGAATTTGTTGAAGTGAAAGTTGAATTTGAGGTAATTGATTGAAATTTAGAACACTGTTTTTACATAACAGTTACAGGCCATTTCAGTTTCACAGAATTGATCCCCCAAACACGTAATTTCATTGTATACTCATATAAGTATATGCGTTGTGAATAAAACATTTGTTGGGATCTTCAGGGGGCATGTTTTGCTTCAGCGATTAACTCAGAATGTTTGCTTATTAGCATCAATCTGTCAATCTCTTATTTCACATGGACAGATTAAATATCACGCCATATTTCAGTTTCTCCAAGACGCAACCGACACACAGACATATAAACACATAGAAAACATTACGTGTGCGACGCTCATATGTTTTGAAGCCGCTGGCACGTTGAATATAGGACTCGCAGAAAATAAGTCAATAATATCAATCTCGACATAGAAAAACATCAAACTTATTAACCAAAACATCACGCGAGCTCAGACAGTACTATCACGTACATCATTCCTGGAGGGTGTATATCTTTGAAGGCGTTAGAGACAGATTAAATGCCTTGACCTTTCTTGTAACCGGAACGGTGAAATTGTTATGAAGGATGGTAAATTGAATGTGCTTATTTACTATTATGGAATTGCATTAGACCGCAATGTCTAAAACAATGAAATTATGCTTCAGTTATAATTCGAATATCTTAAACGAAGATATTAGTCTACGTACATCTGGGATGTTCATAATAAATCCGTAGATGAAATAGATTTCAATGAATCGACTTGTTCAAAAAAGGCACTGTGCATAATGTCATCGACAGCACATTGAAGATCGCCTCGCGTTTGCTGCAGAAATGTAGGACGTTACACCCCATTTTATTTCATTCGTTTCATTTTAATTTATTATGACGTATATGCATTCAAATTACATCCACTTATTTCGCTTCAAGTTCACCAAGCTAACATCTGTTGTAGTAATCTTACGTTGTTAATCGTATAAGATGTAACACAGAGTAAAATGACAATAACAAACCTTCGCTTATTTTACAAAACCTACTGACAAGTCGCTATAAATCAATGGACAAATTGAAAATCGATTATTGATCGATATCTATAGCGATATATTAGACTCTAAATAAGCTCGCGGGTTGTTGATTTGTTTCTTAAGCAAAATAGACTGATAACCATGTTTTCAGTTAAGTTATCGACTAATCTTAACTATTAATTCAAAGCTCTAGTCTCAACTATATGGGCATTTGTTTGTAAGCAATACGATATTCGATAGATTCGTCTGTTCGACGCCATATTTATTTGTCGATGGGTCTTATGAGTTTTTAAATATATAGTTTAATGTTTATTTGGTGATCACTTTATCATAATTCCAATGATTTTTATTCTACGTCTAATTTCTATTACCGGTACAACCAGTTTGTCTGGATCTGCAGTCATTTGCTTTTCGTTTTATTCCTGGATTAGGAACTGGTTTCCACTTGCGTCCCATCTTGTTCTTCTTCTTGTGTGGGCGTGGGGGGGTCGAAAATGTATAAGGCTCCGACAATTCAAGTATAATCAACATGGCGCATGGCTTGGCGGCGATGACGTCATGTTTAGTCCATATGGTATCATCGTACTTGTGGAATTGTGAGTCTGAACTCAAATGTAATGTGTATATTAGGAATAAAAAACGAACGAAAATTTGATCTAATATATTTTGCGAACACCTGACACCACTTCTCATTTGGATATTTTCTTTTATTGTGGGGTGGGGGGGGGTCACGGTGGCTAAGTGGGTAAGGCGCTGGTTCGCTAGCCTGGAAGTCGGTGTTCGATCCCTGAATTGTCCGAGAAAGTTCATCTCGATTTTCCGGCGTGATTTCCCTTGTCAGTGATGCAGAAGGAGGGCCTGACAGGAAAAAGCTGCCTAGTCGTTCGGATGGTACAAAAACCGAGATCCCGTGTACACATTTGAGTGCACGTAAAGATCCCTTGGCTTTCGATGTAAGAGTAGGCTGTAGCGCCGCTGCCCGGGCAAAATTTCCCTTGTAGCACACTGTATGGCGTATGCCCGTCTTCCATTAGCGCGGGTTTGGTGCAAAAGAGTAGGACGTTAAACCCAATTTCATTTCATTTCTTATTGTGAGCTAGGCTTTTGTCTGCCTATTGTTTCATGGATATTTTTTACTTTTCCCAAGCCAATAAAATCGTTATCGCTTCAGTAAATCTTGGATTGCTTACATACATGTATCTCGGCGATTTATTTCTAATTCAGATGGTCGGTAGCCCTGTCTATTTTTCATTTTCCATATCCAGTGTATGTTTTTAGACGTGTGTAATTAACTTATCCAGTCAACGAATAATCCAATAAATTGGCTACGTCATTTAAAATTGAAGCGATATGCCGTCCCGACCCGCAGATAAATTAGATGAATCTGTCACGTTGGAGAGTTTAACACAATCCACCCACAATGACATTGATTTTAGAGAATTGGGCTGTATTGGTAATAGTCGTGAATAAGTATAAATATTTATATGCTAGAATAAGAGCATGGGAGTGCTTGTTCACTTTTCTCTCTCTCTTGGTCTAATCAATAATCCAAACAACTTGCTCGACATCTCGTTTCCAGCTCCTGTACGTTTTCCTTTAACTAACATTGATCCCCATGTAGTATGGATTTCAAATACAATACATTCGAAATATCTCGTCTACAGCATATATCCGTTAGTTTCATTTACTGGAGAGATTTAAGAGAAGCGACCGAGCTGGTTGGAAAAACGAAATCGGATCACTACTCTATATTTTTCCGAAACGTATTAAATCTCCCGTCTTTGAAAAGAATCCTGGGATACGGTTGTTTTATCTGTTCTGTTATTGTTTAATCTTAGATTGAAAGTTATCCAGTACCACGTTCTCTGACGTCATCGCTTTTTGTTGTCCAAAGCTAAAAGGATGTTTTGGTTACACTAGAATTCTATTTTGTGTCTGTGTCAGTTGTACTGTTGATGGATGGTATTGCCAATCGTTTAGCAATTTCTGAAAATCGAATGTCTTTATCGGAATATAAGTAAAGATATGAGGATCATAACTCTTCTTAAAGATGAGATTTCGATATTTGTCGGATCAGTGGGAATGGATGACTTGTTTTGAAGAATGACACATACATAGCTGTAAAACCGGGATAACAGCGTCTAGTTCAATAAATTTAACTCGCGTAAATTAATTAGCTTTCTGTTAAGAATCTATTAAAATGAGTACATGATAGTCAACAAGGAAGCCACCGATCTCTACATGACGTCATGCCTTCTTTTGTCCTCTGTTGACGAAAGGCATGAAGCTTAACGAATCCGTGTGGGATTAAATTACTAGTATATACTTTAACTGATTTGGAGTTTCAAGAATTTGATTATTGTCTAATCTACATCCATGAAAGTTATGGGTAGTCTTGAACCCCAAAGAAAGCTTTATACAAGTTTAAGTTGTGACATTCTTAATACTAGCCATAGAGATAATAGTACAGAATTATTAATAGGGGTAAGTAATTTTTATAAAGCATGCTAAAATTTAAGAAATGTATTTTTTAATTCTGTATTTTGATATATTAAGAAGTGAGACTCGAGGAGGGTGTGATACTCGCCAAGAATTAATGTTTTATAATTGGGTGTATGGCATTTCTATTTTCTTTCTCTGATATGGAGTGTTCTAAAGGACTACTCATCAAGCATCACCAAGCAACAGTGATCACCACGGATTTAGTTTTGGAAGGATAGGAAGTGAACTATTTAGTGATATGGTTATGTATTCTTCAGGACGGGCGAGCAAGGTAGTGTGTGTGTGTAATATGTGGACTTAAAATAAATTACATAATTGATTTGATTAATGTTTTGTTCCTTGATCTGTTGGCTCTAAGTTATCATTTACCGAGCAGGTTCGGCTTTTGAAAGTCACGTCCAAATTATCATTAAAGTAGAGAGTGCCTTGTGGCAATGCATGCCCATCTTTAAAACAAAATCAAAAACAAAAAACAAACAACTTCTTATTTGAGGTGTTCGCTTATCGCTTTTGTTGCACTTTCGTAATTCCATTGAATATCTATAAATTTGGGTTTTATAATAAAACATGGTTTGTGTGATTTATTGAATGGTTATTTTCCGATGCATGTCAGGTAGATTAAAATGGCTGATTTACTATATCACTTAAATACAAACGCGTACTAAACTGGAGTTGATATTTGTTTTTGATTGGCACTATTACGTGTTTCGTGACTCGAGTTGTTTTATTAGAAAATTGGTCAATTAGAACAAAAAAGTGCTAGACAGTTTTTAATTCGGTTAAATTTGACGACGAGGTCCGATCAAGAGCGGAAATTTCAATAGGAACGACAGCAAACAATGTCTCTTGTGTCACGAAAACACGCAAAACTGAAAGTCATTTTCATGTCAAAATTAGATGGTCTTATTTTGAGTGTGTGGGGGGGGGGGTCTATTGGTCTAGAGTGCCGCCGCGCTTCGACCTCTAACTGGCCGGTCACCTCTGGCTTGCGGCTGTGGTTTCGATCCATGGTGTGAGCGTATGTAGCATGGAGATAGGGCGCCTTCTCAACCTCGTGGGTTTCCCCCGGGCACCCCGGTTTCCTCCCCTTTCTATAAGACTCCTACGCGCAAGGCGAATTATTGACATAAAATTAAACCATATGTTAGTCCCGAAATGACCTATAGTTTGTGTCGAGTGGACGTTAAACCCCATCTCTCTCTCTCTTTCTCTTATTTTGAGTCCGCTTAGGGTAGCCACAAGGATACAGTCCACTAACTATTTACCTTAACTTGCCTTTCGTCTGGGGGCCATGGTGGCCAAGTGGGTAAGACGCTGTAATGCTAGCCTGGAGGTCGAATGTTCGATCCCTGCATTGGCCGAGAAAGTTCATCAAGATATTCCGGCGTGGTTCCTCCTTGTCTATAAAGCAGGTCGGGGGGTGGGGTGCAGCTGATTAGTCGTTCGGGTTGGGCGAAAATCTGAGGTCCCGTGGCCGTGTACACCTTGACGTGCACGTAAAAGATTCCTTGACAGTGGAATTCGATATAAAAGTAGGCTACAGTGTCCCTCATAGCACACTGTATGCTCGTCTTCATTAGCCCAGAACTGTAGGACGTTAATATGGCTCATCATATTTGTGTGTGACCTCACTGATCAAACATCGTAACAGCATATTATGCATTAATCTTACCCAATCAACTTTCACGACAAGTAGTAGTAGCTGGAAGTTAAACCCCAGCTTTCAGGTATAGCAGACACGGACATTTTAAACAGCGCAATTCTTTTTAAATCGCCTGATCTCCTTTTGTTAATTTCTATAAGCCTAGGCAGTATATATTTTGAGTATCATTTGTATATCTCAATCTCCATCTATATTTTTAAAACAAATTCCAGATAAAATTGTTTTTAATATGAAATGACATAATTGGTATTGTTAGAAAGCCAAAACATTGAATCATGGAATTCCTAGCATTAGCGTATACCCCTATTCTTAGTTTATAAAATACTCGATGTAAAAGATGAAAATTGCTACCTTTTACTGAACGATTTAAGGGATTTGCAACACAAAAGGAAACTGTGTCATTAATCAATATTTATATTATGATAATATTTATATAATTGCATTCACAAATTGTCAAATACGTTTATATCATTTTTCAAATGTCAATGTTTTAAACAATCTTCAAAGACCAAAGAGATAATTTAAAGTTTCGCGAATGGGCATCCTCCAGTCTATCTTCTTGTAAAACCAAATAATTTACTGGTTTGTTAAACTATGTGGCTATCGTGCTGATTCTAATAAATCAATTGATTAGGTAAAGCTAATAACCAAACTTCATTTTTTCGCTTTACGTCCCTTTAAATAATTTTCCGGAAAGAATCAAATGTCGATACTGACATGTTGATTGATGTCAACTTCACAGAAAGCCAATGATCTTTATACCAGATTGTCAGAATACCATGCATCATGTAATTTGATGTTAATGGCAGTGTGTTGGTTAATATTATTCTTACCATAACAAATATGTGTACTTGGTCTTAAATCCACTTAAAGGAGCTATATCGTTATTCTTTGGCCCCTAGAAATTGACACAAATGAGTCGCAGCGCATATAATAATGTATTATGAATGTACATAAACTGATTTACATTCAATCGTTGCTTTTTTACTGTAATTCGTAATCAGTTATGTTCGGCGCATACACGAAGAGTCCCAATTGAATGGTAGCCGCTGGCGTCTGGTTTATCTCGTCTACACCGGTATTATGATCTTTTGTGGGATATGGTTAGTCTCAATCATCGAGTCGCTTCATTAAAAATGACACTCAAAAGCATTACGACAGCGATTCTTGTGCTGATTTTAATTTTGTTTAAATTAATATCAAAAGCCCACCTTTTCACGGTTAGATAACAACATCAGTGATGATTTAAATATACCAATAAGTCGTATTTTCAATGTTGAAGACTGGATGATATTGAGTTGAAGACTTGTCTCCTTTAACAACACCCATGTGAAATAAATAGGTTACCATTTATTCATTATCAATGTTACCCATCCTAGAACATCTGACACCACTTTTCCTTTGTTCACATTCATAACAAATTTGTTGTTATACTTTAGTATGTAGACTAATAAATCTCACGTAATCGAAAAAGTCGGGTGTGGGAGGAAATGGTGGGGTGAGGAGATATATTTCAATATTGCATTTGTTTAGGCCATTAAAGTCCAGCGGAAGACGATCGGGAACAAGCAAAACGGTCTGAATATTCCTCGCCAATTTGTGCAGAATCATGGCTGCGATAGATTAATCCATAACGTGTAGAGAGAGAGAGAGTTACGTAAGCCGTAAAGTTTATTTGCATAGTGGGGTTAATAAATAACGAAAGCTAGCAGTTTTTAATCAGATAACTGGAGAAAGACGTAATTAAAGATTCTATATGGCTACTTGCAAGTAAATAGACCCGCTCATTTAATCAATCAAAACTACGTTTATCTTGAGTTAATCTAGATTCAATCGATTAGTGCGATGCAGGTTTAGTAATATTGCTACTTGGTTAAAGCGGATAATAATATTTTTATATTTTAACATTTGTTTTTTACCTTTACTGTTTCCAAACACGGGTTGGATGGCCGAATGGTTAGCACGTGCGCGCTGTGTCATAACGCCTGTCATTGAGTCAACTGGCGTGTACGTGACAAGGAGTAGGGTCGCCTGTCCATCCTTGTGGGTTTTCCCCGGGTCCATCCTCGTGGGTTTTCTCCGGGTCCATGCTCGTGGGTTTTCTCCGGGGCCTCCGGTTTCCCCCCACTGCTAAAGAGCCCTACGCGCAAGCTAATTATTGAAATAAAATATGTTAGAACCGAAATGACTTAATTTGTGTCCCCCTCTCTCTCTCTCTCTCCCTCTCTCTCTCCCCCTCTCTCTCTCCGCTCTCTCCTACGCGCATATGTTAGTCCCGAAATGACTTAATTAAAAAAAAAAAATTTTCTTTTGTGTGTATAGATGTGTTCTTTTCCCTTTTTGACGAATTCTTATTTCATACATTCTATTGTTTATGTTTATAATTGATGTACTGATTCACGAATTATTAGCCCACCCCTTTATCCGCCCAAACAATCATCGCTTGGATCAAATGTATATTTTATTGTACATGTAAGTAAGGCGTGAGACTGTGACTAATAATTGTACAAGAAGCTGCTTGTGGGCGTATTTTTGTTTGCAGGGAAACCTATGTTTTCATTTGGTCTAGATCAATGAAAGCTTAAAGCAACATTAACAGCATATCATTCAGTGTTTGTCAGTAGTCTATTGCTAGTATAATTCTGATCAATAATTATATAATGCTATAGTCTAGAAAAAAAGCTAAGCTATTCCCCATAAATATTATTTTGATGAGATGTTGCCAAGTTGTTTGGAGCCAGCCGCCTAATAATAGGCTTACATTCACAGCCTTGTGGGTTCTGGGGGCGAAAACTCCCGCACCCTTTTCAGATGTGTTTCGATCTGAAGGATGACTATGATTTTCGGAACGTGCTGGACGTAGGTTCAAACTATTTTATATATACATCTATAATGCATATTGTACTAGGAATTGGACATATCCGCATTCCAATTTGAAATTTTATTAACTAAATGTTTCTTATATCATTTTTGTTTTGAAATTAATTGCTGTGTGAATATTTGAGTATATTTATTTTGACTCGTGTTTCTAACAAGGGCTGCTTACGTGTTTACGGACCCTGATCCGTTTTAGAACGTCTGAAACTGCATTAAGTAAAATGAAAGGGAATGGGGTTTACCGTCCCTTTTGCCTTCTCCGACTGGGCCAATAAAGACGACACTGCATTACGATATTCTTGGTAAATTAAAGCCGAAAAGTTGAACAGGATTAATTTGTTTCCAGTTTTGAAGGTGGTTTTGCTAATATGTATACAAACCCCAATTGGTCTGAAACTGAATTTTGATACTTTGGATTTTCAATGCTGTTCTTTAAAAAATAATAATAGGGATTATGACACTTATGTAATTTAGTTTGTAAAGCCGTGTTACTAATTTGTATATGAGACCCAATTCGTTTGAAATCCAAAACTGCATTTATACAATCGTTAATGTTCACAGTGCTCTTTATCAATTAATTATGTATGGTTTAATTTGAAATAGTGTTCATTACAAATTAATTGTAAGGCATATATATTTAGGTGGATTTAGTTTGTTTGGTGGTTTTTGTTTTTAAAAAGGGGGAATGTATATCTTTGTACAAACCCTAATCTTATAAACATTGAGAACTATACCGAAAGATGACGCTTCGTGCTTAATGTTGGTAATTCAAAATCAATAATATAAATTATATTTGATGGGAGATAGAGGTTCTATTTTTGTATACGAACTTAAAATCCGTTTCTAATTTTTAGAACCACCGAAACTACTTTAACATAATCTGACATAAGACGTCAACCAGGATCGTTCTGGTCGTCTTTGAAATAGAATCAGAAATTCTCTAAAGATAAACCACATCATTTCCATTATGGTGTAAATGACACAGGGATCAAAGAATATTGTTTTTTCTATTCTAGCTTTTGGCGGCCCAGACATTGAAGATAGCAAGTATTAATGGCTTTAAAGAATTAGATGACTTGGAAAATGAATTGGAGGAGGAAATTGCATGGGAAAATCGAAAAACTAGAGATACTCTAGCTAAGTAAGTGACATCGATAAACAATTCATTTGCTGTTTGAAGTTCGTCACATTCCTTACATTTATCAGTGTAATGGTTTAGTGAGTTCAAACGCAACGGAAGGCTCAGACATTTATTTTCATTTCACATGAATAACGCTATTAAACTGAGTAGCCTTCTTTGGTTTTGAAATCGAACAAATCCACAAACATATTCGAGATAGACTTTAAAATTTTTAATGCAAATTTCACAAAAGAAACCACTTTTCATCCTTAAATATCCTTTGAATAATTGAATCGTACTCAACGCGTATATTGCTAAAATCAAATCGTGGATACATTTGCTAAGCAAAGTTTTTATACGCCCACATTTTTGTCGCCCCTGTCCGTCTGGACGTCCGTCCGTCCGTCCACAATTGTTTATGGACACTCTACAGGTCACAATTCGGATCCGATTTTGACGAAACTTGAAAGATAGGTTTATCCCCAAAAGATCTCGGCTGCTTTGAATATTGGCATGTATCGGGGCGAAACTTCATTCATTATGGGGCCCTGATTGTTCGAAAAATCACATTTTTAGCTTGTGGACCCTATAGAGAGGTCACAAGTTTGAACCGATTTTGATGAAATTTGAAATGCATGTTTATAACCCAAAGATCTTGGTTCCTTTCAAAATTTACGCATATCGGATCGTAACTTCCTGAATTATGGCCCTGATTGTACGAAAAATCACCTTTATTTGCTTGCCGACCCTATGGAGGTCACAATTATTAACAGATTTAAAATAATTGTTTGATTATATTACCGTTACACTGTAATGAAGATTCAGTTCAAATTTCATGAACATTGGACCAAAATTGCAGAACAAAATGGCCGCCGCTTCTATTTCCGATAATTACATCCAGAGTTATGGCCCTTGATCACTTCAAAAATTTTATGGACGTTCTATAGGCCAAAATTAATATCAGATTGACTTTAAATTTATACACAGTGTTAAAGGTCATATGGATTTTCAGTGTTTACCAAAAATTACTGCCAGAGTATTGGCCCTTGATGACTTTGAAAAATCTTGTGGACAGAGATTAAGGTCTTGAGACAAACAAATATATTGATTTTCAGTGAATTTTGATAATTGAACAGCTAAATCCATAATATTAATGTTTCGTATACTAAACGTTAGCATGGTCCAGAACTTTATAAAAACAAAACAAATTCTAATGATTTTCTGATAATTACTTAATATTCGACAACTCTTGTTGACTGCCCGGACGATTTAGCTGCCGTGGGCGTATCTTTCGTAGCCTGGCAACCTATTTTTATTCTTTAAATAAACAAAATGTACTGAAGTCTAATGGTTTATATCTTTTAGGATTCGGAGAAAAGGTGAACATATTTTACATGCCAAGGGCTGTCTTTTAGCTATCATTATACTCAATGTTGTAGATTGCTGTCTTGTAATAGGTGAACTACTGGCTGAATTTCATCATATGAATCGTAAGTGTGGTTTTAGTTAATTTAATAATTTGTACTTTAAAGGATTCTAACCATGTATGCATAAACTAGTACATAAACTGACAAATCACCGTGTACATAATGTGCGCTATATAAACTGCCTGACCGATAGTTTGTGTCGAGTGGACATGAAACCCCACTCTCTCTCTCTCTCTCTCTCTCCCTCTCTCTCTCTCTCTCTCTCTCTCTCTCTCGGATATGCTTAAACTTTTTGAATCAACTTTTGGAATGTTTGGTTAATATTGGTCAATAATTTCAAATTTTTCAAGTGTTTTTTTTTTGGTTTCACGAATAATGCAATGAGAACAAATGAACAAATGTAAATTGTAATTTTGAAAAACGATATTATTTGTAATATATTTCACAAACTATTCCACAAATAGCAAGGTATGAAGAAACATAAGTGTAATTAATCCATTGTTTATATCCTGGCCACTCATAAGTAAACTTTGTTGTTTTCCCTTTTAAGATTTATATCAATTACTTGCTCTTTTGGGACATAAACACCCCCAAAAATCCATAATTCATTCATATTTATACTGACATTATCGAGCGTTGATCATAGTAATCACCATTTGATCATACGATCCCCGAGAATAATAACGTGATGAAAAGATTGTTATCGTTTCAACACAAATATTTCTTACGATCTTCTAAACATAGTCGATATATCTTGCGTGTATACAGGAAATACAAAGAACCGTCAATTAATTTTACCAATATCTATAACAATGTTATATGATTAAGTCTCCTTTAAGTAATATTTTGATAAGAATGAAGGCATTCTAAAAATAGATAACTCTCGGTCTTGATGTGAGTTATACACGATTTGATGAAAATGAATTACCAATCTAAAAAAAACATAAACAAACAACAAAAGTTAGGTTACCATGCAAAGACACGCAACAGAATTGTCCTATTCGTAATAAACACGTGTAATACTTGGAAATAAAAAAAACCCATGCAACAATTCTATCAATGTCATCCCTGAATATCAACAAAGCGTAAAAACTACGAATCACGAATTATTAAAAAATCTTTTAAACATTTATTGCACATATATTTGAAGTGATATTTAACTAATTTTGCATCTAGAGTGCTCACAACTATATTTAAGTCACATTTTACATCAGGCTATAGACGTGGTTGATCCAGTCTATATAAGTATTGCATAAAAATGGTGGACTATGGAGAATATGAATATACCAAATCAGACATTTTATGATCGTTGCTTACTTTATTGGTGTCTAACAACTAAATATTGGTACAGTTTATTAGTGCTTTAGAGCATTGGGACGGTCTGGTAATTTCTGTTAGACATTTATACATGTATATCCTAAGCTATAAAAGTATTCAGGTCACAGTCTGTTCTGTTGTATTGTTTCTTTCTGAGGTAAAACACGAATCCCATATTAAGTACCCTTGAGCTTTTACCATTTTGTTACATATTTTTATATCCTAAGCTATATCAGTATTTAGATCATTGTCTGTTGTATTGTTTCATCGTGAGTTAAAATATTCATCCAACATTTACGACGATTGAGTTTTGTAAACTTAAAGATTTATTTCGCAAACAAAAAGGCAATATAACATTTTTTGATGTTTGCAGGTGCCAGTGGGTATATATTTTGGGTGACAAATCCATCGAAGTTCATCTCAGCCAGATATTAACTAAGATATGTGACTAAGTTTAGTCATTACTGAAATCGTGGCTTTAGTTTATAATTGAACATCAGACACAGTTTGGGCTCGAAAGGAATGGTGGCGTATTATGTGTTATTTTTCAGTAAACAATAAATCGAACCCGGAACCCCTAGTTAATGCGAAAGCACCATATTAACCACTCTGACTCCCTGAATCAGTTTTAAACTCAAAGCCCAGTATGTCAGAATAACGGTTTGGTATAAATTTAAGAACAAAAATTACTTGTTGAACGAAATTCACCAAAGCCACCGAGGATAATATAGAGAACCTTTAAAATTAGGATAACAAAATATAATTCAAAATAATTTAATTGTATGAGTTTGATCATACCCAATTATATCTGTGGTTTAAAAAAACAGAAAAAAACAAACAAACATGTGTTTCAGCGCTGACTTCTTGCAACCTCTATTGCCATTATCTTCTTGTGTTTGGATATTAACGAAGTTCATGTTGTTCGACTGTATATCCAGGAATAATAAGTAAAAAAATCGAAGTATAAACTGAGACAAATTCTGTTAGACATGGACGTGTTATTGTGTATTTGACAGTATATTAGCTGGAGTTAAATTAGATTGTCAATACCATAATATCTTTGTTCACTCTTTATCTCTGTCAATCGATGAGTATAATTATAACCAATTTCATCTTACGATGGTTCCCGTTGTGGAATCTGTAACAAGGTCAATATAAGCAAACAATGTATGAAATAAAATAGGATTAGCGACCCTCTTTTCGCCGTTAACCGAGTTAATACAGTCAGACATTATGCGATTCAATGTGTAATGCTTGAAACATTGCTAATCAGCGTTTTCGGACAGTGTGCGTCGAATTCAAATAGATTTTATGTACACGCCACCTCTGTTTTTTTTCGTTTCTAAACAACAATACGCATTTGTTTGTCAGGCCCTCTGTCCCGTATTACTAGAGTGAAAACCAGTCTGGAAGGTCACGAGTAAACTCCTTGGGTGACCCCTGGATCCAACCCGGGATCTCTTAAATTAGCATATATTTACTCTTTCTCTAACAACTGATGCCACTTCTGGAATGTGATGGTGCATTCGATCTACTGATCGGTGCAGTAGAAACCGGGCTTTAATGGACTACGGTTAATTATGATATACCAGATGTTCACAAATCTCTAGACGTCCCTTCGCACGTATACTTCAGTACTAGACCAAAAGCCGACGTGATATTAATAAACGTAGAAGTAGTACATCCCTACTGGCTAGCCAAGATTGTGCGATATGTTTCATGCCCTAGTTACTGAACGTGCCTGTAAGCTGAGGGAATGAGCCGGTGTCATTTTGTCAAGGTCTGAATTGAAGTTACTTCCCCTGAGACGACAAAAGCCATAACTATATAATGGACCTTACATCAGCTGTTTAAGATTATCGTCCAGGGGATGACACTGTACGGAGGCCGTGATTGTTTAATCCAAATACTGTATTCGGATTACTTCTGTGAGAATGGTTAATCCGGACAATTGAACCAAGAGATCAGTCAGGTGTTACATTTCCTCGGAACGGCGATAATTGAATTATAATGAACATCCTACTTGATAAAACCACCTAGTCAAGTGTGGCACTTTAAGCGATATCGGCTAGTAGTTAATATTTTATTGTGAAAAATTAGATGGTGGGTAAGTTCAATATGATTAAAATAGAGATCTATATTTCGTTTCGTTTTTTATACTTTCGATGGCTTACATTACATAATGATCTGATCGGCTGTAGCGATAGGTCGTGTCAGAGGTCAAACGAGAGGCTTTTGACTTTATGACGCCAGACATTTCATTAACCAATCAGCATTGATGTTACTAGTGGATTACCCACAGTTCCGTGAAAAACACATCGAAAGTTCGCATTAACAGACCGTTTCATTGGCTAATCCCTGACTTCATTCAGAACACGTCAAAGATAACAACTCTTCCAGATTTTAGTGTAGTAAAGACAAATAAAACGAAATTTTGAACGATGAAAACCGAAACGAAATAGGATCTATGTTTTAATCAGGTTGTGGGTAAGTTATGACGACCGGGTTGGGATGTAATGACCCCCAGACATAGGCCTCTTTTATTTATTGACAATCTCATGGTGAAGAACATAAAACTTTAAATGCAAACTTCTGTCTGGCTTGTAAATGTCCTTGACTCAAACATTTTAATTGATTTTTACTTCAGATAAGATCCAGTCTAAGGATGGCAATGCCGATAAATTTATTCACGAACTTCAGATGCAATACCCTAATCAAATCGACAACATTACAGGGGATACAATCAGCGGTTTATATAGGAAGCTACTTCTTTCCGAAGTCTGCTGGGACAACGGGACAACGCCCATCTGTCCATATTCTACTTTGAGTTCGGCAACGACGTTCAAGAACAAAACCTCTGACTATCTTAGAACGGAGCAAGTTTTTACTCTGCATTATGGGAGGGTGCATTATCTAGAGGAGAAAATTAGTCATATTTTACATTACATTAGTGTTGCTATACTGACCATATTGGTGATTGAGGTAAGTAAAACGCAAAACTTATTAGTCGTATCGACATCAGTGATGACGACTGCGAACGGTGCCTGACAATGACTGGGTGTCCCCATTTAAATTACATTTAATAGTAAGTACGGGGGGACGCATCACACAGAATCAAAACTCACGAGATCACCTAAACAGATATTGCAGGCAATAAAAAAAACAAGATGTATCCGGGGGGCCTACAATTAAACTACTACAATAGAAATTCGGCAATGGATGCAAGAAACATTCAGTAGAAATATTGTGACCGGTTTTCGCCATCGTCGTAGGCTGGATGACGTATTTTGACGACGATAGTCTGGCAATTGCCGTCATAGGTTATAACTTGGAAATGGCAATAATAAAGACGACCATAACAATGCAAATAGATTTGGGAAAACGCTAAACTGGTTAAAATTAACCATTTTGGAATTTTACGTAACTACTCCGTCTAGGAGAACATGATTACGACACTGTATTCTGTTTTCATGTGTATTCAAAATATTACAGAAATTCTGGAAACAGGTGGGGACTCTTTGTATAAAAGATTGTTTAGATTGAGTCAGAATTTTAAAGCAAACGCGTGTGCCAAATATCTATTAAAGTTCCGTTAATTTCCTGTTGTAACATTTTTTATTTGTTCTTTTTTCAGACATTTATAAAGATTTTTTGTACAGTGCCTAGATTTTTCAAGCATAAGCTGGAGGTAGTGTATTCATTTCGTCATGCTAAGCTATTATAAGCGTATTCTCGAACTTCAGCAATAACCCACTGGGAACACTGGTTACCATTTGGCCACTAATGTGTCAGGTAGCGTTTGATTAAAGCGAATGCTTGCATGATGCCACTAAATAGTTTCATATTTCCACAGTTTTTCGATAAAATACTCCACTTTTCAATTACCTAGGGAACCTCAATCAATTTACGAGAGTCGTGCTAGTAACGCCACTCGCCGATTCCCATGTCTTGGAAATGAACGTAGAGAACTTCTGGGCTTTAGCAACATGAGACATGCCAAATAGTTCCTCCATAATAAATGAATTTACATTTTTGTTTTTTTTTTCATTTGCAGATATTTGATGCTTTCATTGTGGTGATATCTTTAATTCTAGATTTAGTTTATCTTGACGGATTTGTTAATATCGATATAGGTGACTTCGTTGTAGCAGTGTCATTCATTTTACCATGGAGAATTATTCGAATTCTTAATAGTAAGTATGGACATCGTTTCGTACATAAAAACTTGTATATGATTTGACCGAGCCATTTTTGTAAGGCTGTCTATCTACTCTAGGCTTAACTTAAAACCCTTAGCTAGGGACATAGAGTTGGCATCGTGAAGTCAATAAACAGGAATATAACTTCGTATTATCATAACTTACGACCGTGTATATCTATGGATAATTATTTGATAAATATATTTGGGGTTGCTTAATTTTGTTCAGTTTTCCCTTTAAAATTGACTTATGAAGCTTTTGATATATTCACCAGTCTGAAAAGAAAAATAATGCTGGTTTTGACACGTTTTGATTTAACTGTTACACCAGGAATGTTCAAATAACATCATCTACAAAATTTGAGATTTGTTTTAAATCCTTGGCTGAGATACAAACGTTTTAAGATCTCTTAAGATCTTTCTTGCACATTATAGCATATATATTTACAAATTTAGCTATTGCTCCTGAAACCTTCGCATTCTATGTAAGTCAGTGATTTCAGTACCACGAAGGTCTTCGGCCCAGACTTCTTCCCTCACATTATTTTCCATCTTTCAATATATGAGAGATATTAAGACGGTGTTTTTTTTATATAGGTTTAATTGTTGCTGTAATGGAGAAAGAAAGGTATTCTCTAAAGATATTATACAAACAAAAGAAGAAAGTGGATAAAGTCAACGTGGAACATACAAATAAAATAGCTGAACAAGATGTAAGTAGCACTTCATAGTTGTGAGGAAGATCCTAAAATACTTGGCAAGGAGATGATTATATCTTCGTATACAGTTTAGGCAATTTCGAAAGATACATTTTGCCAGCGATTTTCAAAGTTCAGCTTTCAACAGATTTCAATCCATTCGGACTTCTTCTGAAAGCTCAAGTTATCTGTAGAACACAAATATCAATTTACAATATGAATTTACATCTTATAGCAACGGGACAGGCCTTTGTAGCATTCCTTCATACTAGTCTTACTAGCAATCAAACGTTTAAAGCGTACATGTGTACGCGCTTTCACAATACAATGTCTTTATCCATACTGATTATTGAATATGTAAATAAGTCCTTACAGATAAAGCTCCGATACTTCCAGTATTCTTAACAATGTCTCGTGTCCTTTCTTTCTACGGTGTTACTTACTGTTTCTATGGTAGCTGATTAGGGTTTTCAAACGTTGTGTTTGAGAATTGTGGTTGTCAGTAAGATTCAATAAGGATGTTGGTGACCATGGTTTAATTCCGTATGACAATATTGCTACTGTAAAGACCATATTTGAATCCTGAATTATAAAATAAAGAATAAAGACAGTTTGAATTGGATAGCATCCCCCATTGTCCATACTGTGTCAATTATTACATTACCAAATTAATCGTTACAACCATAACCATTCTAAAAGCCTTCACTACGCGACGCAGCTGATTTTCTATGATAAATTTGCTATAATACTAATAGCGCCAGGCAAACTGGGTGGACTTATTGTGTCACTTCGCAATTTAGCGCAATATGAATTACGTGTAAACTATTATGAAAAATGAATCTGAAATAGAAATACCCGTTCAAAAATATTTCAATTCTGTTCAGTTTTCGTAAAGATATGTTGAATTTCATCAATCAATCTATTCTACTCACTGTGCAATAAGCCCGTCGCCATTTTGTTATTCAACAACGTGATTAATGGGCTTCGTAGTACTAGGTCTGGATAAACGCGGCAGAAATTTAATATTAATATTAGCGGAAAATGCAAATTGACGCAATGAGACTTTAATGATTGGTTTTCCCATTTTCTTTTTCAGAAACAAATTGCTAGGCTAAAAGCTATTTGTGAATCACACAATGTACCAACATGGGAAATACAGAAAATTGTGGGTAAGAATATAGATTTTATAATCGATATTTAAGACAGGTAATAGGGTCGATGATTTATTTTTTTTTATTTCAAGTCGAAGTCGAATCTACGAAACACAGGTAAAATAAACCACAAATTCAACTAAAATTAGTAAACAAGCCGACCCCACTGAATCTTTCGAGATTAAACTTGTCCCATCTTCATTTCGTTTTACCTAAACAGCCCATGTCCTAAATATTTATGTCTTATGATCCAGAAGACCTTGATTTCTCCGATGAACCGATTATCCACTCAATATTCCGACACCTCTTCAAACCCTTCTTACGATACATAAATATAGTTCTTTGAGAGTAAGGTGCGTCTTCGAAATACTGAGATTTTACATAGATGTTTGGCTGGACAACGCATTGTTTCATTGTCGGATCAAATCGACCAACTCCAGTCACGAGAGACGTTATTTTCAATTTAATTTTTGTTTGTTATTTGCAGGTGTACCAGAGAAAACATCTGCTTTAGGTAAACTTGCCTTCCGTGCAGCGGGCAGTTTGACACCAGCTCCAATGACACCAGCTAATAGCAGCACCCCCAATCTATTTTCTAAAGAATTTACAAGTGGTTCGCTACGTGGCTCTAATAATAGTGCAGGCTCTCACAATGCCCCAACAGGTCATCTGACCACTAACGGAAGTGCCCCGCAACTTGGAAACGGGACTGCAACTCTCGTTGACGAAGGGACAAAGTCAGAATCAATTAACACACAAAGTGACAATCCAGCAGTTTCATCCTCGGAAAAATTAAACGAAGACTCACACGTTTCAAAATTGTAAACCGCGCCGGTACGTCTACATTTATTGTTGTTTACGATTAAGTTACGATACCGGTATTGAAATGTTGTTTTAGGACTCATTCATTTGTCTGTTTTATGGACAGTTTGTTTTGATTCTTCAGAGATAAGAAAGATTAATCTCTGATCCACATTAAGGGAGGTAACTGGATCACCATTGGTCGTTGTTTCTGCTTTATTTTTGCCGATTATAAATATCGAACACTCTGGAAAAAATAGGATGAAGACAATATGTGTGCTAAATGAACCTGCTCGTGTGTGTTTATTAATTGTTATTGGCTATGATAGGCGCATGTAAACATTGTAATCATAGAAAATGGTTTTTCTGCGGTAAAAACAGTATGAAAGCTACTGATGAACATTTGAAAGTTAACATGGCGGCTTTAATCGGCTGATTTGGTGGACAGAGGTCTCTATCTGGATTTTATTTTTATTTATTTATTCTGTATCACACTGACTACAGCAAAAAAAAAAAAAAAAAAAAATGAATAAATAAAACCGCACAACGGTGATAACCATGATCTTTTTTTTTATCGAATTCTTCTATGGTCTCTTCTGTGGTCTTTTGGTCTCTTGAAGTCCTGAAATCATAAGGTAACCTGTAAATCCACCGTAATTGTTCATAATAACAAGTACTAGTTTCTTTGGCCGACGTTTGGAAGAATATTCACTCAAAGCTTTCATTTGCTACCTCTATTGGGTACATTATTTACTTTGTTTTTTTATTATAAATTAGTGCTGTATTGGTAATGATGAAGGGGCAACAATCCAGATAGACCACATAGTAAAGATGTATACTATTTTACATGGAATTAAGACAATTCTTAAGGTTTACTGTACAATCCAGATAGCTGACATAGTAAACTTTTTTTTACATGGAATTAAGACATTTCTTAAAATATGGTTTACTGTACTGGGATTCAATTTTTTATTGACGATTTTAAAGCCAGCAGACCTATCTCTAAGATCGGGTTCCTGTCTTTTTTTTAAAGTAGTTCCCTTAGTTTCACTAGACTTGACCTCATTTTCATTAAATATTAAAGCCCTGAATAGGTTACATTTAATATGATTATGTTTCGCAAGACGTATGTATACTACTACATTAAAGAACTTACGTCTGTTGAGGTAGAGCTATTACACCTAAACGCTTCTGGACCTGTGCCTGGGATTTTATTATGATATATTGGGTATTATTATAATATAGGTATGGGTCATTTGTAAATAGCGTTAAAATATATATTATTTAAATCTATGCAACGGGGATTAGTGTGTATATGCATTTTGCTATGTAGTAATTAGTTAAATAGTTTATATCTTGTGGCTTCATTTTTAGTTTTAATCATCGCTGAAACTATTGGTTTTCATTGTATTTAATTTAAATAGTACCCCTTTTTTAAATGTGTCCTAATTTTAATATTGGAAACCATTTTGAAATGTACTTAAAGGTAATATCTTTAAAGGGGATATATTCCATGGGATATATATAATACAAAATGATTATCTTAAATTAGTACCATGCTTTAAAGGCACCGATATCTTAATTTTTATTATTGGTACCTTTTATAACATTGGTACCCGTTTTGAATAAAGATTGAGGTAATATCTTTAATAGGATATAAATTCCCAATGTTGCCTGTTAAAATTATTATATATAATAAGTAGCATGCTTTAAAGGTACCTTAATTTTTAATGTTGGAAATAATTTTGAGATGTACAATCGGTATCTGTATCGTTAAAGGGGGTGAATTCTCCTGGACGTTTATCATAAAATATCATTACAAATAATTGGTATCATATTTTAAAGGTACATTAAGTTTGGATATTGGAAACCATTTTTAAAATTTATTTAGAGGTGTCTTTAATGAGAATTCCTTTTTATGTAACTGCTGTCATAATGTGAGGTGATGTTTCGTTAGATACCCCGAGTTACTGCTATACAAGGAATATGTAAATAAAACGCAAAATGGCGCCTTGTAAAAATATTTCGAACATGCTACCGAATTTGTTTCTATTTTATTATATTATTCATCTATTAAAGTGCTTTGTAATATTAAACATAATTTGTCTTTAATGCTCATCTAAGACATTTTATGCAATATGTTTTTTTTTATATCTGATATGACTTTACGGCGATCTCGTTCTACGGATTTTACAGTCCTTTTTCCTTAGATTAATTAATGTTAGCTATATTATTCAATGAAATTGTACAGATCTTATTATTATGCAATTATGTAATAATAATGCAATTACATATACAATATATAGATACTTACTTTAAATAACATTATAAAGTTTTTGTTTATTTTTTGATAAAATAAATTCTTTAACTTATTTTCTAGTTTACATCTTTATTTTGGTGTTAATATTATGTACAATAAAGTATTTCCTTATAAATGCGCTACCATTGGACGCATAAGGTCGGCCAGCGCCGGTTTGGATAAAGAGAAATGAAATGAAATGAAATAGGGTTTAAAATCCCACTGTTCTGCTCCTAAACTTGACTTATGAATACGGAACATACGCCATATAATGTGCTGTAGGATAAATGTTGCCCGGGCAGCGGCGCTATGGCCTACTCTTATATCGAATTCCAACCGCCAATATGTACCCGGGACCTCGGTTTTCCATACCATCCGATCGACTAGACAGCTGTCCTTGTCAGGCCCTCTGTTCAGTATGACCGACCTTACTCGACCTCCAGGCTCGCGAGCCATTTTCTTACCCACTGTGATCCCCTTGGATACAGGGAGAACCTAGGCTACTGATGGACAACCAATCTCCAACCCTCACGACTAGAATTTGAACGTGTTTTTTTAAAACAAAATGGGCAAAGCCGTGTTTAAGACAACAGTGTATGCAAAAACGGCTTATGACAGTGCTAAAATATTATAGATCTTGGCCAGGGCTGCCGTGGATCTTAAGGACCTATACTTCAAGTAGCTAAGTCTCTAGCCCAATATCATCCAAAATCTTCAACATTGAAAACACGAAATATTTGTCAATTCAACATTGATGCTGTGATCTTACCGGAAAGAGAGAGAGATAGAGAGAGAGAAATGGGGTTTAACGTCCACTCGACACAAACTAGGTCATTTTGGGACTAACATGGTTTCATTTTATTTCAATAATTCGCTAGCGCGTAGAGGTCTTTAGCAATGGGAGGAAACCGGAGTGCCCGGAGGAAACCCACGAGGTTGAGAAGGCGCCCCTATCTCCATGCCACATACGCTCACACCAGGGCTCGAAACCACAGCCGCAAGCTAGAGGTGACCGGCCAGCTAGAGGTCGAAACGCGGCACCCTAGACCACTAGGCCATCCCAACCCCCCGTTACCGGAAAAAGATGGGCTTCTGATATCCAATATTTAAAGATAAAATAGACATTTTACCATACGAATCGTGTACCATAATGCGTTTCAGCCCCAGTTCTAGCAAGAGACTTGAGGAACGAGGCTACAAACATTTCACCGATTCAAACGGCATATGTAGACTGGATAACAAGACGCTAGAAATTTGCATTCGATTGAGACTGCCGGCTTATTTCGCCGAACATAACTGATTTGAAATTAGAGTAAAAACAAAAACGATTGAATGTGAATCAATTAATATACATTCATATTACAGTATTATAATGCGTTGCGACACACTTGTGTCAATTTCTGGGTCCCAGATGTTAGTGATTTAGCTCCTTTCAGTCTGACAAGCCTGTATAAATCCTGAGCTGCGGTCAGTTCATGGGTGCCAATCAGCTAATTCGATAATTTTCAGATATCCATGTTTTGCCCGATTAGGCCAGTGCTTGTCGTATGTTTTCTACTTTTTGTTTGCTAGATTTATAGTACGCCCCCTACCCCCACAAACACACACACACGACCCATAGTTCTAACATATTCGCATTTTACATTATGTTTAAACATTAAATTGTATTTTATTCTAGAAAGGTTTATGCAACCCTATAAACATCTTTGAAACTCTTTTTTTTAAAAAAATCCAAACGGCAAAGAGAAAGAGAGAGAGCGAGAGAGAGAGAGAGAGAGAGAAATGGGTTTAACGTCCACTCGACACAAACTAGTTCATTTCGGGACTAACATATGGTTTAATTTTATTTCAATAATTCGCTTGCGCGTAAGGGTCTTTAGCAGTGGGAGGAAACCGGAGGAAACCCACCTGGTTGAGAAGAAGCCCCTATCTCCATGCCACATACGCTCACACAAGAGATCGAAACCACAACCACAAGCCAGAGGTGACCGGCCAGCTAGAGGTCGAAGCGCGGCACTCTAGACCACTAGGCCACCCCAACCTCAAACGGAAAAAATAATCTTTAATAACATTTCAATACATTAAAAAAATATACGTGTTTTATGTCGCGAAACGGTGTTCGTAAGGCAGACTCCAATTCACCATGCTAAATATGTCTGATGATATTCTCCTAATGGATGCATTTTCCAAAATAATTATTGCATAACTCTGTTCTATATCTGTTTGAGTGGTCGTGTGTTATGGACATTGGACTCGTATCTAGAATGTTTCACTTTCGAATTCTGGTGGGGACGGAAATCACCATTTGGATTTTTCAATTTGCTCTTTCTTGCTCGAAGTGGTAGTTTGTGAATGGAAAAAATTATGAAACGCCAGGGCCTGGCCAAAACAAAAAATCTATTGGTAATTGAATTAGAAATATATTACGTTGAAAAACCACTTTCCCAGCAAATTGCTACATGGAGATAACTACTATCTTCTAATCTCCCCCTTCCAATACCTCAATTACTGCCTAGAATTTGTTCAGAATATGAAATGTTGAATGACAGCCTCGTCGATTCTATAATCCTCGAACTAGACAGACAGAACCACATTTAAATTAAACCGATCAACCTGGGTAATTGTTTGTAGCTATTACTAACTTACTATTATGTTTAGGACATTCTTTACACGTAAAATGTCGATGATTTGCTATTATTTCGCTAAAATTAAGAGACCCCCCCCCCGCGCCAAAGAAAACAAATAAATTACAATAACATAAAAAAAAATAAAAAAAAAATAAAATAAAAATAAAAAAATACAAATGTGGAAAAAATAACATAGTTTAATATTCTGACCTACTTCGTTACGGTTATATAATATCTGGAATGCCTCCTGTGTTGGATATAACAGGACTTCATACAAAATGCATAAATATAGTATCGTTTTTTTATGTTACGGGCTAAGTAAAGATATACAACTTTACACCCGAACAACTACATAATCTACGAGAAAAATATGCTAAATGATACATACTGTTTTCTTTTGTTGTGTCTGATGGTTACTGTTGTGCTGTTTACAAATTGTTGACAAATTAGTTTATCATTTAAACATTAAAATGTATATTAGTAGTAAGTTTACATTTTAATGAACCCCTGAATACATTAACCTTAAAACCCTAAATGAAATGGTATTCGGGCCCTACTTTCAAATCCAACATAATAAACACGTGTATGTAAGCCAAGATTGATGTTTTAACATAACAACTGCGCCGTGGCTTCTTTTACAGGATGTTCAAATATAAGAAATATTTATAGGAAAACTTTGGTTGTTCGTCTTATCAGAATAACTACATACTTTTATTGTTCCTTTGGTTTACTCCAACCAAACAGACTCTAAGCTGTACAGAGTTTACAGTGGGACAATTTGACATAATACAATTGTTATTATCCAATTGAACAGGTTTGCCCTTTTCGGTGGATTTAAATCCTACTTCGTCGGGATAAGCTTGTGGGAAACTCACAAAAACGGTCCTTTTGTCAAAGTCGGTCTATGGGTTCCGGATTACTCTCGCCCGAGCGACCACCTATAAGACTTCTTTGAGTTTAAACAAAGTCCTCGCAACTGTCTATTTAGAATAAAAACATTTACCACGAGTAGTAATGTAGACAGTTAGTAATATAAAATCAGACTTATTTATATTCTGCTTCCTCAACTAGAAAATCAGCCCTGTCCCAAAAGCATACAATCAAACGAATGTAGGGCGAAAGTTATTTTTAGTCTTTCTTTCCCTTTCCCATTTTCCTCCTTTTGCATGGCGATTTTAGTTGACTGTTTGGTGTAGAATCAAAAATATAGGGTTGAAAATACATTTTCGGACAGGTTTCGGTGAATATTCATGATTTTGAGGCGGAAGGATACAAGAGTTGTAGGGTTGGTTACGTTGAAATGTAGGGCATGGTTATTTGTATGATTACTGTCTCTGCTTCCAGCTTGTGTATCTCAAGTTTTTCATAGTGAACCTCATACATGCTTTTCTGCAAGAGTTTGCCACATGTTGCCCCATCTGTGGCAGAAAGCGTTCTACCCAACGAAAATTTGGGGAAAGGTTAGAGCCGGTCGAAGAGACGAGAATTAACATTAAATTCAATGGAGAAAAATTTAGTGATCTGTGGCCAAACATATATTCAAGGGGAATAACCAACTATCAATTCTTGCTAGTTGGAATAGAACCAGTAATTGTTGCCTCTGTTCATAGAAGTTCTTGCATTCTCCAAAAAGCTTTTAGCTCATTTTGTATGGCATTTCTTGTTGACTTTTGGGTCCAGAATTGAAGAAGAATGTTTGAATTTCCATTTGTTTGTGAATATTCATGATTCGAATGCGGAAGAATCAGGAAGTAAACATACATGAATAAGGTTAATCATCTACAGAAATGGCGTCACTGTCTATAGATTCTTTTAACCAGACCAAGTAAATAATACAAATTAAATGAAATGGGGTTTAACGTCCTACTCTTTTGCACCTAACCTGATATAATGAAAGACGGGCATATGCCATACAGTGTGCTATGGGGGAAATCTTGCCTGGGCAGCGGTGCTACGGCCTACTCTTATATCGTATTCCAACTGTACACGGGACCTCGGATTTTCGTCTTATCCGAACGACTAGGCAGCCCTCCTTGTCAGGCCCCCTTCTGCATCACTGGCAAGGGGAAATCACACAGGAAATTCGAGATTAACTTTATCGGCCAATGCAGGGATCGAACACCCGACCTCCAGACTAGCGAACCTGCGACTTATCCACTTAGCCACCGTGACGCCCCCCCCCCCCCCAAAAAAAACCCTTCAATATTTGCGGTAAAGATTATGACAATCAGAATGTTAAAAACAATAATCAGAATGTTAAAGCCAAGAAATGTTACAGGGGCGGATCCAGAGGGGGTGGGGGGTCCACCACCACCCTGCTCAGCTACATAAAATAATAATGCCTTGCATCAATGATCCTACATCAGTATAAAAACGATTTCTCTGTTTAAAAAGCTCAGTTTGTGTGTATCCTATGTAATTTAGAGACGATGATGGCAGATTTCCGTAGCCGAAACCTGGCAAACCTCCTCCTACAAAAATTCCTGGATCCGCCGCTGTTTTATGGATACGTTAACTTTGACGTCAATGCTGGAAGAGTTGCTAGATTCATGTTTCAAATGACAGGAGGCTGGAGGTGGTAGTGTTTACATGATTACGGAATTTTTCTCCGTGCAACTGTTAAACATCGCCATTAGGACCGTACTCCAGTAGTCAAGTCTTTATATCCTTGACCAATGGGTTAGAAAGTTTATGCGTCTGTGCATTGTCCCTTCAACTCATTTTCCCAAAGTCTGAGACAAGAGCATTGCGCACTAAAGTTATTCTGCGGTGGATAGTGGTGTTAGTTTTTCGTAATGTTCTAAACACGGCCAGTATCTATCAGAGGTTGGTGAAGAGATTCAGGATGCTGGCAATACAACTAAACCGCCTGTACTTAATTTTACCATCAACCAATGGGATTGAAGTCTGACAGTAAGAGGCCTGAAGGGACATATTAATAACGGGAGTCCGATTCAAGACAGTCTAATCCAGCCAACTAAGCCTATTGTTTAGTACGGTACAGTCCATGTTGTGCTATCACGTTGCAATATGCATATCTAGTCGGTGAATCACGGTGGCTAAGTGGGCTAGACACTGGCTCGCTAGCCTGGACGTCTGATGTTCAATCCCTGCAATGGCCGAGAAAGTTAATACAGATTTTTGGGCGTGGTTTCCCCCGGTCAGTGATGCAGGACAGAGGGTCTGAAAAGGATAGCCGTCTATTCGTTCGGATGGGGCGAAAAACCGAGGTCCCTTGTACACATTGACGTGCACGTATAATATCCTTCGGTAGTTGTAATTCGACATAAGAGTAGGCCTTTGCACGTAAAAGATCCCTTGGTAGTTGTAATTCTATATAAGAGTAGGCCATAGCCTGAAAATCGCGTGTTCGTGCACGTAAAATATCACTTGGCAGTTTAAATTCGACGCAAGAGTAGGCCAGAGTGCCGCTACCCGGGAAAAATTTCCCACATAGCACACTGTGTGGTGTATGCCCATCTGCATTAGGGATAGAACAGTAGGACGTTAAACTCCATTTCATTTCTTTGTATATCTAATCAAGTGTTCGTTAAATCATCAGGTATATCATTGAGTCAAGTGACGTGCTCATATGGTCGCTTGTCCGCCTGTTTTTTGTTCGTCAGTCCCCCCTCCCCCGTTACTACAGACGCATACGCATCTTGATGAAATAAAATGGACCATATGTTAGTCCTGAAATAATCAATCTAGTTGATGTTGAGTGGGCGTTAAACCCCATTTCAGTTTCCTATGGCTAGTGGGCAAGTGTCTGGGTCACTACACTACCGTGGACCGTCAAATTACATTTGAAATTTAAGATAATCGTTGTAGTTATTTGGCACTTCCACTGACATACGATCAGGGGCGTGGTGAGAATGAGTTCATGAGTAGCCATACTCATGCGCCAAAAAGTTTTTGCGCCAAAATCACAATCAAATTACTCAAAAAATGAAAAACATTTGTAAGTGGAAAAATTGTTTCATCTGACCCAATTAAAAAAATTTTGAAAGAGTCAAGTTGGAAAATTTAATCATATTTTATTACCGTATTTCTTGTCTCGGATTGCTGGAGATTGCGTTTCTGGGCTTCTAATTTTCGAAATTTTCCCGCGGGCTCGCGACTTCGGCGCTCGCGGTGGCCGGCGAAGCTCCGCGGTCAGTAAAAGGGTTTTTGTGCCAAAATCTTTTTTGTTACTCATAATTTCTTCTCAATAATTGCCCTCACCACGCCCCTGCATACGATACATAGAATTTATCATTTAGGAGTATGCGTTTCAATGTCATTTGTCTCACACTGCAGTTTTACATCATATCTACTCTACAATACAAGAATGATACGGGTATTAATGAGTTACACGGTAATTACATAATATTTCTTGTAATTTATAAGATAAATACCTTCGGTACTATTAATAATAAACATCTTATGTTAAGAATAGCGATTCAATTAAAACCAAGAAAAAACTTATATAACCTCTGTAGGAGTGACGGTTAATCTTGACTGACAGATTGCCCCGGGCTCTCTGAAATGTAGCAACGTATTACTTTACTGCACAAAAGGTTATTATCCCACACGTACTCGCATACATCAATAAAATTTCACCTTTATGAAGGGTGAATTTAAAGTTCCGGGCTAGTCATTTAGTTCTTTAGGTGCGATAGAAGTATGAAAAATAATTTTTGTTTTTAGAAGTAGTGAAGATTTAATGTGTACGGTATACATTTCGAATCATTCACGATTTTAAAATCCGATTCCAGGTGTCTCCGGTAAGGCATGGAACAGGTTTATCGCTATCTTTGCAACTTACATTTGAATAAAGGTAGGCTAACTACTGTCTCCGGACAAAATTGTACAACACCCATTCACTGCAATAGCCACATGCTCGAATCAGTTGTAGTATTATAAGAACACATGATACCACTTATTGCTAGGTTATATCTGGATGGATGATATGGATTGAAGGTTCTTGGTGGTTGTCGCGGTTTCAAAAAGCGTCTTGGGCATTTTTGACGCCCAAGAACCCATATATGTGTAGTCATTCGAAGGTATCCAAAACCGATGTTCACCCTTGGCAAAATTTCCATTGCTCCATAGAAATTAAAAGTGCCATCATTACTTTAGCTCGGTCTATATTTTGTTGAACATACTCCTTGAACTTATTTACCTCATTGTTTTTTGACTTTCTTTTAAAATTGATTTATTATAATTTGTTAGACATAACTGACAGAAAACCGTTGACGTCAACGACTCATGATCTAAAAACGTCTACATCTGTTTGCGTCAAATAACCAAAGGACTAATAAAATATAAAAGACAAAGTCATTTACCCAATGACCCACGTGGTTATTAGGACGCTACTGACCCAGTCACTGGATACTTTCTTCAACAAGACCAACCACCTCACATTTCTAGTACAGTTACGCAGGAAAGGTTTTTAACCTAGCACCGAGGAGACTGTGGTGGCCATATACATGTACTTCAAAATAATAAAACCCCCCACAAAAACAATTGTGAAAACTATACAATAAACATTATTGGGTATTTTAAAGGAATAAGTAGGTGTGTGTGTGTGGGGGGGGGGGGGTAGACGCAGTGGGGGTAATACCGGTGCTAGTTGACAGATGGACAGGAGCATAGTTAAGAGATAATCACAATAATTGTAACACAAAGCACAAGGCCACATCCCAATGTAACTCTAGGGTGTACCGAAATTTAAACATTCTCTCGCACCTTGGGGGTTGGGGTGGAGGTGTGAGAGAATCTTTAAATTTCGGCACACCTATAGACCACCATGTCAAGTCCGGCTCTGGACACAACAAATTATGTGTTGACATTTTTGAACCCAGGACTGTACGTACGAATTTTCACTGTCGCTTATGATTTACGTTACAATAATGTCCATAGTGAACCCCCCTATGCGATGTGAGGTCCAAATTCACTTGAGGTTTGTGGGGTAAATTGATATTCGCCAAACAAAATCATTTTATGACATTTTCATTCATTGGACGCTTGGATATAGTTGTCTTTCCTCGTTTTGCATTTGACTTGGCAAAAAACTTAGACAATGAAGAGAGTGTGTCATATTTTAAAACACATCAGCCTTTCGAACAGCTGAAAAATAATGGTATAGCGCTTTGCTTGTCTGAAGAAAATGTTCTCAAGTGGAAACTCTATCAAGTTATAATTTCTAACCCCATAATACTTAAGATTTTCTGTACATTAGCTACTCACGCAAGAATGAAGAAATTCCTCGTCCATGTTTAATTAGTTTGGTTGAAATTTTATGATCTTATTATTTATAAGTAAACATCAATAAATGATTTGGCATTTTTATTTTCGTACTTTACCTCGATTTGGAGTAGGAACTTATGAACAGACGGCTGGATTTGGTTTTTAGATATGGTCATATGTACGTGAGCTATTGTAATATCGGTGTCAATAATATATATATCTATATCTGAAGTACATACAATTAAATTTATTTTATAACTTTGACCTAGAAGAGTTTATTTTTCTGTTTCTATTTTTATATTTTATTATATACATTTATCTATTTATGAGATCATTGTATGGTGTAATACATGCTGTTTATAGTTTTGTTGGGTGCATGCATTCTGGTCGTGAAGGATCGAATTCTGCCTTTAAAACTAACGAATCAGCAGTTACAATTTTTTTTCATCACCGTCGGGTTTCCTTGTCAACCATTCAAGCTTGCTGTTAATAAGTGATATCCCTAGCCGTAAATATCTCCAACATAATATCTAGCATCACGAGAGGAACAGAAGGGGACAGAGGCATTGGGCATACATTCCAGGATGGGTGGATTGAGTGCATTGAATGGTGTGGGGATTTATTCAAAGTTTTTTTTAATTCGAAACTATTTCTGTTAACTTTGTTATCCAACCTGCCCTACTTATTTCATTTTTTTGTGCATAATTACTTAAACTATCTTGAGGCATATAATATACAAGTTCTGAGAAAAGAAACGGTGTAGGTACAACATGTCTGCACAGAGTACATGAGTTTCAATTAAGTGACTTTAATTATATCTTTGAATGTTAATACTAAAAATCGAAACATGGAAATTATATTTTTCTTGAGATCGAAACAAATCACCTACAAATACCTTTGATCAATATCGCCTGCTTTCTAAATCCAATATTAAACTAGCTGGACACATATTCAAACGGGTGCTATACCAAATTTTGAATACATACATGTACACTGACAAAATGAAAACCATCCAATAGTAAAATCAGGGGTGCTGAACATTTGCAACAAACTGGACATGTTGATTTCTTGTTATTCGTTCATCGAACACCAACATATACATGGGGGTAAAAACAGTGGTGCTTATTAAATTTCTTCTTGGAGAATGAGAATTTGATGTCATTTATCTCGAATTTCGAGATTTCATCGGTACACGAAAATATGAATTATGTAACAGAATGTATAACCGAGAGTTCACTGTTGATGATCAAAACATAACTTAAAATCCTTCGTATTTTCTTCATAAAAAAGGAAGAACAAAATGAAAATTAAAAAAATATATCTTAAGGACAAACAAGAGAGATTAACGTCCGTTCAACACTATTTCGAGACTAACACTAAGACACGGCACAATTTGTTATTTCAATAATACGCTTGCGCATATGGAGGGTCTTTGGGGGTGGAAAGAAACCGGAGGACCCGGATGCTATAAAAACACGTGATCCAACAACTTTTCTAATCCATCTCTTCGCTATTTCATCGCTTGGCTCCAAATCAAAACATATTTCCTCAATGCCAATATTCAAACATCGACGTCACATTACAAATTTTGCAGATTGGCGGATGTGCATGAGCGACATCTTTATTTTTCTGACATACTAATTAGGTAACTTTATTAATTATGACGAGTCTCGTCCATGGAATAGCGTATATCATCTCTTTTCTGAACACGTCGTTTAATTTATGCTGTCACACATGGAAAGTTCGCATAGCTAAGACACATTGCTGTGTCTTTGTATATCGTATGATTAATTAATTATAACATTTTCCCCGACATTCTACAGCAGTTCGCTACTTTAGATGGTTGGTACACATTCCTTCATTTTATTTAGTTAGCGAGGGTTATTTGAGGTCAGAATGAAATTCTATTTTGACAATGTGCCTATTTTTGGATTTTTTATGTCCAAATATAACTATGATTTATATTTTTATACATTCTAGAAACTTTATACATAGCCTTGGAACTGATATATCTATATAATCTTTTTGTGTTCCAAATTAAGATACTTACACACATGCTTTTAACTAGAGTGACAGATCTACTAGTAATTGTGTTGTTCTAGAAACCGCTTTTCTATTAAAAGTACAATAAACATATAGACCTCTACATAAAAACCGTAATAAGGAAATTTTAAAAAAAGTCTTAAATAGTTGTCATAGACTGTAATTTGAACGCGTAGTCTCAAAGTTTACAGGACAACTTTTAACGTGGGAGTGGGGTGAATGATTTAACGTGTGTCGTTTAGCTGATAAAGTATGTCATTGAATCAGGTGACAACGAGACCGTCTGTAATAAAATTGATTCAGATGTTAGTACCGAAATGATACAGTTTGTAGCGAGTGGACGTTAAATTCTCTCTATACATTCCAGTTTTCTTCAATTACTAAAACTCCCCACGAGCCAACCGATTATTTTAATGAAATTGAATCATATGTTACTCCCGAAATGATCCAGTTTGCGTCGAATGGACATTAAATTCTCTCTATATATTCCTGCAAAGTTTGGTTCGAATCCATTGGATAACTTATTTCGTTTGGTTACTGAAGCGTCTGAACTTGGAATTTGGAAATAACATCGATTTCTAATAGATTGTTGGGCCTCTTCAGCAGAAGATCATGTCATTGCTTGGTGTCCATAGTATCAAAATTGTAGGAGCAAATGCATTTTGCGGGAGACATGTACCTTACACATTACACTGACAGGTACTAGTATTCAAATGAAATTAAATAAATGAGGTTCAATGTTCTACTTTTCTGTAACGATTTTTATGGCGGACATTTTGCCTGCAGATCGGTACTATCGTCTACTCTTATTATTGAATTCCAATGTCAAAGGTTCTTTTAAACAAGACTAGACACTCTCCTTACCAGACTCTCCGCCCTGCACCTCTGGTAAAGGAAAAATTCCGCGGTTCTCTCTCGACCAGCACGATGATCGCACACCCCAGCGCCTCTCTCACTGATCCAGGTTATAAGGCATTTTTCATTATTCCATAATCCTTTGTCTTACCGACACAATTTCTTATGCATTCGTAAATTTCTGTCCTTATACGGACAGACGGAAGATACGGTAACTTCCACAAGTTTGTAGGCATTGTAATTTTGGCCACCAAAATACAAGAGAAACTAAAAGGTTTCATTTCATCTAAAATGTACAAGAATAACAGAGTTTTATACACTAAACTTTCTAATATAAAGTTTATATTTCACAAGTTGAGTTGTAAATCGCTCACGGATCTTTCATCTGTATCTACATATATATTGTAATTTGTATTGTTATATGGCAATCGTTCGCGCTGTATCACAAGGTCTGCCATTGAGTCAACTGACGTGGTTTCGATTCCTTGGTTGCATGTGACAAGGAGTAGGGTCGCCTATCCAACCTCGTGGGTTTTTCTATGGGTCCTCCGGTTCCCCCCACTGCTAAAAACCCTTACTCGCAAAGCGAAATATTGAAATAAAATTGAACCATGCGCTAGTCCCGAAATGACCTAGTTTGTGTCGAGTGGACGGTAAACCCCATTTCTCCAATTTTTCTATATGGCAGTCAATTTACCTTAACGACTATGATTAAAGCAGGGTGGGGCTGAATAAGGATATCTATCAAATATACCCACATACGTTACCTGTCCTTCACACCATGTTCTTCTCTTAATTTAATCTTTAAGATAGACTGTGCTTTCGTTTCGCATCTATTTTATATTCCGTTTTGTATTTCATCGTAATATAGGATATCCTATTTAAATATCCGGTATCTAAAGCTATTAAATATATACCCAATTGAATATCAACAGAGCATTTCGATGATTAAATCAACCTTTAGAAACCAATTTCAAGGTTTTTATTTATATTTTCCCCTTTTTTTTCTAGGTGTTAAACACATGCGTCCTCTTAAAAATTGGATTGTTTAAATGATTAATGTCCGGTCTAAGAAATTATTCAACCAAGTTCAAGACATCAAGTTTCATCAATGGAAAGGATAGTTGCCTACTTTTAAAACAATGTGTTTAGATTTGTAACTTTTACCGTTAAGTAATGCCCATTCCTGATGCCTATTTCGCGCGACACATGAACATACATTAAGCTAATTAATGATTCTAACTTTTAAAGGGGATGACTCATTTGTTCCGTTATTTTAACTATTAAAGAAGATGATACATTGGTTTCTATATTTTAACAAAATTTGAGTACCCTCGTACATTCTAGATTATCTTCGTGGTATTTATAACAGACGGTGCAGCAATAATTCTAAACAAAAACGCTTGCCATGTTTGACAATTCAAAATGCTAAAGTGAAAAGCAATATCCTTTCCAATATATCATAAAAAAGAAGTTAAATATCAACATGAAAAGAGGTATCAAACCTTCTGGAAAGAGTAAACATTACTTGTCTTGTGCAATATACAAAGCATGTAGCTCTGAGTACAGAACTGACCAGAATTTATGATGGCTATATTCTGCCCCAACGATGTTCGTGAAGTTACTGTTATTACCCAGACTAATATGGCTTCTTTTTATTGTAGTCTAAAAAGTCTACTTTTGCCATTTATTCTGGAATATTTAATCTAGTATAAAAGTCTATATTTTAATTCAATTCTGGAATATTCGGCCAACAATAAGGACTTTTCAGAGAAGAACGCCAAAAGCGATAAACGTGTGACACCACTAAAACATGAGGCTTGTTATGTCAAAATTCGTACCTTTTACACGTTAACAAGGTCAAAAACCATGTAAAAAAGTAGTATACTACGTACATGGAATGTGAATAGATTATTACGCCAATTGTGAAGAAGTGCTTTGTGGTTTAACATATTCACAGGGAAAACGATTTAATATGACATGTCATCATTGTGTCATGTGATCAGAATAACATAATATTTCATACCAATCTCTAAACCAACATGTGACATAAATTTACATATTAAATATAAATTTCATCCACATAATTATGTTGGTTGTACCGTAAGGGAAACGTTTCTGACCATTTAATAAACTGAATTTGATGAGAGTTCCTGATCAGACTAGATGAACAATCCCAACAAATTTTGGGAAAAATTTCAACAGCCCTGTTGTTGTTCTTAGCGTTTAACTTCCGATTCTACCGGAGGTGATATCGCAGACAAGTCTTATTTTTTCATTTTAATTATCTTAGCGCACGCGCGTGGGGGGTTTACTGTGGGAGGAAACCGGAGTGTCCGTAGGAAACCCCTATCTCCATGCCACATACGCTCACATCAGGCAGGGATCGAAACCACAGCCGCAAGCCAGAGGTCACCGGTCAGTAAGAGGTCGAAGCGCGGCACTCTAGACCACTAGGCCATCCTAACCCCCCTCAACAGCCCTAACTTGTATGTGGTTTTGTTGACAGGGGCAGTAATACCCTATTGACAAGCTGAACAATTACTTAATACATTCAAAACGACACAATCAATAAATATTAAAGGATTAAACTGAACCGGATTTTGATAGAAAATTTTGTCATTGATAATGGTATTCACAACAATACCATATCCTCCATAACACGTTAAAAAGGGACGAAATAAGACATATTGTGATTGGTGACGTATAACTCCCCAACGTAATATTATTATGAATTACCCGGAAAATGACTATGCAAAAGGTAAACAAGTAAAAAAAACGAGATTGAGTTATAAGATATTCACATAATAATGAATCATGTTAAAATCTATATTTAGACAGTGATTGGAATACATAGGCTTGTTGGGATATCAGATATATATATTAATGAGTTAAATTAAAATCTATATTTAGACATTGGTTAGAATATTTAGGCCTGTTGTCCTATAAGATATTTATATTAATGAATTACATTAAAAATTATATTTAGACAGTGGTTAATATATTGAGAAAGTAGCAATTGCTTACAGCATTACATTTATATATTTTACAAAGTCTCGACAGAGAGTAAAATCCAGTATTATGATTGTAAATTACATTCTGTAGGCTCTAACTGTTGAATCTCCATCGCACTTTGATGGCAATAGGAGGTCTTGTTTACCGTACAGTTACAACGTCAGTTTCAAAATCATTTTGCATGAGATAAAATAATTAATCATTTTAGTTATTGCCCCATTATGGTGAGCACTTCTCATGTTTAATCAACTGCCACTTAGATATCCTAATTTCTGGTTATCAGACTTTGATAATTGAAGATCCATGTCCCCTATAAAGTAACATTCTGTTTCAAAGCTTACGGATAGTTTTATGGATAAATGGCACTCATTTCCGGGGTATTTTATCATGGTAGTACATGCAGGAATACTCTTTAATATCCTTCATGCAGATTACATTACCCATGCATATGCAGACAAATGATTAAAATATCACTAAATAAAAAAATCTAGAGTTCTCTAATTGGTAACACTAACTCAGGAAACAATTTCCTTTTCAGGGCTGGATTAACCTTTTGTGTGTGTTGGCGTTGGGGGTAAGAAAAAGCATTTGGTCTAGTAGGAAGACGGGTATACGCCATTATATTATGCTATGGTGGTCATTTTGTGCGGACACGGACGCTACAGTCTAATGTTATATAGAATTTCTACTGTCCAGGATTCTTTTACGTGCACTCCAATGTGTACAGGGTACTTCGGTTTTTAGTAATACCCGAACGTCTATACGTTATACCTTGTCAGGTCCTCCGCCCTGCACCACTGACAAGGATAGAGCGCGATTCCACAGGGTTTACTCACCGAGTCACCACAGCCCCTGATTGCAGACTATAAGTAATAAGCTACATCGACACAAAGAAATATATTTACATAAAATTACACGATTATATATTGTTAGCGACAGGCACAATCAGTAGTATGTCATCTGAGATATATCTGATTTAAATTAGCTCCATGTTTAATACAATCGATCAATTCTTGGTAAAGCTTCGGGTCGTTGGATCTAGTTCTAACTATCCTATATGTAGTGTGGGGCGGGGGTGGGCTGGGTTGATGAAATATGATTAACATCTTCTAACTAGTTTGACTGTCTTTCCCTAAAAGACGTTTAGAAGTCGACGACCCCTACCCTACCTATTTTGGTACTAAGGCTTTTTTGAAATTTCTATATAAATGAATGAATAAATGAAATGGGGTTTAACGTCCTGTTTCTCCACACCAACCGAGATGGCGAAGACGGAAAGTCTTATCTAGAAATATCATTTTTTAATTAACTTGGCCCTCTGTGGTCTCGTAAGCTCGTTCAAACTTGGTTGAAGCAGCTTTTTTTTTAAAAAAAATAAAAGTATGTGTTACTGTGAAAATCCAACTTCATATTAATTGTAACGGTAAGATGGCCCATTTTAAAACGAAACACTGAGACGTTGGAGAATGATCAACATAATTATCTTCCTAATAAGGTTAAGTAATACGAAACTTACGCTGTAATTTTACAATTGGCTCCGTTCGAAAACAAACACAATGCTACCGACCGACATTTTTATTTTACCTAACAAGTCGGTCCTCCATTCGATCCTTGTGTTAGCTGACAAAGTTGCTATCGGGATTTCGTGTATATGTCTTCAATATGCTGTTGGTTTTACTGTTTTGCAGCGACCATGCTCTGATGAGTGAATTTGCCCCGGCCAACGGCGCTACGATCTACTCATATTTCGAATTCCAATGGCTATTTTACGTGCACACAAATGTGTACACGGAACTTTGTTTTTTCTCCCCATCCGAACGATTAGATACTGTCCTTACAAGGGCCTCAGTCCTGCGACAACTGACAAGTGAATACCCGCGCTTAAAAATTCTTGGCCTATACCTCCTGTTTCATAACCCGCTGGAGGGGATGGCCTAGTGGTCTAGAGTGCCGCGCTTCGACCTCTAGCTGGCCGGTCACCTCTGGCTTGTGGCTGTGGTTTCGAGCCCTGGTGTGAACGTATGTGGCATGGAGATAGGGGCGCCTTCTCAACCTCGTGGGTTTCCTCCGGGCACTCCGGTTTCCTCCCACTGCTAAAGACCCCTACGCGCAAGCGAATTATTGAAATAAAATTAAACCATATGTTAGTCCCGAAATGACCTAGTTTGTGTTGAGTGGACGTTAAACCCCATTTCTCTCTCTCTCTCTCATAACCCCGCGCCCTACCTACTGAGCCACCGCGACTGTATATATCAGCACGGTAATAAATAATAACCTGTCACCACGATTTCATTAAGACAATCCTACGAGTGCCTTTTATTGATAAAAGATGTCGCTGTATACCTGTGGGGCACAAAATAACATGACACATAATCCTGGGCGCCATGTTCTCGCCTAGGAATGATTGACAGGCAAACTGAGTGTCCTGTCAATCAAAGATCAAAGAGAATAATCGTTTACTTATATTCGGTATAAAACAAACATGCTACATATAACAATAAGATTATTCCTGAAGGGTAAATGGCAGAACAATACAACGATTCTTTCTTCTTGCACAGTGATATATTTGTCTTAAATCCGTATCAAACAAACATGCCATTTTTATAATTAGTTTACAGAAATAGGCTAAATAAATATGTCATTAAAAATAACCGTATTATTCTTTAAATGTTTTTATATGTAATCAACTGCCTTAATTTGTAAATATAACACTATATCAACACTGATACTGAACGCAGCAAGGGGTTGATGTAATCCAACCTTGCGGGAATCAGGGGCCTATTTCACGAAATTTTAACTAAGATAAGATCCCAATTTTAGTAATTTGACTGGATAATATTAGATTGATTTTAGTGCTTAGCCAATCAAAATTGAAGTATCTACTAAAATTTGTATTTTATCTTAACTTAAAATTTCGTGAAACAGGGCCCAGATATTTGAGTTTTACACATAATAGACACAACATTAATATATGCGATTAGTTTCGAGATTCAATAAAACGGTGCGAAAGACAGATACTCATTCAAAATATCAATGATTTTAGGGTCATGATGCTATCAAACGAAATACACGTTTATTCTTACATAGGCCTAATATGAGAAATGAATTGAGGTTAAAATCAATAAAAACCTTAATTCAAATCAATCAATCAATAAAATATGCAATATTGATGTGGTGAATGCACAGAGCTTATACCATGCAGTATGCCATGTGAGACAGGGGTGTTGCCTCCGTCAGCCAGCACTTCATCGGGTTCCAACTGCCATGATGAGTTCTGAGCGTGAACAGGTAGAAAAAAGCGCACCCTTCTTAGCATGCCCGTCGTTTTGCACCACTGTCAAGGGGAAACCAGACAGGAGAGGAAGTTTGTCGGCCAACAACATAATCGAACGTGTCAGTGAGTCAGTGACATTGGTCTCTAGTACTTTGACTCCCATAGAAAATAAAGCTACCAGAAAAAGATGTCGGGTCGCCATGGAAGTGTATTTCCGGACAGAATTTCTCTGGAATGTTAGAAATCCAAAATTCATAGGCAATATAACTGAGTTCTGCTGTTGACGATACTTCTACGTTACTAAAATCATGTCCTGTGTACAGTACTTAAGAGGTTTCCTACTTTAAAATGGCTGTCTTGTCAAATTGAACCCCTACCCACGGTGTTCACGCAAACTCAATTTTCTCATCGTAAACATAAAGTTTTCAAATAGAAACAAATACCAATTCGAACTCTATTTTACTGTTCGAAGTCGTAATTATTTTGATTCAAACGGTATTTTAATGTCCGAAACTCGCCATTTGCATCAGGTAACCTTTCGAATGTAGAACAAGTATTCAAGCAAAACAACGAAACAACCAAAAAACAATCAAATTCAACTCGAAACGAAAACAAATGACAAAACAACAAGCTAATCAAGCGTACATTACTAAAACCCAATCAGTGCGTGAATCAGTGCGTTAGCTACGTTTATACTAGTAAATCGTAGACAAACGATTTGTAACACATAAACTAGGAACAAAGACGAATGAATTATCACAATTAATCTGTTGCTTAATATTATAGACCCCGAACAAATCTAAGAGTCATAAAAGAAAGCCATTTATATATCTTTTGTTGCATATAGCCATAAATATATTAACGCTCAAGGAGACAGCTTCTGATTTGTCACGTTGACACTTTTCAACCAGCCCATCTATGTCACATATAATATGTTACTCACATTAATATTGTCTGTCGGTTTTAATACTACCAAATATCATTTAGATTCTCATTTCATTAACTGTCTTCTTAGTGTACAGAAGACCGTCCTCTGGTAGAACACTTTCACGGGTGGCATAACATAAGGTGTTAGGATACTACACAGATATGCTATAGCCATTAAGGTAAGAATTCTACTTTAATTGTTGGGGAAAAAAATTTCTCATACACCTGATAATATGTTACTCATGTTTCAAAAATTTATAAGTGCTAGCAGTCACAATGATATTCACAATTAATTAGTATTATAGTATACTTGCGCATATCTTAGGCACGTCAAGGATCCCCGAGCGGTTTCAAATCCATTATGAAAACGGGTGCGATGGGTGAAAATAGAATCCCCAATAAACCGTAATTATTATTATAAATTTGTATATATCTTAAGGCAAGTCTTGAATTCAACTAATTAATATCTTTCACAAATACGTTTTTACACAAATCATATGGCAAACTAAAAAAAAATCAAATGTCAATTCATAAAGACAGTTAGATGATTGTGCTTTTGCATGCATAGTCACGTGTTATAAGAATTGACGAATAAAAAAAATAAAATAAATTAAGATCCCAATTATGAGCGTTTGATAAAACCTATAAAAGATAATGTAACACCAATAACTCGGTGTCTAAAATTAATTACAGAATTGCTTGAAATGCATACCTAGGTATTTTCGATAAATTCATTAACTATGTATTAATTACCCGTCCTTTTGACATATTTGCAAAATTCAGTAATATATTTTTATCTGGACATAAAGTAGTTTAGTCTTCGCTAGTCGTTGATTAGCTGTCAAATCATTGGGTGTTACTATGCACTATTAAGCTAACCAAAACTTTACTAATTTTATCTTAATAAATTACTAAATCCACAAAGATTTATTTATCCTGTGAATCAAAAAAAGATGCTAGATCAAAAGGTTCGCAGTATAAATCAATGAAAATTGTCATTCTATTACTTTGATTTCATATTAAATAATCGTAGTTCCGTCAATGTTCCCGGTGGCATAAACACAAAACGTGGTGTCTGCCAATGAAATGCTGGAAGCACTGTTGGTTGTTTATTCGAAGAGGTGATCGATCGCTATATCATTTACCTCGAAATCGATCCAGAGGCGCTTTCTCCAGACCCTGTTTATTTCCGGAAATATGACGGAGCCACGACAATCCATAGATCTAAATTTTGTTTCGTATTTTGATACTGTTGATGGCCTCGAAATATGAACTATTAAAAAAGAAAATGTAATTTGATTAATAGTTTCATCACTAGGGGGAGTGAGTTGATAGTATGAACATCAGGTGAACAATGGTGTGTATTCACTGGATGCCTGTAATAGTGTAACAAAGCAAGAGATATATTATTACATATTGAATTACAATCCCTAAATATCACCCACACAGAAGCTGAGTTTCTATATAAAATAAGGAGATGATAAACTTTATTGACAAAATGTAAATATTACATAACAAAGATTACAGTTTAACCACCACACAAACATATGTTTGATATGCAATACAGAACAGGTATCAATAGTAACTTAGACTAAAAGGTCCAGGCGCGGATCCAGAGGGGGGGTCCAGGGGGTCCGGACCCCCCCCCCCCTGCTCAGACTTGAAAATTTTTTATGCGATTTTATTGGCGATTTTTAGACCTGTAATTTTGGAATTTACCTTCCGGAAATACGTCAGAATGCACCAAATTGAATCTAATTTACCAAATCTTTCTGGGGGAGGGCCCCAAAACCCCCGTTAATTGGTTGAGCATCTTAGTTAAGCAATTATCAAACCTAGACCCCCCCCCCCCTGCAAAAAATCCTGGATCCGCGCCTGAGGTCATGTATATAAGACACTTAAAATCATAACAGAACGGGAGGAAGGCAGAGATAGGACAGACGTCTGCTAAGTGAAATGAAATGAAATGGGGTTTAACATCCTACTCTTTTGCACCTAACCTGGGCTAATGGAAGAAGGGCATACGCCATACAGTGTGCTATGAGGGAAATTTTACCCGGTCAGCGGCGCTACTGCCTACTCTTATATCGAATTCCAACTGCCAATGGATCTTTTACGTGCACTTCAATGTGTACACGGGACCTCGGTTTTTCGTCCCATCCGAACGACTAGGCAACTGTCCTTGCCAGGCCCTCCTTCTGCATCACCGACTTGGGGAAATCACGCCAGAAAATCGAGATGAACTTTCTCGGCCAATGCAGGGATCGAACACCCGATCTCCAGGCTAGCGAACCAGCGCCTTACCCACTTAGCCACCGCGATCCCACGTCTGCTAAGGAGTAGATCCTCTCCTGGTCTGACTTAATAGCTACGCACCTATATGGCAATGTATATCACTTTGTATGTATAAATTATGTTCCTAATTATGAACCTACCAGACGTGTTTTTTTTTCTGTTTTCCTGTGTATAACACCACTTCAATATATGACCCCTGACTGTACGAAAAAAAACCAACATGTTTATCTTGTGGACGCACTAGAGGTCACATTTTTTTTTACCGATTTAGATGAAACTAGAAATGTATGTCTATAACCCAAATATCTCGGTTAATTTCAATATTTTACGCATATCAGACCGCAAGTTCCTAAATTATGGCCCCTGATTATACGAAATATCGCGTTTTTATACACCCGGTGATCGCAATGCCCAATCAGATAAGACCGTCTACCTGCTTACGCGCGATTTGAAAGGCAGGCTAAGGATTATCCTATATTGATGGAGTCAATATGGCCTGCAATAAATGTGGGAATTGAAACGGAGAAACCCCCAGTTAACCACGAAAAATCATAAGCAGTCATATTAGCTGCTACAACAGGGTTGTCTTACAAAGTTGGTTAGATCTACATTAGTGTAAAGATCCGAAAAACAAATAACGAAATGAATTATCAATATGATTATAATAACATTGCCTAAAATAATCAAAATACAAAGACAGCAATACGATGCAATAAATTAGGAAAGGAGTATCCTCGTCATTCTAGTGAAAGTCAAGAGAGAAGGTCAAGATGATATGTGAAGAACTCTCCAGTTTTATGAATCACACATGACCTACCTTTGCTCTTCAAGACGAATCCAATGATAGTCAAGATTGACGTAATATATGACAGTTCTAGAATTGTAGCCTACTTTTGGTTTGTGTAGTGACATATGTTTTGTTTTTATTGCTATGACAATTACTATAATTAGCATTAATAACAGTTGGGTGTAATTTTTACTGTCATTTGGCTTACGTTGCAAGCATATTTCTTTTTGTAATGAATCTTGGCTACTCTTGTGGACCTTACCCCAACTCATGATATTTCAACCCCGTATGATGAGGCATTGCAAGAAAATAAATGTAACTACACAACTTATGGACCAGTCGTTCCTGTTGTGCTTCTTATTCTTGGAGTGGCACACTTTTAGCAATATCGCTGTGCAACTTTACATGCGCGTTCCCGCATCTATTGATGAACTGGACGTCACAATATTATTCGTAAGATACTCCGTTGACGTCATGTTCAATTCCTTGACCATACATAGTACACTCATTCGTGTTAATATATATTTTAAAACCAAAGTCCTGGACAACTTGCATAATCGACTATCGAACCCTCGTGAAACACTAATAACTTTTAGGGGATAGAACTTGTCCTCAAACATCTATATCTCAACGATACCTTGGCAAAACTGTCCCATATTTTGAATGCAATCTGAATCCAACACATCCGATATATTTTTGTTATAGTAACACCACGTTAATTATAAATTTGTTATTTCCGAAATGGGGAAGCTCTCAAAAACCCTAACGCTCTATCATTATTCCGATTAAAAGCCATAAGTTAACACCCAATAGCCGATTAAAACAATTATGTGTATTTCCTTGAGTGTTTTGATTCTTCTCGAAGTCTTATCTGCTAGTAACTTTCAATTATAATTTAAGTATAAGCTCTGTTTTAATGGAGTATTATCTCTCCTGCCAAAATAAATCTGATCGATATGCACTTTTTCAAGAATCCAAACAATTAATTTTCATGGGTGTCGGTTTAACTTATTAAAACCAATAACAAAATGTGACTCTTATGTGCAGTGTTATTGCAAACACGACTTATTGGTCAATTTAAATCAACATTGATGTCCTTGTCTTACCGTAAAAAGAGGACATCCTGGCATTCATTATTTAAGACAAGATTAAAAAATTTTACACTTAGAACGAGACTAAACATATCTCACAAGAGAATACTAAAAGTGTAGGCTGTCATTCAAAATATGTTCGCATATTTCGCCGAACATAACTGATTAAAAAAAGAAACGATTGATTATATACACATTCATATTGCATAATTATATGCGTTACGACTCACTTGAGTCCATTTCGAGGTGCCAATAGCGATTTAGCTTCTTTACTTCAAATTCGAGATAATAGCCAACATTATTCTATAACATTATTCTTCAAGATTATTCTACCATGTTGCGTCTTTAGACTGCCAATTGTCAGCTCTTCGGTAATTTCTGTTTGCTAGAGAACGCATCTATACCAATCGAAACACTTTGCACTGTGTAAGACGCGGGGGGGGCACAATTAAATACCTAAATATCTTTAGCATAGTATAAAATATCATCTTAGTAATTGGTTTAAGAGATATTAGTTTTCTACACTAATGGTTTCTTTAATTCATTGTATTATTTAGTAGTATTTGTTTTGCTTTTTTTATAGTTAAGATATCACACTTGACTAACTTCTAATACATAAAAATGATGTGATATTTTTAGCAGTCACTTCAATAAAAAAAGCAACAACAATCTCAAGGTATATGAAACGTGATAGCGCCTAGGTAATGTTCAGAAATAATAAATTTTATAAAATTTGTTAATGTAAAGACCACAGTTGTTACGTGTATCAATTTATTTAATGAGAGAAATGACCAGAACTTCAGTTTGAAACGATAGTTTGGAATATTTTTTCGGCCTTAATGATATTAGGATTGTTCACGGTTTTAAACTTTATATCTAACCTTTATTTTGGCATGTCACTATTAATTTTGGCCAGGTGATTGAGAAAAGAAACAAACTTATACGATTGTGTTGTAATTAAAATATTGTGCTTTAAACTAGTGTAAATTTTGTCCAAATAAAGACATTTCAGCCGGCGCGGTTTCGTGCCATTGGAATTCCAAATTATCACTTCCGTTTTCCGCCTATCGTCCACATCTTCACCCGGGGCCCATGTCGGATACTGAACCAAACTAGTTCTTTAACCACCCGAACACCAACACATCAATAGCAATTCTCAAACTGTCTTAACTTGTTCTCATTTGATAGATGTAGTTTAAAACGACTTATGAATGCAGTCACAAAGACAATTGGAACAAGGTAAAACCCTACACCGATGTTTCTTGATAGTTGTTTCTTGTATCAACCATCTGATGAAGAAATTATACGACATCGTAGCTAATCACCATTTAACGTCCTAAAATTGTCATTTAAAACACGATGGGTTTATTTGAGTTCGCCCTCACCCATTTTAACGCCATAAATATTTAAATATAGATCTAGAATGTGCTTTATTGGTCTGCATCCGGACGTCTATGTCAGAAAGTAAAACGACCTCTAACGGTGAATAATTAGTTTAAAGTTAATGTATTGCACAAGGAAACCGGTTTTGACAACTGTAATGGAATTTACAACGTGGTGAAAGGACCATGAAATGTGAGACTAAAATTGTCACAGTTTCGTGATGTTACATTTTTCAAGTGTTTGGTAAAAAGTGATATTAAATTGTCTTCATGTTTATTAATGGCCGACTAATGAAATGCAATAGGGAATAATGCCTTACTTTTCTTCACAAACCAGACAGTGTAGGCCTGCTATGACATGCGCAGACATATATTTGGAATTCCAACTGTCAAGGGTTCTTTTATGTGTACGCCAACGTCAAAACTTACCGACGCCATGACTTAAGACGGACTGACCGTTATATATGATCACAGATCGGAAACTTCAATAAAGAACAGCAAATCAACTCGGAGTGTTCCCTCCTTTCCCCATATTCCTGAAGCAATGGCCCGAGAAATCCCTCTCTGGCCATTGCTGGAATAGCGTCTGTTTCTTGAACTTATGCGGGAGTGTGTCTATTCTTTCCGTTCAACGAAAGCTATCACTTAAGTACAGCAACATGACAGTCCTTCGTTTAATCTGGGTCTTCCCTAAAACTTTGGACAGTGATTTAAGGTATTAAAAACGGTGAAATCGTTTGTCACGCAATTAGTTTTACTGCAGTATTCTGCTATGCACGGGTTAATTAATTAGGCATAATAAAATCGTGAGCCATGACGTAACGTTATGTAAACATATTTGGTACAATATTGTCACTCGTTTTAAATGTAAAGCTTTTGTAGGGCAGCTAGTGATTGGTTGGTAGTCGGACTACTGACCAATCAAAATTTAAAACAACGATATCCACTCATAATAGCAGTGTGTAGTGGGATTACCTCTAATCAAACGAAACGCTGCGCGGAGTATGTCCTTTCCCCGGTTTCTCGAAAGGCCATACACATTATGCCCCTTCTATCCATCCTATTTTCCCACAAAAATGATTTAACATACGATTTCTATGAAATAATAACCACGATCACAGGTTGGCTACGCTCTACGCTCTGTTTAATATCGAAATTTAAATCTATTTGAAACACATATTTTTAAATATTTATTAAGTTTCATATCGTTAAAGTTACTCCTTAAAATAACCGGCAATCTATCAAAACCGGTAGCACATGCGCACGAAGCGTGTCGACTATATAACTCTTCACGAAATGAGATAACAATAGTAATATGACCCCAAATAACCCTGCTTATTAGCATATGAGTAAGTATGAAAGGTATATAAAGAGTTGGGATGGTTGTAATCGGTGGTTATGTTTTCAATCAGCTGTAGTATGCCCACAAGACAGTGGGGTAAGTCAATTTGGACAAGTTTTGACTGTATACGCTGGGCTACGATCAGCAATCATCTTTTCATATAGGTAAGAACTTAAAGTTTGTTATAACACACTTTCAGGCTTTATATCTCCCCGTGGGCCATATTCCATACATCATTGTGACATTAAATACAATCCTAGACATCCCAAAAGAACATTATGATTAAGGCAATAAATTTATTAAAGAGGTTAGTCAATTAAAGAAATGTAAAGTAAAAGAAACTAATTAAGTATAATTGTTAATTTAATTTTAACATTATTTTGAAATTTATGTAAAATAAAGTAGCTAACATAGATAAAAACATTGTTTTGAATATTGTGGCGTATACAGTGAATAGTGAAACGTGTTCAGTTGAAACATACAACACCAGGATCTAATCGTAGTTTAACCAGTTGATCGGATTTTGTGATTTTGTTATTGAAATGTCTAGCCATCTGTTACAATTGATTTTTCAAATAAATATTTTTATTTTATCTTTTGTATATCTTAGAAGTTTTGCCGTGTTATTAGTCTGTATAATATGCTGAACACATCTAAATACTATTATTAAGTATTATATTTTTATGACAACAAGTAAACTCATAGCGGACCAAGTTGTTAACAAAGTCGATTTAATGCACATTGTAGAAATTGTAACTTGTTACTTTTTCTCAGAAATTGCACTCAATGGTGATAAAGTAAAAGATAGAATTCTCGTCGATAATTTCCGCTGAGATATGGAATCTTGTTGAATAGATATACCATACATTGATCACATCACTTGACAACAAGAGAAGCAACAATTTAAACAGATGGCTTCTAAGGCTACACACCGCCTCTTGATTTCTTTGTCTGGATGCTAAAGTCGAACATTTGTTAGTAGTCTGACCCAAGAAACACAAATTATGATTTAATTCTTGTAACCCTTGTTCAGTTCGTTTAACTTTTAAGAGATGAAACATCATTTTAAAATGCCTCCGATCAATATATAAACCTAGATATCATGGAAATTTATTTTAAATACAAGCACAATATTTATCACTTGGTATACATGTTATTTATGGTTGTATATAATTATTGTATTATTACCGAGGCCAGAGCACAGTATGGTACTGACCTACGAGTGGGAGTTCATCTATTACTAGCAATAATAGCTATTAAATTACTTTGTATATCAAATAAGTAGTCGATATTTAAGGATACTAATGTCATGGAGTCGTGCTGGCTCAGTGAGGTCTCAGGTTCGCTCCTGGATTTGGACGAGAAATTTATTTATCGGGGTTTTTAGACGTGATTTCCTCTTGTCAATGGCAAGGAACAGTATCCAAAAGTCAAACTCCTTGTTAAAATTTGCATGTACACAAATGAACTGCTAGCAGTTGAAATTCTAAATAAGAGTAAGCGTCATAGCACACGTCATATCTTCATTTGCCCGGTAGGAACATGGCGATATATAAACCACATTTTATTTCTTGTAGTGTTAGATATTTAGATACTAACCGTATATACATGGTAAACCAACTGGGAGGCTACCTTCAATTATTATTTGTTAAACTTGTTCTTCCGGCTCTTTGTGATATTAAAATCTTAAGGGAAAGTCTATCGAAAGAAATTATATTGATCTTATTAATAAATGTTAATTGTAAGGGAACTTTCAGACTGTTCTGATAAGGAGTGTCGTATATTGTTTTATTTTCGTTTGCCAGGACGGCATATCACAAAGTTTATATAGGGTCTCCCCTTTTGATTATATTGTGTGAGTTGTGACCCTTTTCGTGTACAAGTCGTCTGCATCAGCACTGGGTGAACTTCAAACGAAATTATAAATAATTGAGTCAATTTGATGTCTGTGGTATGTAAGCAGTAAAAACATTCACTGGCAGCTGTAGTAAGAATTACCACTAGATGATGTGTCCCTTGAAATGACATCCGTCGGAATGAATGAACCGTTACTCATAGAGGTGGGGGATGCTAAAGGATTGGGTGGAATATATTATGTCAGTTTTTCATTGGCTGGTTTTTACTGAAAAAACAATAATTGGTACGTGGGAGAAAAATATAATCCATGTGTATATTACGAATTTCATTCATTCATTCATCCATTCATTCATACTCATAAGTATTTACTATACGTGTATATTATTATCATCGCGAGCTTATGTGACCCGTATTTAATACATGGCCGAACATTTTCTAAATTGTTATAAGTATGAATCTTATCTAGTGTATGTTTTGTCCAACCGCGCTAACGAAAGGTAATATGTGATCGCTGATTATAAAAGATTAAACTGATAGTTTTGTATGAAACTCAATGATCTAAGTGAAGGACATTAACTTCAATGGCGGGACCAATAGAAATCTCATCAGGTTGGAGAGGCGACCCCACTCCTTGTCACGTACAAACGGGGAATCAAAACCAGATCTTATGACAGAGCTTATGATTTCACAAGCACGCTTGAAACCAATAGAACTGGTTAAGCGTATCCACACTGATTTCCATCACACGAACAAAGATCTCAACTGTATAACCTGAGTGTTAGAGAAGAAAAATATGGCCAACTCCCATCTTTAAATGAAAAATATTTTTACAAAGATAATATACTGATTATATTTTTATTTGTGCTTTGAGTGATCAGACTGCTCGACTTCCTGTCTACATTTTAATTAGTTTGAATTAAATAGAATCTAGAATCTGAACATCAATGGTAAGAAAATGTTTCATCTATACAAATCTGTCTTCTTCTTAATGAAATACACTGATCAGAGAGAAAGAGAGAGAGAGAAATGGGGTTTAACGTCCACTCGACACAAACTAGGTCATTTCGGGACTAACATATGGTTTTAATATTATTTCAATAATTCGCTTGCGCCTAGGGGTCATTAGCAGTGGTAGGAAACCGGAGTGCCCGGGGGAAACCCACGAGGTTGAGAAGGCGCCCCTATCTCCATGTCACATACGCTCACACAAGGGATCGAAATCACAGCCGCAAGCCAGAGGTGATCGGTCAGCTAGAGGTCAAGCGCGGCACTCTAGACAACTAGGCCATCCCAACCCCCCACACTGATCAGAATAAATGTTTCTTCAATAGCTTGACTTTACATTACCTCGACTTCTGACGTGTTAGAACAAACCACTTTAACACCCCATACCATTTTTCAACTATAATATCTTCCGCACGTTTAGGGAATTTTATTTATCGTTTTACAACCGTCAACTACAATGTAAACGTGCGGAAGATATTATAGTTGAAAATTGGTATCGGATAGGGTTTATAATATTAAACTTGGAAAAGCATTAAATTATAATTTCTGTGTTGATCAACAAACTGTGCTGTTCATCTAGTCTAACTTGTATCTCGATGACGTAAGCAACATGGATGAATAACATGTTTTCTATTAGATTATAGTAAAGTTTCTTCACGAAGTCATGGAGACAAACAAACATGATGTTCCTAATTTAGTAAGATATCATAAATATTTGTTGATGATTGTAAACCAAAGGCGTTTTATAGCTAAGGCGCTGGATGCACCAGCCTCCTCGCAAAAAAAAAAATCTAAGAAATTGGAAAAATATAACAGGAGAAAAATGCTAAAAACGATGAGAAAAATGAAAATGTACCCACTTCTGTCAAAAGGCTCCCTCTGGCCAAGGGAAAGGGCCCCGAGTCCGAGTCAATCGTTTTCTATATACTGTTACTCTCGAATCCATTACTGAACGTGAATGCAGTCATTGCATTGGCATAAAAATCATCAATCAAGACCCCCCCCCCCGAAAGAGGGCCCTCAAAATAGTATAGCCTCTGCCATGATAAACCTTAAAACGCCCCTGTTGTAAACCTATTCCACAATTATTAAGATCCGGTAGTTGTTTACCCTAGTTCCTCTGTTTATAGCAATTCTATCTGGTAACCCTATTTCTGCTTTCGAGTAGAAAATTTTAAAAATGTTTGAATTTACAGTAATTTCCAGCAGAGTTTGAGGAAGTCGTGAATTTGTAGCGAATAGTTCAAAAAGTAAAACGACCTGTGATAGGGAAATCCCCTCCCAAATGTCCTGGTGGCTTAAAGGTTTCTTTGCTCTGGCGCAGGACACATCCTGGAATGTCGAGAAATGGTATGGAATGCACTACTGAGTCCAGTCAGTGCACTTGGGCTATTCCATTACCAGACATTGTACGAAACTAAGGATTTGTCTTTCTTATCTGACATGATTCTCATATTGGAAGATAAATGACATCATGTGACAATTCCGTTTCATGTTGTAAATGTAGAGAAAAGAAAATGCCCGCAGGTCGGGTAATTTTATACGAAACTACAGGATGTGACAAATTTATACATCTCTTCTAAGTTGACTTATTCTGGGGTTGCGTCTGTTTTACTATTTAGTTCACTGGTGTTATGCCAAAGGTGACAAAAAGCGTTACGAAACTACAGGTCACTGAACTCGACTCTTTTCTTTAGGCATTTACATGATGTGATTCTGTAATGAGGAGTACAAATGATATTTGGCAGTTGTCTGTCACAAAAAATGTTTTGGTAGTACGTTAAGAATTGGGTTGAATGATGTCCTGGTTGTACAATCATCTTTGACAAATACCATCAGGACCATCTAATCAGGTGATATTATAGACTTAATCTGGCATCTTTGTGGATATAGGTTAAATATTTATCAAAAACGATGTAAAATGTTGGGTTTTTTTCGCTTTGATAACTGTATCATTGGTAGACGTGCCCTTTTTACATACATGTACTCTACATAACTATATAGAAACGCCACACAATTACCAGGTACATAGTTCAGGGAAATATGTATACTCTTCAAGGAACAGCGTACACACACATGTTGTCATCTAACTATACACACCGTATGCCCAGGACGGGTCAGTTGAATATAATATGTTTATATGTCGTGACAATTGTCTGTGTTAATATATCTCTGAGGATAATAAAAAGAAGAAACATGCGTATTTCTTAACCATCTGAAGCCATTTTAGAAGTTTGTATAACTCAATGGATGCGATATTTATAAGCAACTTTATGATTGTTTTAGTATCCTACGTACCGTAATTCAACATTGCACATAATTATTGTTTAAACCAATGGAAAATCCAAAAGAACAAATGCAAATTGGTCGTCAGATTTATTTTGTTTCTTGATATTTTTTGTTTTGCTTTGATTCGTAAAGTCTTGGTAATGTGCAAGTTGGTGACATTTATTTTCTTCATATGAAATAAAGTTCACGTAATACAGACCCCTGTAGAACACCGATGCCGCCTTTCTAAATATAACATTGTTTCGGTGTATTAAAATTACAGCGTAATAAAGCTTTTACGAAAAAACTGCCGGTCTAGAATGTTTTTTAGTTTTTTGGGGTTTTTTTTGATATATTTTTTTGTCTTACTTTTCGCCTTTCTAAAAATAACATTATTTCGATGCAATACAATTTACAGTGTAATAAAGCCTTTAAAAAAGAATGTTGGCCTAAAATTTGATTTTGAGGGGACCAAAAAACACTTGCGTTCTATTATTTGTAACTTCGGGTTACAACCATTGGGTGTTGCGTGAAATATTTCAGCTAGCTAGAGCTGATTTATGATACTTGATTAATATGCATGTAAATGTCGCAAACATACATTTACTTTACATATTATTGTGATAAATTCACCCACATCATAATATATCTTATAAATCTATATAATTTGCGTGACAGCTATAACTGAGATACTTTGTATTTGAACAAACAATTAACACGACTACTTCTCGTGCTATATACATGTATCGGACAATGTACACTGTACCCAGTTCCATATCTTTACCACCCCACGGGAACACGTGTATATGTCTGTGGGTCAAGGTTATTTACATGCACGCCGATGTAAACACGGATGTGTTGCGGCTTCTTGTCCCATCTAAACGTCTAGGAACACGTTCCTTGTCAACCCAGCAGGCGCTACTCCTGACAAGTGAAGGGTGGGCCATGTAAAATCACACGGATCCTTCTCTGTCCAAATCAAGATTTAAACCCCGACCATTCTTTTCGAGAGTCCAGTACCCTTACAACTTGCCATCCACCACGGAAACCGTGCTCAATATGAAATCAATGAGGACCAGGATCTTCAGCCGATCGTGCACATGTAAGTTCTGATATACCTACATGACTGTCAGTTATAGCTTGTCGTATGACAAATGATGCAGTTCTTGTCTAGTCGTATTTCCTTTGACTTTCATCTGACTTTCAACATTTTTACCTGTTAACATTTCTACTTCTTAACCTAAATTTGAATTAAAAAAGGACCTATTTGTTTGAGGTTACGATGAATTTTATGATGATTAATGATCTATGGAAGACCCAACCTAAATAAGTTTGAGACCAATACAAAATTGTCTATTGAAAGACATCTACTTCTATTGAAAATTAAGATGCATAACTTAATGAGGTAAAGTGACAGCAGGATAATAAAGTATTTCGTTATTTAAATCAAACATAGCTGGAGGGTGTCACAAGACCTATAAATGCAGGATTGATAATATCCTGAAGTCGATGTTAGCGCATACATGTATAGTCTAAATCATTAGACACAAACAGATACCGGCATGAAATCAGTAGAAACTAATGTAAACTTCAAATCACCATGGGTGATTACATTCGCTCTAGATCCATTCATGTTGTTTGATACTGCTTACAATGGTTTTGTAGTCCGTATTAGCTAATATCTGGACGTCGATGTTAGCACATATTATTATCTAAATTATTACAGGCGCATAAACACGATAGTATGAAGTCAATAGAAACTAACGTAAACCCAATAGCATCATGGGTGAGTTACGATCGCCGCAGATCCATTCAAGTCATTTGATATTGCTTACAATGTTTTTGTTTTGTCCGTGTTAGATAAATTTCAGATGTCTATGTTACTACGTATAACCTAAATTATGAAAGGCGGTGCATAAAGGTGGCGGCATGAAATCAATAGAAACCTATATAAACTACAAACCACCATGTGTGGTTCCCGTCACCACGAATTCATTCATGTAATTGGACAGCGCTTACAATGTTTAGTTCAAGGCGAAATATGCAAGATTCAGTTGAAGAGCTGGCCCTTCTGGCTATACATTTCATTCAAATTATTTTATTTTGAACAAAGTTATCAATGGTTGTAGTTTTGACAACATGTGTGCATTGATCGTAACTACCGTAATGGTCATTCGAGTTTTAGCCTCACTTTTCCTTTTTTAAAATAAATCATTAAAAACCAAGCCGGTCTAATCTACATAAATCTGAAGCATCCTGTGGCATCAGCAGATGATTGTGGTCTTGATAAATTAACTAATGTCTAATTAATAATTTCCATAATATTTAGGACCGAAAAAGGCCCTGTAATAGTCAGATTTAGCTTTTAAATAATGCATTTTTAAATTTTATATGTGGTCCTTCTGCGGGTACTATTACTATGAGTGTAATAACTGTTGGACCTGTTTGCTTTTTAGTAAAAGTACTTTTGTTGTGTATATATTTTGACTACGAGCCAACCTTGTAATTAATAATATTATTGTTCTGAACATTGCTGATACGAATGTATGTCTAATTAAGCCTTAAGTTACCACCTTCTCCTTTGGTCTTAAAATCCCTTTGGCTGTTGTTCTGGGAGAGAAGTGCGTCGGAAGCCATTGTCGAATGATTCTGATATAAATTTCCACAGGGCGAAGCAACAAACGGACGGGCAATCCCAAGAGGGACACTCAACATTTTGATAAACCGTCGAAAACGAAGGACTAAAATGGCGCTACAATGTTATAAAAATGTGGGCATAATTCAACCGTGATAATAAACAAACATCCCCCATTCATTCATATGGGTTTTGTTGGTGAAGGGGTTGAACTAGCTGCATGTATAAAATTTTTTGTAATATTGAAAGTTTAGAATGAATAATTCTATTTCTTCATCCATCGTTGTTTGACAACAGGTCGACAAGAAACATTCGGCGTCCTTTGAATATGGTATATATAAGCCAGCGGCTTATGATTATTGGATAAAATCATGTGACGGACTAGATTTAATCAAATTCATTCCAAGATTATGTACCATTGATGATTTTATTATTCTTAAAAGAAATGATTAATTTCAATACATATTAGCGTGGATTAAGTCGTGGCAAATTAGATAACAGTCGAAGAAGTCGGGATCGGCGACTTTAAATATCGAACTAAACTAACGCAATCAGTTGATAACAATGTAATATAAAAAAAGGTGCAAGTATGATAGTAGGTAACTGATTAAATATAAAATTATACTGATCATATAATAAATACATATCAATATGCAGTACAGTATAATCGGTTTTGGAAGATGTCTTAGTGAATAGCAGTTTTAACTGATCTACGACTATAGTTTTGATAGCAAAGTTTAATCACGAGATAGAGGTCTGTGGAATATAATTACTGTTTATTACTGGGCGATGTTACGATGAATAACCATATATTTTGTGTATTTCCAGTTCACTTACTCAATTTCGTCAATGTCATTGTACCTGTTTCTCAGTGCTGATCATTTATTAAGAAATTATGTGTTACTCTTAAACTTTTTTTAAGGAGGTTGAATGGCCGAATGGTTAGCGCATGAGCGTTTTATTATAAAGTCTATCACTGAGTTTACCAGTGAGGTTTTGAATCCCCGGTTGTACGTGACATGGAGTATAGACGCCTGTCTAATCTCGTGGTCCCCCGCCCCTCCTCTCTCACTGCTACGACCCCTTCGTGCAAGCGAATTATTGAAATGAAATTGACTCTCTCTCTCTCCCTCTCTCTCTCACTCTCTCAGAGGTTTCTATTATGAAACTTAAGAAACTGGGCCTAGGTTAGGCACACGCTGACTCTATGAAGTTAGAATGCCCATTACTATACTCAACAAGGTTTTGCATGTCAGTCTGAACGACTGTCCCGCGTTATTGTAACAAAGATGTTTTCATTTTGTTACATTTTGACAGACAAACAACAACTAACCATTGACCTTAAAATACCAAAACCACCACAGCTCGACAAGTCCTTTTAAATTCCTAGCCATAAACATGACTCTTTATATTGCCTTTACTCATTATTGGGGAGATTTTATTTGGCAAATTCTGTCATGTTTACTAGTAGTGTAAAGGTGTTGTTGTAAGGGGTGGGGACCCGCTTCGAAGACGGGACCTCTTGCTCTTTTCTTGCCAACCACATAGACTCCTGTTTAACCTGAATATCAAAACAGAAGATATAAATATGTAGTAAAGTGATTCACTGATAGATATGATATGTACAGGTATATAAATGAAATACTTATATACAATAAATATATCAGCTGTCAATAAAAGTATACGGTTATTATTATTTATATAGTATCACACAATATCCACACCTTCGTATGTCTTACTGACAAGCCTTGAAGTAGTTTTAAGAGACTAGAAATGTTACCAAGTACTGTAGGTGACTCAACACCGTTAATATCCCGATGTCTAGTTTTAGGCTTTGAGACTAACATGTGGTCAATTTATACAACTATGACATGAAATGAAATGAGAGTTAACGTCCTTCTTTTCTACAACGATTTGGTTAATTGAAAGGCACATTGATATATCATATACCCATATCTACATGTACCCATATTTTGTTTTTGTTATTTACGTTCATCGAGATTTACCGGTGTGGTTCACTCTTGTCAGTGGTGCAGAATTGATGTTTTGGCAAGGGATATGATTATTGTCCCGTTCATACATTGTTATGCACGTAAACGATTCCTTGGCAGATGGAATTCGATATAAGAGTAGACCGCAGTGCCACTGTTGGGGCAAAATTTCCGTCATAGCACACTATATCATACAGCTGTCTTCGTTAGTCCAATCGGAACTGAACAGTAGGACGTTAAACTTCATTTCCATTAAAAGATCGCCCTCGTCCATATTTTGCGCCCAGTTTTGATTGTTTTTACTTCTATTAATATGTGGGGTTGTTTATAATTATATTTTAAGTGTAATTAAACGAATTATATAATACATCACCTTCTATAATTGGGTTAATTAAGAGCTTTGAGTAGTTCCCCTAGGATTAGAAACAGCCAATACTATTTTGGTTGTTTTATTAACAACTGAAGTACGCAATAATAAATTTAATCAAGTCGCGTTAAATTTAATTGAGTTCATAATTTAACCAATCACATGACGGAGCCTAGCTTATATTTTGACTACAATATTATTATTTAGTATATTAGTACACAAATGACAGGATTTTAGGCTTGTCTGCGATATCACTTCTGTGGAAGCGGACGTTAAAACACTAGGTAGTAGTAGTAGGATTTTAGGCTTGTCTGCGATATCACTTCTGTGGAAGCGGACGTTAAAACAGGTAGTAGGATTTTAGGCCCAACGAAGGATCCAGTCAACTTGTGTTTGTACGATCACCACAGGTGGAAGTAACCATTAAAACCATCGAACAGTGACACAAACGAACGGATTTGCTATATGGAAATACAAGACAAACTACAATTTATGCAGAAGGTCCATGATCATCCATTCGGTGTTTTAAGACTTATAGTTTATGATTTAATTTTTACGAATTTTACTATTAGTCAACTTTCATACCAAGAACAAATAGTTTTAGGATAGCTATAATGGACGTTTTGTGGAGAAATAGGTGCACGTTCTGTGTAAGGTCTGTAATGCCTGTTACATTATGACTGATCTGTATCTGTTTACCTAAATTACGTATATATATTACGACCGTCTTCTTATTTCTTTCAGGTGATTGTACTTCAGTAAAAGATTGGATCAAAACTGTAGTCGTTAACGACTTTTCATAGATTCTCAAAATGGATTCTAATTTTACGATGGAACATCCGGTCAGAGATACCGGCCCTAGCCGTGTGATGGACGACATCGACATTGACAGTAGTGGTAAGTTTTGTCCATTGTATGTTTTTCATGCGTGATCTTTTTCATGCGTGATCTTTTTCATGCGTGAGCTTCCTAAATTGCCTGATATTCAGCCCAATTCAGTTTATTTAATGCAATATAAATACAGTCAATGGTGACTCAATCGTGATCATTCGCAATGCCAAGGGTGACGATTAGAATCTAGAAAATGTCATATGTGACATCGAATTCCAGTTCATCTATCGCTTAAGAAAAAAATAAATAAAAAAATACCCGCAATCATGATAATGTAAATGCAACCCTTCTCATCTTACATTTTACAGCATTAGACAGACGAAGCAGTAACGCCTTCATTGGATTACGGCTACCAAGACGACCACGACGACCTAATAAAAACCGCAAGAAGGACAAATATACGATATCGGATGGAGTTACTCCAGGTGAGACATTAATACTCAATTTTCAAAAAATAGAATAAGTGCTTATGTTAAATAATTCGCCATGGAAATAATAATTTTGTATAGACCCCTGTGTGACTTATTCATTTATTTACAAAAATATACAGTCGTTTTGATTTTTTTTATCTTTGTATAATTTATTCTTAATATGTCCGAGTAAAGAAATACAAAAATAGCAACCCCATAAATTGTAAATTACACAAAAGTCTTTTATTTTAATTAAAAATATCCGTTACAAAGGCACAAAAAAAATATCGGTAACCAAATCCTGATATTCACTCAAAAATACGCGAAACGTTTCATCAAAGTACCCGATGCTGATTTTTATCGTAACATAAACATCGTAGTTGTGTCAGATATTGGTATTTATCGAAGTATAAACACCGTGTTTAGGATGAATGTTGATAGTTATTGATACATAGGCATCGTGTAGATATTAACACCGTTAGCTGTAGATATTTGTCTCAACAAAAACATATCGGATTAATGTTGATATTTATCGAAATATCAACTTTATATTTATGTCAGTTAGTTATCGAAATATAAACTTCATATTTATGTCAGATATTGATATTTATCTTCGCGGTGATTCTTCATAATTCGTGAAGTGTGAAGTCAATATCTGAATCTTAATACATTTTGCGTCCTTGGATTGCATGCATTAGTAGCAATGGTATGTTAGGTAAAACTGCATGAATTGACAAAACCTTGTCTCCCTTAACGCACATTCAAAAGGTCATATATGATGCTTTGCTTCGGGGATAACCTGCACAAATGCCTCGAAGAAACGAACGGTCAGTAGCGCCGATGATTTGCTTCCCTATTATTTCGGTATTTGACACAATGACATATTAAAAGGTATCCATACAATCATGAAGATATTTTCTTACTTTTACAAATTTTCAGCATCTACAGAGCCAATGTTTAGTAAGTAATTTTGGTGAAAGGTTTTGTAATGTAGTATTCGTATTATACGTATAAATTAGATGGACAAGGACAGTGAGGATACATGCTTCGACGTGAACGACGCCGTCTTTTTATACGTGCCCATGCTGCCATGAGTACCCCTGGAAAGATTGTTTGTTTTAGTTAGCTATCGGGTTTAAGAAAGCGACTTTGGACCTGGCCATCACTGTCAAAACAATAATTAGTTCCAACGAGGTGTATCCTCACATGTAAATGCGAGTCAAGATTTAGCAAGGTCACTCTTACTGTTATTGTGTTAAATCGTAGTTATAGGGTGTTTGTTTGTTATGTATTTGTTTATGTGGTATTTGTTTAGGTGAAAGGTTGTTGGTAAATTTATGGTGATTGTGATAATGTTTCAACATATCTTTGTATTTACATTTTGTATTATTTCTCTGATATGCTTACTTGTGATAAAACAGTCACAATTTCATATAATTAATAGTTATAAAGTTTCCAACGATCTTCTTTGAAAACTTCATAAATATTTAAAACACGACATATAGAAAGCAGCTACTGTTCTGGTTTACCTCTCCTATCTTTTAACAAAATGCACATCTGTTGCGATGTATTTACGTATCTAAATGACACGGCTATTATGGTATTCAAGCGACGTAAAGAATCTGAATATATATTTCCAAATCTAATTTCGGACATGTTCCTTATTTTCCAGCATCGTTAACTCCCAGTGAACAGATTCAGCATCTACTCGGTGACAATGATGACGATACTCATTATCCTGACATATTCTGTCAGATGGATGTACTGTATAAACTAGCTGATGCTATGCAATGGAAGGAAACAGCCAGGTAACGTTTTTCAAATGTATTACAACATAAATTCGGTTCTAGGTTGTCTTAGGCATTCGAAACTGTATTTTGGTGTGCTGGGACTTCTCCAGGAGTTTTAGTTTTTTTTTACAGTTACCACATCACTAATCACAGGAATACCCAGGCCTTGCTTCCATTTATGTTATGGTGTTCATTGCACAAAAAAAAATAAAATGGGGTTTAGCGTCCTACTAATCTGCCTTAACTGGGCTTATGAAGACGGACATTCGCCATACAGTGTGTCATGAGGGCCACTTGGCCCACGACCATGTATGCACGGAACCACAGTTTTTTCTTTCATCCGGGTGGTTATACGTTGCCCGTGACAAGGTCCACAGCCCTTCGCCACTTGCCAGGGGAAACCAAGCCACATAGTTTGTTATGTAATATGTATACACTCTTATTTTCTAGATGGGTTAAATATGAAGAAGATGTTGAAGAAGGGGGATCAAGATGGTCCAAACCTCATGTAGCATCTCTATCTCTCCATTCATTGTTTGAATTAAGAAGCAGTTTATTATCTGGAGCTGTCATGTTATCTGTTGATGCATACCATATCACACAAGTCGCAGGTAAAAATTATACGTAATTTAACAATAGAGTTGGAAATGTACCTAATAGGGGAACATAATTTTAAAGAAATATACGAGATTCGAAAGTTTGAATCCAAGCAGGGATGAGAAAATATAGTGATTGGCAACAATTTGGCACGTAATCAGCAAATATTACTTTCGGCTCGGATGGTGAAATCTCGACCCTATAATGGTTGATAGACCTGTTGGAAAAATAAATGTTATGTATGCTTACTTTCCAATTTATTATTTCATTTTTCTGGCTTAAAACTGATCATAGTGCAACTTTTATCTTGCATAAGCATTACTGTAATTTGTTTTGGTAAAAAAATCAACTCACATCAGCAATTGCATCAATGTTCTGTTTAACAACTTTATTTTTGTTTAGACCTGTTGATGGATAATCTTATCAATGCCAAATTATTAGAGGAGGGCTTACGAGACCAGGTTAAAGCAGCATTCTTAGCACCCCATAGCTTCCAGCATTCTAAGCGCGGAGGACGGCGTTCCTCTGTTGATCCTGAGAGTATGAATTTGGGAAGACGTCTATCCAGGGCTCTGATTGGTCAAATGAATGTTAAAGGGCGAGGTAAAAAAAGACAATATTCTTTTCACATTACCAATGTTTTGTGCGGTAAATACATAGCGAATTATTCTAGTGTATTAGGGAAAATTACTTTTAAAGTAGGGCTGACTGTTTTAAAGACGTTACATTAATGTTAATTTGGGTTCGGTGGATTTCTGATCCAGAAAAAAAATGTATAAGAATATGTTTCATTGGTTTTTATGTTACGCCTCCATATAAACCAGTTTTCATATACATGTACTGCATAGCTAACTTGGGGTTCCACTGCAGGCGAAAATGAATACTAAAATCGGTTAACAAGATGTCCGCCTCTTAAAATAAATGGTTTATCTCCATTAATTGTTGTTTCATTTTTGTTTGCAAGCTATAGATATAAGGTAAACGAATGCAGTCCGATTCAATTGACATGATTATTAACTTTGTAGAGTCCAGTAAAAGTATATCAAGAGGAAACCCATCAAGCAGCCCAAATATGCTTGAAAATGGAGACCTTCCAGAATCCCCATCATCTACCAAGGTAACCTTCGATATTATTTATTAATAACGGCAATATTCCTCGTGGCGGATACGCTTCGCATCTTAAAATTGTACCCATTGAAAATTATTGTCATATCAATAAATTGTTCAGTTTCGGACTAACATAAAGTCCTAATACTGAGTCATTGTTGTTTTTTATGTATTGATTTAATTTGTTTGCTCTTCCAGATTGATAATATTATATAATTATGTTGTTTCGCTTTTTCAGTTAAATCAACAGTTTATGAGAAAAATTCCTGAAGGATCTGAAGCAGCTAATATCTGGATTGGTGAACTGGATGGTCTGAAGTATCAAGTGACAGCCTTAATAAGACTATCAGAGTCTCGAACAATAGGTGATCTAACCGAAGTGCCTTTACCCACACGTTATATTTTCTTCTTGCTCGGACCACCTGGAAGTCAAACTAAAAACTATGAAATCGGTCGATCTATGTCAACCATCATGGTAGATGAGGTACGTGTTATTTTCTGAAAGTAAACATCTAAATTGGTGTTGTTTTTTTTTTTTAAAAAAAAAAGTATCATGCTTAACGGAGATGGGGTAGGATTGGGGGCAGGCCAGAGATTTAAGGCCCCATCCCCCCAGCACAATAACTTGATTTTTTATTGCGTGCTCCTCGTGTTGTAAGAGGTGCATGATGGAATTCCCGTGCATACGTTGGTGTGCGTGTAAAATATATATTTTGATAGCTGGAAGTAACAGTCCAGCCGTAGTATTTTGCACTTTAACGTTATTTGGCCGAAATACTACCCCGCCCACAACACACCCCTCAGTAACCCCTTCATAAATTTCCCGTTTACTGTATGTTCCTGGTTTATAGGTATTTAGAGAAGTAGTATATAAGGCCAAGACTCGCCATGATATATTGGCTGGTGTGGATGAGTTTTTAGATCAGGTAACAGCTCTTCCGCCTGGAGAATGGGATCCTAAAATCAGAATTGAACCTCCTCAAAGTGTTCCTTCGCAGGTGAGTAATTATTAAGTTTGTTTTCACAACTATGTTAATGGCTATAATTCAAACTTGTACCATTTATCACAGTTGAAATGCTCCTAATATATCGAATATATTTTATCAAGGCTACTTACGTTATTGGCTGTCCCCTAATGCTACAAGTATATGCGAATATGCTATTTTGTTTAAGCAATTGGGCTCTTGTTCATTTTCGAGTGGTAATATAATATAAACTTTTGAATCCATATGATTTATTATGTATTGTGTGTAATTGTATTGTGATCAATAATGATTAAATACAGTAAGCCAAGTGCCATTTCCTTTTTGGTTTGGGGTTAATGCCACGTTGTAATGCAATAAATGTTTTTCAGAGCTATACGATGGAGGATTTATCTAATAACCAATATGGGCGGCATTGTGATTTGTTAATGTTTTATAATTTTTGTTTTAGGAAACACGTAAGATTAAACCAGCTGAATTTATTGAAGTTGAAGAAGAAGAATCTCACTGTGATCCTACCCTAGTCAGATCTGGAAGGTGCGTTACACTTCCAACTCAGTCAGATCTGGAAAGCTTCGACTACAATTTTTGTAGCGATTCATATTCATATTCTATATGCAAATATAAGCCTATTTTAACCCAGAAAGTACGCTTAATTTGTTGATTTAAATGATATTCCGAATGTTAAACATGTACCTTAATATTGTTGTTTTCTATTATGAATGTATCTTTTCGTATTTTAGAATATTTGGTGGCCTAATCGCTGATGTAAAAAGAAAGTTGCCTTGGTATGGAAGTGATTTTAAAGATTGTCTTCACATCCAGTGTGTTGCGTCTGTTATATATTTATATTTAGCTACTCTCACACCCAATGTTACATTTGGTGGTCTACTTGGTCAAGCGACTGATCAATACATGGTAAGTACCAGTCGACTATAATCTACCCGAAAGTTCAATTTTATGGCTGAATACCCATGTCCAGCTTTTGTTTTACTTGACGTTGTTTTAGTCCATATTTGAAAATCCAATTGAAAAAAATTGATTTCAAACATATATCTAATGTGGTGAAGAATATTTTTTTTTTATTTTTTATCTTAATAACTTAATACCATGTTTCTTATATCTTTTCGTCCTTTTCTTGTAACAGGGAACAATGGAATGCATTTTAACAGCAGCTATTGTTGGTGTTTTATTTGCTTTGTTTGCTGGTCAACCACTGAATATATTGGGTAGTACAGGTCCTATGTTGGTGTTAGAGATGATTTTGTATAATTTCTGCCTGTAAGTATTGTCATTGGTATTTACAATGAATATACAAAACGGATCCATTGGTGAACGAGTGGGCTTGGTATGGTGGTTCCGCCGCCTTGGTCTGAGCTTGCTTCTTGGCTAATTTGCTTGAACATCTTATAATTAATTAAAATGATTCCTAAGTGCAATACTTATCTTATTTTTCTTTCTCATTGATATTCAAAGTTGTCAAATGGTTGCCCAAATTTTTAATGGTCCAGACTTGTTATACACCAAGGTGATTTAGGTCTCGACCGTAACAACTTGGTTAGAACATTTAATTTCAATACTGCACAACATTCTCTTATCTACATAAAGTTGTCTTGGGCTTCTGTATTTTCAAAACCATAACAAAATTTAGTAGTACAGATAAAACTTCAAATTAATTGTTAGTTTCACCTGCACATGGATGTGATTCAATAGATATCAATTAATCTATTGTTGTGATATGTTTACACTTTTTAACCATTTAATAACTCATACTTTCACATAAATTATTTGTATGTGACAAGGAGTATGGTCGCCTGTCCAATTTCGTGAGATTGCTTTCGGTTCTTCCCACTTCTAAAGACCCCTACGCGCAAGCGAATTATTGAAATAAAATTGAACTAGTCCCAAAATGACCTAGTTTGTCTCGAGTGGTCCTTCAACCCCATTTTACTCCCTGTCTCACATTAATTATTCCTGTTATTTAAAGAATCGTTCTTTATATTTCAGTGACAATAAACTTGATTTCCTACCTTTTCGATGTTGGATCGGAATTTGGACGGCTATCATTTTGATAGTTATTGTAGCCTTTGACTTAAGTGCTTTGGTTCGGTATATAACTCGCTTTACGGAAGAAAGTTTTGCTTGTTTGATTGCTGTCATCTTCATTGCTGAAGCTTTCAAGAAGTTAGCAGGTATTCTGAAAACTTGTCCTGTCAACACAGATCCCGATCAGATCCTTAACTACCAGTGCCAATGTCTGGCACCAAACATTACCAGCTTCAACGAAACCGATTCCCACGATTTAGTTTTGCCAATGTTGAACTCAACTTTGCCTTCAATGACCCAGTTTGTTAGTTACACGATAGAAGGCATGAACAACACATTGAATTCAACGCTTTACAATGACAGTTCAATCAACTGGGCATTACTAACCAAGGAAGAATGTACAAAGATGAATGGTACATTGGTTGGTCCTGGTTGTGACACACCTGTTTATATAGCCGATGCCTTCTTCCTCTCCGTCTTGCTCTTCCTTGGAACCTATGTTATTGCCAGTGCCTTGACAAACGCTAAAAATAGTTCCTTCTTCCCTTCATATGTGAGTATTTAAAAAATTGATATAGATTGCTTTAACTAAAAATATTTTTAAAATTGATGTTAACAGAGATGTCCATTGAAAATATGTTTGCCTGAATCCATAGTTAAATAACTGAAACATATTCCATGATAGTCAGTGCTAAAAAGCACCGTCAATCATCATGATTCTTGACATGCGTGTGGATGATGCTCCGACTTTTAATTGGACGTCACAATTCAAACTGGTCGCGATGATGCTGTGCCTGGTTACTGGTCCATAATACCCTGGCACTTGCCTCCAGTTGACTGAATTAGCATGCAATGATACATTAAAGTAAGATAGAAGATAATATATTTTATAGAATACTAACTACCTTCCTCTAACTTAATCGGCTAAATAATTTGAAACTTATTACAGGTCAGGCAAACAATGTCGGATTTTGCTGTTCTTATTGCCATTCTGTGCATGGTTGGCTTAGACGCTGCTATTGGAATACCTACACCTAAACTCGAAGTGCCTCTTGAATTCAAGGTAAATAGAACTGATCTCGATAAAACCATTATGCAGTCGTTTCAAGTTCCAAAATTCCATCAACCTTATAATTTGAAATAAGTAGTTTTGGTATCAACTTACTCTGTGCTTCAATTATCACAAAATTACAAGAATAAGAGACCAGAAAATCAATTAATTGTTCTATTTATCCTTTACAGCCAACACGTCCAGGTAGACCTTGGTTTATTAATCCTATGAGCGACAAGAATCCCTGGTATTTAATCCCTGCTGCTATTGTACCCGCTCTTTTAGCTACCATCCTTATCTTCATGGATCAACAGATTACAGCCGTCATTGTCAACAGAAAGGAAAATAAATTGAAGGTATGTGGAAATGATTATGTCGACTTTATGCTGTCTTAGTTTGCGCCTATTTGCAGATTATTTACATTCCAAGTTTTAAAGCAGTGACAATTGGGTCATCGGTGTTGCAACTGATGGTTGTTGATATTGTTCTTATCAAAATCAGATATCAGATGTTGTACCAATTGAACATGATCGACGGCCAGTTACCACGCCTATGACACAAATCCCGGTTCAAATCCCTTAGTGATATTTAGCAACTGCCGGAAAAAAAACCCCAAAAAAACCCATAGCATAAACTTAACAGCAAACAGCTACCAATGTTCTAGGCGACGCTTCGAAGAGCATGCCTTCACGTAGTTTTATAGTTCATTAAGCTATCGAGTTACTCAATGCCACTAAAGAATTATTATCGTCATCGGTATATAGATGTTGCAGTATCCTCTATGACGCCTTATTGCACTTAGTGGCTGTTTTTCATAAGTATCTGTTATACTGTATATTTTCTGGTGTTAATTATCACTGTTAAAGCTGGTTTACTTTTTTGTACTTACAGAAAGGAAGTGGATATCATTTAGACATGTTTGTTGTCGCTATTTGTATTGTTATCTGTTCTCTTCTGGGATTACCGTGGTACGTAGCCGCTACTGTATCAGCTTTAGCTCATGTGATGAGTTTAAAGAAAGAATCAGAATGTACAGCTCCTGGTGAACGACCAACTTTCCTCGGAGTCAGGTAAATATTGTCATTGTGAATACAGTTAGAAAAATCACCGCCTTGAACAGTCCTTCTTTTGAAAAATCCCTCGTTTAAAAATGAATATGTCCCTACGGTATGACAAAAGAAAAATATTACCTGTAATTCTTATATCCAAGACTTTCATAAAATTAGAAGAAACATATCTGTGGAACGTTCAAATATACGAATATGATCCTAATAGTACATATATTAATGTAGTAGGAATGTATAAACATGTAAAGTGATTGATATTTAATTTTATTTTGAAATTCGTTTATTATAATTTCTAATCAATTTCTCTCGATGGAGTAGCCTGCTTAGTCTTTTATTTCGAATATTATGGGGGTAGAGGTCATGAGTCATAGAAACCTTTTTCTTCTGATTTATAAACATGTTGAAAAACTCAATGACTATTTATCTGACATTATAGCATGTTCAATACCCTTTACGCTCTTTTGCTTCATAAATGTACTCTTTATCCTGAAATTGCTAGGTCATCGGTACTATTTGAGTGGAGGACGCCATTACATGGCGGTATGTCTATCCTTTCGGATTTGTAATCTTAAAAAAGAAAGTTTTGTAAAGTGTCTGTTGTTATTATCATTTATAAACTTTACTTTTTCTACAGAGAACAGCGAGTAACAGCTTTACTGGTTGGAATACTCAGTGGTCTTTCAGTTCTGTTTACCGGTGTCCTTAAGGTAAATATTGCTATTTTTTTAACTTAATATAATCAACAGACAAAAATTGTTCAGTTTATGCCAATTTTTGTATCATTGCCGAGAGCAAATCTCGAAAATTGGTCCCAAATAAATTGTACATGAATAGTACGTACAGGAGAACCACCTAGTGTATAAACAAACATGTTCAGGCATAAATCGTCCTATATAATATACGACCACTTCTTGAACCATAATATGTTTTGTGACCTTGTTTTTCAGTTTATTCCCATGGCTGTATTATACGGTGTGTTTTTATATATGGGTGTTGCTGCTCTTAAAGGCATGCAGGTAAAAGATTATATATTTTGACACCCATTTTTATTCTTACTTATTCACTTAGCTAACGATTTCCGATTTTAATTTCGTATTGCATATAGTGAAATAAAATCGGGTTTAAACGCCCACTTTTCTTCATCGAAGGCGGGCATATGCCATACGGTGTACTACTCTTATATGAAATTCAAACTTTTGGGGGTTATTTTACGCGTGCACCGCAATTGGGTTCTAAACGACACCCTAACTCATTTCGTGTTGTAATAAGGCATTTCCCGTGGACAGTTCATTTGTTGTAATATTATATTCAGCGTTCTTTTGTCTTTCAGTTTATTGATCGATTATTGTTAATATTCATGCCAGCCAAATATCAACCCGACCACGCCTATGTTCGACATGTTCCTATACGAAAAATTCATCTATTTACCGCCATACAAGTCGTCTGTTTAGCTGTATTATGGGTCATTAAATCATTCAAATCAGTGTCTATAATTTTCCCGATACTGGTACGTATTTTTGCTTCATAATCATTTATACCTGAAGGTGAAAGTCCACTTGACTAAATAACATTTAGACGTTTATGCAATCATGTGGCGTTTTTTTTTGTATAGATTAAAATTCACCTTTACCACTGAAGGATCTGGAACGTTTTTTTTTGTTTGGTTTTTTGGTTTTAAATTCAACTTGATCAATGAAGGACCTGGAAGGTTTTGTTTTGTATACCATTTGTTTAAATTTCGTCTTTAAGTTGCCTTCTATTTTTTAACCAAATCATTGATTTGCATTCGGGATTTTGGAAAAACTTATGCGCGATCTGGATAGAACGAACTGATCCTCTTAATCAATACTATCGCTGGAATATGCGAGGGGAGAGAACTCTCTGTAATGAAATCAATATGATTTGCATGCGGTAGTTGGGGAAATACTTTTGAGCGATCTGGACAGAACGAACTGATCCACTTAATCGATAACATCGCTGGAATGTGCGAGGAGAGCAAACTTTCCGTAATGAAACCAATGTTTGATATGCCTGCTTACGCGTGATCAATGTGTGCGCATGTCATTAAGATTACCGCACGGTACAAGCGCAGATTGGTATGTGTGGCAGTGTCAGAAGTGACAAAGGATATCAAAAGCGAAACACATTTGGCATTTCCTTATGTGAAAGTCGTGTTTAGTTAAAAACTAAAAATCCTTAATGATCACTTGTTACGCATATTTCAATTTGTATTTGGGTTTCTGTTAGGTATGTATTGTTTAATTTTTCGAGAGCGAGACATGTAATGTATTGTCACAACAAGAGGGCTGCACAATATATTACGCAATGTCTTAAGCTCGAGACCATTAAACAATTTAAAATACAAACACTTACACGTGCTTTTACAGTGAAATACGTCACACGAATCCAACATTTAACTAATATAAATAAAGTACGAGTGGCAAGTTGCCCGTTCGATTATTTGAAATAATGGTACGCCAACATCAAAGGGTGACGTCACATTTATATTTTAAATCTATTTGTTTATGCATTTTTTTAAGAATCACAAAAATGTCTATTTATTTAACAGGTATTGGGTACGTGCTTTGTGCGTAAAGCATTGGACTATGTTTTCCCTAGTCAAGAGTTAAAATGGTTAGATGATTTGATGCCCGATGCTGCTAAGAAAGCGAAAGAGGACGCTTTCAAGGAAAACGAGGAAGAGGTATTTATTGAATGAGTTTTTGTGTTCAAGAGTTTGCTTACGTTTCCCGTATAGAATATCTGCCACGACATTTCTTTTCTACATCAATTCGTCCAGTGAGATTTATATAATATAATTGTTGATTGACATTTGGTGATCTGGAAACATATTAACGGTATACAGATTTAGTATCAGTGTACTTAAGGTTAGCACCTGCTTCGTGGAATATTGGAAATACATTTGGTTTGGTTAATATTGATTGCAAGTGGTTAGTGTATTTTATTTAGTCTCGGGTTTTCGTTTCAACAGAGCGACCCCATCCTGCACCACAGTAAACCCGAGACAGTTTTTGGCCACAATTTGTTTAATGAAGAATTTAATTTAAATTTCTTCTTTCAGGCCGAGAGCTTAATTGACGGATATGACAAGATGGCTGCCATGAAACTACAACAAGAGAAATTAGGAGAAAAGTTTGCCCCTCATATGATACGTAGGGGTTCAGTCGACACAGAAAGAGTTAATATTAGTGAAGAAATGTCAAAAACAGCGATTTGGTTAAAACTGAAACAAGATAGCGAAGACAGGTATTAACATTACGCACATTTTCCAGTTTCCACTGTTTGGGCTATAAATTGCAACGGGTATCGTGTACAAGGTAGAGTCTGCGTACTACTAGAAAAAACTGAATTCACCCGTCCTAGGTTTAATTTTCCACAATTATTATAGGGTCCACATGCATGAATTATGGGTGAATGCCTGTTTTAATTTGAATCCGGTCATTGTTTTGACTTACATGTATTTTTATTCTAAACGATATATCAACATTTCGTTGAGACATGCTTAAATGTAAGGGAATTGTCTTCTTTTTGTGGCAATTGTTTAATTGCACCGAAGCCACAAGACGACAGATGCTTTACATGCACTATTTTAAGGGGGTAAAAACTAATTACATGTATATCCGGATGTTAAGTATGGTTTATTGGTCGACATTAAGTAATATATTGATACTGCACGTGGAGATAGCCGAGTGTTTTTTCAATATATTACACACTGTCTTTAGCTCGAGACCATTAAACAACTTAAAATACAGACACTATTTCGCACGTGCTTTTCAATGAAATACGTCACGCGAGTCCAATATTTCATGTAGTATAGACAATGTAATGGTACGCCAACATCAAAGGATGACGTCACATCTGTTTTTTAAACATTTTACGAACTAGACCATTAAACAATACTTATATCTTTTGTTTTTTAGAAAACAATATACGGACGATAATAAAAAACAAAATGGAATACACATTAAGTAAATGATTTGAAATGTTATATATTTCTGATTTCAGTGGTAAACGAAGACGAAGTGAAAATAATAATAAAGAAAATGGCGCTTCACCACAAAAGCCTGCGTTTTATGTTGGCGATTAAATATATTTTAAATATGTATATATTAAAATCAAATCTACCACCATGTTAATATTAAACGTATTCAATTATGTTTTTTGAAATATTATAAGCCTTCTGCGTTAGAAGGTAGGTTGGGCGAATTACAGACTTTCTCAAATTATTTAAGAAAGTTTAGCTATTTAAATTTTCAATGCGTTTGTGGTATACATTCATTGATAAAATGAATCCAACGCTAATTGACGAATAGCTGCCCTTCCCAGCAATCCACCTACTAACAGCCATACATATCGTGATGCTATTGTTGTATATCTTCGGGTTAGCAACTTGTAACGACCTAAAGCAATAAATGAGCTGAAAAATAGTTTTAAAAATAATATATGCAGGTCTTATTTTATCTTAAGGAAAGAAATAATCAAAAATTTGTCAATTAGTACATTTGTATATATAGTAGATATTATTATTATTTTATTATTATATTTTTGAGTCACATTCCTGTTGTTATACTAATTATATTATGCTATGATGTATATTGGTGCTTTACAAATTCATGTGTATTGGTTAAATGCGAGAACTGAAATGCGAAAGGCTATTTTGCATAGTTTTGCGCTTGAAACGCACATTGGTCGTGATGCACTACATGGACAATAGTCAATAACAATTATACCCATTAAGTATCACATAATATTTGCAGTTCATTAAATGTAGAAGTAAAATTATTCTATGCATCATCGAATATTTGGCATAACAATGCACTGATCAATATTTATGTTTGTGTGCATTGCGTCGAACTAACTATACCGTGCATCGCGGAATATTTGGCAAAACCGTGTTTTAATGGTGTTTAGAAAACAAGACATTGTGCTGTGCATCACGCAGGATGTTAGTTTGCATCCTAACCATTCCATTATTATTTTATTGTACATAATTATTAGCATTTTATGTATGTAATATATATGTGAAATAAACATTGTACTTATATATGCATATTATTAACGAAACCATGAAAAATAACATATCTTTAGAATAACTGGAATATATAAGGGTGATGATTTCAACATAATCAAAATCGTTTCATCTAGTCAATCATATTCAGGAGTACATGTATTGTGGCTAACGTGCACAGGAAAAGTAGATTCGGGTTATGTGTGAAGGGATACGTTTAGTTCAAAACGTTTTCCAGATTCGAGAACCAGAATACAAGTTATAATATTTTTAGTGCACGACCATACGCAAATCAAAAGCAAAGTTTACCAAAAAAAATAACAAAACACACACACACACACTAAACAACAAAATGGCATGCTACACGCCTTGTGGAAAATGGTGAGATTAAAAAGTTGTTGCACTTGGAGCCGTTCTTATTAAAATGTTTTATTTGAAACGTAGTATCATTGTGCATAATTTCTTATTTGTTTAAACAATTTGTAGTAATAAAAAGGGCCAATATTGGAATCGACACCAGATAAAAGTTCTCCAAGATTAAAGAGGATTGATAATCGTCAAGACTATGGGACGATGGCGTTCTTTTGTTCAAGTTAAGAAAAAATGCAAACATTTTTGCTGCCTTGTTAATAATTTGTAAATTAGAGTTGTTTCCCTTAATGATTCCATGGGATAGCGTAAATTCATAATATAATAATTTATTAATTCCGTGACATTTTAATGAATTTTGATCACTCATAATTGTATTTATTAAGTTGAAATTGAAAAAATAACTTTGAAAATTTAAGTGAAATGTGCTTGTACCAAGTTATGCAAATGTATATTTGAATTGGGCTCGGTGTCATCATTATATTATATGTTTTATTCAGAATAAATGATACTATACAAATTTTTAGGGTTTCACACTGCGAAGCTTGTGTGAAACACTATTGTTTTTGTTAAAATTATTATTCTTATTATTATTATTATTCTTCTTTTGTTTTGAGTAGATCTCAGCAACTGCTTGTCGCATCGTTACGATTTCTTCGGTTTTACTGGGAAAGTGGGTGTGACTTAGAGGATAAAGCTATTTTGAACGTTCTGCGACAATGCGAAATGTCCGAAATCACCGAAGTTATCGTTTTTGAAAATATTGCAGTAATTTTAACAATAATCATTGGATTTTAACTTTCGATACATTTTGGCATAGCCTGAGACAGGGCACATAGCTACGCTACTTTCGATTTTTGATTTTCGGCAAATCTTCGAAGATATTAGGCGCCAAATTTCGAAAATTTAAAATTTTACAAAAAACTTTTTTATTTATGAATATTTTTTAGTCGTATTGTGCACAGAATTAAAGAGTCATCTGCCTAGTGCAAAAATGTTAAAAAATTTTGTCTCAGTAATTTTCCTTGGCCGCTATTGGCTAATTCAGTTTTTCAGTCCTAGATTAATTTTTTATTGTTCGATTTGTATAAAACAAAGTTCATATGCTTCGTTGTCTCAATTGTCATTTTTTTTATTACCGGAAGTGTTATCTGTCGGCACCGAAAGTGGCATAATTTTACCAAAAACTACAATTTTGACAGTTAGGTACCATTTTTCGAAAACAAATATTATTTTTTGGAAAAATTATTTGACTCAAAGAGTGTGCCCTTTCAAGGCGCAAAAAATGGCGGAAGCAGTTTTTTTAATTTCGATTTCATTTTCGAGCAAATTCGATTAAATGGCTAAAAATGGTGTAAAATTGACCCATTTACAACCTATTCAGGATTTTCAGATTTTAAAATATTTCTTCGTAACTTTTATAAACTTGTAGCTATAATCCATACGAAGAAAATGTATGTTAAAATTAGTTTGTAATATAAGCAGTTACCAAGAAATGGACAGTTCTGTACAAGTCACTATTTTCGTTATTTTGCCTGTAAAATAGTCAATTATGATTGGATTTTTATAAAAGTGACATCATTTGATTCAAAAAGCATGTAGCGTCATTTCAAGTTGATTACAATTTAAAATTGACACCGGAAGTGACGTCATTTTGTCAAAAACTGCATTTTAAACTTTTTAAATCAATGTTTTATTCAACCAAGAATTACTTAATATGTATTAATAATTTTAACTTTTGGTTTAAATTCACATATAAACACAACTCATATGGTCATATACATATCATAAAATTGTTTCTAACTTGTTCGGTTGCCGAGAAATAAACGGTTTTCTACAGGCCACTTTTGAAGGTTTTTGGGCCATAAAAGTGTCAATTGTTATTCGATTTTCATAAACGTTACACCATGTTATACCTAATGCCATTTAGGATTTCATACAAGTAATTTAAGATTTTCATTATCACCGGAAGTAACATCATTTTGGCAAAAACTGTATTTTTAGCCTTCAAAACAGATATTTTATTCAAATGAGTCTGTTTTGAAATGTTTTTCAAATTATGGTATTTGATGCCAATCAACAAATAAAATGAACCCATACGATCATACAGATACCACAAAATGGTTTCTAACTTGTACGGTTGCAGAGAAATAGTCGATTTTCTACAAGTCACTTTTCAAGTTTTTTGGTCTTTAAAAGTGGCAATTATTATTCGATTTACATAAAATTTTCACTATATGATATCGTATGCCATTTCTGATTTCTTAAAACTAATTGAACATTTTCATTAACACCGGAAGAAATGTAATTTTGTCAAGATCATTTACAAGTAACAAATGTATAAAATTAATTGATATTGCTGGATTTGGTTGATTCTGCATCCATTTTTTTTTGTGTGCAATGTTAATTTGGAAACCTGTTTAATGGTTTCGTTGGTACCGGAAGTGACATATGTTCAAGAGTAACTTGGCACCGGAAGTGACATGTTTAAGGGTAACGTGGCACCAGTGAAACCCGTCATTCCTGCATGCAGGTCTAGTTAATAATTGTATTTTGTTGTAGTATATCATATCTATTGGAGCCCCCGTCTTCAAACAATACAATCAAGTAAAGAGATCTTTTAATAAAAACATTTGATATGGAAGGAGGACAAACATGTATATGAAAAATGGTTCAATGTGTCCCGGTCTCCCCTATAGAAGCAATAAAAACAAGGGAATGTACGGACCATTTCTATTTTTCTCGTGTTTTCTTATCTCGTGACGCCCAATTACTTTATTGAATTGTCAGATATTCTTATGCAGTCCCACATAACAACTTTTGATCTTCGAGGGAACTAGGGGGGGGGGGATAGCCTAGTGGTCTTGAGTGCCACACTGCGACCTCTAGCTGACCGGTCACCTTGCGTCCTTGCGGCTGTGGTTTCGATCCCTGGTGTGAGCGTATGTGGCATGGAGATAGGAGCGCCTTCTCAACCTTGTGGGTTTCCTCCGGGCACTCCGGTTTCCTCCCACAGCTAAAGACCCTACGCGCAAGCGAATTATTGAAATAAAACTAAACCATGTTAGTCCCGAAATGACCTAGTCTGTGTCGAGTGGCCGTTAAACCCCATTTCTTGTCTCTCTCGAAGGACAAAAAGTGAGAGGATATCTGACAATTCATAAAACGAATTGACTGCCACTAGATAAGAAAAGACGAAAACCCCCAGAAAAGGTCCGTACATCACCATAAGGTATAGAAAGAATAAAAACAAGGGAATATACGGACTACATGTATTTCTATTTTTCTCGTGTTCTCTTATCTAATACTTATCAAATACTTTATTGAATTGACAGATCCTCTTAAAGTACCATATAACAACTGTATCTGTTATCACTCAGTCAGTTTTCCTTTCGCGTTCGTCACTTCCGATCCATGAAACCTTTATTACGCATCTATCGCAGCAATGATGTCTGAGTTAAAATTATATTTGGAATGTGTTTAACCAGTTCCCTCACATATGTGATAAAGACTGACACCAATATTATCCTTTAATAACGCCATGAAGTCATGTAATTGTATACTATCTCATGTTTTCCTAGCATATTAATGTTATCATTACTCAGTTGTTTATGGACGAATTGAAGTTAAATTTCTTCTAGAGGTAGAGAGCTTAATGGGCGGACATGACATGGTGGCTGCCAAAAAACTACGAGAGAAATTGGGAGAGAAGCTTTCTCCTCGTATGAGACGTAGAGGTTCAGTCGACACAGAAAGAGTAAATAATAGTGAAGAAATGTCAAAAACTACGGAAGCCCATAAGTGTCAATCAAATGAAAAAAAATATTCTGACTATCTTGTAATTACAATTTCGAATCCCCCGTGGTACGCGACAAGGAGTAGTGTCGTCTGTCCAACATCGTGGGTTTTCTCCGGGTCCTCCGCTTTCCTCCCACTGCTAAAGATCCATACGCGCAAACGATCATTGAAATAAAATTAAACCATATGTTAGTCCCGAAATGACCTAGTTTGTGTCACGTACAAAGGGGGATTCGAAACCACGCCAGTTGTCTCAATGACAAGCTTTTAAGATAAAGCACACACGTGCTAACAAATCGATCATCCAACCCTCCAGCCCAACGAAGTACTTTTGTGTGTCACGGGATCCCCATCACCAGGTTGTGCCCTCATTAAATACTATTCATACTCTCATTAACTTCATTCCCTCATTAATATCATTTATGATACATTCATTTCATGTTCTCCTTAAAGATACCTTCCCCGCGTACAAACTGTGTGATTTGATGATATATTTGGGCTAAAATTATATTCAAACTAATCAATCCATCAAACGTTTGCTTCAAATCCCTCTCAAAACATTGTATTCGTCAGGAGATACCGCAAGCTATAAATAAACTGCTTTTAGACGCTATGTCAGTCAGCTCATTTCATTGAGGGAAGGTCCATTTTTCAGAATATCCTTTTCCTTACTTACTTTCCAAAAATCAAAATTTAAAGAAGTTTTCCGAAAAATAGAAATAGCGTTCTGTGGCTTATAAGAGTGCATTAAAATTGATGAGTCATGATATAAATATGTACATGTAGTTGGTGGGTGTATGAAGTCAATGGTATTTATGGGAGCACGAAATCGGTGTATGGTGACCTTTAAATTGGCATGTCGGTATCTTGTAATTACAAGATAGCTATCTTGTAATAACAAGATAGTCTATCTTGTAATTACAAGATAGGTTATCTTAGGCTATCTTGTAATAACAAGATAGTCAGAATTTTTTTTTCATTTGATTGACCCTTATGGGCTTCCGTAAAAAACAACAATTTGATCCTAACAAAAATGGAACGAGATAGACAAGTATTTACATTACATTTATTTTCCAGTTTCCGCCTTCTTTTTGAAATCCAAATTATAGCATTGTTTAACTATAAACAACGTGTATCGTGCACAACGTTAGAGTATTAATGTTTGTATTACTCTTATGTTATTTACTCAAAGTAGCTTCTCTATACTGATCATGGTCTCTTGGTGTTAGCATAGTCACCATCCAATCTAACGACCTTTATGGCCAGGTTTGCTTTGCACATCCCTTTGATGGTTTCCAAATGATTATCCCTAATGGTATATTATGTTTGGTCTATGTTCGATATTTTGTATGTATATATTCAATTGTACTATGACTGTCATTTTTTGCTTGATAAAGATGGTAAACCCTCGTCGAAACGTCGCTGAAATAAATCATTTTTTATTTAAACAATATTTTATTCATTTAAATTTACAAAATTTATATAATGAATATAGGATACGATAACAAGCTTTATCAGCTTATATAAAATCGCTTCCTAAAACGGATCTTTAATATATTTACAACTGGCAGCCATAATATTAATATTAGTATAAAACATATATTATGTACAATTAGGGTTTTGGGTTTCTTAAAGGGACATTCTCACGAGGGGAATACTAAATATTTATATCTTGATATTTTGTTAACAAACAAAGTTGATTTGTTTTCATATGTTGTACTTCAATATATGCTTTGATTGCTTTGGTTCAGTAAAGTTATTTTCAGATCAGATACGCACGAATGTCCCTTTAAGGTCACACACAATAAGAAACAAAAATAATAAAGATAAGGGGGGGGGGGGGCTATCAACACCACATCGACAAATGTTGTTGTTTTTTTTGTTTTTGTTTTTTTGGGGGGGGGGGGGGTACTATTTTTATTTGTTTGTCGTCTTCATCGTATTAATTTTAATTGAAAATATAAACCGTTGTCAGTCGGAAAGAAGGTAACCATTTACTAATTTTGAGCTTCATTTAATACAGATAAAAGAAGAAAAAGAAAGATACTCGATGGCATTTACATTTAAATCCTTTTATACCGTATAATTGTTTCATGTGTTATTCTCAGTTACTAAATGCCACTTCAACAATTAATTTGTGCATAAGTTGTTATTTGCTTCAACAATTTTGTATAAATGAGACTGAATATTTGGCCTGTATTGTTCTCCAGTAATATGCGTCTTGTGAGTTAAAATTAAATAGGACAGGCATGAAAGTTTAAAGGAAATGTGCTTGTACCAACGGGGTATTCTCACTGTGCCACCCGCTATTGTTCTCATGGGGGGATTAATCAAACAAGGGGATTATCGAATACAATGGTGTTAAAAGTATAGTCCGTTTTTTAAAACTACTAGGTTTAAAATAATTAACAACTTTATTCACAATAAATAACATAAACGTAACAACAAATACATGTATCAAACATAAATCATAACTCTACTAAATGAGATGTGGCGTCTGTATATTCAATTGCACTTTTTACCCCATATAATAAGTCGATTTTCAGATCGTTAATACTCTTTTATATTTTCGCCTTTTAGGGGGCAATCGTAGACCGTTATCCAACTGAACTATGGTATTCTCAACACAAATCTGCTCTTTCAACACAATGTTAATAAATTTAAATATATTTGGGTGGCTTGTTCCGGTCTTCTTCATTGATCTCCTTGAGAATTAGAAATAAAACGTACACGCACTTGAGCCATTTTAAAAAATATAATTGAATTGGGGGTGACAACTATCCCTATAAAATGATAGTGAGTTTCTAATCATATATTTGATTGATTTATGAGTACTGTCTGAATGAAAGATGGGTGAGTAATATTTAAGATACTCGATAACCGATGACACATGAACTTAACGTATATATTTTAAGCATTAAAATAATTAAATCTTAACTAGCTGAACAGTACTAATAAGGATACAGTCTATAATCCTTTGTTTATTTAACTTTTCACACCACTACCCCATAACACCAGTTGATTGGGTGGCACAGTGAGATTAAACCGTACCAACTGTATATCGGTGTCATCATTATATATAGAGGATATTTGTTTTATGATTTTACAATCATTTTAGGTAAAACAGCATGGACTACTTTGTTAGCCAGTGGAATAACACTTTTATTTCACTGATAAAACGCGGTATTCCACTACCGATCATAAAATAATATGTTTTATTCAGAATAAATGGTCCTATAATAATTGTATTTTGTTGTAGTATTATATCTATCGAAGACCAAATAACCCAAATAGTTTATACTTTTACACTCGGCATATTGTCTGTTCTTTACGCGTTTCGTAGATTTCTCCCCTTTTGTTTTTGATAACCATTTCATCCAACCACACGGCGTCGATTATTGGTTCGGTGGTGCACGTATTGCATACAGAAGACGTATAAAGTAACGTAAACTGATGCCCTTTACTCATGTTATATACCCTTTTACCAAATAGGAAACATTTTTTATCCAGATATACTTCAAACATCTTTATTCATATTTTCAACACTTCAAAAAAGTTAATATTGCGACCTTTCATTAATCCGCATCGATGCCCTCCCCCCAAGTGAATTTAGCAGCCTAGCAAATAGTCACTGCTGATCAGCAATAGACATCATATTATAACATGCATGGTTGGTTAGAATAATCGTTGGCGACTGAGAGACCAGATTCATGTATGCTCATCGATTAATGGATTCTCTCATATCACGTGTAAAATAGTCGTGGTGGCTCAGAGAGTAAGGGACCGACTTACTTACAAGGCGGTTTCCGGGTTCGATCCATGTGTTTACCGAAGAAAATTTCTGGGATTACCCTGTGTGTTCCCCCGCCAGTGGTGCAAGACGACAGGTCTAGTCATTGTGAGGGGACAAAACCAAGTTCCGCGTAAATGCTGACATGAAGAGACCTGGCATTTTTATCCCAACAGCACACTGTATGATGTATGCTCTTCTTCGTTATACCAAATGGAACACAAAAGATGGGCATTAAAACCCTTTGTATGTGTCCGAGAACAACCAGGCCGCTGTCCAAGTGTTCCTAATCCTTACAAATTAGATCATTACACGAGTTTAGAGATCAGGGCTATGTTTCTCGAAATTTTAACTAAAGATAAAATCCAAATTTTAGTAGAGACTTCAATTTGGATTAGCTAAGCACTAAAATCAATCTAATATTATCCAATCAAATTACTAAAATGTGGATGCTATCTTAGTTATTATTTCGTGAAACAGGTCCCAGGTTAGAAAACAAGGAACTAAAATAATATATATATAAATATACAAGGCCAAACACTGATAAGCTATGCAAACATGTACATTAAACTTCAGTCCAGGCTTTAAAGAGCTTATTTGTGTTTGTTCTGGAAATAACATATTACCCCGGGCTTCATTCCAATCTCACCAGTACCATTAAACCCAGTTAGTATAGCACAGCGTTCATTAAAAGTTCATGACTTATTCACGTGACTATGTGTGTATAGAGAGTGAGAGAGAAATGGGGTTTAACGCCCACTCGACACAATCTAGGTCAATTTGGGACTAACATATGGTTTCAATTATATTTCAATAATTCGCTTGCGCGTAGGTGTCTTTAGCAGTGGGAGGAAACCGAAGTGCCCGGAGGAAACCCACGAGGTTGAGAAGGCGCCCCTATCTCCATGTCACATACGCTCACACCAGGGATCGAATCCACAGCCGCAAGCCAGAGGTGACCGGCCAGCTAGAAGTCGAAGCGCGACACTCTAGACCACTAGGCCACCCCAACACCCTATATGTGTGTATAATGTTACAAACTTTAGTAAGCATGGTCTTTGTAACATAAGGTAGTTTTGTAGCGACGGTAATCAACGTTGTAATCATGATTAGTATTTAGTAAGTAAGCATGGTCCATTTTTATAGATTTTATGAAATAGTTAAATCAAGTTTGGGAACGGATATAGCCGATACTTTTTCCAGCACAGAGAAGCGCAAAATGTGATTTGTATGTGCATCTAACACATCAAACTATGTCATATATAGAGGAGAGAAGACCAAAACGGGGCTTAAATGTCCGTCCAACGCAAATTCATTTCTGAACTAACTTGATCTTATGTCTTTATCTGTGCAATTCGCTTGCGCACTTGCGTCTTTAGCTGCTGGGGATAACCGAAGATTGTGGAGAAAAAACACAAGGCTGGAAGGCGACCCTGCACATTGTCATATACAAGTCAGGGATCACATAATGGCGCGGTTTTCCCAATAATTACAGTCTCCGGGTGTTGGAATATATGTCTAAAAGTGGTTCAATTCCGTCATGTAGTTACAGACAACTAGAAATGAAATTTCATTAATCTGTGCTGTTAGCACAGTGTAACAAGCTTGTTTGCCCGAAATATTAGTTAGAGGTCTATTTAAAACCCGATTGGTATTATCTATGGTTGCTATTTTGATTTTGTTTTCAAATTTTAAATAATCGATCTGAATACATTTTGAAGTGGATAAAGCCATGGGAAATTTTATATTATAGGGAAAAATGGTGCAGCTATTAAGTTTTTAAATAATCGACGGGAATACATGTCTTGCACTGGTATTGATAGATATGAATAGAACACATACATATCATTGTTTATTGTTATTGATTTTAAACAAATACAGGTGATAGGAATCTAATTGACGTCTCCAGGTAAAGTCAATATAATCATAGTGCAGAACATAAGTACATGTTTCACCACTCTGAACATTAACAATACATTACAATCGGTGCATGTTACAAACTAAAATGAAAGATTGTTTAAGATAACATTACTGTAGATTCCACATAAACTACTAAAGGAACAGTTCGTTTTCTTTTAGAACGTCTGACTTAATTTTACAAAGCGGTAACGGATACCTCTTACACTGCCTTTACATATAACGAATACCTCCCTACGCGCCAAAATTTTAGAGCGTGGTCTGTGGAAAGAAACCAATGTGTAAAGGCAACTACGCTCTTAGATGTCTAGGAGCGGAATGCGTGTGGCGGGATCTTTGTGGGCGTAATAGTAAGAGCGTGCTGAGGTCATGGTAGGAATATTCAGTGCGGATTAGACCACCATTTAACAACGCCGGTTTGGAACATGCATCACGTCCATACCACTCTTAGCCACGAGGTCGTGGTGTATATGGGCTATAATACTGTGCGATGTCTCTTCTAGAATAGCGATTTTTTTACACCTGATCAGTTCACATAGTACAATCCTGTACGGCAATAATGTAGAAATGATTAATTATAATGGACGATTTGCTAGATTCGTAGTTCCCCCTAAGCCATTACAGTAATTCGCCGCTTACCGACGCTTTTCCTTGATTTCATAAGCCGAATGTCCTTATAGATGTATTGTCTTTCTCTCTTAATGTCCAGCTTGATTCAATTTCGATATTTGGATTCCTTATAAATATTATTTAATGGGGAGATATGCATGTTAATTTAATTAGAAGTTCATGAAATTCACCACTATCTTGTTTTACAACACCAAACAATCATATCATGTGATGTCAGAATATATGGCTGAATGATAAAACATTTCCGTTCATAGCTACCCCTCATAGTTAGTTCTAAAAAGTGTAATTGTCTACAATAATCAGCACTACGGTAACAGGGTATGCATCACGAAAATGTTCCTAACCAAAATTGAAACAGTTGATCCTTGGTCATGGCAAATCGCTCGAAAGCAGTTTCCAGTTTACATTTGTAGATGCTCTCCAATCCACCATGGTTTTCCTTCTGGCATCCTGCTGGGTATTTAGTCTTCTACCTCTCTACTGCATTCTTTGAAGTCCCTCCGACAACAGTCTCACTAACCACAGCTACGCTCATTGTTGACCCAGCCTGCGTGGTTACGGTCATTTGTGACACGGCTGACGTGAGGGAGCCGCGCTTATTTCGACAGCTACACAAAAGCGCCATGAACTGGTCTCTGAATCGCTTTCCACTCATGAAGTAAAGAAGGAAATTCAAGGCATGGTTTGTGTACATCATGTTGTTAAAAACAGTCCTCACCAAATGGTAAACAGCCGATTCATGAGGAGTCTCTCTTACCCACATGTATTTTTCTACGACGATTATAACGGCCATTGGACTTACAAACAAAAGGAAACAAAAAGTAACCAGAAGCAACATCGTGGTGATCTGACGTTCTCGGGCGCTGCTATCCGCTTTGTTGGCGTTTGACGCCCGATCGGTTTGTGTCATACGTCTCTGCATTTTACCGGATTTCTTGACCTGTGTGATGATGAGTATATTCAGGATACACAGGCATGATAATGGCAAATAACAATACCATACGCTATCAATCCACGGATAAATTATGGTGAGAAAATACTGATTCATTTCACCTTCAGAGGAACATTGGGTGTCTGTGCCATCTTCAGTTGGTACCATTTGACGGGTAAAAAAGTTATGCATATCCAACAGAAAGACTATCAACAATTCTATCAAGATAACAATACGTGCTTTTCGAACGCTGAACCATCCCGATGCTTTCAAAGGAAACTTGATGACTAGGTAACGCTCCAACGTCATTGTTACCATAATGATCACGTTAAAATGAATCGCAAAGAAAAATAGGAACATAATCAATTTACATGTCCCTTCGAAGAAAATTTCGTGCCCTGGAAATTTTCGAACGAGGAACAAAATATTGAGGATGAGAACTAGGGTGTCAGTGCAAGAGATGGTGGCCATGTATTGGTAGGTTGTTGTGCTTTTTGATAGCATCAACACAAGAAAGGACATCGTGTTTCCTAGTATTCCTAACGCAGAACAAATCGGGGCGTAAATTGTATCCAACGCCCAAGCTGCTCTAAACTCAATAAATTCGTTCAGACTCTCATCCTCCGATAAATATAATATAGGCTTTGATTTATAAGTTGTTACGAGTTGCGCCATTGTCGTGTTCATCATGCTGCCAGTCATATCGTAGGTGTTATTTTCCATCATATCACCAAAGCCGGATGTGATGTTACTGAGGGGTGATGTTGTATCCATGGTATTTATTACTTTAATGTTCAGGACTGAAAATTAGAATACAATATTTATAGAAAAAAATCACCATCACAATTATCAAGGTCGATTCGACTTATTTCCAGATAAATAAAACCCTCTTTGATCTGGGTCAGAAAAAATAATCCAATTTCATTGGAATTTACGTGTTGATTTGTTTTGTTGTTCTTCCTGTAGTAAAACAAACAAACTCACTTCCTGATAATGGAGACAAAAAGTAATCGTATAGCGATTATCCCATCAAAATGGGAATAACAAATAAGACCATTAATACATACTATGTTTGACCTTAAACAACGTCTAAGTGTGGATCTCATTGTGGACCTAACGGGCAAAGGCCGAACCTGTAAAATCCCGAAAATTCGAGGTCGACCGGAGAGCACGGATCGAGTGTTTGTCTTGGAGTTTGAAAGCGACTTTGCTGAAATTCTTCGGAAGAGCTAATTCGTTGCCGAACCCGGATTAGTAAAAGACATTAAGTACGAAAGCTCAGAATGCTCATTCCCCAAAGTATGGCGCTGACTCGCGAACAAGGCGACCCCGCCTTCTACCCCATGCTGGTCGAGAAAGTTACGCAGGGATTTTCATCCATGCCTGGTTTCGTTTCGTCACTGGTGCAAGTCGAAAGGCTAAGCAAGGAAAGGTTGTTAGTCGTTGTTCATCATGTTCAAGATTATCTGACAGTTGGAAATCGAAATAACGGTATGAAGTGGCAAATTGTCCAGTCTTCATCAGTCTGGTCGTCTATTTAATGTAATTGTTCCCATGCCGTGGAACACCAAACCTATTCAATATATTTATTTATTGATTGATTTTAATTCTGTTCTTTATTGATTTTAATTCTGTTTTTATTGATTTTAATTTAATTGTTTATAGATTTAATGGATACACATTTTATTGCTTTTTATTGATTGTATTTTTTTGGTTACTTCTCTTATTGATTTTATTTCCGGTGGATGAAAGTCATTTATGAAAGTCATTTCATATTTGGTCCAGTCTAAATTCATGGTGTATGTTATACAGATAGTCTTTTGAATCGTTATTCGTGTCCGATGTCTTGTGTAACAACCATTTTCTGTATTTTAATATAATCAATTTACTAAATCAAAGAGTTAATAAATTCATATGGACCGACCGCCTTTAAATATATCACGACGAATGACATGCGAAGCTTACCGTAAAGAGACACAGCGGGAAAGAATAGTTATAGGTTTCATTTGAGTTTCTTATTCGATTAATATAAGAAATTGGTTAGTAAAAAGAAAAACTAAACAAGTTTTTTTAATAGACGTATAGTAGAGTGCCTCCATAAAAGCCCTTACTCGTAAGCATGTACGTTATACGATGAAATACGCGCTCAAATTCAAATTGTTCTAAATAAATTCTAAAAATTGATTTTAATTCATTGAATTTCTAGCGCAGATTTTTTTTGATTATCTTAGCAACGAAATTGACAATCGAGGATGAGTCTCAATTATCCATTTTTGCGTTAAACCTCGCCCGTGTTTAAATCTATTTAAATCTCAACCACCCGATAACCAAGATGTAGATGTAAACCACAAATTCAAGATTTGTATGTTGAAGGCTATTGAATGTACATATTCAATCAAATATTTTCGAAATCGATTAATATAATTTAAATCATACCTATTCAAACTACATTGTAATCAATCACTAACATATACATAGTAATCAACATAACAGTGAATTTATGGACCACCATGATGCCTTACCATGAAATCCATTTCAAGGAACTAACCCCACTCCACCCTTTGTCCTTACAACAACTTACCTTTACAATGTTCTTGTCCGTTTGTTTTATTTTCTTAAGAAGCTAGCTTTTATATTATTCCCTGTGGAGAAATTGTCATGGTTAACGTAAGGTTGGTATCGGATCGTATCGATTAAGGTGGGGAAGTCATTACTCGTCATTTCTCCATTTTATTCGCTGTCTGTCAAATCAAGGATGAAAATATTACGGAAAGTGAACTTTTTATACTTCTATTGAGATATACATGTACATTGGTTGCTTCGAGTAATATCTTTTTTGGGAGGTGGGTGGGGTGGGGTGTTGTTGTTGAAAATGTATTTATATTGTAGTCATGCAAGCTGCGGTTAAAAGTAAAATGAGATATGCGCGAATTTACGTTACGTCGTAACATCGTGAACGACTAGACGACAGCTTTCCTATATTTATGAAGTTAATAATAATACGAAGACCGTTTTTTTTTTACTTCCTTAATTTTATTTTTTAAAAAAAAGTACGTAAAGACAGAATTTCTTTAAAAAAAACAAAAAACAATCTAACCTTTTAGTTATGGACCCATGTTTTTAAGCCACACTGATTTTTTAAAAATACTTCCAAAGAAAATTTAAAATGCATTAAAATCGTAATTTTAGGATGTTTTTTTCATACTAGTCACGTCTTCATTACCGGTAACCCAGTCGGAGTAGGATGCTAAACCCAACTGCATTTCATTCTTCATACTTGAGCGTTTTAATCATTGATTAAAATTATTTCCAAAGAAAGCATTACCTAGCGCAGTATTACGAATATGTACACTGATGTAACATGAAATTGAGTATAAGTCCTATTTTGTCTGCACTAGTTTGGCTAACTATATTGTGAAATGAATTGCCTGCAAGTTTTTAATGTCTGCAATACAAGTTTCAATACTCAGCTCAGAAATGTCGAAGTCACTCTTAATAGGTTTGAAGGAAATGTACAACTGTGTATCATCCGCGTAAAGATGAAATAATAATCCATTATGGCTTACTATGAGGCCACGTGATTAAGTGTATAAACTTAACAATATCGGTCGAAAGACGGACCCTTGGGGTACACCGGAAGCCAGAACAGATGGGCTAGAACACGTTGTGAGTGGTTAGTAACAGAAGAGTGTAACAGACTAAGGTCGTTTTCATTAACACCACAATCATATTGAAGCCCGTGGAGAAAAGATTTTGTAGTCTACGGTGTCAAAAGCCAGGGATTACTCTAAGATAACCAGAAGGACACATTCACGACGGTCTAAACGGGTCTTGATGTTGCCTTGCTAATATGCATCCAGTAAATAATAGTAAATTACATTTTTTTTTGTGACCTTCAATAGAGTACTTTTTGCACTCTGTAATTGATGGAGGTGTAGCAAGGAACATTTCATTTTACATTCAGAGGCCATACTACGTTCATAATTAAGAATGGTGTTTCTTCATATAATACTATATATATTCAACATAAAGAAGACGAATTTATATAAACCACGATTTTTTTTTCTCTAATGGTTACGTATCTTTAAACTAAATAATACTTATTGAAAAAATATTTTTTAGGGAAAAGGCAACAGCGTAACTATCAAATATTTAGACTTTATTGTACCTAATATTAAATTTACAATTGGAAGATTGTTCAGTGTTATTCTATTCAAATTTAAGTAAAAATGTTCAAGAACATTTCCCACAAATGAAGTTGATAGATAGATGAAGGTTTTTTTATTACGTATATTTAATAAGTTTTTCTTGCAATCTAAATAAGAAATATTAACTATTAACACACTATTTTGAGACTTTGAAGAAAAACTCTAAAGAAATAAATATAAAGCATCAATTCTAACTAGAAAATTGTAGATTCAAGACTAGCTGCTTAGTTTTTATTTCAGATTAAAACAAATTTGATTGATAATACATGTGCCTGTAAAATGCCTTCGCGTATGCGATGTAACATAAACAACTTGTCGGACTTTTCTGTCAATTGCAGCTCTGTGATTACACTGAGTTGGATAGCCTTCATCGGGACTTTCGCCGGACAATTCGGACAAAAAACAAATCGAGCTATGACCAAGTTTGTGGCGAGTTGACTTTAAACCAACACCCGCTGCTATAATCCTGTTTTCTCATAAATAATTCCATACATATAAATTATCTAATTTTTTTATATAATAACACGCAATTAGGAGACAAATTATAATTAGATATTTCATGGTAGGCTAAAATCCATATTAAACAAATCCTTCATTTGTATCTGATCCGCCTAGAAAAATTACAGGACGAAAACAAATTGTGATGGATAATAAGGTTGACAATCAATATTTAAATTAAGAATACATTGGCACTAGCACACTACATTGAGATTAATCTCTAATAGGAATAACAGTCCGAAGTTGTTTTTTTTTTATAGATCTAGCCCGCCTTCATCTATTGATAGGCCTATTTTAAATAATATTGAATCCATGCCGAGACATTATCTATCGTTGATATTTTGATTCTGGCATCAAATAATAATTAATTAATTTAAGCTGTAAAATATAAATTTGATATTTTAGCGAACAATGCAAATGACACCGGATTATTAAATGCGGAATAACTTATTTCATATGGAATGAGCGAGATGAATTAATTAACATAGCTTATTATTTTTAAATAGGTGCCATAACCAAGACAGTCGCTATAGCCACATTCCCTTTGTCCTTTTAATTAAAACAGACTCGAGCATGAAAACAATACACTTCTATGGCATAATTTTCATTAAAAGTATTATATCAAACAAAAATAGCCCACCAAGTTACGTGTATAAGTTACCTATATGTTGTGTACATTATTTACAACTATATACATGCATATTACACTTTCTTCGTAACTGTTTCTTATTAGAACAAAGGAATAGTTTAATCGAAACAAGTAATATATAAATTAATCAGCACTTGACTGTTAAATAAAAACTGGGAGTTCTTTAGTCAACGGCACATCTGCTGTAAAATGTAAAGAGGAATTATGGGCAAACGCGTTTCTGTGTACGTTGCCTAATATAGAAATTTCTCTAATTTAAAGATACATTATGGGAGATAAGATGGCAGTTCTCACTATAATAGTTAAAAACTAAATAGTGTAAAGGTAATTTGCTGAAAATTTCGGTTAAATTTATCCACTATTAGCCGGGAACGAAGCGAGTGAAATGTTCACATAGCCTCGGTCATCATTACTAAAATCATTAATATAAACACCGTAGTCTCGATTATCCACTTGATTGATTTAATTATCAATGACCGTTAAGCGACAGATAGGAATTTAACCCGCCAACATCGAAGGCTAGCCTTGCCATCATGAGTTTATTATGGTCTGGATAAGTTAATTAGTGTTTAATTGATTATTGAGATAACATTTCAGGCCTAAAGAAAGACCTGAAATTAGCAGATTTTGCTCTTGCATAATGCTATTTTAATTAATTTATTCATTAATTCTATTAGTAGTCAATAAATGTATGCATGACCTTGTAAAAACCGGGATTAGCAAAAAAGTATTTCTTTATATTTAAGTCTTAAGTTCCGTATTCAAGGGATACAAATTGTTAATTAAATCACTAGGTTTGGCCGTTCGAGTATTGTTATCTTCATGACACGACTGAATTAAAATAATATCGGACCGGCTAACGTTGCGAAAAGTTTCTGAAAACGAACTAAATCGGCTACTTTCCCGTGCAGTTTGATTCCTTTTATATTACAGAGACATTATGGGAGATTAGATAAAAAGTTGACAGTTCTCGCTATAGTAGTTAAAAAAAATACATCACATAAACAGAATTGCTGCACTCTGAACCAAGATATTAGCTTTTGAATACGTCTATTGAGCTAGCCTCAATCAGCATGACTAAAGTCGGTACACTCGGCAAACCTCGACAGATTCCGGAACCTACATCTAGACTCGGCTGTATGATAGTAAGTGATATGTATCTACGCCCATACATTTCCGATGCGGCTACCGGTTTACCTTAACAGGAAAACTTAACGCTATTACAAACCAACAAGACACCATGGAAGCAGCCATGTTTCATCCGGAACCTTTAAAGTAGTTCATATATGGCGGAATTCGTCATAAAGCCGAGACTAGATGTAGGTCCCGGAATATGTCGAGGTTTGCAGAGTGAAATCGGTACAATCAAAAAAGGGCCTGGATTATCCATTTTTACAATTAATGATTTTTTCAATTGTTTATTCCAATCCGCTAAACATCGCGAGCTAGCGATGGCATCAAGAGTTGATTATGGTCTGGATCAGTGAATTAATTTATAATTAATAATTTAGGTAACATTTATTTCAGGACTAAAGAAAGATCCGCAATGTTAATTGAAGCGTGATAATTAAAGGCGATCAGATACCTCTGTGCATCGAAAAAGAAGTCGGAGACAGAATTGCCACTACTCGCAACGACACAAAGATAATGTTGCATTTATAAATACGAAAGTACTATGGACTAGAAACTGCAATGCTGATGGACGAAAATCGAAAACAAACAAAGCATGGCAATGTTCATGTCGGTCGGACTTGAATTGATGGGGACTTGAGCTTTTTTCCAAGAACGTCACTCTAAGAAATCAATCAAGAATAAGGTGAGTAGCTGTTAGCGATCAGTTCTGGTCCAATACCAAAAATTCCCTATACAATTTTCCAGTCACAAATTTGTAATCTATAACAATTCAGTAAGAGAAAGGCTCACCGTAGCAACACTCCTGCTTTATTTGTTTCTTTATGTGTAGCCTAGGTAATAAATAATTCATTTAGTATGTTAATTGAACAATGTATCCCTGTGACCAGATTGAGTTTATAATCGAAACTTTGAAAAGTTATATTTGGATCGCATAAAAAGCAATATATCGAATAATTTTATTCAGATTGGCGTGAAATTGCTGTAAAGTGATTATAATTTCGTTTAATCACTTTATGTTCTCTTTAATTATTCCATTTGTCATGAATATGCTCTTGCATAACGGATAAGACTATCCCACTAGTGTTAAGAGATAATGAAATAAAAAGGAATGGAAAAAGAGATGGAGAAATTGAATACATCGTTATTGTTTTTAATTAATATTTCAAATCTGTCATGAGAATTTGCGCGCACCAAAAAAAAAAAACAAAACAAAACAAAATTAAAAACATTTGGGCGTATCCATTTTTCTCAATGAATCATTATCAAATTATAGATCACGAAGAGATCAAACCACATAAACAATAATCATATACTAATGATACATCACCGTTAGATGTTTATTATACATACTAATTGGGCTGTTGTGATTGCTGTCGTAATGGACACATGCGCGTTGCATTGATTGATAACGTAAATTACAGACATTCTAATGAGTTGCCCACAAAGTAAAAAGTTGGGTCTTCAATTTGACAGGCAGATGATGTACCGCAAGCAACATAGTATACTTATGGGTTAGAGAAAGGTATAGAAATTAGACAATCTGCTTGTAACAAGAGTAATTTAGTTGTCCTATACAGTAAGAGGGCTGTAAAAATATATTGGCAAAACAGAAACTATTTCTGTTAAAGTTGCAATTTCATATTTTTAAGTTATATTAAAATAAAGCCCTAAAATAGATTGTAGCTATAAACAGTCCTACTTTGTTAAAGAATAAGCCTATTAATGCTATATTCGTGGACTGTAAACAAACGATTGATTGGAATTCGAGTCAGCCACCTTAATTTTGCTATATTAGACCACTTTGAGAAATTGGCAAAAATATCATTTTCAAATTCAAACGTTTGAAGATCGCCATTGCATGCAGGGGAATGGGAAAAGAAGGGTGGTAATTACGTTATTATTTTCTGTGTCAATGATTTTAATGCCTTTGAGATATTGCCCATGATCGTATAATAGTGAGTTGACAACCTTTTGAGCAAAAGACATTGAAATAATTATGTTTTAACTTTCTTAGAAAATATGAAATTTCGCTTTAATATGACGTATATATCTACCTGTCTATGATAGCTAGGTAGCTAAATATAAGGACTGTAATTGAAAACCACGGGTTGTATTGCAATTCGTTATGTCGGACTCCATTAATTGACTTTATTCCTGGATATTCCATCGTTAAATTGGTAATCACCAGGTGGTGTATTATTGATATATAGAGAGTCTTCATAAGGCCAGTAGATGGTAAACCCTAAATGGCACATGCCAGAAATTCAGGATAATAAAGTCTTGTCATACAGCTGGTTGAATTGATAAACCCACTTTAAATGTAAATCGACCAATGGTAGATTGTACTTCTTACATTGTTATCCGCCTTTTTGATTTTTCTCAGCAGGTAAAAGAGCGCATTAAGGAAACCAATGAGTTTGTCGGAATTCTGGGTTTTGTATACAGCAAAAAACTAATTGTAAACATTGGAATTCAGAACACAACCGAATAAAATAAAAAGCTAGAACGCCAGTCCCCATTAGGAAGTCACCAGAAACAACATGAATCAAACAGAATCGGACAGAATTTAGAATTCTCAAAATTCGCCCTACATTCGGGAGAGTGATTTCATTGACCAAAATTCCTCGGTACCCACAAATTGTAGTTCATCTTATTTATAGCAATTCTCTCTGTCTCTTTTTTCCCCCTTTTCCATGCCCATTTTTGTTGATTTTTTGGTTTAAAATGGAGGAAGAGGGTTTGAATAGGAATTTTCTGCCAGGTTTTGGTAAATATTTATGATTTTGTGGCGGAAGGATAATGGTGTTATCAGGTTGGCTACGGTGATATGTACGGAAACTAGTGACATTTTTATGGTATGCCTCTTCAAGTTTGTGTATCTCAAAATTTTGGTGCAATCTGTCTGTAGTGAAAAGTATTCAGTCCAACGAAAATTTGGTGAAAATTTGCAGGTGGGCAACGTGGAAAGTAATGGTGGTCTGCATCCTTATCTAATAAGAGTTATTTCCCTTTGTCAACTTCCTTTGCGATTAACGATTTCTGTCAATGGTCGATACAATCATCAAGGGCAGATAACTTGAAAACGCCCCCCCCCCGCCTTTAGATCAACCCAGGGCTTAGTGAAATAAGACCCGAAGATGGGTTCTTAATACTACCAATCAGTAATGGACGGTGATAAATACTGGCACTGGTATTGATAGATATGAATAGAACGCATACATAACATTCTTTATTGTTATTGATTTTAAACAAATACAGGTGATAGGAATCTAATTGACGTCTGCAGGTAAAGTCAATATAATCATAGTGCAGAACATAAGTACATGTTTCACCACTCTGAACATTAACAATACATTACAATCGGTGCATGTTGCAAAATTAAATGAAAGATTGCTTAAAATTACTACAGATTACACATAAAATATTCTCTTTCTGGAACAGAAACATCACAATTTTTAAACCCTTTTCACACATAACGAAGACTTGACTACGAAACCACTCAAGCGGACGTTAAGCCTCGAGGAACGAAAACGAAATGTGCCCCTCCCCCGGCCCCCCATCAACATTTTCATTCCCCTCCACGTTCTCATTATAAGTGCACCACACATCATGTGTCAGACACGTTGGCACCACGCACTAGATCACCGTGTCAGGTAGGCACCGCGCTCCTACCACGTTACAACGACCTCGCCTCGATTGAACGGGGGTTGGTATATTGGAATGGCACGGAGCCTTATCCATCAAGGAGACTAAAAGAAAAACTTCATACATACAGATCACAACCGAAAACATCCTTAGTGTGTGTTTGTGTGTTGGGTGAGGGTGGCAACGTAGTTGGCGCACAGCAAAGGCCTCCGCTAATGAGGGATCGTGTACCAACACGAAATTGACCAGCCTTTTGAGAGGACCTCATTGCGCTGTCCGCGTTCCCATCATGGTGTATGCATGTTCTGTATCATTTTGGCGCGTTATAAGTGTTCAGTGATGACTTTTTTAAATGTACAGAAGGCGTGCGTGAACGCTACAAGCTCTTATTACGCAGACTGTGGAAAACATTTAACGCCAATGTTGATCTCTACTACGATTTGGTCTCATGCAGGTCGTGGTGTATGCGTGAAGTGTGTATTAAAGCGATACATACGCGTGCCGCGAATTGTCTCACTACACAAAGTCAGCTATTTGACTGGTGAAATTCGAAACACTGCAATAAAGTAAGGACATAGCTTTTGAGCCATTCTATGGGTCTATGACTAGTCAGTGTTTATGGTTACATGCAGTCTATAGATATGGCCTGTTATCATTTCATATATACTAAGCAGGTGTGAAGCCGTTATTTCTTTCACGTGTAACAAGGTCTGCCGTTGGCAAAAAAGGTTGAGAGCCACTGCTGTTCGATGTCTCTTCTAGAATAACGATTTTTTTCAGCTGACCAGTTCACATAGTACAACAGGACTCTGCAATAACGTAAAAATGATTAATTATAATGGACAGTTTCTAGATTCCGGTAAGATAATAGTCATGAGCCGTCTAAAGACTTAGTCCTTGAAACCATCGTCATCTTGTGTGTTTATAAAAAGTCGAATGTCAACATTGATATGTTGTCTTTTTCTCTAATAATAGCCTGAAACCAGCCACACGTGTTTTGACACGCGCGGGTCGTAGGGTTGGTAGCTCGAAACCAGGTGAACATTGCGTATGCATGTGTAGGCCAATCTTGGATCGTAACACGGACGGCTTTACTAAAAATTTTCCCCGTAGACCCACTGTAGTAGCACGTACAGTGGGTTTTGAGCTATGCTTTAACTTTAATATCCAGCCTGATTCTATTCCCATACTTAAATTCCTTAGAAATATTGTATAAGGGAGAGATGTGCATGGTAATTAAATTAGAAGTTCATTATATACACCACTGTGTTGTTTTACAACATAAACAACTAATGTCCAGAAGATATGGTTGAATGATAACACATCTCCGATTACAGATACCTTTGATAGTTCTAACATGTGTAATTGTTAAGAATAATCAGCACTAAGGTTACAGGATATGCATCACGAAATCTTGCCGGCCAAAATATCGGAATAAATTAAAACAAATGTAAAAATGAAACAATGGGCCATTGGTCATGAGGAATCACCCGAAACAGTTCCCAGTTTACATCTGTAGATGCTCTTCCATCCAGCAGGGTTTCCCGTCTGGCATCCCACTAGATACTTTTCTACCGCTCTACTGCATTCTTTGAAGTTCCCCCGACAACCGCCTCACTAACCACAGCTACGCTCAATGTAGACCCAGCCTGTGAGGTTATGGTCATTTGTGACGAGGCTGGGGTGAGGAAGTCGCCCTTGTTTCGACAGGGGCAGAAAAGCGCCGTGAACTGGTCTCTGAATCGCTTTCCACTCATGAAGTAAAGAAGAAAATTTAAGGCATGGTTTGTGTACATCATGTTGTTAAAGACAGTCCTCACCAAATGGTATACAGCCGATTCATGAGGAGTCTCTCTTACCCAAATGTATTTTTCAACGACGATTATAACGGCCATCGGACTTACAAACAAAAGGAAACAAAAAGTAACCAGAAGCAGCATCGTGGTGATCTGACGTTCTCGGGCGCTGCTATCCGCTTTGTTGATGTTTGACGCCCGATCGGTTTGTGTCATACGTCTCTGCATTTTACCGGATTTCTTGATCTGTGTGATAATGAGTATATTCAGGATACACAGGCACGATAATGGCAAATAACAATACCATACGGCATCAATCCACGGATAAACTTTGCTGAGAAAATACTGATTCATTTCACCTTCAGAGGAACATTGGGTATCTGTGCCATCTTCAGTTGGTACCATTTGACGGGTAAAGAAGTTGTGCATATCCAACAGAAAGACTATCAACAATTCTATCAAGATAATAATACGCGCTTTTCGAACATTGAACCATCCCGATGCTTTCAAAGGAAACTTGATGACTAGGTAACGCTCCATTGTCATGGTTACCATAATGATCACGTTAAAGTGAATCGCAAAGAAAAAGAGAAACAGGATCAATTTACATGTCCCTTCGTAGAAGATTTCGTGTCCTGGAAATTTCCGAACGAGGAACATAATATTGAGGATAAGAACTAGGGTATCAGTGCAAGAGATGGTGGCCATATATTGGTAGGTTGTTGTGCTTTTTGATAGCATCAACACAAGAAAGGACATCGTGTTCCCTAGTATTCCTAATGCAGAACATATCGGGGCGTAAATTGTATCCAACGCCCAAGCTGCTCTAAACTCAATAAACGTGTTGAGACTGTCATCCTCCGATAAATATAGACTCTCCTTTGATTTATAAGTTGTTACAAGTTGCGCCATTGTCGTGTTCATCATGCTGCCAGTCATATCGTTGGTGTTATTTTCCATCATATCACCAAAGCCGGATGTGATGTTACTGAGGGGTGATGTATCCATGGTATTTATTATTTTAATGTTCAGGCCTGAAAATTAAAATACAGTATTTAAAATGGTCATGATCACAATTATCAAGGTTGAATCAACGTATTTCCAGTTACATACTACATCTCTTTGATATTTGTCGGAAATAAATTGTCAATTTCATCCGCTTCTTACATTTTGGTTTGTTTTGTTGTAAATGCACCCAGCTAAATATTTTGTTACATCGTTAACTCTCAACTCTCACGATCCCAAATACCAACATCAAATTTCTCCAATATTTATTTATTGATTGCGTTTAATTCAGATGTTTAATTTAACTGTTTATAGATTTGACGGAACATGATTTTTATTGAATTTTTATTGATTTGTTTACAAATTTCATTTAATGATTGACTTTATTTCCGGTTGAATGAAGTCACTTGAAATTGTCAATCTATTGAATCATTATTCATACCTAATGTCTTATGTAACAACCATTTTCTATATTTTAATATAATCAATTTATTAGATCAAACAGTGAATAAATTCATATGGAACGCCTTTAAATTATAACGATGAATGACACGCGAAGATTGCCTTAAAGGGAAGCAGCAGAAGAACAAACTAGTTAAAGGTTTTCATTTAGAGTTTCTAGCTATCTGTTATAAAAAAGGATCGTATGTAAATAAAACTTAAAACAGACGAAAAATGTGCCAGTAACCAAATCCTGTTTACAGAAGTACAGTGGAGTGTAATAAAGCAGATACGCCCATAAATCGCCTTCCTCGTGGGCAACGATGCGAATACGAAATGGTAATCATGAAAGCCGTTTGCGCGAAATTACGAATACGGACTCATTGGCCAGAGCAAAAAATAAAAAGAATGAAAGTCGTTTGCCTGAAATTACGAATATGGACTCATGGGCCAGGGCAAAAAATAAAAACAGTTAGTGAATTTATTTTCAAATTAAAACGCACTAAATACGAAATCTTAATTATGAGAGTCGTTTGCGCAAAATTACGAATAAGGACTCAGGGGCCAGAACAAATTAGTGAATTTCTTTTCAAATTTAAACAAACTAAATAGACTTTTCTGTCAACAAAAACAAGTTCACAAAATAGAAGAAACACTCTAGATTCGAATTCAAAGTAACGCATTTGAGGGCAGAAAGTGAGAGAAAACAGACGAAACCGTATTCGTTTTGCGTCAAAACTTAAAAATGAAAAAAAAAAATATTTAGGCATTCTCACATTTGATCTTCACTTCAAAATATATTGGCAATAACGAATGAAACCTTATCAACGACCTTTCCTACTTACCACATTTAACAATTCATACAATTAAAATCATATCCATCCTTCCCTTCAAATCCCGTTCAACGAATTACCCCCCTTTGTCCTTATAACAACTTACCTTTACAATGTTCTTGTCCGTTTGTTTTATTTTCTTAAGAAACTACCTTTTATATTATTCCCCGTGGTGAAATTGTCATGGTTAACGTAAGGCTGGTATGAACCAGGATTGTATCGATTAAGTTGGGGAAGTCATTACTCCATTTTATTCGCTGTCTCTCAAATCAGGGATGAAAATATTACGGAAAAGGAACTATACAATTTAAATTTTTATTATGATATACATGTACATTGGTTGTTTAGATTAATGTGACGCAAATTATTTATTTTGGGGGGAATGTTTACAATGTATTTAGATTGTGGTTATGCAATCTGCGGTTAATAGTGAAATGATATATGCGTGAATTTGTGTTACCTAATGAATTAATGTCCACGTCGTAACATCGTGATAAAAGTAACATCTTTAATGTTTTAATCTTAATTTTATACTATACGGTTACAACTAGCATCAATCAAACTTACGACAATTTGTATACAACCTTCTGGCAATTTGTATACAATTTTACTATCACTATGTATAGTAATCTAAGCTGATAAAATAACATTTCATTACTTAATTCACAACATTTATCCTAATTCAAATTTTCGGTTTCGAGACAATGTAAAGTGTGCGGACAAATATATCTGCATATTTGAGGGTGTTATACTTTTGTATGATCGAAGGGATCATCAAGTAACTCATATGACCTAAGATAAAATTGCGCTCATTCAAAACCAGGGGCGTGGTGAGGGCAATTATTGAGAAGAAATTATGAGTACCAAAAACGATTTTGGCACAAAAACCCTTTTACTGACCGCGGAGTTCTGACCGGCGAAGCAGGCCACCGCGAGCGCCGAAGGCGCGAGCCCGCGGCGGGGGGTGCGGGGGGCCCTCCCCCTGGAAAATTTCGAAAATTAGAAGCCCAGAAACGCAATCTCCAGCAACCCGAGACAAGAAATACGGTAATAAAATATGATTAAATTTTCCAACTTGACTCTTTCAAAATTTTTTTAATTGGGTCAGATGAAACAATTTTTCCACTTACAAATGTTTTTCATTTTTTGAGTAATTTGATTGTGATTTTGGCGCAAAAACTTTCTGGCGCATGAGTATGGCTACTCATGAACTCATTCTCACCACGCCCCTGTTCAAAACTGCCCGAACTGGTCGTGTTTTGTCGGAGGATCATTGTACTACCCGAACGTTATTACTCAACCTATTTTGTAGTAGGGTGTGATCGTTGTATCAAATCACTCATTCGACAGAACTATGAAACTTTTAAAAGGAGCTACATGTAAATAGAAGACTTAATTCCAATGCGGCTTGATTTACTTCTAATTTACGTATTTTATGCAATAGGCTGGAAATAATTATTGGTCGGTTTAAAGAGTCAAATGCTAATTGAAGCGTGATATGATATGAATAACTCTCCAGATACTGCTGTGCATCGGTATATAAAGGCGTGACATGTCCCTTTTGTTCGCCGGAATTTCCACAACTCACCTCACAACAACGCAAAGATAATGCGGCATTTTAAAAATTCCACTGTTCAATATTCAGTCACAAGTTTGTAATCAATAAAAATTCAATAAGAGAATTTGTTCGTCAACGTCCGCGTCCACCTTGGCTAATATCGCAGACAATCCACCCGCTCGTGATGTTGTTGCGTAGGGTTTTACGCCCGATTCCACCTTGGCTGATATCGCAGTGAAGTGTTTCCTAAACAACTTTCTAGAGACGCCGTATGGTAAGATTAGACTATACATGGGTATAGAAGACGCTAAATCGATAAGGCAAATTAGATTCCGTTTCCTTAAATAAAGACACATTACCTTTTGCGGGGTAGTGTCAAAGTCAAATTTCATCTATGGGTGGTGCTTCCGGTATCAATCATAGGTTATCGTATGGGTAATCGTAAAATATCTGGTTGGTAGTGGGGGGTGGGCGGGTGTAGATCTGGCTGGCAGCTCGACCTGAGGGCCCCCAACCTACCCGACTTACATGTAGGTCCTTTATCCCGTTCGCTCCTTTATCCTACGTCCACTTCCATCAAGACAAAACCCTGCTCTTAGACTTTAACGTTCCCATCCACCGCAGATGATGTCGTTGACAAGTTCTCATTTATTTTATTATCTGAGCGCATGCTCAGGGATCTTTTATGTGGGAGGAAACCAGTATATCCGGAATAAACCCATGAGGCTGAGAAGGAACCTACATCTAGTCTCGGCTGTATGATGAATTCCGCCATATTGGAACTATTCTAAAGGTCCCGGGTGAAACAGTAAATTTTAGTGTTCTGTGTCATCAAGATGGATTTCGTCGTTCTGGGGCATCTTTTCCTAGCCTTTTGATTTTCCTCATCGGATAAAATGGAATGGCCTGGGAACCAAGCAAGAAGTCTTCTACATCTATATATTTTCCACATTTAGTTGCAAAATCCCCACAGTGAAGCCTTTGTAAAAAGAAATACTCTATACCAACATCAGATGAGCTGGAAATATTCTCATTACAGCTAAAACAAATATTCGTTGAATGCCTTTGCCTTTGTTTTTGTATTAAATAAATGCTTCAATTTGGTTAACATTATTTAGATAATTTTGACGAGAGCGATATTTTCGATTTGACAAAGTACGCGAAAGTCAGTCTGCTTGCTAATTGTATTCACCCGGCAAAAACTCCCAAATCCCTAAATATGAAACATTTGGAATAATTATGTTGCTAACGGTAATAGGCCCCGTATTCATTGACTTGTTTTTCATAGTATTTGAGGTGTGTCTTGTCCGCGGAATTATCTGCTAGATTTCTTGTTTTCTACTTGTTTATGTGAGTTTCTCATGCGCGTCTCGTTAACCCTTCGTTAATTGATTACAATTTGATTGTCAATAACACTTTATTATTAGTATAAGTACAATTTGTCAACACACTTTCATATATAGAGTAGGTTGATCTGACAACACAGGAAAAGAAAGAAATCGATATGTTGACAGCGGAAATTATAAATCTTTCAGTATGATCTGGTATGTAAATTTTTTTGAAGTCGAAAGGGTAATTTGTTCTGTACCTCATTAGTTGTACGCGACCTCATCATTATTATTCCGTGTGGGAATTCGAGATAAGCACAATCAATTGAGTCCAAAAGGCAAATAAAACAACTCAATTCTATGTTAGTAATTATTTTCTTATCAACCCAATGGAAATTAATAGTAAAGAAAATCATAGTTCATATTTTGATGTGACAGTTGCTTCGTCATCGAGTGGTCTTCGAACAAAATTAATCTGGTTAAGATTGGAAGGGTGGGGAGGGGTGTTAAATTTATGCTCTAGTTGTAGTCATCGCCACTCGGCAAATCTCGACGGATTCCGGAACCTACATCTAGTCTCGGCTGTATGATGAATTCCGCCATATTGGAACTATTCTAAAGGTCCCGGGTGAAACATGGCTGCGCCCATGGGGTCTTGTTTGTTTGTAATAGCGTCAAGTTTTCCTGTTAAAGTAAACCGGTAGCCGTATCGCAAATGTATGGGCGTAGGTACATATCACTTACTGTCATACAGCCGAGACTTGATGTAGGTTCCGGAATCTGCCGAATGTAGTCATCGCATCTTACAGAGCATTGCATGACATGAAATGTTTAATGGCCTATTTTTCTTCTCCGACTGGGCTAATGATGACGGTTTATTATCAAGAGTTCGCAATATGTTTTTTACTGTTCGTCCCCTTTAATCAGTTTGTAAACGCAGGAATCATAAAAATGAAATCGTGTTTAACATTCTGTTTTATCGCTGTTGTCCACGATGGATATTAGTGTTGCATGTGTGCCGTTGGACAGTCGGCTTGTCCTAATTCTTCAAGAGGAAACCTTGGCTCCATCTACAATTTTAGTACCAATTCTTGTTAGCGCCTCACAGCCCTGTATCTGAAATTTATATTGGCTACAACACATAGTGTAAGGAAGACTACTAATAAATTGCAAGGATTTACGATAATTATTTCGTTAAAGGCTTCCATTTTATGCCTCAATTATTATTCGATGTATATTTTTTACCTTTTTTTTAAAATTTGAATCAATTGCTAGCCCATTTAAAGGAAGCGGTGAAGTGAGGTTTAATGATTTTAAATAGTCGACAGTTATGCCCCTTTGTTATGAATTCTCCGTTTGTGTGTCAGTTTTTGTTAGTGTACCGGAGACCAAATTAAATTGATACAGTCAAAAGGTCAATTATTTCCAATAACCATGAAAGACGATATACCCCATTGTTACTATTGTTACTAACTTTAGTTAGACATTTGTAGGCTTGAATTTGATAGGCTACCATTATCAAAGTCTCTTGCTGAAATTTATAAAACCTATCTTGTTGAATTTATAACGATTATCCACCAGTTCTATTGCAGGGGGGTTGATTCATAAAATCTAAAGCCCATTTCGATTCTCTTCCTATTTATAGGAAGAATGATATTAACTTTTAACGATATTCGATAATAACTTTCGAGGTTATTGATTAGAAATCTTGTCAGATTTTTAGATGCTTTATAGATGATCTGATAGTGTTTTTTTAGCTTAATTCTACACAGAAAACATAATTCCGGACGAACCGTTTCGGATTCAATTTATTGGCAATATAATCATACGGAGAGATTACATCGAATATCAATCAGTTCCTTGTATCACTACCCAACCTACCAGTTGAATTTCAAACAGTGTTTGTACCCTTGTCTCGTACTTCTACCATAATACAAAATGTCTTTCTTGTTGACAGTTACTAACCTGCTGGTACTGTATAGACGTATGTTAGAGTATATACCTCTTTAACTCTTTCTGCACAGTTGTATTCAATACAGAGCTGAGTTGTTGATGCAAATCTATTGGATAGCAATAACGTGTCATTACTAGAATATTAAATGATGATCCTGCTAATGTTCGTTTTAATTCATTCCTAATTATATACTTAAGTCGGGTAAACCGTATCTATTTAATAAGACCACAACAGCATACTTCTTTGTGTATATTTACATCGTAAATTCCAAGTAATTAAAAGAAGGGGTGGGTGTATGGTTCAACGTCTATTCGACACAAACTACGTTGTGGTTCAATTTTATTTCAATAACAAACAGTGAGAGGAAATCCGAGGACCCGAAGAAAATTCACGAGGTTTGACGGGCGACCGCTCTCCTTGCTGCTTTTAAGCGCAAAATCGAATCCACTTGACAAACCACGTGATTTCACAGTAAAACCACTAGACCTCCACCAACCTTAATTTAAAGAAACCGTTTAAGATATACAGTGCATGGCCCAAGTGATGTACTTGAAAACGAAAGATAAATGTCTCCTGCATATTATTCGTCGAGCCCGTACGCCATCACCGGACCATTTCATTTATAAGTGTATCTGATATTTCTAGATTTATCTTGGTAAGAGGACACCGGCGAAACATCCCTCATAAAATGCTTCTGGTTATAAAAAACGCCACGTCATGATCCAAATGTATAACTAATGAATTACATCACATACGTATACAATTTCACACACTGTCGTGTTTATACGGTGTATTATGTATAGTTTAATGGTTGAAATCGAGACATTAAGTAATATATTGTTTCAATATTATGCAATGTATTTAGCTTGCGACTATTAAACAACTTAAAATACAGACACTATCCCGCATGTGCTTTTCAATGAAATACGTCACGCGATTCCAACATTTCATCCAGTATAGATAATGTACGATTGGCAAATTGCCTGTACTGTGATCACAAACAGTGGGTCGAAGATATGCGACCGCATTAACATATACCACTCGGCAAACCTCAGCAGATTCCAGTACCCTACATCTAGCCTCGGCTGTATGACGAAGTCCGCCATTAGAACTGCTTTCAAGTTCCCGGATTACCAACGGCGTTGCCCATGACGACGCCTTTGAAAAACGCTTTATCTTACAAAGTTTTCAAAGTTTGAAGCTGTTTTTCTTTCAAGTTTATCCGATTTTCTTTAAACAAGGACAAGTTTGCACTGCAAATTCTACACACCCTTCGAACGACGCAATTTTTAGAACATTTCCTAATAAGTAAAGCGGCGACGCATCGCAATTGTATAGGCGTAGGTACATGTACATATAACTTACTGTCATACAGCCGAGGCTAGATGTAGGTTCCGGAATCTGCCGATGTTTGCCGAGTGTAACATATGCGAGAAAAGACAACATAAATTAAGATACCTGTTTTTTATTAGCACATACGATAATTGATACAGACATAATGATTTTTTTTGTCGGAATGGCGAGAAGACCGCTACTGTATACAGAATATATATTTTTTAAAAATTATGAATTGATAAATAAGTTTAGCTTAGGTGTTTTCGTCTACTCACTGGTATTAGTAATCAGGTCGTCAATTTAAGATAGTTACAAAACCCATTGTCCACAATAGTGCAACATGGTGTAATGTATTCAGCTAAACAACTACAGTATTCCTTGACCGGTCTCCTGTCAAGTTTTATTATTAATTTTTTTAAATTTAATCTATTTATCATTCAAAAGTATTAACAATACCAATCTAAACAGTATTAATTAGAATATTTTAAAAAAGACAAACAAGACATGTTTGACTCAGATTACAATGTTGGCTCACAATAATTAATTAGAAAAGTCAATTATAACCGATTGGAAATTACTACCTTGGTAGATTTGGTTGACATTATAGCAATCAATATATTTCAAACTTCTTAGTAGGTAGACAAGATTCTAATTGTTTGAAACTTTTTTCCACGTATACAGTTTAAAAATATTGAACAAAAGAGAGGATAATAACAACATATAAACTTGATTGTCAAGAGTTTACAACGATGGGTCAACCTGAATATATAACTGTCATCTATACAAGTGGCACAGAGTCTCCTGAAGAAAAAGCAAACACTATCTCAGGTACGACACCCGTTAAGGGCCAGGGCAAAATACCCTTAAGAATACATAGCAACACAAATACAGTCTAGTTCACAGTTTAAAGGCAAATACTATTAGTCTATGTTTCTAGAACCGATAGAAAGTAAACTTAAACAACAGGGGTCGGTTTCACGAAATGTTTACTAAGATAAAATCTAAATTTTAGTAATTTGATTGGATAATACTAGACTGATTTTAGTGCTTAGCCAATCAAATTGAAGAATCTACTAAAATTTGCATTTAAAGAGAAACGGGGCCCTGTTTAAACGAAATGATTTTACACTCTTATTTGCTGTTCGTTATATCCATAAACCACAAAACATCATATTTAACTAACATGTCCTCTTCTACAGGGACTTGCTGGATCGATGTTTGGATATTCCAAGCTATTTGTGCGTTTCGGTCGATATTATGAGATCTGTTCCTTTTCTGGGATTTAGAACATAGAATATAAATTGATAGTTCTGAGAAAAAATATACACCTTTTCTCTCAGTTACCAAAGCTGACGGGAACTTTACTAAAGGAGTTGTTTTATTAACGAATAAGCTAGTTGTAGTATTAGGCTGTCAATAGCTGATTGTATGTAGACAGAACTTCGGCCATGTTTTGTTTATGGTATAAGGAAAAGGATTTGGGCAAAATAAATATGATGGTAGTGGTTTATATAAAGCTCCGTATATATTAATCTATCATCTATGTATTCTTATTTCTGATTGGATGCTACTAATTCTTCTCGGCTGAGATAACCATCCCCTGCAATGAAAAAAAAAGACTGGCATTCATTTACACGATAGTTCTGGCGCAACGTTTATGCACACTATCTGTATGTTAAAAATACTCGACACCGTTGCTTTAGAAATATAACATTTTATATGGACAGTGTATGAAACAACAACCTTGTTACAATGTTCGGAGAGAGGGAGAGAAATGTGGTTTAACGTCCACTCAACACAAACTAGGTCATTTCGGGACTAACATATGGTTTAATTTTATTTCAATAATTCGCTTGCGCGTAGGGGTCTTTAGCAGTGGGGGGAAACCGGAGTGCCCGGAGGAAACCCACGAGGTTGAGAAGGCGCCCCTATCTCCATGCCACATACGCTCACACCAGGGCTCAAAACCACAGCCGCAAGCCAGAGGTGACCGGCCAGCTAGAGTTCGAAGCGCGGCACTCTAGACCACTAGGCCATCCCAACCCCTCTACAATGTTCGGTACCATTACTTTAAAAATATGTTTTGCGTAAACAATATTATGCAAAATCAATATAACCAAGCGATATAAAGAGTCAACACAAAGAAACAAGTATGTATCTTCATATAGTTTTGTTTTTCAGACATGTTTATAAAATGATTTATCGCTAATATATTTCAAGGGTTATTAATTCTCATAGGCTCTCTGTTAAATCAAGGAAATTCCTTGATTTGTAACATATTTTAAACATTCCGACAATTTTAATCTTTATAATGAATCCAAGATGTTACAAACATCTTCTGCTATTTGACGTCATTTGCGTCCGTTTCAGGTCTGATTATCACCTGATTCACTAAACATCTATCTGGGAAAAAGCTGTCTTATTTGATTTTTCGCCACATAATAATCACTGGATTTTCTAGTGTGCTTTCAACTCGTCAGTGATGGGGGCATAATTAGGCCTGGAATTGGATAGCCTCTAGTCGTTCAGATGGGACGCAAACCGATACACCATGTACTCGTAGACAGTTGGAATTCTAAATTAGAGTAGGTCGTAGCGCCGCTGCCCAGGAAAAAATCCCCCATAGCACACGTTATGGTGTAGGTCTGTCTTCATTGACCCAGTCGGTGAAGAAATGTAGGACGATAAACTCCGATACTTACCATCTAAATCAAAATTATCCTGAATAAATATTGCTGCTTTAGAAATGTCATAACACAAAAACTTAGCTGCATCCTCTACACTTATCTTTCCACTGCAAAAATATAATATAATCTTATTCAAAGAGTTCTCAATTTCGTTTGAGTTGCAAAGATAAAAAGTACCGTTTACTGTGCAATAGATATCAATTTATGGGCTTCTCGTTTTGAATCCCGCCTTGTTTCGAAAAGATCCTTTGGGATATTTCATGACCAGTTCTCAATTTAAGGACTGGCGGGGCTCCTGTGCACTGACAAGGAAAGTGTGCGTAGTCGGAGTAAAACAGTAGGACGTTAAACTCCATTTCATTTACTATGCGCTGATATGAAAAATGCGGATGGTATTTAAAAACAACAGTGGTCCACAGGTGCAAGTAAAAATGACATTAAAGGACGGTTCAGTGAAAAACCCACTGTCAAAGCATTTATCCTTTACTGTGTCCACTTACTCCTCAGACTATACTAAGTCACAATATATCGAAATGTCACCAAAGGACGCGAAAGACCGGTCAACATGAACATTTGGAAATTCATAATAAAAATAGACAAGATACCTTTGATCTAAATCAAGATACGTTTCCTTCTCTGCTCCATTATCGTTTACAGATATGATTTGTGGCATTGTTCTCTTCCATGGCATTCGTCTACTTGTTGAGCCGGAGAATCCAGACATAACGATAACGATATGTACAACTAATAATAAGAATAATTCCTTCTTCATTGAAACCTGAAGTAACAATCTCTGAAAATAAAATATAAAGTGCTTTAACGAAAATTTGAAAAGCAGTCATTATTTCATTTATTTGATATCCAATCTGGGTTTATTTCCATGGACAAGGTTAGCTGAGGACAGACGTAGAATCTCGTTAGGGGTAATTCTTTTCAACCAAAAGCATACATGACAGTTCTTGGAGACACCCTGGTTAGCGAAACAGTTCGTTACTCACCCAATCACCGTGGTCGTTTTGTGTAAATGTGAGTGAATTCGTGGGATTCACAAACTGAAAGCATACTACTATTCCACCAAACCGGAAATAAAATGTATTCTTGGATTAGCATCAACTTAAACAAAAATATCCATGCATAATTTGTTTGTCTCGAATATTTATGATATTGAGGCGGAGGTAAATAAACATGAATTAGCGAATACAAGTATACGTTTATTATTGCAGCATATAACATATTCATGGGAAAATGAAATGAAGTGGAGAATAACGTCCTACTGTTCTGCTCCTAAACTGGGCTAATTAAGACAGGTATACGTCATACAGTGTGCTATGAGGGTACTTTTTCCCGGTCAGTGGTGGGCGCCAAGGGATCTTTAACGTGAACGAGACTTCGGTTTTTCTTCCAATCCGAACGACTGGACAACTGTCCTTGTCAGACTCCCCCCCCCCCCGTTCTGCATCACTGACAAGAAGAACTTTCTCGACAGCTAGGCAAGCGAGCCAGCGTCTTACCCATTTAGCCACTGTGACCCCCAAATTCACCTATAAAACAGAAGACAAACTGGGTAGCTTTTTGAACGACGTGTCAATTAAAATAATAACTATTACACTATTTCTACTCTATGCGAATTCAATAAAATGTAAAATTGTCAATGATTATATAGGACAATTAATTAATTAAACCGGACAAAATTCCCGGTAGATATATAGATACAATTTCACATTTTCTCATTTGAGGCTAAATATGCCTATTGCGTGTCCTTTATTCTAACTTCAAATGTTATATAATTTATTAGTTGGACATGTAAGCACATAATCAACTTCCGTGCCACCAGATGGTTTAGAAATTGAATGGATTAGAACAGTTTCACCATCGGGACATAATTACAATCGTAGCATTGGTACTTGACAATAGGTGCTATCTTATCAGAACTCCACAACTTCATAACTTCACCAAGAATAAAGTAATTAATTGAATGTAATTTTCAATATATTTATTTCTTATTGTCTATTTATTTTAAGAACGGTATCGACATCTTACATAATGTATATTTAAACTAAAACACCTACACACAATGAAAAGAACATTATTATCGAATACCAATATACTGACAAATTAGTGGATAAATCAATGAATGCTCACCTAACAAAACAAATAGCAAAACGTTTAAAATGATAAGGCCTCTTTGATCTGGGTCAAAAATAAAATTCGATTTTATTTGATTTTTATATGGTGATTTTTATGCGAGATGAAAATATGGACAAGTTGTTTTATTGCAAAAATTTGGCAATTTTGCGCACATGATTAATGCCAATTGCCAATGTTCCGATGAAATCGACTGTGTATTTGTGTTTCGATCCCGTACGCCAAAATGAAACTAGACATTATACAAATGGAATTCCACTATCAGTTTTATCCTTTGGCGTTTATCAAATAAATCACGAAACGGCTCATCGTAACATCAAAATTAAATACCCTTTTCAGGTGTTATAAATCATTGAATTTGAGGTTATTGCTCTTCACATGATCCGACGGTTGCAGCATATGATTTAAAAAGGTAATTCAACTTTAATGTTAATTCTCCCCCTCTTTGGCCTAATTCTTTCCCACCACTATCGTGTGGCTGAACGCGTTCAACCACAGATGCAGCAATATGTGACAGCGTCAAAAAATGTATTGATTCACGAAGTAAATCTTGAGATCTATGAACTGGAAATAGCATACTAGTAAACATTCTTATTTCAATATTCAACGTCGGAACTCTGTCTTTCTTCAGACTAATGAATATGCATCAAAACCTGACAAAAATTATAATTATAACAAATCGCCTCCTACACCAATGGGAGTACAACTAAAGGGAAGGGGTGGGGTAAAGGAAGATAAATAATATCAATGGAAGGAACTACATTCAAACTGAGGGAAATTAATAGTGGTCTGGATCCATATACCAGTGGGTCTCATCTGTTCACGTCGGAAATTCTCTAATCAGCAAAGTAACTATGTACTAAGAAACTTATGAAAATGTTTTAATATGCTGAAAATATCAATCTGTTTTCATTTACCCGGATGGAACAGAAACGCAAAACGTTAAAGGTCATTTTATTTCAGTACCTACTAGCGGTTAACGCGGGGTAGCACGGGTATAGTCATGAGCCAAAAGTAGCATCCTAGCCCCGAAACCGAAAGTGGTAGGCCATCGCCACCAGGCCTATGCCACTTCCCTGTCCGAGCTACCCCTGTATACAAAATTTCAGCCTCGGGAAAGCCCCACAGTAGCCATGAACCCTGGACAGGTAGACAAGCAAACGAGTCACATATATTAGTATATAGGAATATTTAGTTGCAGATTCTGGTGAGTTGTTTCCCTTCCTCTGTATTCCAGCTAGTAAGAGAAAACATCATTAATATACTTTTCATTCTGCAAGTGCGGAGGGAGAAAGCTCGTGTTTATGATACAATGATGAAATTATTTTGAAAGCAATCTAATTCGAAATATAAATTCCGCAATGTTTTGGTTCTGAAAGTCAAATCTATTGTGTGGTTCTCCTTCATTAGGAATGTTTAGTTAGACTTAAAGTGAGTTGTTTCCCTTTCTCTGTATTCCTCTGAGAAAAAAAAAACCACATTAATATGCTCTACATTCTGCAAGTGCAGAGAAGTAAACTAAATCATATGATACATTGATGAAATTATTTAGAACGCAATGGTTCCCAGAGTCTACGACGTGTCCCACTGACAAGGAGAAAACAAACCAGAAAATCCATTTAGTCTTTAGCAGTGAGAGGAACCGGGGTACTCGGAGACAACTCACGAGGTTGAAAGGCGATCCTACCCCTTCTTGATCCCGCGTCGGTTGACTCAATGGCAAGTCTTATGATACAACGCCACCCAACCTCCCAGTATAACTCGAAACAATACATTGAAAGATAGGCTGGCACTGCCAGGCAGGATACGCCCACATTTTCGAGAGATGGATAAAGCAATACCGAAAGTGATTTTTCCTACATCATTAAGTTAGAATTTGATATGTGCAAATATCGAAATAAATTAAGATCTTTGGGTTATAAAGGTTCATTCCAGTAGGCTTCAAATTCGACTGGGGATCATGTTGCTAAGTGGGTAAGATGCTGGCTCGGTAGCCTTGAGGTTGGGTGTTTGATCCCTGCATTGGGTGACAAAGTTCATCTAGATTTTCTGGCGTGGTTTCCCCTTGTTAGTGATGAAGGATGGATGGCCTGACAAGAACAGCTGTCAATTTTGGTCCGATTTTCACGAAATTCGACCTCAACCTTCATTACGATATAACGGTGATATAATCAAACGTTTTTTTTTTAAATGGGATAATAATTCTGACCTACAGAGGGACCACAAGCTAAAAAAGGTCATTTTTTGTACAATCAGGGGCCATAATTCAGGAAGTTACGATCCAATGGGCGCAAATATCGAAAAGAACCAAGATCTTTGGGTTATAAACATGCATGTCAAGTTTCATCAAAATCGGTTCAAAATTGTGACATCTATAGGGTCCACAACCTTGATATAACATATTTTCACACTAATCGCATACAAACGGCGGCCATTTTGTCTGTCAATTTTGGTCCGATTTTCACGAAATTTTACCTCAATCTTCATTACCATGTAACGGTGATATAATTAAACTTTTTTTTTAAATCGGATAATAATTTTGACCTCCAGTGGGACCACAAGCTAAAAAGGGTGATTTTTCGTACAATCAGGGGCCATAATTCAGGAAGTTACGAATCAATGAGCGCAAATATCGAAAGGAACCAAGATCGTCGGGTTATAAACATGCATGTCACGTTTCATCAAAATCGGTTCAAAATTGTGACCTCTATAGGGTCCACAACCTTGATATAACATATTTTCACACTATTCGCGTACAAGCGGCGGCCTTTTTGTCCGTCAATTTTGGTTTGATTTTCACGAAATTCGAACTCAGCCTTCATTACCATGTAACGGTGATATAATCAAATGGTTTTTAAATCAGATAATAATTTTGACCTCCAGAGGGACCCCAAGCTAAAAAGGGCAATTTTTCGGATAATCAGGGGCCATAATTCAGGAAGTTACGATCCTATGGGTGCAAATATCGAAAGGAACCAAGATCTTTGGGTTATAAACATACATGTCTAGTTTCATCAAAATCGGTTCAAAATTGTGACCTCTATAGGGTCCACAACCTTGATATAACATATTTTCACACTATTCGCATACAAACGGCGGCCATTTTGTTTGTCAATTTTGGTCCGATTTTCACGAAATTAGAACTCAACCTTCATTACCATGTAACGGTGATATAATCAAACGTTTTTTTAAATCGGATAATAATTTTGACCTCCAGAGGGACCATAAGCTAAAAAGGGCGATTTTTCGGACAATCAGGGGCCATAATTCAGGATTTTACATCCGATGGGCGCAAATATCGAAAGGAACCAAGATTTTGGGGTTATAAACATGCATGTCAAGTTTCATCACAATCGGTTCAAAATTGTGACCTCTATAGGGTCCACAAGCTAAAAACATGATATTTCGTACAATCAGGGGCCATAATCCATGAAGTTCTGATCCGATACATGCCAATATCGAAAGGAACCGAGTTCTTATGGGGATAAATCTATATTTCAAGTTTCGTCAAAATCGGATAAGAATTGTGACCTGTAGAGAGTCCACAAACAAATTGTGGACGGACGGACAGACGGACGTCCGGACGGACAGGGGCGACGACATAATACGTCCACATGAAAATGTGGGCGTATAAAAAGTTTCTATTGTATTTAGTAACAATAGCTTATATGTTTATTATGAATTGTTATCTATGGCTAATCCCCAGCCCTTATAGTTATGCCCAATCAATTATTTGACTTTAAAATAACCCAGATTTTTTAAAATGTAAAGATACATTATGTAAGATTTAGATAAAGAACTAGCCATTCTTGCTATAATAGTTAGAAAGTAGATAATGTAAAATGAATAATTTGAAAAATTTCATTCAAATTACTCTATTGCAAGCGAAGATATTAGCCTTTGACGGTTTGACAGTCGTGTGCAATTCCAACCACCGTACTGGTTCATCAAAGCTAAATCTCTTTCCTCCATGTTTGATTAAATCAAAGTATCACTGAACCGTTGTAATCTATTTAATATCGGAGAAATCCGATAACATCGAGAGTTGATTAAGGCCTGGATCGTTTAATTGATGTCGAATTAATACTTTAGAAAACATTTCACGCCGAAAGAAAACTTGCGATAGGCAGATTTAGCTCTTGCATGATGCATTAAGATTATTACAAATAGTAGAACAATTGTTATATTTAGCCAGGAACTGTATCGGCAAACGAATTAATGGATAGTCTGGAGTAACTAAATTCACATTAATTTGGCATGTATGTCAGCATGCTGAGGCATTCTATTTGTAGTGTCAATCAGCAAAAATCAGCTGTTTACTAATTACTACGTTCTAAATAGCGTTTGGGGCATAGATTTGTATTATATGACCTTTATTTATATGTTAACTAATTGATACGTTCTAAATAGCGTTTGAGATAAAGATTTGTATTGCATGACCTTTATTGATGTGGAATTATTGAAATCATTATTGACTCAACTTTTCCACCAGTGACTTCTGGTGGTTTGAAATGTATTCCCAACAAAAACATGGAATTCAATAATTATGTTTAAGACTATGCATCAGAATCTCATTATAATTACACGAAATAATGCCAATGGCCAAATGATCTTTTGGACCAAAGCCCCACAACCAAATCCAATCGTTCCAGGGTACCATTATGTCCTTTTTTTTAGTTTTAGGCGTGTGAATTGCACTTCTACCAAAATCTTTATAAATAACAATATTAACTATTGTATATATGTAAAAACAGCGTTCAATACATTCCATGTTTTCTAAAATTATCTAAAACGTGCATTTATTGACAGTATCCACCCTTTTACTCCATTGACATCTGTTCCACTTATTCGTGACACGGAGATACATGTATAAATTACATTTTGTAGTATTGATGTAATTGTTTGTTTTTAATCAAATCAAAGTATAGTATAATGCTTGTTTTACATATGAAGGGAATCTTTTGTTCTAAAAATAGGAAATCGATAACAAAAATAATTGCTGCTACTAAGTATGAGTAACCTTTGGACGACTGGTGGATACATTAATGCACTATATTTAATAACTATAATATAGTCTTCAATAATGTATGTACATCGTGACTTATTTATAGTACTACTTGGGTTTACCAGGTTTAATTATCTTACACGGATATATCACCTACATTTTAGTATTCCGTGTTCTTTCCTAAAAAATTATAGTCACGCACGTCTTCCCGCGTATATAGTGTTATTTGACGATTATAGTGAAAAAAGAATATTCAAAATACTTTATCTATAAAAAAATTGTTTCAAATACCTCTCATTTGTATTGGAATGACACTAGCCCATGCTAACAGTAATTATAACGTGACCAAACCAAATTATGTGAGGGTATCACGTGATAAATTCATTTGAGAGAGTATCCCCCGTTAGGTTGTATATGTCGTTAGTTGCTGTCATTTACAATAAATATCGAAGCATAAGTAAATTCCTGGATTATTCTCTGCCAACACTTTCCCGGTCTTTTAACCACAGTCTATTGTGTAATAATCCCACAACTGTTAGCTATTAGATTAGCTCATTGCGTCAACCGGGTATACCCTTTCGGATACTCTCAAATATTGGTCATGGGTGTTTTTCGGGGAATCCAGTATTTTTTTTCTAGTGAGTTTGGGTGTCTTTCCACATATACTAAAATTGTCATACTGTAATTGCAAATAAATACCTTATAAATACTGTATCTTTAAGAAATATGCCATAGTTTTTTTTATTGGAAATAACAGCCCGATACATGTTTTCGTGGGAATTGATCTTTAAGAACTATTATAAACGTTAAAATTTGGATTTGATGTTGATGTTTCATCTATATCATATTTATGCCGTATACACATACAGCTATTTAATAACACCACCCAACACAGTCAGAAAGTTAGTTTTTAATCTTATTTTATCCATATTTGAGGATAAATGATATAATATTTACTATCAAACATGTAATTCATATTTTCCCGTGAGGTACCTATGTCGCTATTTACTTCAAAATAGTGAATAAAATTGGTTTACAATACAAATCAACCACCAGTTCCTCTCCATATATATTTCTTTCGAAAAAAACACACGTTTCAGATTTTTAAAAAAATGTAAAGTCAATTTATTTGCCCCATAAATCAGTCGAGATTTTTTACATTTGATCGACATTTGAGTAGAAACGACGGAAGTGGTAATAAGGGAGACAACTCTGTCAATAAAAGTAACCCGAACGACTCATTCGACACACCTTTATTTACGATTTCTTGGAATTCATCGACATTACGAAAAGGTAAGCCGAATGAAAAATACGGGAAAATCACATGCGGTCAAAAATATATTAAATAAAGGATGAATGTCAAAAATTTGCGTTCAATTTAGTGGTAAATGGACACATCCTGGTCATAACAGGTCAAGCTGGAACTGGAAAGACATTTTTAGTAATCTACATTCGTATAAATAGCAGAGTTGTGCGAAAATGAGTCATTCGGGTCAGTCAGATGACAGAGTTGTCTCCCTTATTACCACTTCAGACATTTCTAACCAAATGTCGATAAAATGTAAAAAATCTTTAGTGATTTATGGCAAATAAATTGACTTTACATTTTTCAAAAAATCAGAAACGTGTTTTTATCGAAAGAAATATATATGGAAAGGAACTGGGTGGTTAATTTGTATTGTAACTCAATTTTATTCACTATTTTGAAGTAAATAGCGACAGAGGTAGGCCTACCTCACGGAAAAGAAACGTCAACAGAAAAGTGTCTTCCCTTTCTCTTTTATAAATACATCAGAAGGTATTTTTTTTGAATATGAATTACATGTTTGATAGTAAATATTATATCATTTAGCATCAAATATGGATAAAATAAGATTGAAAATTTAAAAAATGTTCATAAAAATTTTTCAAAAAGAAACTAAAAACGTAGATGTTCCCCTCTGTCTACCAAAAGATATTATTATGTTTGTCTTTTAACACGCTCAACTTAATACGTTGTTCATCTATCTTTATTTTTACAGTGCAGCATATCATATCACCAAAGGCTCCTGATAGCCATCAACCACTACCACTTGCTGTTCCTATCAGAAAATTGAATCAATCACAATCCATATGACTAGACACGAATGATATTCGGAACACTCATCACTATCTGGGGACAGTTCAACAACAAAAATCGAATATATTATTTATACACAAATGTTGGTTTAAAAATATCGGCATTTAATTTAATCACTTAGCAATCCGTTGCGGAACACTGCGCAAGTCATAACTTCTACAAACTGCGCACTACTTAAAATTAATTGATGATATCTTTATCTTGCTAGAGCTTTGATCTTAATTTATAAAATTTTCATTCTTTCATTTTTAATAAAGAAATACGCTTTCTGGTAATAAAAGCAGTACTAAAACCTAATAGAATTAGATAATAACCTGCTATATTCTATTTATAAGGCATAAGGATAAATTACGAAATGAAATGGAGTTTAACGTCCCACTGTTCTCCTGGTACATTATAAATGAGATAGATCAATAAGAAACAATAATTGTTTCGGGCGGGTCTTTTTAAAAGAAATAAGACTACGTGTAACTGCTTTTGTGGACGAGAACTTTATTTGGAAGGCCAATAATTTTAAATATAAAGACAAAACCGAAACATAACAATTGAACTACACTTTCAGTTTCATTTACACTTCCCGTTATCAATCAGATCTAGCCACTTTAAAGCAATGATACACGGAGTAATAATAATCTTTAAGTGGCATTTAGTGATTGGGGAACACATTAACAGAACACATTTTTTATGGGAAACAATCATTGATTTTATTCTAAAAGCACGACGTTTCGACGGGCATTCTCGTATCATTATCAAGTGCTTGATACCGATAATAGGGTACTTGTCGAAACGTTGTGCTTTTAGAGTTGATAACGATAGGAGGATACTTGTCGAAACGTCGTGCTTTTAAAATAAAACAAGTGATTGTTTCCCATAAAAATTGTGTTCTGTTAATACACGGAGTAAGACTGTGGTGTCTAGTACATTTGTTTGTGTTTGGTGTGTACCATTAAACCTATTACGCTCTAACCAATTACTGCAGCTACTTTAAGTGAAGATACCAACATTGAAATTATTTTTATTCTTATTTAACTCCATTTGTTTATAATAAATGTGTGATAATTTAATATTTTCCTAAAAATTTGTATCCCGATATTAAGAATTTGGAGTTCAGTACATTAGAACCCACATTCTTTTGTTGGAAGGGTTGTTGGCCACCAACAAATACGTTAATAAGACCAGGTTCTACAGCCCAACCTTTTTTATCCAACCAAACAGCCATTTGCTCAGCTTTAATCGTAAATGAAAAATGGATTCTGTCCTGTGCGAGGATCGGTAATCTTGAAAAATAAACTAACTGAATGTTAGGAGTTGTTACAGTTGCGTTGCACCATTTAATGTAAACTTGAATGACTTCATCCGCAGTAATTTTCCCGATATTGAGGACACTGACATGTCCGTGTAAATCCTCTCCGGCTTTGAGTATATACACTCCATCTCGCTGTGGTGTGTCTATGTGCAAGGACGCATACCAAAACTCGGTGTACGACAACCCATATCCAAATGGGTAAAGCGGTGGTTGATCATCTCGTAAGTATCGATAGGTTCGACCATCCATTGTATAATTAACCATTGGTGGAAGCTGATCTGTTGATTGGGGCCAGGTATATGGCGTCCGAGCAGCGGGTACTGAATACGGACCGTCGTTTGTAATGATTTTCCGCAAGGCCGTTCCAGTTGCTTGCGCTGGGTAAAATGCGGCTATGATAGCTGAAATGCGGTCGCTGTGTTCCGCCCATACTAAGTCTACTGCACCAGCGTTGAATATAATAAGGATGATTTTAGCACCTTTTGGGCTATAATTGATGGCATCTTTCAGCAACTGAAGTTGTTGTCCCGGGAGACTAATATTAGATCTATCGCGACTTTCTTGTTCTACTTCTATTCCCAGTCCTAAACAAACGAACACGATTTCTGCGTCATGTACCGCACTTGCAATGTCATTATATATATAGTGGGTGCATCTGTTATCATTACAACCTTCTCCAGAGGTGATATTTCCGCCCAAAACTGACAGTCCGTAATATGGCGTGACCGTGAATTTCGGATCCATCTCTGGGGAATAATCCCCAAATATTTCTTTATTATCGATCATGGGACCAACTATAGCTATCCAGTGGTATGGTGCTTGGCGTAAGGGTAGAGTGTTATTAAGATTCTTCAATAAAACAAATGATTTCATAGCTGCTTCTTCCGACAGCTCTTGGTGCTCTTGGCTTTGTATAATAGAAAGATCCAAGCTACGATAAGGATTCATTTCTGGAGGGTCGAATTCACCTAGCCTCATACGTGTGTACCATAATGGCCTTATTCTTTCAGAAATTGTCTCTTGTGATAATTTACCCTGTTTGACTGCATCGATCATGGAATAGAAGGCATTAGTGAAGTCAGACCAGTTTCCTGCAAAACATAACTTTGGTAAAAGTCGCACTGATATTTTAAGTAATATTAAACACCACAGTATTTAACTGTATGCCAGGAAGTTATTATCTAGATCATACGAGAATTGATATTTGAAGCATTATGTTTTTCAGACGTCTTCCTCTTAGGTATCACACGTGTACAGCTTCCGTCTTTTTGTCAAAGAAAATGTTGAATAAAAAAACGCACTTAAGAAAATATCAAAATGGCAATGACTTGAAAGAAAAAGAGTGCACGAAAGTACACCCTTTTTTTATTTCATTCCTGTATGAATGTTCTAATGCATCTTACAATAAATATCCCCAGGGTGTACGTGACAAGGAGTAGGGTCACCTGTCCATTCTTGTGGGTTTTCTCCGGGTCGTCCGGTTTCCTTCCACTGCAAGCGAATTATTGAAAAATAGCCGCACCAAAAGATACCCCCCCCCCGTGTATATTTTATAAAGACTGGCTATGCAAGAGTTAGCCTTGAAACCTAGATAACCACAGAAAGCGACGACTGTGATTTTCTGCAAATAAGTATAGACTTGTACAGTCAGGAACATGATTTATGGAAAAAAGCTGTTACTGTAACCCATGCGGAACACAAATTGACACTTGTATCATCAATAACGACATGAAATGGTGCCCCGTACTATGCACGCCCATACACAAAACATTGCCCCCGAGGTTCAGTCAAAATCATGACCGCACTGCTTTCTGGTTGTCATTGGTATCTCCTTGCAACCACATTCGTTTTTCTTTGATTATGTTATCAGAGCATCATCAAGGTGAACGCTCACACATAGTATAAATAGTACAAATACAATATAAATGTATTTAAAACGTGATACTATATCGTTAATCATCGATTCTGATATCCAGGCATCTAAACTAAAAGAACATTCTACGTGAAGTCACAGTGTTAGTTTTTGCTTTTAACTGTACAAAATTGTCAAATGCACCCGGACAATATCCAGTACGTTAAGATTTTTTGTAAAAAACTTTTAAAGTGAAAGCTATTCTGATGATAAGTATCAATTATTCACGAGAATTTGGTGTAAAAGCCCGAATTATATTTATGTGGATACTTATTTCAAATTTATTTTATATAGTTAGTTTTTAAAAAATCGATTAAATCTCCATTTTAGTAAGTTCAAATTGGTCTCAATACCGTATCATTTAAACATTTACTGAGCGGCAATTAGACGAAAATAAACTTAGAGCCAAGTTAGGCTTTCTCTCATTGAATATCTTTTTTTTGATGGAAACAAACGAGTGAACCTTAACGCTTTCGTATCAAATCATTAGCGTAAGTGTTTCGTTTTGGGAACATTTTCTTCTATTTTAAAATAAAAAGCGTGGGATCGTTTACTTCTATTTTAAAATTAAAAAAATAACTAACTTAATTAATTTAGTCTTTTCCTTTCTTAGCGCGGGAGTGTAAAATAGTAATTGGTGAAAACCAATCATCAATACTCACCATTCGGAAAGTCTAGATTACAACCAGCATTGACACAAGCAGCAACAGTGTCCACATCATTGCTTGTATAGTTATGGCCGTGTCTGACATATTCTACAGCCCCGGCATCACTGACCACATATCCAGTAAACCCCCATTCCTCTCGTAATATAGTGGTTAAGAGTTCCTTGTTAGCACAAGAAGGAACTCCGTTGATGCTAGTGTAACTGCACATAATGCTATAAGAACCAGCGTTAACACAGGCGCGGAAGGCTGGGAGGAACGTTGTCCTCCAATCTCTCTCATTTACTACAGCATCAAATGAAAATCGACTTTCTGGAATGTCTTCCGGTCCAGCATAAGCATCGAAATGTTTACATCCAGCAGTAGCTCGAGCATAACGGGGGTGATCACCCTGTAGTCCCTGAACGAAGTTTGTCGCCATAATTCCTGTAAAATACGGATCTTCGCCATATGTCTCCTGACTTCGACCCCATCTTGGATCCCTAAGGATATTGATGACCGGACTGAAACAGGTTAGACCTTGGTGGAAGCCGTACAAACCATGCTTTGTGTAATTGTTATTCTTTGCTCTTACTTCCAAACTTGTCGCCATTGCAACACGATACAAAATATCAGTACTCCATGTTGCTGCTAAGCCTATTGCCTGTGGGAAAGACGTTGCATTACCTGCTCTAGCATCTCCATGAAGACATTCAACTGCCCAATCAATCTGTCCAATGCCGAGGCGAGGTATCCCAGGAGTACCGGTCGTGGCATCAGCCCTGCCTTTAGCCATCTGGTTCATCATTTCTCCTAAGGTTAATCGTGAAACTAAATCATCAACCCTTTCTTCCCACGATAAGGAAATATTCATAAATGGGTATAGGCATGCTGTAATGTCTATACAGAAGAGAATCACAATCAATCCGAATTTTAAACCATTCATGTTAACGTATTATCTGAAATAATTCGTTCTTGCAGTATGCATTACAACTACGTCGTCACGATAGGCTATTTGGGTCATATCTGACGAATCCTATAACTTGTTTTAATACTACATATTGCCAAGGATTTAGTTTAAAGGCAATAATTGACACCCTAAAATACTATAGGCAAAATACAAAAACGCAAACCGGCGGGACAACTTAGAAAAAGGTTTCATTGTAGCATTTTTAAGGTCACTCAAGTGGTTTAGTATGTGAAATACATTATTGGGAGATAAATAAACACCGACACGAGATAAAGGTTATCTTGTTACTCCTAACATATCTTATGTTAATCAAATGTGATTATTTATGGATACTGAATAACTAGATTAAATTGATATTTAATATCTGTACCTAAACACCGATTGTAGAGATAAAAGTTTACAAATTACATTGTAACCTCATATTTTTATATACGAAGCATTCACTTGTAATTCGAAACCTCCACGGAAACAAACCGTACATCAAGACCAGACCGCCATTACTCGTTCCCGCTCTTCCTTAGTGATTTGTGTTTAATTTTTTGAGTAGAATCGAAGAAAAGATTTAAATTCACATTTTCTTCCTAGTTTTTATTAATATCCATGAATCTGAATGAAGAGGTTGATTATATTTAAAGTGGGCCTTGTTAACTGGTATGCTATTTTCAATTTGTGTGTCTCAAGATTTCCACGGCGAAACTCATAATATGTGCCTTCTAACAAGGCGTTGCAACATTGTAGACATACTCTCTAAAAGATTAGGAAGGTGCCATTTTGGTTTATCTTATACTTGTCATAATGACGTCATTGGTGCTGAAACATATAACAGTGTACATGTCTAGAACGAAACACTTTATTGGGATTTTTTAAAAACAATTTCTAATGTATCATGTTAGACATCTGCTTAGACTCCTGTTTTATCATCAATTACACCTTGACGGAATAACTTGCACTCTGTCTTTAAAACTCTATGGGATTGAATTATGGTAATAAAATAAAAATGAGTTGCAGTTGTAATTTTCGAAAAATAAGCCCAAGACTCAAGTATTGTCTACATGGAACCTGATATGCTTGTTCCTTGGGTAGTAGATCAGCCAAGATGGCGGAAATGACCACAACTCAATTCCTGCTCCTCGGTATACGCTTGTACTTGTTGCCCCCCACCTTTATATAGGTCTGTCCGTCCGTCCGTCCGTCCGACCACCCGTCACGCTTTTAGGACAAAAAACTCTGCTTGTAATTAAGCTAGAATTTTAAAATTGGGTGTTTATAAGGTTAATGCCTTGACTCAGATCGACGATGAAAAATTTCTGCTTAGGCTAAGCAGGGATACGGAATTTGGTTGATGGTTCTTTGGGATACGATAACTTTGCCTCTTATTAAACTTGGTTAAGCATTGTTTGCATTTCAGAACATATTTCTGCTTCAATATTGAGCATTTTTTTGCCCACATTAAGCACTGATAAGCAATCAAAACAATGCGTGTCAATTTGGAGGCGGTCACCAGTCTCACTGTTGTCTTGTTTTAGTTTTATATGCTTTAGATCCATTTCTTCAAATATGCACTGAGCTCCATGTTTGATCTACATGTGTACTCGAGAGACGATGGCTCTAAAATGTCAACAATCTATACATGCTATATATAGGTAATAACACTAAGATTTCACAATCCGTTTGATACAAATAATATGTACAAATGATATCTGAGATTAATACTGTAGTTATTAAGCTATTCCTGTCAGAAAGGAACATTATAATTTTTTTACAAAATGCGATAAAGATATGAACGTGATGTGACGTCCATGGAAATTTAGCTTGTTAAAGGCGGCGACGGCCATTCACATTTCACGGACAGTATTTGATTTTCAAGGGTTAATCCACACTAAAATACATTCAAATTGGTTATAGAACATCTAATTTAAAAAATAATAATAATATTTATAACGTGGAAAAAATGCTGAAGAAAAATTGTTAGTCAGGGCCTCTGTGGGATTTGTCCAAATAATCCAAAAATGAAAACCCGACGAAGAACCTGTGAGAAATACCCGAGATGTGGACAATCTGGGATTATATTTTGCACCATCCGTAAAACAGTCCCTGTTTGTCAAGACTGACCCAATATATTTTATTTTTTTCACATCCGGGGTCACTAAGACCAAAGGTGACTTTAGCAAGTTTACATTTTTATTGAAAGGGTGATTACTTTCGATCATTACAGCATATGTTCGCGATACAAGAATGGTTGCGCATTCTCTTTCAGTACAAATGTCCTTTGACCCCGAATATGTTGAAAACGCCCCAGCGACGGACTGATTACCAATCTGCATCATATTCTACGCAAAATTATACTCTAGAAAACTTAGTCTGGTTTTGTGCCCATATGTACAAACGACCATCGTCTGAACGACACACCCGAACACAAGCGTAAATCCCGTAACGCGCAGCTGGAAAACAAGGAGGCTATGTTTGGGGTGCTATTAAACATTAATTAATCAAGTTTAAATTCTCATTGTGAGACCCTAATAATCGACAGACGTTGTGGCGGAAGGGCTGAGGGAATTGGTAGGATTTAAAACACAAAGTTGAAGTATGAAATACAACACGTCATAGTCATACGGATGTTACAGAAAAGGAATTCAATAATTTTATATAGGAAATGTGACATCGAGAACCTCTTATTGATTCGTATATGTGAATAATTGGCGTTTTAAGTTTTTCCTTCGTTTTTAGCATGGTTATGACTTGCCATTACGTTAAAGTTTTACTCACCATTTCTGTGAAGAATAATCTTTATAAATATTAAAATTTAAATCTATCCAGATATATCTAAGTAACAAAACGTAATTTAGAGCACCACAACTAAACGTCCATAAAAGTTATCCCTGTCTGGTTTCTTGGTTTGAGACAACTGGCATATGAACAACAAGGTTTTATATTAGGGGTGTAAATTATTTAGTAGCTATTATTCAGATCAGCTCGCATAAGTGTATTATGACATTTCGCGGTCTATGAAAACAGAATAGGATACGGTTAATCGTGTTGTGTCGAAATAAATTCAATTATCGTCATAAATAATATAAATCAAAATATTCAAGAGTAATATTTGTAGGAGTTGTTTTAAAACTGACAAATGTAGAAATAATACCTAAAAACCCACACATTGAGGTGGTAGCCACATACAGGGACGTATGTAGGATTTTAAACGTGGGGGTGCAGGAGAGTGGCGGGGCGCCATAGCCTCTAAGTAAGTGGTATAAGAAAGTGTGGATCAGGGCAAGCGAACCCATTAGCGTGTGGGCGCCTTTGTAACCAACCGACTTGTCGTTGCCTTAATACCATCAATGTGTGATCATAATCTAGTGTATTATTTTTATAATTGAAAGGTTGTCAAATTATTATTTTTTTTTGGAGGGGGGGGCAGCAAATTTCTCGGGACACCTTATTGTTCTTGGCGTACAATGTACCCCCTGCACCCCCGCTAGATACGGCCATATTAATAGCCATGGAAGCACACTTCAGAATTTGTATTACTTTTTCATTCATAAAGCGCCTATGATCCAACATAAAATCTATAAAGATTTTCAAAGGTGTCGATTTCTTTTATCATTTTTAATTGCGCGATTTTTCATAATCATATTCCTATATATTGCGACTTATCATTTTAAAACATCCGTACCCCGTAGCCAAGTATTTATCAGCATCTTTGAGAAAACGTTCATAATAGCTGGCAGCTTTGATGAAGAAAAACATAAGAAGTCTCCTTAAAAAAGAACTGTCTTTTAATGGAGAAAAATGGTCTTTTGTAGACTTCATTTTCAAAGTATACAAATTGTCATGACGTTTCCCCACAAGGGGGTGATTTCTCCGGTATTACTGAAAAATATGCTCAGGGCTCGTTGTTTTCCGATTAGAAATACATTATATTATACACATATCTCTTGAACCGAGACATTATTCGCTTATTTTTTGTTTAAAAAAATATATATGTTGCGTATTTTACATTTACATTCCTTGTACCAATTGGTGATAATTTATAATTTTTGCAGTTGTTCACTTGCCGTTGGTGTTCCAACATTCAAGTAGATTTATAAGATTGGACAGTCCGGTTTTCATAAAATGTAGGTGACAAGAGCGAGAAATAGGCATCTAAATTGGACAGTAAGTCAGTTACTTCAGAAGACACAATTGTCGATATGCTTCTTGTAACCTACTGTTCAAACATAAAGCATCAAACCAACAAATAAACCACACTTCTTAGGCTTTACGGTCCAAAGATAAACAGTCTAAAATAAAACAGAACCATGTTCATAGATTTTTTACTGTCCAAACCCGAAGACGTAAAAGAAGAGCTGACCCACTGATCAGCCACCTCTCAGTTTCGAACCGGCCATCTTAATTATAAATTGCAACAACCTTCAACTAGATTTCCGCGATGTCAACTTTAGCACATAAAACGTGTGCATAAATCTACTTACTGTACGGTGGCCAAAACTCGTAGATTCGATCACTTCACGCCCAATTGAGTATTCACTGGTGTCTACAAGCTGTGTTTTTCTTCATTTAGTTTGAGTAACTGTGTGTCTATGATTAGTCCGTGTTTACGGTTGTATGCCGTCCACGACTTGCCATGATTTTGGGGGGTTTTTTGGTTTTTTGTTTTCAAAATTCAAATATTTGTAATATATAATTAGTCAGGTGTTTCGTTGGCTAAAAAGGTTGAGGACCACTGCTCAAACATTTAAATATGTATATAACGCAACTTCTACTTTGTGAAATTGTTTGACCATGCGTTTGATAAAATACATGTACATCGTCGATCCCAATCTGAACGTACCCAGTTACAGAATGACAATTTTTCTTACAAGTCGTTGGAAGTAGCTGCTGCTAGAAGGTGGAGCCCATGCCTTTTAACCTATACGCCATTCTTCAAGCTAATTTGAAAAAGCATTTGTTTCAAACCTATATCAAACCGAGAGCGAAAGACACTTTATGTAAAAATGCTTGTCAAACGGTATGAGAACATTGTTTTGTGGGCCGTTGGCATTACAGAAATACATTTATTAGAGTATATAGCATTGTCGTATTTATCGATATGGCATTATAGAAATGGACATTTATTATTATAGAGTATCGCTTAATATAAAAACACGTTTCTTGTGTAGTTGCGATTAGTTCATTCAGCAACAGCATAATTTAGATTTAATTGAAACGTGTTTTTCAATTATGCCTAATCGTGTTCCCCTTTAGGGTTTTGGGCTATATTTAGTTGCCAAATGGGCTTAAAACTTCTATTTGTATCACATTATATGAACAATGATCATTAAGGTATTTTGTTATGTATCCAAGTGAATGGGTTTGTTCTGAAATAGCACGACACGTCGCTCAAATCTTTAGAAACCAGAATATATACCCATTCGCTTGGACGTTAGCCATGCAAACAAAACTAAAAGCCTTGTTAGTTTCTTTCAATAAAACCTAAACATGAAAATGGTTTTTGTTCTGAAGTGGCTAAACGATCAGATTAATTTATTGTCTGGGCAAAAATTTAGTCGAAGACGAAGATAAAGACCAGATAAAGGTGGGAGGTCGTGATTGTGAACTGTAATCGATACAAGGTAACATCATTTTAAAACCGATAAGTAGACTACAATGAAAACCATTGTTAAAGGCACCAGAGACGAGATGGTATCACACGCACTTCAAGTCGGAAATAATTTATCCGATTTAAACCCACTCTTTTCAATGAAAACACGAGCCGTACAATTCTGTATTCTGTTTTCGATGGATTTTTAAACCTCGGGTATGGTGAACGAACGTTGTCGTTTTGTATTTATTTACTTTTTATTTCTGTGTATTCTAATGGCAATCTTGACGCGTATTATATTCAGTCGAAATGGGTAAATTAATACATCTTTATAGTTAACTTACAAATTCTCACTGAACGATCAGTTTACAGTAATAATTCACTGAAAGGCAGTTGCAGGATAAAGGGTCATTGGTCTACCGTGAGTGCACTAGTACCGCGAGCCCTGAATTCTCCGATCTAGTTGGAATAATAAAGAGCGATAGAGGGGGCGGGGGCAGAGAAATTGGGTTTAACGTCCATACGACACGAACCAGGTAATTTCTGGATTAATACATGGTTCAATTTTATTGCAATAATTCGATTGCGCACAATTAGGGCTCTTTGGTGTAGTTGGAGGAAACCACAGGACCAGGCCCGTAGCTAGCCCAAAATTGTTAGGGGGCAAGCAAAAGCTTTTGGGGGCGCCGATGGGTCTTCTGGGGGCGCCGATGTACCTACACCGCGGAAGGGTTTGTAAGGTGCTCTCCATAGGCGCGCGGGGGTTCGGGTAAGCCTTACAGACGTCTAGTGGGAAAATTTGACGACCTCAAACGCATTTTCTTGCTAATCCAGTCCCTGAATACAGTAGGTGGTCTGATATAGCATAACTTAGATGGCCGAGTCGAATTCCAATCAATCGTTTATATTCCACAGAGACGGGGCCGTCGAGAGCAAATTTTTACCGCCGCAGACGTGTTTCCTGCTATTCCAGTCCGTGAGTACAGCAACTTAAATGTGGTCCAATATAGTCTACCTTTGCTGGCGTACCATACACCTCGCAGTGTTTCGTTTGATTAGAGCTAATCCCACTTATCAATGGAAGCAAATTTCTGTTCAAAATTATAACTGGTCAATACTCCGATTAACAACCAATAGCTAACTTCGTAACAATGTCATTACGCTTTAAACATAGATCCAAATTAGACCAAATATGTTTATATAACGTTACGTCAGGGCTCACGATTTTTTTTACCGAATTAACCAGTGCACAGCAGAATGTTGCAGAAAAAGTAATTGCGTTACAAATGAGGATATCTAAACGGATACAATACTTTAAATCACCGTCCAAATTTTTAGGGAAGACCCCAGGTTAAACGAAGGGCTGTCATGTTGCTGACCAGAGAAGAATTGCTCGGGCCATTGTTGCAGTTGAATTCACAAAAAAATAATCAATGCCCGAAAAATGTGACACAAAGTAGGGTGGTTCCGGACAAAATGTTTTAATCCATAATAAATTTAGTACAAATTCGCCGTATTTAATTATAAGATTTCGGGCACTTTATTTTGCCAACCAGATGAAATAATATTCTTTTATTTTCACTTTACCCGTCTGCCCCATTGATCTAGTCGTAGGCGCCCAACCAATCTGATTCGGTATAATGCACTATGTGCGGCCCAACATTGTAAGGCGCCCCACCAATCATGTCATTATGGGCGCCTCTCCGAGATAAGGCATCCCACAGATCAAGCCGTTTGGGCGCCCCATCAGTTGTGGTGTTAAGCTTGTGGGCCATTACTAGGCGCCTCACCATTTGGCGAGACGCCCATAAAACCAAGTGGCATTGGTTGGGCACCAATATCGTCGTGGTTGAACAACCAATGTCACTCGGCTTTATGTGGCGCCCATACTATTATGTACACGTTGGTCGTTGGTCTCGTATTGCGTCATTGGCGCCAATTGAGGGGGACGATTTTTCCTCAAGAGGTAAAGGGCCCCTTTTCACGTACAACCGTGGAATCGAAAACCTGAATCTTGGGCTGCACGTGCTGTCCACCACCATCTTACCGTTTGTAAATATTTGTGTTTCAGTAGACCTACGTTGGGATTTGTCATTTATGCTTAAGTTTCCCAGTCTATTCCACTATAAATGGTGCATGTATCTACAATGTGGTGTTCTTGGAACAACATAAGTGGGGCTTAAAGAATTGTGTTCTTTGGGGAAGCATAAGTTTCATTGTAGTTAAATTATTGTCTTGCATATTTTTTTGGCGCTTTCTAAGATTTGAAGAGAGTTCAGGTATTCCTGTATGCGCCATAATACACAAAACGCATTATTTATTAACGACTTATATGAAATAATATGGCGATATCATAACCAAGCCCAGACGCCACTTTTCTACATTTCCTGAAACATGTTATTTTTATATGCTCTGGCTTATATACGTGGCAATGTAACGAATTTTATATCAATAATTAGTTTCTTAATTTGAATTATATAGAATACAATTAATCTTTGATTCACTTTCCACAATGGTAATTTTGACTTATAGCTACTCTGCTTGCTTCCTTTATCTGAGAAGGGAGGTTTGGGGTTTAAGTGTGCACTTTAGGTCTTAAGATCTGTCATTGGAGTGGTGTCGATCCCAAGATGTAACAAGGAGTTGGGTCATCTTCCCTACCTCTTGATGATTTGTCAACGGGTTTCCGCCTTTATATTAAATTCCACCTTCGTCTGTGACCCTTTAACCTCCTCCAACGTGGAAGCCAATTCTGCTATTTCCTAGAAATTGTTAATTGTGTACCCACGACCATAAATCTAGAATGAATATGCTACCGCTTATCTCCGCCTTTGTCGTCGAGTTTATTCAAAGTAAAATGTCCACATACGAAAATCAGATAGATCAGCAAATATTAAAATAATTACTGGTATTATTAGGTTACTGCCGTGTTCTGTGTCATATAGTCAAAGTCACACGAAGTGATAATGGGTATTTCTGTTCTGTGAATATTCTATTTCATGCGCAAAATAAATTTTAGTATGTTAACTAAGTCTGAACTACGATAAAATTGTCAATTTGCAATATTATGATATATGGGTAATTACGGTAACAAACCCCACAAGGAACCTACTATACTGAATCAGAATATATTAAGTTTAAGTAACTAAATTATTAGTGGCCGGAAAATGCACTAAATCGAGGTGTCTAAGCTATTTCGTTGCTGCCGTTTTGAGAAAATTCCGATGGTTTTATTACATTAATCTGTTTTTCATTTATTTCATATAACATTAATTTGTTTTTCAGTTATTATATATCACATAAATTTGTTTTTCGGTTCTTTTATGTTACCCGAATTCGTAAAAAAGGAAAGGTTTCATTTCATATTACTGAGGGTCAATATTAACAATCTTGCAATAAATAAAAGAGTATACGCCATTGGATAAAATATTTCGTAAATTATAGTATTACGCACATAATGGTCACATTAAGAGTATGCCGCTTCTGCCTTTGCCTCGTTCACGTCCGGTGTGAATTTTTAAAATTAGACTAACTCTTTACGAAACTACATTTACGTTCGACGTCTTACCGTCTACGAAATAAACTAACAGCAATGGCTCTAATAAAATCCGCGATTTGATTTTTCGCAAAAATGAACAGTGGTATGTTCAAATGAATAAAATCGGGTTTAGAGTCCTACTTTTCCTTGAAAATCATAATCTTGAAGACGGGTCCACTCCATGCAATGATTGCTATGAAAGAAATTTTGCCCGGACAGCAATTGAATTCCAGCTGTCAAGGGTTCTTTTACGTTCATTCCGTCCCTTCCGAACTACTCTACATTTTTACTTGCCAGATCCTTCTTGAAACACTGGCAATGGAAAACACGCTGGAAAATCCTAAGCGACTTACTCGACCAGTAGGCCTACCATACACGCTGAACCACCGTGTCAGTCTCAGCCGAAGTAATACCCCAAGGTATTAACACCTAAATAGCCCTATTACATTATGAATACATGCTTTTCATTCTTCATTTGTTTAAATGCAGAACGCCATACACAATGGTTTTTGATGTATAATTTATTAATTAGATAAATATCAATCAATCAGGATTTAAAAAAGAAAAAAATTAAATAAATAGGCTTTTAACACTCATCATTAATTATCAATAGGTTTCGGTTTCTGCTAATAATCATTTTGGAATTCATGAGATATTTATGTGGAGATAGGGTGTAGAATTGCTGCTTTTAATAGCGTTGATTTGTCACACCTGTAGCTTGAATAATTAATTAATCGGTATATTATAACGCATTACTTCTCAGGTATAACGGATAATATATATTGCAACTGTTTTAGATAGCGTCCAATTATTTCAGCTCAGATACAACACGAATAGAATTAACAACGCTTCTCTGAAACCCTTTTCTATCAGGTAAGTAAGTTTATTGGTGTGAAATTACATAGTTATCATTTTACGCGTAAAACATGTTGTAGCGTGAAAACGAAACTGATGAAAAATCCACTCAAAATATTTCTTAATATTGTCAAGCTGAATAAATAAACTATTGCATAAGTTACCGGTTAGATTTATGATTCTATGGTATAATCTATTACACGAGGGTTTCCTTATTTAGTTGATCATGAAAAAAAAATCAGTTGACGTTTCAAATAAAATGTATGTATGCAATGTTTTGTTTCCTTTGTAAGGTGTGTTAAAAGGGGTATTACATTTTCTCCTTTCGAAATCATACCAGATAATAGATGTTGGAAATGGCGCGGTATTAATCAATCCCACATTCAATATTTTCAGACCAGAGAGGTCAATATAATTTAGTGCATAATTTATTGAGTTATTTTTGGGCAGGTGTTTTAACTCGACCCAACGGCGAATCTCAGTTTTTCAATGTTTTACACAATCTGACAATTTGTATTTTATTTTTATGTCAATCACATAATAAATTATATCTTTATATAATCACAACAGCTGATCATTTTATAAGATAGGTGGTTGGGAGGTGGAGTGGTCTAATGCGTGCGCTTAAATCATATGGTCTGACATTGAATGTGGTGTGGTTTCCAAACCGGGCTGGCCCCCGTTAGTAGTAGAGTCGTCAGCGCAGCCTCGTTGGTCTCTCCGCGTCCTCCGACTGTTAAAGCCCTCAACTCACAAGCAAATTATTAGTTAAAGACATTTGAACCATTATGTGCATCCTGAAATGCCTAAAAGACCTGGTTTGTGTCGAGACCGCAAGGTTGGAATTCTTAAATTCGTTATGTTGATGGGCTATTGTCCAAGGAAGAAGGATACGTGAATTAACGGGCTTTGGGCGTTTTTCGAAGTCACCCCAAGAATAACAATAACGTGAGTAGCGCGTAGGGACAAAAATATTGAGAACACCCAAAATGTAAAAATAAAAAATGTTATTAGTTTCCCAACTCCATTTCCAGAAAGCACGATACTTGGTACCAATACTGACAAAAAGAAAAAGGTAGAAAAGTATAAATTTCAAAGGGGAAATACTCGGTCTGTATATATGTTTGAATATGGCCTGATAGGAAATTAAAAGTCTGTAACATCTCCGTGTTGCTCCCAATATTGATTTTCCAATAGTTCTAGTTGTTAGATTTGGCTCTGTTTTGTTTTTAGTGTCTCGTTCTAACATCCATTGAGGGAACCGCGTTCAAGAAACTATATACTCTCGACTACAATTTCCAGATTTTGCGGTTTTAACATAGAACTCGAATGGCATCAAAATTCATTACGTATCTATTTTCTTCTCTGTTTTAAAATGGAATATATTTTATAAGTCAGGAACTATTGCTGAAGTTAATTCGCGTTCTATGAAACATTCCCTCTTGAAAGCTTTTTAACAACCAAGCAACTTAATATTTTAGAATTCGAAACTTTACGAGCTGATACACGAGGATCTATTCAAATTAACATTTTGAACAATGAATTTGAGCTTTTTGATGTTGTCATCGCATGAAAAGTCATTTTACAACTTATATACTTGATTATTTACGAGTTTGTACTCAATGGCGGTCATGTGGTCAAATGTACATTTTCAAATGTTATTCAGATTTTGCTGCTTGAAAAAGCTATTAAAAGACATTAAACGCCATCTGTGCATAGCTTAGAGCTCATACAACATTGGAGCCATATAGGCTGCCATATTTGTCAAAAGTACATTTTAAATTGCGATTCAGATTTAGCGACATGGAAAACCTATCAAAAGTCTTCAAAGGCCACATATGCATGGGCATAGAGCTCATACAAAAGAAGGCACCCTTGACCGATGGGGTGCGCCAAGACCTTCCAGGGTGCATGTACGTGTACAGTGAGGTTGGTTTAGTGAAATAATACGCATAAAGGAAAACCCTTAATTTGAAGAAGGGTCGATCTCAAGTGAACTGTGATCACACAATTCTCTATTAAAAAATAAAAAACCCCAACAAAATACGCCTTGCGACGATCCATTGACCCTATAGGACAGTAGATTGAAAATTTGTTGGTCGATATTAGAGATGATTAAACACTAGATCCGCACCTTGCTAAATTTCTTTACCGGTAGATACGTCCCAGAAGAATTTTTTTGCCATGGGTTTAATTATTTCCGTTATACGAACATAATGCATAATACTTAACCGCGGATTAATGTTTCTGTGTCTCAGGCGCCTGTGATAGGGACCTGGTAAACGGTGCAACTTTAAAGGCAATGCCACAACTACCTTTGGCAACTGGGTCTCTATTGTGAATCGTTAGACTTTTTAAAAGAGAAATTTTTATAGCAAATTTTAACCGTAAAACTCAAAATAACCAGGTTTCTGCAAGAAACATAATGTTGCTATGTATTTGTATATGGTGCTATATATATATATATATATATATATATATATATAATGATGAAATTCACAATTAATGATTAGATTTATGTTGGATATACTGTAATATCTCAACACGAAAGAAACATTGTAGAATAACATAAGTTTCTAGACTGGCCCATTACTCTCAACAAATATCAATATTTATCAAGCAAGATCATCACTTTAAATAAATGCAACGCCGGACAACTAAGCTAGTACGTATAAAATAAAAGTTATGCATATTTTTAATATCATTCAGATCCCCACTTTGGTAGAAAACTAGTTTGTGTTTAGGTTTCTAATTCTAGTACATGCTATTTTTGTTATAACAGAAAGCATAATACCATCATCGGTTAGAAAAATATATTGTTTTTTTAATGTATCTGACCTGACATACACATATGCATCGCAACATTGTATTCACTACATGATGGGACATGGGAGTCCCGTCAGGCCTGAAAGGTCAAACAATGTTAAACAAAAACAAATCCAAACGTCTGCTTGTCTATCTATAAAGAACTGTCGGGTATCCATTTTGAAAAGTTCAATTAAATTCAGAATATTTCGAAAGCTTAAACATGTTCTTGTCTAGAAATTACTTCTTCCAGAATAAATCAGACGCAAAAGTCATTTTTTAATGACTTGGAATTTAATATTCAGAATAAACCAAATGCATTAATGTGATTGGTGTTATTATATTTCATTTAATGAACGTTACATTGCATATGAGTGTATCTCCGATAGATATGGGTGGACTTTAAACCAACTTTGTAGATAAGGTAATTTGTATTGTAACTTACCAAAAGCTTAATTCTGCTTTGGTCCAACCGAGAAAATTAAGAACAAAAATTCTAAAAGTTGTATTTTATGAAAGATATCATTCATTGCTAATGTGATAGGATCAGGTTTAAACAATATCATCAATAATTACGGAAACTACAACAATGTCATTCATTTTAACAATAAGAAAATTACTGACAGTGCATCCCCTTGTGGGATATTACATATTGTGCAAGTAATAGATAACTGATGATAGCAATAACCATAATGTGACAGGAAGAGAAAGACTATGTCCTGAGCCGTAACAATCCAACTTTGTTTCTAAAAACTTTCATGATGTAAAATCCGTTACGGATCGAAATATATTCATACTTTGACAATGGAATAAAACCTTTCTGTCATTTAGTGGAAACACGTAATCGATCGATTAATTTGACACGCGTCCAATAGATTAATTCAATTGGTTGATGTGTGAAAAGAAAACAACCCTGTGGTAATCACGGGACAGCCTGAACGAAAATTTAAGATAATAATGGGTCTCCGTTACCTGCATTAATCTTCTCACAAATTTATCCAGAATATATTTCATTTTGTCTCAATCATTTTGATATTGAAGTTTTGCCTTTCTTAAATTATGAAAAAATGAATCAATCGGAATAAAAAAGACAAGCTATGGGAGGCAGTTTACTGGGAGAGCGGTGCTACGGCCTACTGTGCACTTTCTTTTACTTGCACACCAATTTATGCACGGAACTTCAGTGGTTTCTCCCATTTTTACGACTAGTCACTGTTCCCTGTCAGGTATTTCGGCCTACGTCACAAAATCCGGAGGAAATATTATATGAAAACTGGTTATTCTATCACAATGTTCTTCTATTAATAATCCTCTGGTACTTACCAATTTACAGCTTTTTTGAAAGATAGTTACCCATATCCCAAAGTGTAAACCAGCATGTTCAAATTGTGTATTATGAACACGTTTTGATTTCCATTGTAAATTCTGATTTTCTAAATAAATTTGCTTATATATTTCTATTTTGTAGGTTTTTTGTTTTATTTTTATTTCCCTTTATTCAGAGTGTGTATACCATTTCCCGAGACTCCCTGGGTATGTGATTAAATCTGTAATGAAACAAAGGTGTGAATTCATTTAATATTGAGGTAACACGAGCGAAATCAACAGGGAACCAAAGCAGATTAACAATATATTTTAATTAAAATCTGAGACGGGCTTCGACTTTTTTTTAAATTAACATTTGTAAATTTAGTAGTATATAGCATTCCTTCTATTTCCAACGATCACCATTAAACTTTTATTAGCATTAACCCTCCGCAAACGTGACAGTGTGTTCCCGGATATGAAAAAAATAACAAACAAATTGCAGTGTTATTAGAAAAGGTAATATAATTCTTAGGTGCTGATAATATGCTTTATCGTTAACATGTGATCCAATTCCGTGTCAGTAAAACATCTATCTCATGAAGGTCGTGCCATAATATCTGAAAATATCAAATTTGTATTTACAAAAAATGGCGACTAAGGCTTAAATAAATATATATAGAACACGCATTGTGTAAACTAAAGAAGATATATTCACGATTTTTTAAAATTCCTTCATTCAGAATAAAGAATGGTGACACGAAACAGCGACGTAGACAGATATACAAAAAATACTAGTAGTTCATTTCAATTTGTCACTTTTTTAAAAAGTCATTTATCGGAGGCCATTAACTCGGCTTACCATTAACATAATACGCAACCTCTTCCGCTTACATAAGAATACAGAAATGCCCTAATCGGTAGACGAAGGCAAGGTAACACCAACCGCTACTCGTCAGTGATAAGAGGCTTTCAGAAGTAAGCTTGCGGTGCCGTCAATTTACAGGCACACGAAGTCAGCTATACAGACAACCCGGCTTGCACTGGACAATCCGTTATACTATTTGGACTTGAGCGTGATTGATTACGAGTTTAACGTCCACTTCCAATAAGGGTTATATCGTAGGGGTAATATGATAGACAAATATCGTAATTAGATACGAATGTTAATTTAGTATACAAATGTCGAAATACAACAACAAATGAAGAAATAAGAATTTAGGACTAGGACTACAAGAACTAAGAACACAGAGCTGTTTGGTCTTCCATATAAAACATTTTATTCGTAAATTTCACGGAACATCCTGTTTAATACTAAATACTCCATAGAAATACATAAAACACGTCATTTGAAGAAATAATTCACCCTTTCAACATACTTTCTACACCCCCCCCCCCCCCGAAAACCCCAAAACATCGATTGACAGAAAAGGGGTTAAACTACGGACTTGTCCACTGATATGTGAGCTTACTACCATACTTTGAAAACCTTAAAGAGTCGTCGGTTATTTGAATACATCCTGATTTAAAATGAATTGTAAGCACAAATTAGAAATTTTCTCGATTCTGATTGGTCAAAAAGTGTGGTCGGATGGACAAAAAAAACCTCTAAATTATCAAGGCGAATTACTGTGTACTTTTTCCATTTTTGTGCCCAATGATCTTCTTCAACTCAAACTTTTATTGGCAAATATCTTCAAGTAATTCTGCACATATGACCATCACACCATTTTCAAATATCATCTTGTCATATATTAATATAAACCGTTTTCAGGTATCCAAGTATATTCGTAACTAGGCAGTGACAGTATGGACAAATTTGTTTTCTTTAGCTAAGGCCTAGCTGCACTAATCAATTGTTACTTATTGAGACCATCACACCATTTTCAAATGTCATCTTGTCATAAATTAATATAAACCGTTTTCAGGTATCCAAGTATATTCGTAACTAGGCAGTGACAGTATGGACAAATTTGTTTTCTTTAGCTAAGGCCTAGCTGCACTAATCAATTGTTACTTATTGAGACCATCACACCATTTTCAAATGTCATCTTGTCATAAATTAATATAAACCGTTTTCAGGTATCCAAGTATATTCGTAACTATGCAGTGACAGTATGGACAAATTTGTTTTCTTTAGCTAAGGCCTAGCTTCACTAATCAATTGTTACTTTGAGACGGATTTTTTTTTAAATCACACTTTGATCTAGGGCCTATCTGGTTAGCATGACCTACCTAATAATAAGACTAATTTCCCGTTCTTAGACTAATCTCCTAACGTTAAAAATAATTTTGTTGATATTCAAATAACATTTTCTTTTAATAATTGATTTACCAGCAACTTGAAACTCAAGCATTTTAAATTTTCAGGATAGCAAGGACGGTCTAAATCTAAATTGAGAATATTTTGAAAAAAAGAACGCAAGCGCGTGGGCAAATAACGGCTTTTTAAAATGGGTGTAAAAATGCTTCATAAATAGTTCCGAAGAAAATCCCTAAATATTTGAGCTACAATATCGATAAACACGTTCCTGTTACGTATTTATCGGGGTTTAATGTCCATTTAACCATGCTTGAATTATCCATTAGAACATCTCGACGCTTTCGTGTCTCGTGTTCTATGATTCAAGCATGATTAAATGGGCAATAAACCCCCGATAAATACGTAACAGGAACGTGTTGTTCTCCTAATTACTTGTTAATTTGAAAGTGGTAATGCTTCTTTAAAGCAGAAACATTGTTATTAATTTATAACAACTAACTAACGCTGGCTCGCTAGTCTGGAGGTCGGGTGTTCGATCCTTGCATAGGCCGAGGCAGTTCATCCAGATTTTCCGGCGTTGTTCCGCAATGTCAGTGATGCAAGACGGAGGGCCTGACAAGGACAGCTGTCTAGTCGTTTGGATGAAACGGAAACTAAGGTTCCCGTGAAAACATTAGCGCGCATAATAACGTTTCTTTACAGTGACGCCATAGAGAGAGATAAACAACGGGGATTATTCAAATAGATTTTACGTAACAGAACTTAAGCTGTCTGAATGTCTAAATTAATATACATATTCAAAAATTAGTATGATTAAAAGATGATTATTACGACTTTTTAGCTTGTATAGACTTAATGATGTTTAAAGTTAGGTCTTTAGTATTTGATATAGGTGTATGAAGTTTGTTCAATTATCTGATCTTTTACTGTATTTGTTACAATGAACACGAAATAACAGTCTTATTTTATCAGTGCAGTATCCAGAAAAGAATTTCTTTAACAATTATTCTACGTATTAAAGAAATCTAAACACTGTCATCTAACTGTCATAAATAGTACTCGTCTAAATCTGATATTAGATTGTGGGCAAAGAAACTTTAATTGTCCAATAAGACACAATCTTTTAATCCCATAGAATGGCACGATACGGACCAATCACCGTTTATGTTGTATCGATATTGGTTGTGGGCGATAGGCTTATTTGTGATTTGTTGGTTGTGATTTGATTGTGAAGGAAATCATCTTCGTGTCGGGTATAGGGTTTCAAACAACGTATCTGTATATATTGATATGATCATAATATTCTTTCATTCTGGCGCAACACCTGTGATAGTTTAAAACATAAAATCCGCAATTGAACATTTTAATCTAGATATTGCTAACTTTGAAAGTAACTTTAAGAGGAAGAATGTTTTAGTAGAGGAATAAACTATTCACACTCGGTCTTGTTAGAAACTTTTTAAAGGTAAGTTCAAAATGAATATATGTATAATATTGGTAAACTTATCTTAATCCTATAACGATTAATATTAATTAGCTACTTATGTTTCTTGATTATAGACATTATTGTTTAATTCAGGATTTGTGGATATCGTAATATACACATCAAATAGCACAATAACTATGCCATATCGCGCCCTCTTAAAAGAGTAAGCATATCCTACAGTGTGTACGACACGAATTTGGGTAATTCATTCGTAGTATGCGGCCACTTCTTTGTTACTAAGACAAAAAAAGCAGTTTAACATATAACTATAATGTGAAAATATTTTATTTCTATTGATTATATTTGATTTAATTTTCAAATAGAAAACATGCTGCCCTCAACCACTGGGGCAGTATCGTATAATACATATCATTCAAATAAAGTAATCACAATTTATTAGGTAGCTAGATACCGGTACATGTAGCTAACAGTTATGTGTACTTAGTGGGATTCGATTTTTATTCACTCTTTTAATGTGGTTGTAAAAGGGGTTTCCCATTCACGCTGACAGTTTCTTTTTGGAAGCCCCGTTGCTTTTGCTATAAATGCAGCACTGCATTACATTTATAGGCACAACTAAGGAGTATCTCTAATTTCTGAAAATGAGTTTGTTTGCGAGACATAATACATTTGTCTTTTGTCTAGAACAATACAGTATACATCAACGACTTGAGAGTCTGGGTGGCTTTAATTGCATTCAACATGTTCGTGTTGGTAGTTGGCAACTTGTCATTTTCCAGATCCGGGTTATATATTATATTCAAAATGGTGATTTGATAATTTTTGATTTTCAAATTTGTCTGGAAGAAATTAATCAGAAGAATCAAGCTGGGTTCTAAAAATCCAGATTAATTAGAGATTGCCAAACCTTTCGCACAGGTGCTGGTAATTCATCGGGGATTAGTCAGTCATTACGGATCGGTATTAATTAATAGGGGTCGTCATTAGAATATTATTTAACCTAGATATAAAAAAACCAATCCGGTTTTACTCGTATATAACCGTGTAAAATTGTTTAAACAACGGTTTTATTTTCATCAGCTCATGGGTAAATGTTAGTCATGATAATTGGCAAGTGAGGGTTAGGAGGGTGTCAATGGGAAGGTTGTGTGACCATTATTACTTGTACCTAAAATGTGTTATTATTACTTGTCAAATATGCATGTAGTCTACTAAAACGCCCGTAAATGCAACATTCACCAATAATTCTTTATAAATGTGTAACCTAGCAGTCGTTCACGCTAAAATCTTAGGTATATTGTCTTAAAATGCTGTTGTGACATTGGGCTGAAAATTGGTATAATTTTGCTTTAAAAAAATTCGTGTCGCAACTATGATTTCTTCTAAACCACCCATTTCCGTAGTGTCGCTGTTTGTTAATTATTTTTCATCGGTACGAATGAGTACCGTTTTCCGAGGATTTTGCTAAGATTCTATCATGACAGCTGCCACGAATTGCCTGTTCCGCCAGTAATGGAATTATGACATCAAACGAACTCAGCTGGTTGGGCACCTTTATAAAGTTTACATATCTTTTATACCCTACTGGACTTATAGATCGTCAAATAACTTTTCCATGACAAATTCCTTTTTAAAGGTCAATCTCGTTTAAATTTTGGAGAATCTAACTGCTTAATTTTGTGTCCGTTAAAATCCTTTACCTCGGGGTCGAGCAACTAACTCAATAGGCGTTTTCAAACAACTCAAACCCGTCAGTGTCCATCTGGAAATAGAGATCGGTATCAAGTAGAGCACGTGGGTCGTGTACTTTATAGACCTTTAAAGGAACGGTGTTAGATTATCAGTTCACCAATATTTTGAGCTGGAATATTGAGACACTATTTTTTGACTCTTAAATTTCATACTACACGGATTTTTATTTCTGAGACTCTGTTAAAATCGGGATGGTACCTTTAAAGTTCACAATGCTTGGTATATAAATTACATCAATCAACATTAGCTGATTTCAGTTATACAGGTATTACAACTTTCAACATATCCGCTTACTACTTTCGTCAACTTCTTAACCCTAACCCTCGGCAAAAGTAATCCTCAATTTATTTTTAGTAGATACAGGCGCAAATGAAATGGCCACTGATAGTCCACCATAATGGTTGAGGGGAATCAAAAGCACGTCAATTGACCCAATGGTAGGGTGCCCCACCCTAAATGAATATCTCCAAATATCTCGACAATTACACCACAATACTAATATATTTAGAAAGCCTTAAATCTGTTTCACACATTTATAGTCACTAAATAAACGACCATGTTGTACTTCATAAGCTATAATCATTAAACCATACATAAATAATACTGAAAAATGGTTTGGAGTGGCGTCCATAACATCCAGACACTTTTGAGTAAAAGATAGGTTACGTGCCCTTGTTTTGAAATTAGTCTCGCTTAACTAGTCTACCGATCATTCTACGTCTAATTGACGGGTCGGGATAATCAGGACTACTTTTTTTACGAAACATGGAACAAGAAATTGAATTTAGAAGCACCAACATCAGGCGTCTCAACAATATTTTTAAGAACCTTGTAAAAGTAAAATGAAACTACTGCTTTGATCATTATTCTTCCAAGATATTATTTGTACTTAACCAAAATATGCAGCTTCTAATGGTACAGCTAATTATAAGGCAATTTAAAAAATAAAACGAGCGTAATTTCTAAAGATGCCGTAATAACCAAAAAGATCAATATTATTGCTATTCAGAATCGTCAACAATAGATTTTTTGCGGCTATAGTAGTGTTTGGTGTTTTGAACATTTCCGCATGCTGTTGCTATTTATAGCCTCAACGAGTGTGCGAGACTGTTAGAAATCAGTAGTAAGTCATTGAACTAAAACGTGCAGGATCAACGTGTCAAGAACAACTTTTCAGTTGGCACGTGGGGCACACTACCAATGGCAGACCTTATGACGCAGCGCTCACCCCACCCCCTCCATTCATCACTAAGGTTAATTAGTGCTTTCATTTTGGTATGATGCATCGTGACAACGGTAGATTATAACTGGCATTAGACAAATATAGTATAAAACGTCAGTATTTTATTTATGGTAACCAGTATTTGTTTTTGAAATCTTGTACTTAACAAACCATTTATAATCACGATTCATAAAATGGAAGCATAGTTCGTCATTCCTCGTGTTCTCTCTGGTTTAATATTTTTTTTGACTTACAACCTATTGCTGTTCATTCGTGTCAGGGTTGTCCAGTATTTATATTTTATTGACTGTAATTTCAAAAATGATACATTGACATATAAATGGTAGCGATTATAGACATTGACACTCTCGACATTATACACCTTAAACAAAGTATATAGATTTACACTGTTAATAATTCAGGGGTGGGTCAGAAAACTTTCAAAAGAATTTTTTTTACTTTGAGACGATATGATCTTTGCGCTTGAATGTTATCTCTGAATGTAATCGTCCTTACTGTTTTGACATGTAATTAAAATAGCTGGTTAATACTATTGCATGGTTCACAAATGAATGTTCAGATTTATTTTGAAAGTACTGACGGCTTTGTGCAAGAGTTGTTCAGTATTGCTGCTGGTAAATTCAGGCAGAATTATATTAGAAATATAGATTAAAATGTCTATGCTGTGTGTATATATTGACGTTGATCTTCCGTTAAGCCCCAGCATTATCAATCTCTAACCAAATTGCTTTTATTGTTTCAATCTTGGGACAATAATTTCTACTCCAACTTTCAATTGCAAACAGATTTCAATTCACATAATTTTGAATCATACCGGCACTCGTTGAAACTCAATTATTCGAAGCATTGTGGATTTCTCGAAACGCGTAGGCGAATCACGAACTTTTCAAATTAACAAGAGCTATAGATGATTATTGAGCTCTTGCGAGTTCCTGTTAGGTCGCATTTTGTGTTTTTTTAGTCGTATTGTGTTTAGTGGTCTGAATGAAAACGATCGCTAATCAAATGGGCAAACAGAAGAAAACGAAAGGTCATCAGTTTGTGTCTATAGTGACTCTCTGATGTTACGAGTTTAACTATCTCCCAACCCTTACAATAGTCAAAAAACATCCCACAAAATGGTTGTTAATTTAATGAAAACATGTTAAACTACAAGTGAATCAAATTTGGTCTCCAAACTAGCAGTTACTATTCCTATCGATTCCTATAAAAGTTCTCTTAACATTTTATTGTCGTCGGATATTTTTTTTCATATTGGCTACTTCATGGAACTCTTCGTTTGTGCTACATTTTGCTTCATATATAACCAGACTCAATATGGCCATGCAATAAACTAACAAATTGGACCTAAATACCTTAATCTTTTGAATTTATCGCTTCATTTATTAATTCCAGTTTGTCACTTCTAGAAACCTCGACTCAAACACACAGGAGTCCCAAGAGTGACGCAAATCAATTCTACCGTTACTATTTATATTTTGTTATAGTTTGGGCTAATTGTATTCATAAAAACTGAAATAGGAATATCAAAGGTCTTTGTTGTGTTATTTTATTGCCACATTTTGAGGAGGAAATCACAATTTTGTAAGGTTTTATACACAATCGTTGATCTACAAATATTATGCAATTGGGGGTGGGGTGGGGGGGGGGGGTTGAAGTTTTTTGATTTTAAGGCTAGTCCTAGATTTCTCATAAAATTGGTTAAGTACACAAAAATTTACTAGATTTTCGAGACGATAGCTCACAGCTATGGGGATACTCATATGGTCGTTCCGTCTAAATCTCCAAAAATAATGACAATCGAGTGAAAAGGGGATTTCGGGATACAACACATGCGTCAACTGTATTCTAACATATCTCGGCCATATGAGCTGAAACATATTTGTTGTGTGTAGAGTTACACCACGATCCTGTAGCTCACACCACCTCTGTTGTTAAAACTGACAGAACTGTGAGATGACTCAATTCCACCCACTCGACTGATATTCTGCTCATCAAGCATTGCCCTTCACTTCGGCCAAAATAGATACATGGTTATCAAGGCACTTATATGACATTCCAATAAACCCAATGTTTATAACCACAGAGAGCTGAGGACAATTCAGCTCACCACCGCTCCCTTCCCGGTTTGTTTATATTGCGTGCAGTGCCTTTGTAGTATGTGTGTCTTGTACCCAGGGTTGTTGTGTGGATTTTATTCATTTGTGACAAGGAATTTCTGCACTTACAACTAATAAAACCACGTTAAATTAAAGCACATTGCATTTCAGTTACCAGGTACTACGAGTGTAATGTGTAAAAGCGACTACCTTAACATTTATATCCATAATCATATCAAAAGTTATGTGTTTGGTCACAAATATATTCGTCCTAGTAATCACGATAATTATTATGTTTTCCAATGAATGTATGACATTGACAGATCGCAACCGTAGCGGACGCCATATCTTTAAATTTGTAACAGTATTTCTGTTCAAGACGACACTCTTTTATAGTTCATTTTAGTTCTAGATTTACCCTGATCCCGGGATTGTAAACTTTGTGAACAGAAACGATATTAGTTCTTTTCGTAAAATAATGAGTGAAAATAGAGAATTTCAGTGGGTCAATCCCTTCTTTAATCCAATTGGTAAACGTATTCCCTATCAATCGAATATATAGTAATACTATTTGCAATGGTGGGACATGATTTGTAAACCAAGTAATACTGACTGGTAATAGATACTAATGTAGCGTAGTAGACTTAAACCATGTGTAAACTGATGTGATCACTGCTGATAAAACCGTTAATTGTTACCATCGATTATGTACATGTGGATTTGAAATAAAAACGCCCGAAGTTGACCCCGAAGAAAAAAATTGGGTTCTGTTATTTGAATGATTATCCGAATAACTGCTGTAGAAGAATCTGTTTAAACATAGATCCTATTTCGTTTCGTTTTTATAGTTCAAAATTTGGTTTTATTTGTCTTTTCTACAATAGGATCTGGAATAGTTGTTATTATTGACAAGCTCTGGATGATGTGAGGGATAAGCCAATGAAACGGCCTGTTACGTCTTTTGATGCAGGGAACTGTGAGTAAATCACTAGACCGTCAACACCGATTGATTAACCAATGCCTGGCGTCATAAGGTTAAAGCCGCTCGTTTAACCTCTGACGTGAACTTCCACTATAATTTGCATAAAAAAAAACCGAAACGAAATATAGATCGATAGACCGTAAAAGAGATTTTCTTAACTCTCAATCCCGAAATTAACATAAGATGTTATCAGAAGACGCAATACGAAGACGTATGGTATTGTCATCAGTTCTTAATGAAATGGCATATATTATTAAGATCCTCGATATAATGTCTAGAACCATAGATACAATTTAATATACAATGAGCTAAGTGTTAGATATATTTTGTAATATGCCTCTCCCTATCGCGAGGCCAAGTTTGAAAGTCTGTTATTCGGCTATAAAAATGGTGATGGTTGTTTGGTACTATGATATTGTTGTGCACCTCTGGTGGTCATGTATTTAATCTTAAACTTTGTAGCATTGACTCGTAAATTCATCATTACATATCTCGCCTTTGGCATACCACGGATGAGATACTAGGGAGGTACACATGCATTGTTATCTTGGCTTTAAAGCGAATATACAAAAACAAAAACTTTCGTCTAATCTATTGCTTTGGGTTTAGTAATAGTTGATCCCGAAACAGGAAATGTTTACTTCTCAGAACACCTGGTACCCCTTCTCGATTGTTTAATAGTAGATTCACATACGTTCCAATTTTTGAAACGCGAAAGCGTCTGTGGACCATGATACATGCGTCAGAATATGAAGCATTTTGTAAGACCAGTTTGGTATTTAATCCCGCAGACGTACGTTGCGAATACCAGGATATTTTTTTATTGGCAATATTTGATCCAATCAACGAACTGTTTCTCTCAGTTTTGACAAGATTCTATTCCTCCCTTTGATGTGGGTTTAAACGGGAATGAGAATGACTGACAATTTAGTCTGCTCTTTGTTTGTTGCTTCTTAATAACCGCTGGCAGAAATAAACCAAAATATCAAGTTAGATTATATTTCTACGACTTAAACGAAATGCATATTTAAAATTCAGGAAAAAAATCACCGATTTTTACTAAAATTACGGTAGATGATTTAAAATCTATTGTCTAGTAAGAAATAAACGAACTGATTCTCTGGTGGGCATAGCATCTTACATCCATTAAATGCTCGGGTTAATTAGGTGCGTGGCACCCAAGGAATGTGTTGGTGGGCTTAATGACGTGCCGATTAAACTTTCAGATGGAATTCATCAAGATTTTTGGATGAACTATATATTGCAGCGTGTGTGTTGAACTATGCTAATGTGCTAGAAGCCATGTATGTCCGTTTTTAAGCAAGCGGGCATCGCCATGTTAATCATTAAGGGTTTCTGTTTAACACTCTCAACACACAAACACAACTCGTGTGCTTTCGAATTGATAACCGCGAGTAAAAGGCTATAAGAACAAATCTGATAAAAACACAGATCCTATTTCGTTTCGTTTTTATGGTTCAATTTTTTTGTTTTACTTGTCTTTACTACACTAGATTCTGAAAGAGTTGTTAGCATTGACGTGTTCGGAAGGATGCGAGGCATTAGCCAATGTTTTGCAGGGAACTGTGAGTAATCCACTAGTAATACCAATACTGATTGGTTAGTCAAATGTCAGACGACATAGGGTCAAAAGCCGCTTGTATGACCTCTGACATGAACTACCACTACAACTTGTCTGATTGCTATGTAGTGTAGGCCACCGAAAGTATAAAAAACTAAATATAGATCTGTATTTTAGTCAGATTGGCTAAGAACCATTGATACTAGGATCATCGGTATGTTCATGGTTATTGGAGATGAGACATTAAACACCAGTCGAGGACCAGCCAATGATTGTCGAACTAAATTCAAACCATTCACGCTTAAACTCAGTCATGTATACCCTGGTGAAGTTCTCAATATAGATACTATCTATTACATGACGTCTGTCATATTATAGTCTGGAACATCATGATGCGATACTGTAGAGATTTGTCTCATAACCCATTATGTTGTCAACAATACGCTTGTCTACGGTCTATCTGCCCAGGAGATGCTTTTCTATCATTTGATATATAGATATCCCAACGGACTTAATTAATTCGATTTTCCTAATTGCCCGATGAGAGGAAATTGCCAATTAATTAAGTTATAATTTAGGGCGAATACATACCAAAATACTTCTGTTAGTTATGGGTAGAAATCTTCATATGATGTAACTTGTATTGGTTTAAATGGAAAATCGGTATATTAATTATACAATAGGCCTATATGGATGATATATGTGATGTTATCTTGTTGTTCGGAACTAATGGCCCTATACATAGGCTAACATAGCGTAAAACCTATATAAGCCTATAAATAAATAGTCTTTTCGAAATCCGGAAAAGAGATCCTTGATTCGTGAAATGTTACTTTATATTGATTGCAACAATGGGATTTTTAAGCACAGGGTTTGTGTTGGGATGGTTGTGGGGGGGGGGGGTATTTAGAATCAAAATGATAGTTTTGAGAAAATCACGTTTGAAATCGTCTTAAAATTAGTGTTTCTTAAATATCTCAGATATAATGTATTGGGTACGATATTAAACTCTCGCTGTAAACAATAGATTCTGAGCGGATAAAAAGGCGCACTATTCGTCGGTTTGGAACCGCCAGTATTGTAGTCTGGTTTCGTATATATATATTCCAAAATTGTTCCAAATTGGACTATATAATATGTTCAAAATCAAACTAAAACGCCACTTTCTAATTGCTCTTATAAATTTGATTATAAAGACAAGAGATGTGATAAACACTGCCTGGTATTCCCGAAAGGTGACGAGTTTCCATTGAGTATCAAAGAGATACGTGCTGGTTAAAGCCATTTATAGAAACTGTTACACACATTAATATATAAAAAGGTGTTAATGGTATTAATGGTGTAAGATGAGCGTACTAAGTCGAATATGTAATAACTTTTAAAATTAAATATGGAAGGCTATGTGGGTCAGTGAGTAGGCGTGAGTATTGGTGACAAAGTGATCAAGTAACGTGGATAAAATGACTTTCATGGATCAGTTTTTAAAAGATCAAAGATGCAAGGCACAGCTTCATCTAACTCATTTACAACTGGATAAGATAAAAATACATCTTAAGCGTGGAGATTTAAAAGTCGATGCTATATTAAATTGTTCTTGCAATAAACGATGTCGACAATCATAATTTCCGGATTGAAACCACGTGTGTTAAACAAAAGACGTTAAGGGATTATGGGCGTTATGCACTCAGAAGAATATGCTTACTGATATTACATCGCCATGAATACACCCACCCCATACACGTGATTGTCCTTTAAGATGGATTTAATTGCATTGTATTCTCACCTATCGATCAGTCGAAAGAGAATAGTTGGAAATTAATTTACGTTTACTTTTCCTAGGTGAAAACTTGGCCTGTAAAAGTATGATATTCCTCTGGACATATGCCGAGAGTCACAACCCTAACCACCGGACAACCTCGTGTACACATAAAAGTGTACACTGGAATTCGAGAGTAGCTTTGTCGAAGGCGGGTATGCGAAGTCGGCTTTGCACCATCAGAAGCAGTACTATTCTTTCACACTTATTTATAAAAAGAACAAAAATGATTATTTTCAAAATGTCGGCGGAACTTTGTTTCATTGGTTGCTACTCAATTTAATGGACCTGGACTATTTAGTTAATATTGGTTACAAACATGTCAGTGTTTTTCTCTGGAGTTTAATGAGCGCCCCTGACATATAGCTAAGTAGGTCACATCTTATATTTCTGATAAGTAAGTGCATGTTAATTTGAATGCGGTATTATTAAAGGTTTAAAATTTAGTGTAGTCATTTATGTACTATTTCTAATACTAAATGTCAAGAAAAACGTGAATCACCGTCCCATAGGCGCAAACATACGTAGGTTCAATACTGCAAATAAATATTTTTATGATCTGTAATATGCTATAACCTTTATCTAAGCTTATATTGCACATAAGTCTTTATCTAAGATCATTTCAACTCATATATGGCTTTATTGTTTGTCAATATTTGCAATAAAGAAAAGTTTTTTGATTATTAACCTGAATCGTTGTTATCATCAGCATATAAAATCTAACCATGATATGTTTTTATTAAATAATAATCATTCGCGCTTATTTAAGGAAACATTAATAACATAATGAAGAAATGCTGATGCCGAATAACCTTTGTGCACTGCAGCAGTCTCTGGTTGTGAGCTTTAAAATGGAACTAAGCAAAACAAAAATAAAATACAGAGTTTCACTACATTGTAGAACGACAGGAGGTGTATAGTAATAATTCCCAAACCAGTATTTGTCCAAGATTTCGGCTTGACTTTATCTTTCCAAAAGAGTCATGGTGAGTCAGTGATGTCCTTGGTTCAATGTCGGTGCTGGCCTAGAAAGTTCATGTCAGTGTCTGGCAAGAAACAAGCCTAGTTGTACGGTGAAATATAGAGGTCCCGTGTACACATTATTTGGAATTCGAAATAAGATTAGTTCGTAACCGGGCACTTTGTCAATCACATCACTGTTTAAGGCGCACACCTGTCTTCGTTAGCCCAGTTGGTACAGAATAGTAAACGCCATTTTATTCCATTTTCATTCCGAAACCCCTTTCCGTGTATGTAGCATTTCTCTGTATGTACCCTTACATTTAAAATGATACTACAGTCACTGCAGTGGCGAACAATTGGATACACTATTCATTCAAATAGAATTGCGAGTAGTTTCGTTGATGAACATCTCAACAAAGATCACTTGCATTTTCGACAATGCAAAGAGGACTAAAACAGATTGACAAATAGAAACGGTTCTTGATACTTTAAAACCGTCTTGAGATTTAAATCAAGTGTGGGCAAAGGCTATTCCGTCCCTTCTTGATTAAATCAAGTCTCATTAACTGGCAATATATTACCTAATGTTATCACACTTGGTGACTTTAAGTGGTCCAGAGAGTCAAGCGAAACATGCCTAATCTTCGCAAAGAGCTCATCTCTGCCTGAGAAGCATTCATTGCAATCCTAATCTATTTTCGGAGCAGAACTTGGTTAAATACTCGAAATCCTCTTCATAGCTAGTTTTCCATGTTCATCCACAGACCAACGTACTGCGCACAATAAAAAGTAATTCCCTAAAGTCCGAGAGAATTATTAACTTATATCATCTGGTTTTGATATTTCTGATATTTACCATGACCAGTTTAAACAGTATCATATTCCCATAACGACCAACTTATAAATGTTTTTCTATTCATGTATTTAGTTTGGGTAATTGGAGTGTTTCTATTTTTACTTTGATTTCTATCAAAAACGTGTTTTAGAGAGTGCTATATAATGTTTTAAAAATAATATCAATGTATATACTACATCGTGCAGTGAAATAAATTTTTGTATATTTCCTTCTAAATATTAGATGTTGGCCTAATGGCCCACAACGAGTCGATGCCAAACCCTGTGGTTCTACGAGTCGATTACTAAAAAGGTATGAATGCAAGCTATGTGGTTTAAGGTACATTCCTTCTAAACCAGTCAGTATTGTTAGGGGCACTCGTTTCATTTACCAAGAGTTATAATCTATAACTAGTAATTAAAGAAATTTACTAATAGAAAAGATAGGTTGAAGGAAAGGAATAATATGCTCAATTGCAGCTAAGTCGATCAAACAGTTATGAATTTAAAAACACATACAAATTTCACAAAAAATATAAAATCATTAACATCTTAATAACAAGATTGTGCAACAAAGGGTAATAACACTGGAAGTCATTTTCTAAATATTAACCGAATTCTCCCCCCCCCCCCTTTAATATCATATAAATTTCAAAAGGATCATCAGATCGCTGTTAAAACCTTTGTGGGATAACAAGATCTTATAACCAAGGCCAATACCTCAGTGGTGATAACAAGATTCGACAGCACAGGTCAATAACTATGGGAAGACGGACGGTGACGACAATAACAATATACAACCACGTGCATAATATGGGCGTTAATAAATCCCTTTGATCATTCTGAGCGTGATATTTGATGTACGTTTTATTTAATTCCTTCTGGGCGTCACACTATACGTATGGACATCTTCCAATAACTGTAAACAAATTGGTTAGTTCTCTAGATATCAACTTCGGCATTTAAAAAAACAAAATATGTCAAAACCATTTGCCTAGACTTAGATTTTTGTCTTCCCTGTGGGAGGTCGTGTAATCAGTGCGATTAATTTATGATTCCGCCATGAATTGTGTCTTTGACACCCAGGTTAATTGAGACTTTGACTAAAAATAATATCTAGTACTGGACCATTTTGTAGTTTGTCCACTTTACTTCAATTAAACATTAATATACAAATAACACTACCATTTATAGAATTCTTCCGGTTTTTATTCTAACTTTGTGCAGACGCCCTCGCTTACAAAATTAAGTTTCTATAAAAGAACACTTAATTAATGTTTTCATGTTATTGAGGTTAAATAATAGCACGGGGATCACGCGGCTTGCCTGAAGGTCGGGGTGTTCGATTCCTGTATTGGCCAAGAAAGTTCATCCAGATTTTCCGGCTTGGTGTCCTCTTGTCAGTGATGTATGTCGGGGTGGGGACTGACAAGGACAGTTGTCTAGTCGTTCAGATGTGACGAAAACGGAAGTCCCGTGTACACACTTGCGTGTACGTAAAATCCCTTGACAGTTGGAATTCGATATAAGGCCCTAGCGCCGATGCCCGGACAAAATTTCCCTCATAGCACTCTGAAACACGATTTCATTTTATTTCATAGCAACTGGTTTGCCGAATGACCTAAAGTGCTAGAGATATGTTCGGTATAGAAGTCGTGAACTTTCCGGTCTCTCTCTCTCTCTATCTCTCTCTCTCTCTATCTCTCTCGGTGTTCGCCATTTGCCACAACAAATGCAATATTTTGTTAAATAGAATTAGAACGTTTAGTTTTATCCATTAATAATATTTTACGTTTACGTTTGGGTCTCTCGATGCAAGCTTTGGTACTGAAAGACAAATTAAATGTGCTAGAACATGTTCCTTTGCCGAATTTGTATTTATTTTGTTTTAAAATGATTTGACAGAAATACCCTTTCGAAATTAGATCGTAATCTATTAATTGAGTTAATGGTGTATTGAGAATCCTGTGTTGTTACATATGATCGCCATTTTCTGACATGTTATTAATGTTGTTTCCATTGAGTAAATATTAAATCAAATGCAGTAATTATAAAAGCTTTTATTTTCGTTCAATAGTTTCCCTCTACCCTATGAACTATGGAATCTTTGGACGTAAGAAGTAAGAAGTCATATTAATCTCCAACAAGAATCAACAGGGGCATATTAATTTAATATCACCCAAATTGTTGTAAAAAAGTGACCGACAATTAATAAATGTTATAGATGGACATAGATATTAAATTATTCCTAAGACATTGCCGAAACAAGGGCCAAAGTTGTTTTTAGTCTTTCTCTCACCCCCCCCCCCTCCTTTTGCATTTGTTGATCTTTTAGTTTTGGTGCTGAATCGAAGAAAAGAGTTTGAAAATACATTTTCTACCAGGTTTTGATGCATATTTACTTCCAGTTTGTGTATCGAAGAAAAGAGCTTGAAAATACATTTTTTGTCAGGTTTTGGTGGATATTTAAATCCAGTTTGTATATCTCAAGTTTCCATGGTGAACCTCATAGCTGCTTTTGAGCAAGAGATTGCCACATCATGCTCCATCTATGGAAGAAAGCGTTGAAAACCACGAAAATTTGGGGAAAAGTAAAAGCCGGTCTAAGAGTCAATAGGGAAATCATTTGCTTTTATAAAACTAAATGTGTTATAGATGTGTAACTCATATATAAACAAAGTAGTTCAACTGAATGACATTACGGAAGATATATGTATGTTTCCACAAATCATATATTTTTACAAATAAGCACTTTACATTCAAAGCAAGGATCAAGATGCGAAATATACTTATCTCGTATCTAAGACCTTGGAATGTGCTTATTTGTTAAAATAGATGATCTGTGGAGATAATAAAACAAAGATCGATAATATGACACTTACCACATCCAAAAACATTTACGTTTGGATAACAGTCAATGGGAATATTGCAAGATAAAGCTATTTAATGAATGCAGTCATACTGAAACAATTTTCGGCACTGGGATATTTAGACAGGTGTTTGTTACAAATTGTTAATTATCGATAACTTTTGTCATTTTGTTATGGAGTCATTTAAATTTTGGATATTATGAGTAGGGTGTGCATATACATAACATTAATTTCATTGTCAGTCACGTTTTGAATACTTTGAGCGCCGCATAATTGATAGAATTAAAACTTCTAGAACGAGTAAGCTCTGTGTTGCTAGAGTTTCTGAGGGACACGAATTAGCGATATACTCGAGATAATCTTAACAAATCTTCAAATATTCACAATTTGACTGAAATTATCAACATATTTAATTTCCACTATATGAATTTGAGCTATTATGGCAAGAACGGCCAGCTCTTTATCTAAATCCTTTGTCTCTTTAATATCTATTGGCGTAAAAACTTTATACTTTCTCCCACTACTGCACAAGAGAATATGGTTAATGTTTACGGAAACATTTATTTAGAGCCCAAACAACACATTACAAAGACAATAAGGGGTTAATATGTTGTGAAAAATGGCAGTCACTTCAGTTGAGAAAGAGAGTTGTTATAAAATGAGTTCTTTGTCTAAATTATCCTCGATGAAATCTTGCGTTACGCTTCCTTCCATTTATACATAAAAACATTGTAAAACTAATACAGATTGGTTATGTTATTGTGAACTCCAATAATCCGCGGTCGTGGATTTTTAATGAATAAATTGAATTTCGGAATTATATTTTACGATTTTTTTTTATCTTTTTAAATCACTTTGAATATTAAGGCCCTGTACCTCTTAAATTGATTGGTAATGGCTACACATTTTTCAATTTATATCATTTACTCTACAACGTAAGTGAAAAAAAATGAAAATAATGAATTAAAGTCGACGTACTTAAACTCCCTTGGGGGACTACATATTTGCGTTTATCATTGAGTGGCTCAGTGAAAAACGTACTGGCTAGCTAACCAGGATATCCCGAGTTCGATCCCAGAATTGACCTGAGAAAGATAAAAGGGACATACCTCGTGGTTTTGTGTCCAACAATCGACAGTTTACTTATAACAAGTTTAATCCCCGAACAACCCAGTAGTAGCTCCCAGATAGCTTTCGTCAGGAAGAGAAAAATTTGAGCAAGGGAACGCGTGTAACGAATCGACACCATATTATGGTGCTAGTCATAAAGTAAAACGAGAACTGGAAAAAGGAAATTTAAAACAGGCAGAATTCTGTTAACATTTTTGGAATAATATTTAAAATTACAGAGTTCGCCTCAATATTAACCAAATGTCACACTTTATACTGATCTAAATTAGAAAAGTTTAGTTCTTATAAGGTCCGCATCTCAGATATAGGAGTTTAATTTCAATACATTTTGATATTTTAACTTATACTTTAGTAATTTTATATTCTTCTTTTTTCCAGAATAATAAAGAAATACACGCCAGCAGATATGGAACTTAGTCTGTTATTTGGTTATATTATGTTATTACTGGCAGTCACACGTTGTATACATGGAAATAATGATGCAGAGATAGATCTTCAATCAGAATTAGATCACATAAAAACATTAGAAAACGAATCAAAAATGGATTTATTAGGAGAAATTCCGCAATCAGATGACAGCTATAGCGATTTACAAAAACGATCAAAGCTAGACCGCATGCCGGCCATATTTGGTAAAAGAGCAAACAAATTAAACAGAATGCCAGCATATTTTGGAAAAAGAACTCGATTAAATCGAATGCCAGCCGTGTTTGGAAAGAGATCGCGTCTCAATCGAATGCCTGCTGTCTTTGGAAAACGTTCGACCCTTGATCGAATGCCTTCTGTATTTGGAAAGCGATCAAGATTGAATCGAATGCCTGCGGTGTTTGGCAAAAGATCAAGATTGAATCGAATGCCAGCGGTGTTTGGTAAAAGGGATAATTTGGTTGACCTTATGCCTGAAGAATTTGAGAAAACAGATATGGATGGATTGTCGGTGGAATCAAACATGCTTGGACAGAATAAAGCAGCCGATGATTTATTGTCTATAATACAAAGGTATGTTTTTAAACGGCGATTATCTTGAACGTGGAAGTAGTTCTTTTTAAGATTTGGTTAACCGGTCAAAGAGAGATTCGAAATGGCAACAGGACAATCCACAGAGAGAGAGGGGGGAGTATTCACCTTAACGGCAACTTAAAACGAACCAAGTCGTTTAGGGCTAATATGCGAGGAAGCCGTAGTAGACGATGAAATGCACAGGATAGATGATGCATCAGTCTGTATATTCCTGCCAGTCCGACTCTTTGCAATATCAAATCTTTACTGTCATAGTCAATAACTCGCATCGTCAATCAAACTGGCATAATAGGTTTGCGGTAGCGCTACACCCAATTGCATATCAATTAAGGCAATTGTGTGCTCCTTCAGCAATCGCCTATACTTAGTGTGCTGTCAATGGGCACTGTGAAAACCATTTTAATTTCCGAGACTTACAATTCGAAAATCATTCATGTCTTACTGAAAAGCAATATTGGTAACCCGAACACCCGGACCAGCAGCTATAAAATATTTGTTATGGAGTAGTCATAGCCAAAGAATGTGTGTACTGTTGCGAGTTCATGTGTGAATTTTACAGGTCCCCCCCCCCCCGATCGAAACGTACCCACATAAACCTCTCTAACTTAAAGTTGATTCACCTGACTTGGAAAGGGATAAATATGACGATATGGCATATTTACTCGTACCTTGTCCGAAATCTTGAGTTGTTCGGGATTGTTTGCTTGATTTGCTTAACATGAGTTGTTTATCTTCGAAAAGGAGCTTCAGATACGGAACAAGAACAAAAGTTTCCAAGAGATTTTCATTCTGAATTGACCAGCTTCAGTCAATTAATGTTTCTTGGCGATTAACTTCTGAGATATTAGGAATGTACAGTTTCCTTTGTTTTTATATAAACTAAAGCTGGTTTCTTAAATTGAATGTATCTTTCTTTCAGTAATAAAATGACAGTAGAGGAATTATCTGCTCTAATGGCTCAGAATATGTATTTGTTAGTTCCACTTGTAAGAACATTCATAGATACCAATGGTAAGCTTAATTTTCACCACAACTCGTAACATTTCGTAAATGACTTTTACCACTCAACGTATTTACTACTATCTTCATAACTTTAAAATATTGTTCATCGTGTATAAAATGTAGTTAGTAAATAATTCAGTCTTCATTAATTAATAATCAATTAAATAGACCTTATCAATTTTATCAGTTTAAAAATGACTTTCAAATCAGCTTTCTGCACATCTTTGTGACGTTACACCCCAAATGCTAGAATTATTAACCCCGTTTATAGATAACACACAATAATTTGTCTTCAGTAATATCGAGACAGATCCGATTGTATTCAATATTTCAGCCTTAAAAGTCATCTGTTAAATGATCAAGGATGGGCCTCAGTCTATTCCATGATGAATGGTTGCTTCTTTAACTAGATTTCGCTTGCTATTTCTCTGTTATTTTGGAGTTAGCTTATTCAATTTTATATGTTATACTTAAAGAGACGCTCACGCCCCCACAATCGCCAAACAAAACACACGGCAGAACAATATTTTATTTTTCAACATAATGTTAACCATATTCGATTATATGATACAAGCTAATCAGTATGATGGACGCGGGCTGTCTCGTTCCTTGTGGGCAGTTTTATTTTACAGGTTGTGTAGGACTATCAGTCCTTGGAATGATGTAATTTAACAGTTAGTAATTAAGGTACTACTGTACAAGTTATTGATATTTTAGAACTAATACAAATCAATCATATTGGCAGGTCATTACAATTGTTCTTTGATGGAAAAGCTGCGATCTTGTACCTTTTCCAGAGACCATGTTAATTTAAGTCAGTGCCATGGAGGCGACAATGGAAACCGCATTGCCGCCATTGTGTCCTTATGTAGATCAGTAAGTGTTGATACTAGACGTTTCCTGGATTCTGAATAACGTTTGCTCTTTATTTAGCTAAATAAACAGTTAAAAATGAGCGGTCAATTAACGCGCCAAAATGGAATCAGTTAAAAATGCGCGGTCAATGAACTCGCCAAAATGTCCGAATGCCCACACCTTATTGATATAAAATAGAACCATTACTACTAATGATATGAAATCGATTTCTGTATTATTATTATTATTATATTATAAACACGTACATCCAATTAAAGATGATGGTGTGAAATGAATAGGAACTAATACAACGCACAAAAACATGCGGAAGTTAATTAGAATGGGTAAAGAACTCACAAAAGACATGCTGGATACTAATCAGCATGGTTTTAAACTATATTATTTGACTTAAACTGTTTCAGTGACATTTGGTAATTGGGCTAGACATACACACGACACAGTAAGATGTGCGCCTTAGATCATAAGGTCTGTCAGTGAGTCATTTCTATTCGATTCCCTGCTTTTACGTTACAATGAATGGTGTCGCCTGTCCATATCCCCGTGCCCCCCTCCCTTCTAAAGACTCCTACACGCAAGCGAATTATTGAAGTAATATTGAACCATATGTTAATTCCATATGTATCAAGTGGACGTTGTATCCGCGTAACATTTATTGAGAAATTTACAAATTCCATTTTAAGCATAAAAATTGCAAAAGTAAACTTATGACAACACACCATGGGCAAATTAAAGATCATTTATTTGATCGGACAATGGTTTATCTCCGCGTAACAGTTTTATAGAAAATGAACAAATTCCATTTTTAGCATAAAAACTGTTTAAGTAAACTTATGACAAGACTATTCAGTAGATTTTCATTATTTTTTTGAAGCCCAGGGTAGGATCTCATAAAGCTTCTTGTGCTGCGAATCATGAGCATGTTGATTGATTAACTAATCTTTCCCATTGAAAACTTGGTGCGATTTCCTCCCCTTAGATATTTTTTTTTTCATCTTTTCTCTATCAGATAATATCTTTTTAATAATCTTTTTTTTTCATTATTGTATACATGTAAAGTTAAACAAAACGGCCATTAATTCTTCAGAGTTCTATAATTGCCTTTCGGTGGTGATTACCAGCAAAGTCCATTATGGTCAATCGAAACTCCGTCGGGGTGACGCTGATGAAAGGATGAGAGAGTTTACAAATCAAATGTCCAATAAATTTTGTTTCTCGACACCATTTCTCTTTTCCACTTTACTAATTTAGAAATAACATGTCGCCGTGGAATACCGACTCATTTTTATATTTTTACACGTTAATGGTAAAAGAGTAGCTGTTTTATAACTTCCGGTACGAGGAAAAACATTGTAATGCAATTATCCATCAATTGGATGTACTAAAATCACACGCTTGGCTGCCCATTCTTTCATTTATGCCAATTTACTGCTTTCTCCATTTCGAATGTGAAGAGAATTCTTGGCCCGAGGTTTCTTTCGTTTTGACACAAACAGAATGGCTCTTTAAGATCTGACAACGCAATACTCAATCACAAAGTCGAATCCGGCGTTTTTAATTTTTTAAAAGTAATTATGACTGTGTTGTGCGGTGTCTGTTAGGCTTATTAAATAAATAAATAAATAAAAAGTGCATAATTCTAGGTTATTCACACTGAAGATATAGATCACATTTGAATATTAGCAAGACTTTTATAACAAATTATATGAGTTGTGTTAACGATATATAAACAAATTTTAACTTATCGCACCAATCATGCCGATCACCAGGAAGAAATGCAGCAATTCTCATGGTTATCTACTGTTTAATTTTATTTCAATTATTCGCTTGCGTCTTTAGCAGTGGGAAGAAACCGGAGTACCCGGAGAAAACCCCTATGGTTGGACAGGCGATCCAACTGGGGATTCGAAACCACGCCAGTTGACTCAATGGCAGGCTGTATGATGCAGCGCGCGCACTGTAAGCATTCGTCCACCCCCCAGCCCCCCCCCCTCGTCACCTACAGTAATATACTAATGTAGATAATGTAACATACATAAATAGACTCGACCCAATTTTTTTAGATTAAAGATAATTGCTGATATATCGATACGTTGCGTTACGTGTGCCATAAGGTGTGACAACAAATTGACATATTATCACCAATGGTTAGCTTATCACGCGTATATTAGTTAGAAGCGACATGTCTCAATTTCAGACTTAAATTTATCATAAATAACATCGGCGGGATTTATCGTCCCCCATCTGTCGAATAAAACAGGGGCTATTTAAAGGGGTTCATCCATTTGTCTATATATCTGTCCAAGACACTGTTTTGGACACAATACCTTCTAATTGAAGAAGAATTTTCAAATTGTTGTAGTTATTTATTAAGCGAGTGTTATGACTGCGTTCAACAATGAGCATTATCTGTGTAGGTTATACAGGAGGGATGAGCAATTTGTTTGGTCGAAAGTTTGGAACTTTTGATTATACGGGTCACACGAGGCTCGCTGTTGTCTTTTATTGTTTCATTTATTTAATGAATCACTTTTTTATTATGTTGAAACGATATCTCCTTGGAGATAACACAGCAGATATCGTTTAATCCCAAACGAACAATATCACACATAACATGAATTATTAAACGATAAAATATTGTTGTTATTAAGTTACCTATACAATAAATTTTTAATATATATTTGCAGGTGATGGGCTTATATCTGTTGAGGAATTGATGTCAATTAAAACGAGGAATCCATAAGTAATAAAAACGACAAACGGGGGCGGAAACTACAACATTTGACTAACAAAACCAGTTTCATTCAAACAGGACTATACTCAATGTCCATCATCTACTTAGCTTTAAAAGTGATTCTAGACTGTCCCTGGTGGCGCATTAGTTTGTAAAATATAGCACTCGAGTGCTATTATACGCACATTAGCCAAATATCACAGGCTATTAATCTTCATTATTGAGCTGTCTAATTGAATCGACAAACACTTTTTCTGTTTTCCCCTTCTAAAATAGCTGGGTCGTGTTCGATGGAGTGCTAACACCGTAACGTTTGTGAGATTACTGCAAAAGAAAGGTACCTCTGGACAACCTGGGTTTAAAATGTAGTTTTACTCTTTGATATGTTCGTTAATAATCCGGGGATTAGATAGACATTTCCTTGCCATTTATGTATGACCAGTGTTTTATTGTAGTAGGCCGTAATTATACTGATGATTCTAAATAAGTTGATTATTTTTACAGCTCATGTGTTTATTTATATTAACAGGGTATTTTAATTTAATATAAAAAAGTGATTCGACCACTTTGATTTGGGTTTTAAAAAAGAAAACTGTCGATTTAGAGTAATTCAGGTCACTTGGCAAATCTCAGCATATTCCAGTACCCTACCATCCAGCCTCGGCTGTATGACGATGTCCGCCATTGGAACTACTTTAAAGTTCTCGGATTACCAACGGCGTCGCTCTAGACGACACATTTTAAGAATTTCTTTATCATACAAAGCTTTCGAGGTCTGAAAATTCTAAACATTCTTAAAATGGCGCATTTTAGAACTTCTTTCTAAAAGCGGGACGTTTTTTCAATAAGTAAACCGGTGCCGCATCGCAATCATACAAGTGTAGGTACATATCACTTACCATTATTATATAGATGTAGCTGTAGGTACCGTTATCTGCAGAGGTTTGCCGAGTGTAATTCTAAGTGCGTTGGGTTGGTTGTTAACAAAGTTTTGGTTAGCTCTGTTAGATTGATTATATCTAATAATATGGTTTATTTTATAGAGTAGAAAATGTAAATTTTGTCTGAAATGCATATCCGATGTCATATATAAGTTGGATTTTACGATCAGCTATAATGGTTTTAAAATAAGACCGTTGTTGTTTCCACGAATCGCTCCACGTTACGCCACTGATACATACGTGCTTATAGCGTTCAAATGATTCACCAGTTCGAGTTCATTTAATCCTGTAACCTAAATGAACTCCTTTGAAGTATGGTTTAATAAAGAGTTTATATTCATTAGGCAATTTACTCACACTTGGATAAAAAAAATGCAACTGAGAAGCCCACTTAAATATTTTAAGATATGTACGAAGTGAGGTATGTCGACACTTCCTACGAAGTGTTTGGACTATTTTCGTAGGCGACAGTGGGTAATTCGAATGGTTTTTATCGTAAAGTAACAAAATAACTTTGAAGCTAAGCTTTTCTAAAATATATATAAAAGCAAGAAGTCGGTGTATCAATACATTTTTTTTAAAATCTTGTGATTTTAAAAGAAAATATTGAATTGGTAAACAGAAGATGTTTGCCATTTAAACAGGGTTGTTTCTTTTTAACTGTTACATTTTAAACTTTATTTATTACAAAAATTTTCTGACTGTAACGGTATGATAACCGATATTCACTTAGTATATTTCTGTCTGTAACCGTATATTATTCATTATTTTTTGACTGTAACTGCATAGATAATATTCATTAAATTCTATTCTAACTGTAACAATATCAAACAAATATCTTTAAAATAGGATGTAAAACCCTACTTTATTTCGTAACATTGTTTCTGACTGAAACAGTATAACCTATATCCATTAAATTTGTTTCAGACTGTAACGGTATAACCTATATTTATTAAATTGGTTTCTGATTGTAACGTTATAATCTATTTTATTCATTAAATTAAGCATAGCAGTGATGGTGGTTTTAATTGAATTGTTTTTCTTTCTTTTTAACAATTAGTAAAGGGGCGATGGAAGACATCAAACATAATCAATACTATATTTAATTTGCAATCATATCATGTTAATACCAGTGTTATATTGATTGTTTCTTTATATTCTTTTGAAGAAAAAAATCTTTGATCTAAATAATGTTGTCATTTTTACGTCGGCATCAAGTAATAGTATAGTAGCAGTAGTATATAATCGATAAGTGACATTTAGTAATTGAATATAACAGACGCCAAAATATATAGAAACAGCCACTGGTTTATTATATAAGCATGACGTTTCGACAAATATCCTCTTATCTTTATTAAGTACAGTGCTATTTAATAAGTTGTAGACCAGTACAGTGCTATAAGTCGTATAAGTTGTAGGTCAGTGCAGTGCTGTTTAATAAGTTGTAGGTCAATATTCAAGGTGAATCAAGCTGCAATATTGCAGCGGCTTCCTGTCTTGTCCACGGCTATAACTGATACACTATTCGAGGCTTTGCGTTAGTATGACTACATGTAAGTTTAATTGCAGATTTGTCAACACAAATTACCACAGATTGCATGGAAATAAGTAAATATGTAACAAATAGTGGTGAGTGGAACATTGCAATATCAAACAGTTTTCTGCGTAGCATTTAGATTTTATCATATTATATGTTTATGCGGTACAAGTTCGCCTTTTATTTTTAATGAGAATTGGTATATTAAAAGTTAAATTATGTGCAGTACTGTTTGGATTGATTTAATTGGAAATTAAGGAAGTTATAGGCCATTACCGTTTTGTCGTCAAAATTTGACAAAACCTGCTCACAGGAAATCCTTAGAATGATCAACTACTGTGACTATGGCAAGACAGGAGACATCATTTGTAGTTAAGAAGTAGATAAACATTTTCCCCGAAAGTCAATCTGAATGAATTTGTATCGGACACTCTGGAACATACAATACTAAATGGAACTATACGGCGTAATCTAATCAAATCACAAAGCATGACTCTACAGTCCTTACAAAACTATCCGGATATGGCGATTAAACAAGCTACTATAGTGCTATATTTCGTTTCGTTTAATACAGTTCAAAATTTCGTTTGACTTGTCGTTACTACCCTTGGATCTGAAAAAGTTGATTTAATTTGTGTGTTCTAGATGATGAGGAATTAGCCAATCAAACGAGTTCTTGGCCTTTTGATGTACGGATCTGTGGGTAAACCACTAAAAACGTCAACGCTGGTTGATTAATCAATTTCTGACGTCATAGGTCAAAAGCCCCTCGTTTGACCCCTTGCGTGAACTCCCACCATAACTTTTCAGATCTTCATGTGGTGTAGACAATCGAAAGTATAAAAAACGAAACGAAATAACATATATCTGTATTTTAATCAGATTAACACAACACTTTATCATCAAAATATTATTAATATTAATCAGTCTCTAGTACCAAAAAATTCGACAGCGTTAAACCTATACTAAATAAATTTTCAAAAGTCATAGCATTATACTTACCCCCCCCCCCCCCCCGCAGAAAAATTAAACTCATACGGGATATAAGACTAAGAAACACCATAGAAAGTACAATTTCTTTCGGAGATTTAAAATTCAGACCTATTGTCGGTGGTCCAAACAGTGTCACATAAAGACTGAGCTGGCAGGTCACCTCTTACTTGCGATCCTTGTTTCAATCACTGATGTGAGCGTATTATGGGTTTAATCCGAGTATCCCGGTTCCCTCCAATATCAAAGACACCTTCGCCTGTGTTAAGATGATAAAAAAGAAAATGAGACAACTTTTCACACCCGGTGGTAGTCGACGTTAAACACGAAGAATACCGCCAACTGAGTAAATTTGTTGATACTGTTAAAGCCATATTGTAAATAAAATAAACAAACCAACCAAATATCTAGAGTTTATTTACACAGTTACATAATTCATATTTACAATGTATAGCAAACTGATGTATTTAATGAACAAAAGCGTTTGTTTGTGTTACTGTTTTTCCAAATAAAATCCACAAATGGATGAAATATTTTTACTTTTATAATACTGTCACTTTCGCAATTTCAATCTGACATCAGCTTTGGTCGAATTTATAAAACATGGTTATCCACTCTATTTATATAATCTGGAAACGACTTAAATATGTCATATGAATTTAAATTAATCTCAGCTTCTGGAGCAACATTGGTAGTATGTATACGTTCTATCTTCAAATAACCATTCCAACACAACATATGTTTTGTCGCGGGCCGCCATTTTTAATCTGACTTGAGCAGCCTCAACCGACCTCGAAAGTTGGGTTAACCATAGTCGCTAACTATTTTGAGTTCAGGTGCGCATGGTCGAGGCCTAGTTGAACTATTGACATTGTTGGACATTTTGTCGAGCCGAAGGCAAATAAAGAGAGGCAGAAGAAAAATTTTAAATTAACACTTACACATAATTCTAATCCGGAGGATGTAAAATTTATTGTACAAAAACTTTTTCCGATATTTGTATTACTAACAAGTGACAGAATGGGAAATAAATATGAAAAATATAAAAATCATGAACAGTTTCAGACAACCATCTCTTCGACAAAATTCTCTTCTCATCAACAAACATCCACTGTTACAATGATTGTTTTAGTTGTAATGATATTATTGAAGGGTCTAAATTTCAGAAAGCTAATACTGGGGTATTCACAGTACAACAATCAAAATCCAGATATATCATTTAATTGTATGATTTGTCCTGGGTTTCTTGACAAATATATAAAACAATTAAACCATCGAATAAACCTCAACAGATCCCGAAATAGTCAATCTGGAAAACATAATGATATCACTGAGTACGTCATTGAATGAATGTGGTCTGGGTAAAATATAAGTTTTTCCTCTGAATAAAATAAATGGTTTTAATAATGAACTCTTAGAACAAAAACAATCACGTTCTATTAAAAAAAGTACAAAACACAAACTAAATGTGAAATGATAATTCATTATGTAAATTATAATATCAACGTCACAGTTCAAGAATTATTCCCCTTTATGACTTTTGACAGTGTTCTAACCATGGCGTTATTCTTATTGTTATATAATAACAATGTGTCTTTCCTTAATATTGTAATTTCTATATATGTAACGAATGACATAGAAGTACTTGAACTTTTTCTATTCTATATAAGGGAGCCACGCTAGCTCAGTGAATAAGACGTTAGCTCGTTAACTTGGAGGTCCTATGTTCGATCCTTACAGTGGACTAGGAAATGGGACAAGGGACAACGTATGTACATTGTGTATACATTGCGTGCATGTAAATGATCCATTGGCAGCTAGGATTTGATGTGAGAGTACACCACAGCGCCGCTGTCCGTCCAGGCAAAATTTCCCTCGTAGCACAGGGTATGGTATGGCGTAAGCCTGCCTTCGACAAGTTTACTAAGGTATAGATTCCGTTCTCTTGATAGTAGTATGGTCGATGACTTCTCGTCTGCTTTGGCGGAAGTGAAGCGCGCCAATTAAGGAGTTTGGCTTTTACCCAAACGGCAGCTAGACAGATCGTCTACGCTGATGTTAAATCATTTATGCTGAAATTAATTCATGGGTCTAGTCTACTCAATATAATATTAGGATAATGCATGGTAGCACTACAATCCATAGCTTCTCTGCCGATTAAACACAATAATCGAGCCGGGTAGATAGCAATTTAAGTTCCGTAGTGGCCCAATGATATATTGGCAAACAAATGCATTCTCTGCTTTTTGAATAGTTACGCGGAGAGATAAGCAATGCGCTAAGATCAAAACGAAATGACCCCCACTCCCACACCTTTTCTTTAGCGCCTGGGTTATTGAAGGCAGCCATGAGAAAAGTTTTGCCCTAACAACTGCCCCAGGCTCTTTGCTTGCACATTCAACTACATGTAGAATGTCCACGGTTCGAATCCGCAGATGCACTGTGACAAACTTGTAAAAGATAGTATTCGGATGGGGAGAAGGCGAAAACGTCGTTGTCCAGAAACAAAGTCTTGTCACTATAAAGTCTGTATACCTGACATTTGGAGTAAATAGATTTTAGCCTATAAAAATGAACGAAGTTTTGTGTTTACGGGAAGCGCCATGCCATTACTTTTCTTCACGCAAATAATTGGGAAATATACCTTTAATAGACATATGAACTAGTTCACGTCAATGTGTTCATGTAGCCGGGATAATGTATCACTGTATTGAATATATATAAACCGCAGATAAACCTCTAGAGGAAAATAAACCTATATCGATTCCATTTCAAATAATGAGCAACGCATTAAGATAATCCAATCACCAAATACAACAAGTTGGACATCGTCTAGATCAACCCCATAGTTTCAAGTCGCGGTCATGGGAATATAGAAAAATAGAGAAGATAACGCAAATGGCGACAAGACCCAGTGTTTCAGCGTGGTAAGTAGTGTAAGATGACCAGACACTACCAAGGTATGTGTGGTTTATAGTCACACTTGGTTTTGTCTCTGATATCTGACAGCGGATGTGGCCACAGATCACTAATTATTTCACCATTGACTTTAATGTTAATTCTCGTCTCTTAGACCGGTTGTAACTTTTCCCCAAATATTCGTTGGGTAAAACGGGTGCCCCAAAGCATGTATGAGGTTCTACATGAAAAACTTGCGATACACAAGCTGGAAGTAGAGACAGTTAACCATGCAATTTTCGGCCCTCCCTTTCACGTAACCAACGTCAGAACTCTTGTATCTTTCCGCCTCAAAATCATGAATATTTACCAAAACCTGGCAGAAAATGTATTTTCAAACCCTCGTCTTCGATTCTACACCAAAAACTCAACATAAATCGCCATGAAAAAGGGGGGAAGGGAAAGGGAGAGAAAGACTAAAAATAACTTTCGCCCTTGTTTTGAATCCTGCTGTTAAATGTAAAGCAACCGTAAAACCAATTATCACACAAAGGTCATGATTGATTTTTATAAACAATTAATCTTAATATTCCATATTACTCCAATCTATTATACATATAGGTAAATAAATGACATATTCGAAAGGTACCATTCATACACAACCATTTGTAATCCAAAACTTTTAGACGCTTTATTTACAAATGCATTATGTAAGATTTAGATAAGATAAGAAGCCAAAATAAAAAAAACTCCGAGAGTCAATAGGCAGATTTAGCTCTTGCAAAATGCATCTTAAAGGGAGGGACAATGTCGTTGCTAATGCTCACTAATACATAACTGACAGAACTAGTTTTAACACATATTCCAGTCCGGTGGGAATGGCCTCCGTGCCCATAGGATAATGACAACTGTTTTGCCGGGTGTTTTATACATCACTTGATGAATTTCTTGTGGACATTCTAGTCGGGAATATCATAAACCTATTACATGTACAAGGGGTTTATCCAATTGATGAGTTTTCAGGCGCGGATCCAGGGGGGGGGGGGGGGTCCAGGGGGTCCGGAACCCACCCCCCTGCTCAGGCTTGAAATTTTTTTTATGCGATTTTATTGGCGATTTAGACCTGTTATTTTGGAATTTACCTTCCGGAAATACGTCAGAATGAACCAAATTGAATCTAATTTACCAAATTATCGGTTGAGCGCAATTAGTTAAGCAATTATCAAACCTAGACCCCCCCCCCCCTGCAAAAAATCCTGGATCCGCACCTGGTTTTGTTGGTTTTATCATATCTAATACAAGGGAAGTAACTTCATTCGTTGTCGTTGAATGCTCCGCCAGTGACTTGAGGAAAATGGACATCAACTTTGTATTGTTGATCTTGTTATAATAGAAAGTAAATAACTTCGTAGGTTATCGTTGAACAAATCTTCAAAAGAAGCGGATTCTTATTTTCGACATTGCCCCTTTTTTACTGCTGAAAGTGCCTTTTCTCAGACCCAAGTATGTCCGTTCAGAACGTTTGCTTGGACGAAAATATCAGCCAAATAGCTCTTGTATTGCCTACAGATGCAAGGAAATGCAAGGATAATTTTCTTGGGGGACCGCCCCCCTCCCCCTCATTTTGCGGCGCTACCCCCTCCCCCAACTTTTCAAAATTAATAGATCCGCCCCTGTTCAACACCGTGACTTAAGCAAAAATGAACATCAGCATTAAAGTATCTAAATCTCTATTCTTAGAAATGGTCAAACGCATATGATAATTTAAAATAATTTAATATAGATGTATTTAAACTGATTAGCATACAATCGTTTCTGTTTTAACAATAATTTCTAATCGAATGGCAATCTCTTGTGTCTGATTATTCCAGTTAACACTGATAGTATTTTAGTGCTCATGCTCTCCAGATACGAAGATGTGGTCACTGCTTGACATGACATATGAAAAATGCCTAGCCTCGTTCTTCGAGAGTCCTTTCTTACAAATGGCGCTAAAAGGCATTATGGTACACGATTCGTGTACCGATGGTAAAATGTTAATTTTGTCTTCAACATTGTATATCAGAAGCCCACTTTTTGTCGGTAAGATCACAACATCAATGTGGGTTTAAATTGACAAATAATTCGTGTTTTCAGTGTTGAAGACTTTGGATGATACTCAGTTAGATACTTAGCTACTTTAACCATCATTTACTTACCCGAATAACCGAGGCTCCACGTACCCCATGACGTGTAATTGATCGAAAATCGGGTAAAAATTTCCCTTGTAGCGTACTGGAGCAGAAAAGTTGAACGTTAAGGAGCTCTTCAATCATTGATATACGTTTAGTTTATCATATCTAATACAGGGAACAGACGTTCATTGTAGTAAATGTCTGAAACAGTGTGTCACACTGAATGCCTAAAAGGGTCGTTACGATTTGTACGATTTTACGGATGGTGAAATAATGGGTATGCGCATAAAATGCATAGTGTAAGAGTTTAGACAAAGAGTCTTTGCTATCATAGTTTCAAAATAGTTAATGAAAAATTAATACATTGGAAAATCTTAGTGAAATCGAAGTTATGGCTGTTCAAAATTTTGATAAGAATAGCGTAGAATACCATTGTTAAGATAATAAACAAAGTCTCGATTATGCAGTTTTAAATCGCCTTTGTATCCGTTACAAACCGCAACCATTCGATAGCCTATAGAGTTGATTAAGTGTCCAATTAATAATATATATTTGAGGCCAAAAGAAAGACTTGCAATAGGCAGATTAGCTCTTAAGCAGCCGTGGTAGCATAAGCTACAACTTGCACTATATCAATAAAAAAAATCCAGTTTAATTAATGGCAAACACAGTTGTTTTCTTGCAGAAATGATGGCAAAAGAGAAACATTAAAACCCAAAGAAATGAGTATTCATTTATTATTTTTATTTCTTAGATCTATAATATATATAAAAAAACATAGAACATAGAAGAAGAAGTAGTGGAACAATGAGACCAAAACAATTGTAAAGTAATTCGTAAAATATTGTATTACTTTACATGTTCGAAATGATTAGGAACCAATGTAACTCATTGTAGTGACTTCAGGGTTGTTTCCCCTTGTCAGTTGTGCAGGATAGAAAGCCTATCCAGAAACAGTATGGGGTGAAACAACGAAAGCCAGGAAAGTTGTCATTCGATGAACAGTATAAGGTAGATTGAGACGCCGCTACCGGGGCAAAATTGTTCTCCTATCACACTACTTGATGTATGTATGTCTTCGTCAGCCCGGTGGTATGTGCAGAAAAGCAACACCTTAATCCGTCATTTTATTTCGAATATTTGGCGAATACTCCATAGAACGGTTACTCTTTCTAGAACATCTGATACGACTTATTATTTTAGGAGTTGTTCACATAGCTAAAAAATCATCATTGTAAATTGTTGTATATGACAAACCTCGTCTGTCACTCTGGTAATTGTCTTGCTGGGTCACAATATTTTATCTTTTATTCAATAGCTGCGGCTTCAGAAATTCACTTAGTTGTCGATTATGATAAGAGTAGTACACGAGGTAGTGTACTCTCTGGGATACCTAATATCACGTCTGGTTTGAGGAATCCATAGTTAACCAACCATTGTTGTGCTTTTGTGTCTAACGTACTTAGTTACCAGTAATCTTCAGAGGGTTTCCTTCATCGATTTGTGTTATAATAGTTGTTAGATGTGAAGTACTCATTTAAAAAGAATTCATCAACTAGAATTATTGTTTTACAAACAATTGTTTTTTGAGTATCAAATCATGCATGTCTCTCTGGGGATAAGAAATGTTACAGTTCTTTTGATTCTGCCCAGTAAAAATCATTTTTAATGCTTCTATTTATAATTTTGTTTTTCGTAGGCCTATAATAGAAACGAAGTTCGTCGGATCGACATGTAAAGGTTAGGGCTATCGTAAAGGGCAAATGTCAACAAATTCTAACACTCTTAACAAGAAAACTATTTGATGGATTTCAACCTTATTTGATAGCTGTGTTACTTGGTTTCTGTTGATTTAGATTGAATCAAATTAAATTTTTTACCTCGTATTATAGGGGTGGTGGTTATTGCTAGGTGGTGGTTGTTCCGATTTTCTAAACATGAAACTTTAACGCCCCATATTTTGGTAATTTGCTAACTTTTATGCAATACGCATATATCGAGTACATTTGACAAAAGATCGCACAAGTATTACCCCATCCATTTGACAGAAAATAGTTAAACGTTGTTAAGCACATGAAATACACACAGGATTTCGGGTTTTCGTCCCCTCCGAACGAACAGACTCTTTTCCTTGCCTATCCCTCCGTCCTGCATTTCTTACAAGGGGAAACTACGCTGAAAAATCCCGGGGAACTTTATCTACCCGGGACCTCTTGGTTAACATTACTTACTGAGTCACCACGGCTCACAATAAGTACAGGAAATGAAATGAAAAAGGGTGGAACGTCCTGTTGTTCTGCTCGGACTGGGATAATGAAGACCTCCTCCCAATAAGTGAACTGACATTCCAGTGTCAGTGAAGACGGGTATACAGTGAGCTATGGGGGAAAATTTTGCCCGGGCAGCGGCACTATGGCCTACTCTTTTATTGTATTCAAGTTGACACTGTCCCATCCGAACGGCTAGACAGCTGTCCTTGTCAGGCCAGATAAAGTATTGACATTAACGTTTAAGAGAGAGAGAGAGATAGAAATGGGGTTTAACGTCCATTCGACACAAACTAGGTCATTTCGGGACTAACATATGGTTCAACTTTATTTCAACAATTCACTTGCGCGTAGGGGTCTGTAGCAGTGGCAGGAAACCGGAGTGTCCAGAGGAAACCCACAAGGTTGAGAAGGCGCCCCTATCTCCATGCCACATATGCTCACACCAGGGATCGAAACCACAGCCGTAAGTCAGAGGTGACCGGCCAGCTAGAGGTCGAAGCGCGGCACTCTAGATCACTAGGCTATCCCCCCCCCCCATTAACGTTTAACACACAACATTCAAGTAAAAATGTTTAATACTAATTGATATGATAGATAAACCCTTTAAAACAAGGCATATTATAGATGAAAGATTACTTGCGATACATTAAAATGATTTACAATAGGATACTATAGAAATTGGGGTGTGTCTAGAAATTGAAAGGGCGGGTGTGTATTGATTTATTTGCTCTTTGTGTGGATTGTTATGGCGTATTTGCGAATGGAGAGAAAGAGAACACTTTTTACGTTGATTATGTTTTATATCTTTATATCATCCACAATACAGGAAACTACAATCACAGCGATGAAATTAAATATAAGCTAAATAGGTTTTCTATCCCCCAGCTTCTGTTTTGTGGTGGCATTTCCGAGCATCTCAGCCGAGGAGGCTGTGGTGTTCCCCCATCCCCTCGGAGCGCTCTATAGCATTTATTTCCCAGCCTCTCAATGATATCTAAAGAAATTTAAACCGAGAATATCTTTATAAAGAGGTTACGGTCCATGAGTCATGTACTGAGCCCCGGGAAATTGACCAGCCACTTCCTTTATCGGATTGGTCAGCTGCACAGACGCTACCCTGGATTTTAACACAGAGTTCTTACATGGGCACCTAACATGGGCGGCTAACCACGTTCCTAATGCATGTAAACCATATTTGGATTATCAGACTATGGGGTCATTGTCCGATTTTAAACTACCAGATATATTCTTGTTAGCCTATAGTTCTTGTTGTCATTGGTACTCGCTAACAACTTCAATACATTAACCAAAACATATTTTTACAAAACTAAGGTAACCTCTACAGTATAAAGACCCTATAGTATTATAATCTACACATATAAGAAGATACACTTAAACGATTATTCAGTCATTTTTAATGATTTATCTTGCTTATTGTATATTTATTTTGTTGTATAATTATCATTCATGTTACATTCTAAAATTGTAAAATGTCCCCCGAAAACTTTGGTATAATAAGAAGTGCAATATAAACATGCTATTATAATCTGTTTCTATAAGTTTTTAACAAATGTGCAAAACCTATCCTCATATTTTTTAAGCCAAGTCCAATAACTATTCCAGTTTTAAAATGATTTTATTATGAGATCGGTGATCGAGATTCTTTAAATTTAACTGACTCTTAGCAATACATTTTTTCGAAAATCCACATTTAGAGGAAATATAAAGTTTAATGCTTATACTCCCTGTTTCTAACTGATGCGCCTTAAGATGCTTGAATTTTACATCTATGTTCCATTTGATGATTTGTTCTAAAGGCAACATTTTAGACTTTTGTTTTTGAGTTTTGTAAGGCAGGTAGCAAAATTTTACGTACACGTTTCTGTTTCCCGCAATTCTCGTCGGCTTTAAACAGGTTCCGCGAAGGGACATTTCTAAAATATTTTTGCTGTGACAAAATGATGTTTGAATTTCAGCTGTTCCTGGAATCAATTCGTTTATCTCGAAATCTGAATGTTCTTTATCATAACAATCGCGATTTACCACGTCATTGGGACGAGCATTGGGGTTTGACTTCCGGTGTGCGCCTTTACTTTCAATAATATCCTTGAAATAGTTTATCGTTGGATCAATAGTCATGAATGTTACTTGTTTTTCAGAGGGGTGTGCCATATCAGATATTGGGGCAAGATATTTTCTCCTTACGGTTAACTGGTCAGACGTTTGTTTAGCAGAAAATTGTGCCAAATTCGGCTTCGTCAACAGAGATGTCCTCCGAGACCAATTGGTCCAATGTTTAAGACGGTTCAGTGTTTCTATACCTGGGGGAAATAAAGTATTTGCAGGCAAGGAATATCGTTTCTTGTTGGAGACGGAAAAATGAATATCTCGCAGTTGTGATTCTTGCGTGTCGACTCTTTCATCCAAGTCTTCCTGAATGTCTTTATTCATACTGAAAATTAACATTGTAAAGAATAGTTAGTATAACTATAACATGTACTTGATAATTATCACAATTTTTATCTGGCACTAATTGAATGTTGGAATGTTCATCTATTTATACTAGAAATCCATCTGCGGGCTTTTTAGAAACCATATACGATTAAGATAAAGAGCTGACGGTTCTGCAATAATAGTTAAAAATGGATAATGAAAAAGGAAGGTGTTGAAAATGTCAGTAATTATACTTTATGGTTATGGTCGTTTGAAGAACAATGTAGTCGCGTTTGTCATTGCTACCGTTGTTACGATGGTTAACAAAGTAGTTTCTATTACCTGGTAATTGTGTTCAAATCCATTGAAAATTCAAATCACCCGAAGTTCTCGCGAGTTGATTTATGTATAATTCATAATTAATATAACACTTCAGGCCAAACGAAAGATCTGCATTAGACAGATATAGCTCTTGCAAAATGCATTTTTACATTATAAGCATATACCATCCTCGGTTTCCCCAGTCATCTCATTCTGTTCCATCCCACTATACCCTGGGTTAATCCATAGGGTTTCCACGATTTCAAATTATCTGCCCTGGCCTATAATGTAGCTACAGTCTACGAACCAATCAAAAAACAGTTTACAAACCAATCGTTTCGCCTTTGATTTTATAAGGGTAGATAATCCTATTCATGTCCGTTTACTGAATGATTTATGTAAATCATGTATATATTTCTAATTCATTTATATTTCATTATATTATCAAAATCTGTGGTATGTTTTGCTGATTTCAAATATGTATAGCATCTATATGCTTGACTTTTGTAATTATTATTACCATTCGTTCTTTGTCTAAAATGTTTCATTCTGATATGTGTATTATTATTGAACTTATGCTCGGCAATTTGATTCAGTGTGAATTGTCCATGATATCACGTGGACATAATACTCTGGGAACGACCCTACATTAGTATTTGGACGTCTGGTCTGTCTCCATTAATATTATATAATATCAATAAATAGAATGATTTGGATTTCTCTCGTTTAGGCTGATTCCCAACAATGTCCGATGAATGTTACTTCCCCTTGCAAACTTCCTTTTCAATTATCAATTTATGGGATTGGTCGATAAAAATATCACAATCATCAAGGGCGGACAACTTGGAAACGTGTCTCCCCCAATAGATTAACCCAGGGGTTAGTGGAGTAGAGCGGAATGAAACGACCAGGGATACCGAGGATGGAAATACACATTTAAAGCCATCGTTTTCATTGAATAAATGGTCAATAATCAATTTGTTTCTTAACAAGCACGATCGTACTATGGAACAGGAAATAACAATGTTGCTGGATGAAATTCACAAATCAAATTCACCAAATCGATGCACAATTGTTCCAAGAACATACATGCCAATTTTTATTTCAATCTGACTTTTGCGAAAAGCTTCACCCCAAGAAGAACAAGAATAAGGTGAGTAGCGGTTAGCGACCAGTCTCTGGCGCCCCCCCCCCCCAAAAAAAAATAAGGTGGTAAGGATCAAAAACGACATTACGTCTAGTTATTCAAACCTAAGATCTGCAGATCTAAAGCAGTGATTTTCAACCAGTATGCCGTGTGCGCCGCGAGATCTTTCTAAGTTTACCGCGAAACTTTGAACAACACACTACGAAAATGCGAAAAACCACGTGATCCCGTAGCTGTGTTTTCTCTATTTAGTTTGAATCTGTGTCTATGGTTGTGTGCCATCTATCACTTGCCTTGTTTTTATTTTACAAAATTTATATATTTTTCATATATTTTGACAGGTGTGCCGTTATTTTTTCACGTGTTCCATGGTGTGCCGTTTGCAAAAAATGGTTGAGAACCACTGATCTATAGAGTAGATACGACGTGCATGAAGTTTGTCTTTATTGTTTTGATTTTATGTAAGGCAACTATAACGTTCTAAAGTAGAGAGATAGGCAGTTTAGTTTGTTGTCAAATAAATTACTGATAATAATTACCTATTTGTTGGGGATGCGTTCTGTAATATGTTGTGGAAGATCGTCACACTGGATTGCAAGAGATTATTTGTGCAAGAACTCATCGGACTTCTGTTGAATAGGATATCTGTATCAAAGAGTTTATCTGGCAAGGAACAACGTCCCTGTCTTAAGTTAGGGTTCCTCAAAGCTATTAATTCGTGTTCTCGAGTCTCCACAAATAATTTGTCATCGACCACTGGGGATGGATGTTTAATCATTCTGGAATAGAAGAAATAATTGAAAACATGGACAAATTCATGGGTTATAGGACATGGTTAAAATTATTAAAACCATTTCCTTCCTTTGTTTTGTAAATACATCATGAATACAAATTAGTTTCAAACCCAAACTATCTAATTGGTTAACACTTAGCATGTAGTTCTGGGAGGGAGCAATAACGGATTGATAATACTCAAAGGAATTGTGTGAAAATTTGAGAAACTTAATCAATGTGAATAGACATAAACCTACGGTAAGATGATTTATCAGTATTGTGACTCAACAGATCCATACAAAAATTTGACTTATTGTAATACTTTATTTCTGTCGTTCTTGACTTTTAGCCTGGAGCTTTTGGCGGCAATTTTGAATTCATGCAAAATTAGGCGAAATGGATTATGTTTGCAATGAATAACATAGTTTCAAAAAAATACATACATTGCATTGTCTGGAAAAGTGGGTGTACGAGGGGGTGATCAAATTTTAAAATCAAACCTTTTCGGCGGTTCAATTTTATTTCAATAATTCGCTTTAGGCCCAGAAAAAACCTTATAGCCGGGGTAATATAAATCACACCAGTTGACAGACCTTAAAATACAACGCAAGTAAATTAATGTGTGTGTGAAGACTAAATTACATACGCTGGACAATACAGTGGTTTATCAAGGAATTCTGATTGCGTTATACACGTAAGTGGCGCTCTCAAAATATCTCAACATTACTAATTCTTCTTTCACATAAAGACGTCATAATCTTGTATTTCACACAATATAAACAGTGCAATTTAAGGATATCATGATTTTGGAAAATCGTGGCAATGTCGTTCGTGTGGCAATATCTAATTAAGCAATATAGCATATTATTACAAAGATATATACCGTACAGCTTCTCTTGCTATCAAAAAGTTAATATGATTACCCATTTGTTAAGGATGATTGCCGTGGTACTTTGCGGAAGAAGATGGACTCATGAATACAATTGTTGGATTCAAAGGGGTTATATGTAAACGAATCCTTCGGACTTCTGTTGAAAAGGACATCTTCATCCCTTGGACGAAAGCGCATGACATCTGGTACAGAATTTCGTCCTCGTCTTAAGCTTGGTTTTCTCAATCCCACTAGTTCCTGTTCTCGGGTAGCAACGAACAATCTATTGTCTGTAGTTGATGTTCGTCGTTTATCCATTCTAGAATATCAGAAATAAATGAAAACCTAGCGGAATCCATAAATTAATGTGCTAAATTCATGAGCTACATTAATAGATATAAACATTTTTTTTTCAATGAACATAAACTGAGATAACTTGTAAACACATAATTAATCGACCATGATATAAACTCAAATAATACAGTTTTGTGGAAATGTTTTCTTTTCATCAACTGTTTCCATTTTTCTGTGTTACAGATCCTTAACTACACAAATCAGTGGACAATTTCTGGCGGCCGATCGTGGATCATATCATCTGATTTGAATATATATTTGTTGTTTAGAACTTACAATGTCAGTGTATGGTGCGTAGTGGGGTTCTTCTGGTTCAGTAATAGGGCATAAAAGAACGTAGAGAGCAAAATATTTTTTAAACGCCATTTTAGTTCAATGTTTTGTTTTACTATAAAACTGTGAACTTAATAATCATTTCCAAACGTTTAGTAAATATAATAATAGAACTGCATCACATGGAAACCAATAATACAAACCGGTGGACAAGACAAACAACATGGATATTTCAAGAAATAAACAAACAATGTCAAATCATAAGTGAATGGATCCGGCAGCCAGTAATGTTTCTATACAAACCCAGAGTTTGAAAATACTTAATCAAAACATCAAATCTAAAAGGCAGAACCTCAAATATATAAAATCTAACTACCTGGCCGACATATTTGCAGGCACATCTATCTTCCGAAAATGTCAGATTTCAACTGAGATCGCAGAATCTTGATTCTATATATTTCAGTTTTATTTATTATTATTACGTAGACTGATGACGAAGTAGGGTCAAACCTGTGATCAACAGACGTACATTGAGGAAACAATATATTATCATCCCTTTGATCACAATTTCGAAATTTCTTAATTGTTTGGCTAGTATGGGTATAACTATATGCTCAAATGTACAGTTTAAACTAACTTGATAACCTGGAATTGGTCGATGTTATCAAAACCTTTTTGTAAGCTAATTAGGATCTTTCCGGGTTATCAACACCTTTCTTGTAAGCTGATAGGGATCTTTCCGGGTTACATATGTTTTAAGTGTCTAATGAGGAATGATAATATATGTTTACGATGTGCTAATAATTTTAAATGACGTTGGCTATTAGTGTTATTAGTTTAAAATGCCAACAAAATTAACCAAATATTCAGGCAAGAAATTCCTTCAAATTAAGAATTCCACAAAAAACACCCTTAAGGAATGATCCTCATTGGTCGGTAAAAATAGCATAATTTGGAAACATGTCCCCACTATCGATTACCATAGGGGTTAATGGAGTAGAACGGAATGAAACCACTGGGGATACCGAGGATGTCCCTGAGATGACACCGAGTGTTGCAGCTTAAGATGGGGATTTCCCCCTGGTTAAAAAAAAAAGAAATCCAAATTGGATAACAATTTAATATAAGACGTTTTATGCATACACCTTAAGGAAATAGCATCCGAAAGAATTCCATGTCAGTTACCTTTGATTTAAGATGATTTATGTATAATGGGCCAGGTCAGATATAGGTGCAATATCTGAACTCTAGATTTGTCCTCCCGCGAATTTATTTAAGGTGCAAGCATATAATACAACAATGTGTTATATTACAGAAAAGATTCTTTTGGTGTAAGAAATATTTTTTTTAAAATGTTATCCAATTAAGTCATTTAATTCAACCGTAGGCGTAAGTTTTACAAAAGTTTTCTCATAAGGAAATCGTCGTACTGGGCTAGGCTTCTTAAAGATGCAATACATGAAGATAGTAGCTGAGACTTTGCCATCGTCCAGGATGTCATCTTAGGATAAGAGGAAATGTATGAAGGCATCCGAACTGATCTGCAGCGGAAGAGAGGGATTAAAAGAACAGCTGTATCGTGTAGCAAGTTCACCAATAATATTACTTCAAAACCAAAACCTCCTCTGTGTGTATTAGTTATAGGCTAAACATAGGGAACGAGAAGCCGTGAATTTACATGGGTAACCACTGTCGCCGAGAATTATATCAGGATTCTTGAATCGTGAATGCTCCGCGACCACATGACGAATATAATGGTGAAGATCGTCTCATTTTTGCACATGCCATGAACATTTATTGAATACATGCTATTTTTATAATTCATTTTAGTGATGTTCCAGAATACGCACATTGGCAGCATTCATTATACCATCGTCTTCCATTTTTGAAAACCCAGCTTTTTCGTAGAAATATGTTATGCTTGGCGTGCTTTTTTTTCTCTGGAGACAGTAATAAATTGGTTTATCCTTCCCATAGCTCACCTGTAACAATCCTATAAGCTGTGCTCTGAAATTATGCAATATCTGTTCCTATCTCTGTGAAACAGTGAATGAACAGTAGGTGTAATCATATTAAGTAAACCTGATAAAATACTATTTATATATATTCTTGTAAAACAAATCCAGTTGGTACGTTTTAGTTTAAAGAGTGGTAATTTTGAGGACATGTCGTCATCCACAAACATAAAATTCCACCGAGACTATGAACGCAAACATCTCATCAATAGTTTTCTTTCTGTAACCCAATCGGCTGCTAAGGTTCACTCTTTCGTCCCACCACACCAACAAGTTGCTCGAACAACAGTTCGACAAGACGAAAAGTGGAAATGTTACCGCAAAACCTCAAGAAAATTTATCATCTTCTATGACAATGATAGTTTAGTTGTGTTTACAACGATAGTTTAGTTGTGTTTACAATGATAGTTTAGTTGTGTTTACAATGATGGTTTAGTTGTGTTTACAATGATAGTTTAGTTGGGTTTACAATGATAGTTTAGTTGGGTTTACAATGATAGTTTAATTACAAAATAGTCAATGGTTTTAAATAATGTAGATTTTTGTACTTGATACCAATTACATAAGAAACTTGGGTTCACGCTGCCTTTCGCCCCCCCCCCCCCTACCCCCCACCCCTAAATGGGTCACAATTCTTATATATATAATTGTCCATATTCTTTCCTCCAGATGGAGTATTTTGGTTTATTTGCTGGATAACGTATAGGTTTTCAGACATTTTCTCTGGGCTCTTCTAATCAGGTATTGCTTACTCACTCTTTCTCACAATCAACAGTTGGCAGGAACGAAGAAAAATATTTGGAGTAGTTACTGGATACTAAAATATACTTCATAAACTTCCAGTAATCCAAACAAAAAATCCCCGTTTTAAAGTGTGTGATTTATAGGAGGTAATTTATGTGCACCTAATTAGGTCATATTCTATCATGGATTCTTTCTATATTTCATACGTATTTCGAAAGAATCCGGGATCGTATTCAACCCATCGGTATTCCAAAACCACTGACTGGTATTAAGAGATACAGTTCCTGGGGTGAAGAAACCATTAGGATTACAATCAGAACAAATAGTATTATTAAACCACCATCCACTGTGAAACATTGAAGCACACGATGAGGATGTCTGATCATTATCAGGAGTACTGAATGGTTGGTTTCTAAGAGGTGTATAGCAATCCCCAAGTGTATTGTTTTCATTTATTTCAACTGATGTCAGTCTCAGTTGATAGTTCAGGGATTCATCTTCAATGGAAAATCCCAGAATAGATGACCTAATTGTTGTTGCGTTATCTAGAATGGCAGTGTTAATCAGATTATAACTTCCGGTATCCAACGCGTTGTTTAATATTTCATACACTTTTTGTAATCCAAGCCAAAAATCTCCATTGGTCATATCACCGAATCCATTTTTATAATCAGTCCAATTTCGATTGAAGTTTACATTTCCACCTTGGCGTCTTTGAATCACTGTAGTACCTTTAAGTCGACAAAACACATTAAACGGTTTTTCAGAATAGGTTGGTGATATTAAATAAACGCCTTGATACGACCATTGTCTGCCCTCACTACAATCTGAAACAATTTAAATTATATTAGACAATGTTTTATTGATAAATGAATAGGAAGGGTGCATGACATGGTGATGGCTGATTGAAAACTGCAGGCTCGACATGAAAGGGTTAGGTACATTATCGCCAATGAGTTAGGAATGACGAAAGTGTCTGCAAGAATCCTGGCAGTATGTCCGTTTTTGTACAAATCTTGATAATTGTTTGGCAAGGTTTGTAACCATGGTTGAAACCTGTTTCCAAAAATGAAAACGGAACTAGTCGGTTGTCATATTACGAGCAATGGTGGCATCATGTCGGCTGTTAATCAATGACCAGCATCCAGCCAGGTCCTGCAACATATATAGTTTGTAGAAGGGAATACATCCCTATAAGGGCGGTGTAGAAAAATAAATGGAAACCAACGTCTTTGTAAGGGGGTCTTTCACGGATAGTCTTAAAACTGTTCAGCCAGATGTTAGATTTGCATTCCATTCAATACTAACAGCGTTCTCCCCAGTTTCTTGCAATCAATGGGGTAGGGTACTGGCTCGCTGATCATCCCTGGTTTATTCTCGGTGTTGGCCGACAAACGACCTCGCGATTTTACGGCGTTGTTTAGTGGTGCATGATAGGGGGTCAGGAAAAGAACCGAGACCCATGCGCACGTACCAGAACCCTTTATAGTTGGATTAGGGATAATAAGAGTAGCTTATAACGGCACTGCTGTACATTGCGTGGCGTATATTAGTCATTATTAGGAAGCTAAACCAAATTCCATTCCATTTATATACGAAAATTCAACAGCTCCATGTCATCCTTACCTTTCATAAGACGCTCACATCTTGGACCCACAAAACCATTTACACAGATACATCTCTTCGTCACAGGATGCCTAGAAGAGCCATGTAAACACTCCTGTGATAATATAGATATGAACTTTTAAAAAGCTATAATAATTGTAATTCTAATATACGAAGGGGGTACTTAAATACTAGGCTGGAGCAAGTACTTAAATACTAGGCTGGAGCAAGTTTTAAATAATATGGTAGGTTTTTCCAATAATAGTAGCTGAGGTACTCCTGGAAAAAAAGCCATCGTGGTTTTTTTTTACAAATTCATTATGACAGAAGCCAAGCTTAGTTATTGATGACACAGTTCCATTGTGACAGAGAGGCAATGACATAACCATAAATGCAGTTATTGCTGAAATGTATCTTGATCAGAGCTGTCGTGACTTCATTTTAGTTCCTCGGGGGGATCACAGTGAACCGCGTCCCCTACCTATACAACCACAGTAATAAATTGCAAATAGTGGATGCAATTAAACATTTATGGGCCCCCAAAATAAGTTTGTTTTTAACCATTACAAAACATGCTGTGCAGCAAAGATTACTCAGCTTAAGGGTACTGACTGCACTGATTCGTTTATTATTTTAACAACTACTTACCAATTTCTCATAAATGAAAGCACCTACACTAATGGTCATCACTGAACAATCTAAGTTGTCAGGTGGGTTAAATGTTATACACAGTTTTGAGGAAGGGATGAAGTTAACCGCCCCACAGCTGATGTCCCGTGTACAGTTTAGAACACAGTTAATTTTATTATTCGCTGTAAATGAACCTATATCTTGGGATTCGTCAACCAATCTGTCTTGACATCCTGGTTTCGTAGGCATGTTCGTAACCGAGCAGACACCTTGTACTACATCCAATCTACAATTAACGAAATCCCCTTAAACCCTTTTAATCCAATCACAACTTAATGACACGGTTCAACATCAGTACAGACCGTATGGTAATTTGAGACAAACGTATTACTTTTATTTCCTTATGTTTACGTATGGGATACGGTTTTACTGTAATTAGTCTACACAGGGAATTTGTGCAGAATTGTAAGGCGCTAAATCCTATTCCATTTAATTTCACGACCAATTTATACAGTTAAAGTTTGACACTTGTATTTAAAGGGGTCTCTGCCTTTGCAAAATAAAATGAGGGTGGCTGGAATGAACCACAAAACCAAGCTGTGACACTATGACGCTGTGTTTGGACTAACACCTAAAAACCCGAGTCCTGTTTCTCTTAACCAAAGAAAAAATCCAAATTTTAGTGGATACTTCAATTTTGATTGGCTAAGCACTAAAACCTATCCAATATTATCCATTCAAATTAATAAAAATAGGTCGCCAGGCAACGAAACATACGCCCACACATCAGCTAAATCGTCCGAGCAGTCAACAAGAGTTGTCGCATATTAAGTAATTATCAGAAAATCATTAGAATTTCTTTGGTTTTTATAAAATTCTGCCCCATGCTAACGTTTAGTATACGAAACATTTAATATTATTTCTAAAATTGGATAATAATTGAGACCTCTAGAGGGACCACAAGCTAAAAAAAAGTCAATTTTGCGTACAATAAGGGGCTATAATTCAGGAAGTTATAATCCGATATTATCCGTTGAATATCAAAAGGAACCAAGATTTTTGGGTTATAAACATGCATTTCAAGTTTCATCAACATCAGATTAAAATTGTGACCACAACCTTGATATACCATATTTTTATAGTATTCGTGTACAAGTGGCGGCCATTTTGTCTGTCAGTTTTGGTCCGATTTTCACGAAATTCGAACTCAACATTCATTACATTGTAACGGTGATATAATCAAACGTTTTTTAAAATCGGGTAATAATTTTGACTTCCAGAGGGACTACAATCTAATAAAGGCGATTTTTCGTATTCAATCAGGGGCCATAATTCAGGAAGTTATGATCCGATATGCGCAAATATCGAAAGGAACCAAGATCTTTAGGTTATAAACATGTATGTCAAGTTTCATCAAAATCGGTTCACAATTGTGACCTCTATAGGGTCCACAAGCTAAAACATGATTTTTCGTACAATCAGGGGCCATAATGCGACCCGATACATGCCAATATCGAAAGCAGCCGAGATCTTATGGGGATAAACCTATATTTGAAGTTTCGTCAAAATCGGATAAGAATTATGACCTGTTGAGAGTCCACAAACAAATTGTGGACGGACGGACGGACAGGGGCGACGACAATATAAGTCCACATGAAAACGTGGGCGTATGAAAATTGGATTTTATCCTAATTAGAATTTCGTGAAACTAGCCGAACCCTGATATTGCCGCATGTGTCAGTTTTTCTGTGAGTGAATCCACATTTTTCTCCTTACTATGAAGGCTTCAAATACAAAAAGTACTAAAAATCGAATCTCACCATAGGAGGAAAAGTCAGTAGAGAAAAACTCATAAAGAAAAGTAATATAGGCTACCGGATGTTTTGGAAAATTATAAGATATCATCCTAGTCAAAATGGTATATTATTGCTGCGCATCGCGGGCTGTGTCCGTGGGTGGATTCAATTTTCATATCCACTAAATCAGGGGAGATCAATTGGGTTTAAAGTCCTAATTTTCTACCCCCACCGGGCTAATGAAGACGGGTACTGTAGGCAGTGTGCTATTAGAGGAACTTCGTCCGGACACTGGTACTACTACGGCTACGGCCAATTAGTCCGGGAGCTAGGTGGGTTTTATTCAACATGAAAGGTGCGGAAGGTTTGGGATGCTAGTGGTGTATGGCTGGGTTAGGAGACCCCAGAAACCCAATTCTTAAGTCGCACCAGTGGTGGGTGTGGTAGGAGGAGCCAGACACCTATAGTACCCCAAAAAATCGGTTTATTCAACATGGAAGGCGCGGGTTCCACTTCAGTGGCATTTGATAGAGGATTGTGCCCTGAACCAGGATATATAACTTAAGAATGGAATTTCTGGTGGAAAGGTCACTTAAGAAGAGGTCAAGGGTCACCAATTTGCAATTTTTCAATATTACTCTGAACTATTTTTTTGTTTCAGGTATTTAACACAAAAGTGCATGGACATGTTATATTCTGGTAGGAGCAAAAATATGACATATTGGTTATTTTAAATGCACGCAAGTGTATCCTTGGGACAAACGAGGGGAAAACGCTTTAGAAAATCCCGATGTACTTACTGGACAAACTCTGGGATCGAACCCATGATCCACATGCTAGTGGGCCAGCACCTTACTTACCGATTTACCGTGGTTCTAATAGTCAGTTCATGTCTCCAAGTACATTTAAACAGCGTGCGTGTGTGTGTGTGTGACAGTAGAAAGACGACTTCTACCCTACCACTCATACATAAGAAAGAATACTCGACAATAAATTTTTCCAAATAAAAAAAGGAAGACTTACCCCCAATTTTTTATAAAGTGAATCAAAATAAGCTTGATAAAAGCAGCATACATCTCAAATTTACAACCTTATACTTGAATGTCTGAGACCAATCAAATATTCTGTCTCAGTTATTGATTTATATCATTTTTAGTTTTCCAATCATTTTTAGCATATTATACACACGAATGGACACGAACAAAATGTTAGTTTACAAGAAGTTTTCCTTTTATCTCAAGGTAACATTTAGAACTTTTAGATTTCTCTTGAGAATTTATTATGTTACGGCATTTCAGATAACATGAAAAATAAATTACGTGTTTTGTGCTATAACTAGATACAGTGAACAACGTCTAATATACATAATGTGTATTATGTCGTAACAAATGAAGCCGAAGTATTAACATTTATTTTTTTGCAAATTGAATTTCTAATCCATTTGCTTATTTCATTTTGAACCCCACAACGCAAATTTCTGTCCCCAATTATGACTGGTTAACAGTGCGATCAATTACCAATATATTACTACGTCACAAAATCAATCGAGATTAACAACGGCTCTTTTAAAGTGTCTGGTGACATTCTCGGCTACATTATGCCATAACCAGCAAAATAGATTTCGCTCAGTTAAATACATATTCCCGAGACTAGCAATACAGCATTAGCCGGGGTGCTGATGCACAGATTCCGATAAAGACAAACGATAATTCAGCCCTAACCAGTTACTTGTATTGACACGCCACCTACAACTGTTTCCATCACACTGATTCAATGAAATTAGCAAATATATTTCAATATATTCGTTACCCTTGTGAAATTGACAAAATGTAGCTTGATCAACAATATCTGGAATAGAAACTCCCAGTATCACGGTCAACAAGGTTCGATTCCATGCTTCAAACCAAGATTTATATCTATCAACGGGGCTCGTTCTCGCGTGACCCCAATATTTGAAATACATCCTTCAAATTCACACGATTTTAGAAAAGGGTGGGTAACTCCAGGTGGGATGCTCAATATCGATTGGGTTCGTCCTTCACTACCCTAATGCTTCACCGACGGGATTGGGGCACGCATCAGGGGCAGATCTAGGAATTTCGAAAGGGGGGGGGGCGCCACAAAATGAGGGCACTGACTGCGGAGACGGGGCACGCCTCTGAGAGGGGGGTCACCCCAAGAAAATTATCCGTCATTTTCTAGCATCTGTAGCCATTCCAAGAGCTATTTTTGTCTAAACGTTCGTTAATCATCGTAGAAATAGAGCCTCAAAATCGAGCAAAAAAGCTAGTTGAAAGGCACTTTTAGTAAAAAAAAAAAGGGCACTGTCGAAAATATGGGGGGGGGGGGGACGCACAACCATTGAATTTGCCTCTGTGCATCACACCAACTTTGTTGAAAATCTGTTCCGAGGTGCTAAGGATGACGACAGAAATCAACATTTTTGTACCAAATAGGATGCCTCCTCTCATGACCGCAATTTATCACACCAAATTCAAAAGAAAATCTGTTTTGTCCTGCAAATGAAGATATTGTCTACATTTTTGGTACTGTTGTGATGATCGATCATTACTGCTCTATCACCGGTAACAACTTCATTCCTGTATTCCAGTATAAAAAGGAGACAAGAACTAAGTGTACATATTGTTGTCCTACTTAGTATCGATGTCAACCTAGAGTATCCAATATAGACTTCTAAACAAAACCCCAAATATGACTTTTAGTATTTTATTATATTATGTTTTTATATGAATGAATATGAAAAACTGATCACACTTTTACTGCTAAAATTATCTTTCTATATATATATTATACATTAACAAACATTACATATCATCTACAATCAACTAAACTCTCATTAACTTGATTCTCTACAAGTAACTTTCACTCAACTACTAGTAGTATAAATGCAGTTTAACATTCAGGTCGGTCAACTGTTCAAAAGGAACTATAACAAGACCAGATAATTGAATAAAAAAACTGCCATTTATTAATCAAAGTTGGTGCTACTTATTGTCTGCAGGGGACATTTTCAACCACCAAGCCTGTATCTCTATCCAAATTACAGTGGATTTAAATATTAACGGCTTTTTCTTGGTCTAGTTCCTTTTGAACATCAATGTAGACAAATAATAAATACATGTACATGTGAAGAATAATATTGCAAACTTTGATTAATACTTTGATTTATGTATTTATCAACATTATCCTACTAAAATCATGCTTGATTCATGGTTAATAATAGATTAACTTTTAATTTTAATAATTGATTACAATAAACACTGTTGTTAATATTAATTAGAGAGGTGACCAGTACCTCATTTATTTGATCTGTCCATTTCTAGTGCCACAAAATACAAAACCTTTAACTGCTACAATGTTAACAAAATACATGTATAACAAATATAATCAAATCTTACAAAGTAACAATACATTCAACAAATTATCAAGTCAATGCTTTCTTACTGGATGTGATAATGTGTTTTTCAAATAGTTCAAAAACAACATTTAGGTGACTAATCCTATATCTCAACTTATCCTCATCTAATATTTTGTGAACTAAACAAAAGTATCACCCAAGAAATAACTTGGAAATTAAACATATTCATAAATGTAGTCATAAAAGTTACAGTATACAGTCTACCAATTTTTTTTTATATAAACTCAATTATGGCACATGCCTAGAAGCCGTTGTCACCCAACATTTCATATAAGTTAATGAATATTGGCTTCTGTGAAATCTTGTGATAGAATGACCGTGATACTCATTTACCAATCTATAATTGCATAAAAAATACATTCATACTCATCCCTGAATATAATATATATAGGAAAGTTAGTTCTTGGGTGAACTGTAAATGGCACGCAAATATTCATCCCAGTTATAGAATGCCCCACACAACATGATTGACAGCTACATGTGTCAATGAACAATCACATACAACTTGAAAAGTTTGTATAAAGTTCTGTAAAAATCTTCTCACATTCACTTTTGTAAAGATGAATAAATCAATTACACTGTTCCACGCACACTTTGGGTTATTTCCCATAGTTTATTTCGTTCTAGAAACCCATGCCACCACCCATTCCTCCCATGCCACCCATTCCTCCCATACCTCCCATGCCACCAGCTCCCATATCTGGTCCAGATTCAGGTTTAGGTAGCTCAACTACCACTGCTTCAGCTGTTGTAAGAAGGGAAGCAACTCCAGATGCATCAACTAAAGCTGTTCTCACAACCTGAAATCGATATTACAATAAAAATATGGATGTTTTTTCTATTCAAAACTAAATACGTGTTTTAAATGCCCCCTCCCACTTTGTTTTTGGAAGCATGTTTTTCTGGGTAGCTATTGAGACCTTGCTACTCATCAAAAGCTACAATAACCAGGTAAATATTAGTATGTCAAATACTACACAATTCACTGGTTTCTTCATTTCACAGTTATTCTCCATTCAATTCATTATGTTGTATTCAAATGTCATCCTTTGATGTTGGCCTATTGTTTATACTAGATGGAATATTGGACATGCATCACAATTTCAATGAAATACACACATTAGATGATGTCTGTAATTTAAGTTGTTTAATGGACTGAAACAAGAAATTGTGTAATGTATATTGAAACAACACTTGGGTCAATGCTCTATAAGTATCAATGTATTACTGAATAGCTCACTCTCAGCCATAAAACAGCACTAAGATACAACATTTGAACCAGAAGGTACAGGTTATGATTCCAGTGCTCTGATCTTCCATTTATTTAAAGAAAATTCAGTTCTTACCTTAGTAGGATCAATAATTCCTCTCTTGATAAGATTATCATATTCTCCTTTTAATGCATCATATCCAAAATCATCTTTACCATTTAAAACTTTTTCTACCACAACATGAGCATCTACACCAGCATTTTTAGCTATTGTTAAACATGGTACACGTAATGCTTTTAACACTATTTCTATACCTGTAAAATATATCAAATCAAATTATAATACATTTCACATTAAAAAGATTTCTTAAGAAGCATCAAACTAAATTACTCATTCCCGTGTTCAAATTTAAAGTTATTCTAACTATTATTTCTAACTTTCCCGATTATGACCGGATAGCTGTGTTTCCACATATCATTCCGTCAATTACACTATAAACTCAGAATGCCTCGTTTCGCATTTCTGTCCAAACAAGGTAAAAAACTGCTTCGTTTGTCAGGAGTTCTAAAACGAGGTATTTTAAATTGCCCAGATTTTGAAACGAGGTATTTTGTTCAGAACGAGGCTTGGTAAAAATGCCTTGTTTACTAAACGTGTTTTTTTCAAGACAGTTATTAGCAGCATTTGCTATTGGCGAATTTGTAAAAATTAAAATTAATGTTATTTAATACGAAAATAAAACCAGTAGTAAAATTCTGTATCAGGCTGAATGACAGGAATGATATATCAATCATAACTGGACGATGGTCCTGATTTTATCTTGCTCCAATACTTATATACTACTTTCATAAATATATACAAGTAGGATTTTAATATTGTACTGAGCAAAAATAATCTGGCTCAATTCGTATACTGAGTAAGAGTTAGCGCAAATGTGATTAACATAACTAAACCTGGCAACTTTTCTTTAAACACGTCAATCGCTTTTGGCTTTTATTGGCTTATAACAAACCTTTGTTGACTAGATTATGATAAAACAGATAACTCTCAATATTAAACATCATTGAAACCCGGGATACATTTAATCTTGTGTATCTAGCACTCATATCTTTCACATTCGTTTGTAAAAATTGTTTAAAATCACCAAAGATCATTTAATTTGTACTTGTTTCCACTTAAAGCTGACTTGATTACTTTTGATAAAGAGTGTCCAATTTACAAGTATTTAATTTCTGAAAGTTTACTGATTAATTTTGATAATGCGTGTGAAATTAACAAGTGTTTTATTTCTCATTCACGAAAATAAAAACTTGTAAATTGGACACTAATCAACAAAATTTACCAGTCACCTTTAAACTGGACGCAAGTACAAATTTGATGATTTTAGGCAATTTTTAAAAAATTTATACCAATATTCACACAAATTTCGGATATTAAACGAATGTAAAAGAAATTAGTGCCAAATACACAAAAGAGCGAGAAATGGGGTTTAACGTCCACTCGACACAAACTAGGTCATTTTGGGACTAACATATGGTTTCATTTTATGTCAATAATTAAATGATACCAGGCTTATAGTATTAACACCTATTAGAAAATCCAGCTACCCATGAATGCTGTTGCTTTTAAACTAAACACTAGTAAATGTATACAAGATCATTAACAAAGCATGCTTTATTTCCAATCCCGATAACATGTGCTTTAAACAGCCTTTCGTTTTGGTAAGATTTATTTTTTAATGCATCACAACTAGTCTACTTGATTCAATATACTGAACATAAATTGAGAATATAGACTTAGTCACCTGTTTTAATATCATCATTTTCTGGTTTAATATCCTGAAGTGTTTGAACACATCGTAATAGAGCAGTGCCGCCACCTGGTACAATACCTTCCTCTACAGCAGCTCGTGTAGCGTTTAATGCATCATTTATACGATCTTTCTTTTCATTAACTTCTAGTTCACTAGTTCCACCAACCTATACAAATACAAACATTATACTCTAAATTCCCTCTCAAGATAGTATGTATATTACACTGAAAATCCAAGCCAGTGCTCAGGGAAAAAACCTACTTCATTGACAGCTGCTAATCCCTCATCACTTTATCAAATTGTAACATACTGCCAAACCTACCATACAACACAATTGACGAGTGGGCATCACACTTGATGAAATCCTGATAAACACACCTTTGAACCATTTCAATGACAGGGGTGGCAAATCATGTACCGAGAATATGATGTTGCATTTATATTCAATTTGGACTGTATGAATCGTCAAGTCAAATAAACTATATTTAATACCTTTAATACAGCTACACCATTAGATAGTTTAGCTAATCTTTCATTAAATTTTTCTTTTTCATAATCAGATGTGGAGAGTTCAATATCATCCCGTATCTGGTTCATTCTTTTCTCTATTTCAGCTTTATCACCTTTACCCTGTTATAATATAAAATATATAGTCAATGAATATCTAATATTTTACTTTATTGAGAATTTATATAATAAATACGCAATGAATGACTAGCATCTTGAAACTTTTAACATCCTCATTTGCCTTTTAGGATAATATTTTTTCTGTGTCTAAAGTGCAATTTTTCAAACAAGGGTGATTGATTTTGGGTATTGTACAACTGACAGACAACTGCTTAGTCTTAGCAGAATATGCTCATTCGCCTAATAAACATATACATTAAGGTTGAATATATTAATTAGACAAAGAGCTCTGTGTCCCAAAACATATGATGGATGGGTGAACAGACAAACAATCAGAGACATACCTTCATCATCAGTGTATCATCTTTAGTTATAATAACTTCCCCCACATTACCAAAATCTTGCATCTGTACATCTTCTATTTTATACATACTGGCTTCATCACCGAATACCTAGTTAATCAAAATTAAATATTAAGTAACAAACTCTCCATATAGATAGTCATCTCAAAACAAATATTAGAGTTATATTTGAAACATGATCAGAGTCAAAAGTTTTAAAACATTACTGTATTGAGTTGCCATTAAATTGATAAGGAGAAGTCTGGAATCTTAATACTCTTATATTAAGTAACAATATTCTCATCTCAATGGTCTAAATATAATGGTCAATAAATGAATTAAATTGTATCAAGGGGTGATGATAATATAATAATAATAATATACTAAATTGCACCTTGATCATTCTCTAGCATCATATCAATATATTCATGTTAATATATACATAAACTTTTAAGTATGATGCATATTCTATTACTCTCAGTGACAAATATTATTTGCTTAAAATATAAGGTTTGTACCTGTCCACCAGTAGCAATGGCCATATCCAATACAGTATTCTTTCTATTATCACCAAATCCTGGAGCTTTTACAGCACAAACTTGTAAGCTTACTTTTAATCTATCAACAAATATAGCAATAATAATCCCATTACAAAAATTTCAATCAATTAAACCACTTTAAAGAGGTAATTTTCCATAATATGAAATATTAGATCATGTATCAGGCTGAATGACAGGAATGATATTTAAATCGTAACTGGACGATGGTCCTAATTTTATCTAGCTCCAATAATTATGTCTTACTTATCGCATAAATAAGAATTGTTTATTTTACGGAGCAAAAAGATCATTGCTTATTTTATTAATGTAACTGACAATATAAAGATTTCACAAAAATTTTGTGATGAAAATCCTATAACCTGGGTTAAAATATGTTATGGGTTTCGGAGGTTTCTTAATTATATGGTTCCAATAGGGGGAAGATTGACAGATAATGTATCCGGCTATTCAATTACAATTGCCAGGATGGCATTTACATAAATAATCAATTTTAAACATGGGTTGTCTGTGTTTTTTTTTTTCAATACTGACAAGTTTTGAAAAATCTTGGAAGGTTCATTTCACCCCACACTGCAATTCGAACCAATACAGCCACCAATCATACATCTATAACAAATTTGAATGTTTACCTATTTAAAACTAATGTACTTAGTGCTTCACCATCAACATCTTCAGCTATTATAACTAGTGGTTTTCTAGCCTGATTAGCTAACTCTAATGCTGGTATTATAGACTGCACACTAGAAATCTTCTTCTCACTAAATAAAACTAAAGCATCTTGAAACTCACACTTGGCTCCTGTAATATACAAGCAATGCTTATCATTCAAAGAATGGATTTCATTGCAAAAAACAAAATAAATAAAAGAAAAATTGGTTATACTTTCACAGAAAAAAGCATGGGCAATGATATCGTTTTGCAAATGTCCCAAGCAAATGTCCGAAAATTTAAATGTTGGCTAAGTGGGATCTACTTTTAAGACCTAGTTATCTATTTTAACTAATTTCAAAGGAATAGATAAAATAAGATCAATCCTCTTGCATTTCTGCACAAACTAAGTTAATAAAGATAGACATGCGACCTACAGACAATTCTTATTTCGTTTAAGACAGTGGGTCTTCAACCTTTTTTGCACCAAACCTCAACTAAAAACTGTTCCTTGCCATGACATTTGTCCTGCGTCACAAAGAAGTCAGTGCCCTATTCACCGTCAAAGAAGCAAACTTATCGAAACTTGTATATTGGTAGACAAAGGCTTTTTAAAATTCTGTATCAGGCTGAATGACAGGAATGATATATGAATCATAACTGGACGATGGTCCTGATTTTATCTAGCTCCAATAACTCTATATCTTACTTATATATACAAGTAATATTCTAATATTGTACAGAGCATTTATTAATCCTAACAACCACTTAATATCAGCAAATAAAGCACTATCAACTTATCTGACAAGAGATTTATAAATAATCAAATATATTCATAACAAACCTTTAGCTGTGTTCATAAAATATGGAGAAATGTAACCTCTATCAAATTTCATTCCTTCAATAGTTTCCAACTCATCTTTTAATGTTTTACCATCCTAAAATAGAGTTTAATTAAGATATAATAATATGACTAATAATGCCAGATTTTTGTTGAGTTTTGTTACCACCATTTTGGGATTGTCTGTGGTGTTCTCTGCGTATTTGTGGGAGCTTGTTGCTGAAGTCTTGTGATTTGATGATTCAATTAGTTCAAAAAGCTTAAAATCAAAACAAGGTAGCTAATAAAATTGATTTGCATTGAGCGATGACAACACAACCTAGGGCAATTCAAAAATATGCACAATAGTTGAAATTTAGCTCATCGGACGACGAACAGTTGACCAAAACTAAGCAACTGAAAAAACTCGCCAGGAACACACTCTCGATCCAATTCTAACCTTTGGTATGTTTTTACTACAATAAATATTAAAATAGATATGATCAACACCCTACTTTACGGCAACCACATATTACTTTACAGTGTCCACTACAAATCCATTAAATCTAATAACAAAAGTTTCCAGTAAATATACACTGATAATGTACCAACCTTTACAGTAATAACTCCATCACGTCCAACTTTCTTCATTGCACTAGATATTAAATTACCAACTTCAGTATCACCATTAGCAGATATTGTAGCAACCTAGAATCAAACCAAATACAGAATCATTACAAAGTGAAAAAGAATTCATTAATGATCAAAAGTTCAAATTACTTTCTTATGATCTGACTATTTTCATCAATTTTCGTCTTTGAGGTAGGGAGTAATAACTTCAAATGTATATGTATCCATTAACATCCAGATTTAACCAATGCTGTTAAATTTAAATCATGAATTTATCTATTAGTCATTCTTATCTAGTCAAAAATACCTGAGCAATTTCTTCTGGTGTCGTCACATTTTTTGACATTTTTTTCAATTCTGCTACACACTGGTCTACAGCCATCATAACACCTGAAGAAAAAATGTTTTGGAATTTAACTATCCTAATTCTCTGCACCCACACGTCCAATGACAAGAGGGTCATGCACCATGGGAAAATCTCTCAATACATTCCAATTTGTACACAGGACCAATCTTTCTGTCCTATCCAATTGAGTTAATACTCTTACAGTACGGGCCAGGCATTTGTTTCTTCACCACTAACATCAAGAAAAGAACTCTAGACAAACATAGGGCCTTGTTAATGCAGTGTCGTGCTCACTGAGCCACTGTGGCTTCCCAAAAAGAGGAGCACCATATCAATAGATCAACTTGCAATAAAGATAGGTTGCCAGGCAACGAAACATACGCCCACAGCAGCTAAATCGTCCGGGCAGTCAACAAGGGTTGTCGCATATTTTTACTTTTTGGGGGGATGAAACATTTGTAATACACTAAAATCTGATTAAGAGTAACAACTCATTATGTAATTATCTGAAAATCATTAGAATTTGTTAGCTTTTTATAAAGTTTTGCCCCACGCTAACAATTAGTATAGGAAATATTTAATATCATGGATTTAGCTGTTCAGTTATCAAAATTCATTGAAAATCAAAATACTTGTTCGTTTCAACACCTTAAACTCTGTGTATCAATCTGAAGTCAATCGGATGATAAGTTTGGCATCTATAGTGTCACAAGGTTTTTTGAAGTGATCAAGGGAGATAACTCTGGAAGTAATTATTTGAAATCGCCGAAAATCAGTAGGTTTCTTCGTCTCATGACCTTATACAGTGTGTGAAATTTAAAGTCAATCGGATATTAACTTTGGCCTCTAGAGCGTCCACAGGATTTTTTGATATGATCAAGGGCCATAACTCTGGCAATAATTATCAGAGATTGTTGAAAATCAATAGGCTTCTTCGTCTCATGACCTTAAACACCGTGTATAAATTTAAAGTCAATCAGATATTAACTTTGGCCTCTAGAGCATCCACAAGATTTTTTGAAGTGATCAAGGGACACAACTCTGGCACTAATTATCAGAAATCGCTGAAAATCAAAAGGCTTCTTCGTCTCATGACCTTAAACACCGTGTATAAATTTGAAGTCAATCGGACATCATCTTTGTCCTCTAGAGCATCCACAAGATTTTTTGAAGTGATCAAGGGCCATAACTCTGGCACTAATTATCGGAAATCCGTGAAAATCAATAGGCTTCTTCGTCTTATGACCTTAAACACTGTGTATAAATTTAAAGTCAATCGGATATTAACTTTAGCCTCTTGATCATTCACAAGATTTTTCAAAGTGATCAAGGGTCATAACTCTGGCAGTAATTATCGGATATTGCTGAAAATCAATAGGCTTCTTCGTATCATGACCTTGAACACTGTGTATAAATTTAAAGTCAATCCAATATTAACTTTAGCCTCTAGAGCGTTCACAAGATTTTTCAAAGTGATCAAGGGTCATAACTCTGTCAGTAATTATCGGAAATCGCTGAAAATCAATAGGCTTCTTCGTCTCATGACCTTAAACACTGTGTGTAAATTTAAGGTCAATCGGATATTAACTTTAGCCTCTAGAGCGTTCACAAGATTTTTCAAAGTGATCAAGGGTCATAACTCTGGCAGTAATTATCGGATATTGCTGAAAATCAATAGGCTTCTTCGTCTCATGACCTTCAACACTGTGTATAAATTTAAAGTCAATCGGATATTAACCCTGGCCTCTAGTGCGTTCACAAAAAATTGTGGACGATGGACGGACGGACGGACGGACGGACGGACGGACAGACGGACGGACGGGGGCGACGGCAATATACGTCCACATTTCTATGTGGGCGTATAAAAAGCACCTCATACCTCTGCGGATTTCAATGGGGTTAGCTCCCTTGCTAATTTTTTCAAAGCCTTCTTTGGCTATAGCTCTTGCAAGAACTGTAGCAGAAGTGGTACCATCCCCAGCCTCTTCATTTGTATTATTTGCAACATCTTGAACTAGTTTAGCACCAATATTCTGGAATTTATCTTTTAATTCTATGCCTTTAGCAACAGTTACCCCATCTTTCGTAATTTTGGGACTTCCCCAACTCTGTTCAAGGATAACATTTCTACCCTGAAAAGGTAAAATAAAAACCAATAATCATTGACTTAGACTCGAAGAAATGGAAACTTTATATTTGGAACAAAATTCAATTGGTCAGACCTCAGTTTTGGAAACACAATATATTAGATGTAATATCAATAAAAGAAATTCAATTGTCTATTAACTTACTTTAGGTCCCATTGTAACGGCAACAGCATCAGTTAATATGTCAACACCCTGTAACATCATCCCTCTGGCCTCTGCACCAAATTTTATATCTTTCGCATAACATCTTGCTAAATTAGGTGAAAACTGACGGGCAACCGATGAGCGTAAAACATTTGGTAGTCGATACATTGTTAAAATACTGAAAGAGAATTTCAGAAAATTTGAATAAACCAAAAGATTAAGAACACAGCAAGCCCATAGACAGCAGCTATTATATATCAAATGTTATACAAATTCTCATTCAGACATTTAATCATATGACAAGTCCATAATCAACCTTCCTATGACTGAAAACTACACTTTTCATTATCTATTTTTAACCTACATTTCTTCATGTAATGTTATAATCACTGGAACGATAAAGATACATGAAAATTGATGAGCACATATTATGGATTCATTCCCTATTTCCCTTGAAAATTTCATACACTACAGTCAAGAAAAATAAGGAATTTTTCTTTTTAGTGCAATTATTATGGATAAAAAATTATTCTATAAATTTTTTATTTTATAGATTATATAGGCTTTAACTTTAACCTAAGTTAGCTACCGCTTTTTTGTTTCATCACCGATTTGGGCCATTTTGGTATCATTTTGTGTCTTCTTCCTTCACACATTCATTGCCATGACGACTAACCCACTGAACCACTTTTATGGGTTTTTTGTCTCGTAGTGCCCGCGTACCAATTGGGTTTTTAAAGGGCCAATCCCGATAACTTTTTGGGGAATAAAACTGCTTAATTTTGTGTTAAAATCCTTTAAAATCCATTACCTAAGGCCCACCAACTAACCCGATATTTGTGATATGCTTGTAAATAACTTAAACCTGACAGTCTTCATCTGGAAATGGAGACCGTTGTATTATACAGTATCTGGATAAAACCAGACTTTTTTCTATAAAAATAATATGTAGGTGAAATTTACCTTTTGTTATCAAGTACAGTGCATGGTCATTCACTGTATAGACCTCTCAAGAAACGGGAATCGATTATCAGGTCACCCAATGAAAAAATTGACCCGAAATCTTAAAAGGGTTACGTGTCCAGATAAGCAGTGCTGACGTTCACGTCCAAACGACTCAATATTTTGAGCTGAAATTTTGAGACAAGGTAAATACACCATGCCTCTATATTTTGGTCCATAAATTTGATCAATACTCGGACTTTAATTTTTGAGACTCTGTTCTTATCGGGATTGTCCCTTTAATAACGGGGGACCAATCATTGAATAAAAACCGATCGTGTCAAAGTCCAGACTATTTCGTCAGTTATGGTTTTGACACTATGCCTATCAATAAAAAATTAAAGCGTCAATAATTCGAAATTCTCTTGGACTATGAACAAGATATTATCCTGGAAGACGAAGTCTAGTCCTCAAAACACGTGCTGTTGTAAAACTAAAAAAAAAGCACGTGTGGTTCTATCTGGAGGTTGGAAATTACATAACAAATGAGATATGGCAATGCTTCTCGAGCTAAAAAAGCTACATAACAGGTTGCATCTCAACATACCCACTGAAAATTTACCTTGTTGGAGTCAATTAGAGCAGGCTGTTGCTTATTGGAGGATAATTTTCAGGATACTTATGTAGACTTCTTTTCTAGTTATCACCTTGGTCTTCGAGAAATTTTCAGGTCTTTTCTCCAACCGGCGGGATCAGTTGTTGGGTGTTCAATCTTTCCTTTAAGGTTTTTTGTAAAATAAAGGCCATGTTTCCCAAAAAGCATAAATTTACATCTGGGAGACATTCAGATTGGAAATATAAATCAAATTAATTTTACTATCAAAATCAAAGTCATAAAAATTTATCATTTTTGCTAAAGTTTATAACTTAGTAAATAAAGTCTCCCTGTGATTTGGGTTATGACCCATGCGCAATAAGCGTTTGTCAACACGTGCGTTGAAAGGTCATCCGCTGATGCAAGTAGTTCGAGAAAATTCTTCTAGCAAAAATGGTAGGTAAATATTTGCGCATTTTATGCGAAATGTAACATGGTAAGTTGACTGGAAAAATTAATGCTGACGAGTATATTGATATACTGAAAACAGTTATTGAACAGAAGATATTAGAGCCCGTGTCAATCATTGACAGTTCGTTGTATAATTGTGAAATTTGTGGAGGGCTGGTTATTCATCTTATTCTAATAATGATGGCAATGCACGCAAAATGCTAAGGTCTGACGATTATGGATGAACTATAATTTTCATTGGCCGCAATACAAAGCCCATTATGTCCAGGAGACAGACTAATAATGTTGGTTTTATGGGGCCTTCACTTTGTCATTATCATAATGATTTTATATGAGGCACCCCCCCCCCCCAAAAAAAAAAAAAATTGTGAGGCGTCTCATAATAATATACATGTATTATGTATATTATAATGAATCAATTTCAAAGGATTCAAGCAACAACTTGAACATGATGACCCCAAAATTGCATATGTCCAGTGCCTTATTCCGGAGAGGCACTAATAATGACAATGAATGTGAGCGCTTTGTTATAATGACATAATTGTGAGATCACACATGATGCGCAATGCTGAGTGAGATTTGTTGGATGCCCACGACTTGATCAATGCGGCATCCAAAACGGTATAGTATGATTAGTGGGGTGCTTCAGCCCGGAGGGACGCCCATTATGTCGAGAATGGTGGGCCGTCCACAACGAAGTCTACCAGAAGAAAGACAACTGAAGATTGTTAGTAATTTTCAAGGTCAAATTCATGATGGGGATGTCATTGGTGTAGGACGAAGCTGCGAAGGGCCTTGCGAGTCATTGGGATGAGATAAATATAAAGGTCTGGTGCATAATATAACCATTGGTAGTTCGATTTTGAAATAAAAGTAAACAATATCACTGCTGTCCGGCAGCCTTTTTCCTCACTATTTTTCCTCACTGTACATACTTCTCTCAGTGTTTCGTTTAATTAGAGCTAATCTCACTGCTGTAAAGAAAACAAATTCTTGTTTCAAATTATGACTGGTCAATAGTCTGATTAACAACCAATAGGTAACTGCGCAACAGAGCTCCGATCACGATTTTATTATGCCTTATTGAGCAGCGCATAGTAGAATATTGCAGAAAAACTAATTGTGTGACAAACAAGGCTAACAACACGGATATAATGTAAACCTGTTTTGAGACGAACAACACTTTCACCTTTTTTAATACGTTAAATCACTGTGAAGCCCCCTAATTAAATGAAGGATTGTAACTGAAGCGCTGTCGGGTTGCTGTGTTTGGGGATAGATTTGATTGAACAGGGAGAATAGACACACTCACTCAAAAGGGATTTCTCTCTCTCTGGTGTTGGTCTTTTTAGCAGTGGAAATGAAACAGGAAGATTTAAATTTCAGTCTGTCAATGTGTAGTACTTGTATTGTTATGGAAATGTTAGTTCTATATTACAACTAAATCTGTAGTGTGGACTATGGTCGATTCATAACTTTTACAACATACGATTGAGTAGCACTATAACGAGTGCTTGTAACGAACAATGACAGAGAATACTATATAACCTTGATGTTGGATTATCCTATTATGGATTGACAGTAAACAAAATTTAGATGTCAAAGCACTGACCTTATGAACTTTATTTTATTGTCTTTTCAGGCTCAAGCATTTAAACGATTCATGCCTATGTTTGATAGAGTTCTGGTAGAAAGGTTTGTTCCTGAATTAAAAACAAAAGGGGGTATAATGATTCCAGAGAAAGCGCAAGGAAAGATTTCAGAGGCAACTGTAGTAGCTGTTGGTGCTGGGGCAAGAAATAACGTAAGTTTGTTGTCGTTATTGCAATACCTTTTTTTTCCCCTTAAGGACAATCTCAGTCTACATGCATAAAGTTGTCTAAATCAACGTGGATATTCTGCTGTGGTTATAATAGAAAAGGTTACTGTATAGGTCAGTTAGCTCAAGATATCCAACTGCTAAAACACTTGTCAATAAATTTTGCCCAAGCCCCCTGCGTTTAGCTGACTTAGTGTTGGAAAATTTGTATTGCTTGGGAAATTTCACAGAGAAAACAAACTAGCCTTTGTGATACACAATGGACATTACACCTTAATAAAAGGTAGGTTGATGATCTTGTTTAGAGATAGATCTGGGAATAGGGATTTTAGAGTGTGGGTGTACTGTAGCCATGCGTGTAGCTTATTACTATAGCTGTGGCATTAATTGGATGGGTATCTCTCACTGCAAATGACTGATCATTCGTACACAATAGGCTTTGATGTCAAAATATAGATGCTATCATTGTAAAAACCAGTGGTATGGTCCAGTTTTATGTCAAAAGGGTTGTAGGTTTATAGATTTAATTTTAATATATTATAGTCAATCTTATTGATGCTGACGATTTGGCTATTACATGAATACCCAAAGTACAACTACAAAATGTTAATATGATAACACAGCGAGAAATTAGTAGGTTACAAAATTATGGTACATGTACATTACTTTTCATGCATGGACTGCCGAGCAATGTCTGATATTTTAATCCTATATTCATTGTTTTCTGTCAGCTATTGGTGAACTGTTTGATAATGTGCTAGAAATATGAAAAATTTTGTATTTATTTTTTTATTTAATAGAATGGTGAAATTGTACCAGTTAGTGTGAGAGCTGGTGATAAAGTCTTATTACCTGAATATGGTGGAACCAAGGTGACATTAGAAGACAATGTAAGAATTGATTTTATACATTTAGCCCATGGAATATTGTCATCCGACTGGTATATAGTGAGGTTATCTCCCTTGGATTGCTTGTTTTTGAAGAAGTGTTTAGCTCTACATTGGTATTAGTTTATTAATACCAATGACCAAGTCAAGATACTGCTAACAGTTTTGAATCGCTAATGTTACCGAAACGGCAAGAGTACCTCATGATTAATTGCAATGGCAAATATCTAGAAACTTGAATGAATTTTACAAACCTCCTTGTATATCATCCTTTGAAAGCTTGAATGCTTAAAGTGGTGGACTCCCAAAATAACGTTTGTTTACACAGAGAGATAAACAGTAGTCATTATGCAAGATCATTTTAAGTATCGGAATGTGAACTGTTAATATGCAACAAATAGTACAGGTATAATTAAAAGCTGATTTTTTGTTATTTTTGTTTATTTCAGGATTATTTCTTATTCCGAGATGGAGATATTCTTGGAAAATTTGAATCTTCTTAATACAAATCTTACAAGTGTGGTTGATCAAGTAAATGTGCCATTCGATCATGAGACGAATAAAGTTAGGAATAACTCTTCATCCATATGTATCATGTGATTAAAAATAATCAAACATTTGTGTATTCATTAATACTTTTACATGTATAAAGAAGATAGACTTTTATGATTGATATTGAGATGGAGGATTTCTTTGGTGTGAATGTATGTTATATTGTATAGAAAATAGAAAAATATTGATCCAGTAGTACATATTGTTTAAAAGATAATGATCCTTTAATTTCAAGCCATGTATTAAATCGTATCACAAATTCAGGACTGTTCAAAACCTGTATTGTAATGCTGGTCATTTAATTTCAGTTGGGCCGTAACCTCGTTATATGGTTGACTGTATTAGTTCCGCAACTATGTTTAAAGCTGCCATGATTTTTATGTCTAATCAAATACTTTCTGGGTGTTTTGATGTGACTTTGTCATCTACTTTTCGGCACACTATTGATAGACTGATGCATCCAGGTATTGAAAATTACATGGATTTTACCAAGATGCAATAACTGAGGTCAATACATGTTGCTGTTTTGTACAGGGCCTACCAGGGGTTATGATTATAAAGTATCTATTTCCTCATAGAAATAAAACAAATTTATGAGCTGGCAGTCCTTTTTTCTGTAGCTCTGTTGGGGGCATCTGTGTGCGACTTGATACTGGTTTGACATGATGGATCATGTATCTATAGACCATTATTTGTCATGTTAAGAGTTGAATGTGGGATAAGATCATTAACCCTTTGAAACCCAAGGTTCTGAGAAAACAGATTGCACATTCTTTGTCAGTGTGTCAGACTATCTAATTATCAGGTGCAATGACTGTCAAGATGCCAATGCTCATTGCAAATATAACAACCTTCTAGCTTCGAACATTTTCTTTTTGATCAATAGAGGGTGCTATATTTGAATAATCAGGGTTGTGGATGCAAAGGGTCGAGATCAAACATTGATATTGTTCATTTAGATTAAAGTGTTGATCATTTGTTTTGTACATGTAGTAAAATATTCATTACTAGCTGTGTGAAAGATTAGAAATATAATATAAACTTTTAAATAACTTGTTTTCAACTTGATTGTTTTTTAAAGGGCATTATAGCCTGGTACTGTTCCCCAATCCAACTTAAAGTAAAAAATGGGATTTCTCCAGTTCCCAGTTCCTCCCACTGCTTAAGACCACTACGCAAAAAAATTATTGAAATAAAATTAAACCATTACTTAGTTTGTGTCAAGTGGACGTTAAACCCCATTTCTCTCTATAGCCAAGGGGGCAGTTGAAATTGTTTTTATAAGGACAATATGTCACTCATGCCAGTGCCTGTTTAATTCAACACACTATCTCACAGGAGAATTAATTAGGCATCTACACACTTAGGCCCGCGGATAGACCTAAATGATTGACCATATCATGTACAATCATCTATTTACATGGAATTACTTCTAATCACTAAAGATCAAGTATTGACATAAATAAGCATTGATAATAATGTGCAATATAAGAAATAAAACAATACATTAATCATACGATTGGCATATTCGCCAGGCGGGCCATATTTTTGTCATCTAACAGTGTTATAAAATTAAGCATGGAGGTACATGTAGGCCTACGTAACATTTCACCCTTGGCTATAGCCAACTTTCAATAGCACACACACACAATTTTTTGAAGAAATTGAATAATTATCGTCCTTAGAGTTTACTTGCTTACATAATTCAATTTGATGACTTTCATTCTACTGTAGTAAAGTTAAAGTATTATCTAAAATATTCTAGATTTAAATTCTAACATGCACGGTTATACAACTTAAATTATAAACGGTAGTTCTATCCATTGTCACAAATCCATTTTATTATGTATTGGTCAATGTATTTAGTCAAATGAGCATTTATTGCCGTCTGGGGCACTATTAACATCGTGAACAGGGGTAATCAACAGATGATATTTCATGTCTAAAATCCGGGTTCCTTTGATCAACTGAGGTGTTGCTCATGCTGAAGTTTAGTGAAATTGTAGTTCTTAAGATTTGAGGTGGGCGGAGGAGGGGTAAGATGGATGGATCAGGCGGTTTAAATGGAAAGTGTAAAGAGTGTAGGGCGGGAATAAGAGGGGGTGGGTGGGTGGAGGGGAGTATGGTGACTGGGGTTCATAAGAAAGGTATAGAGAAGGTAAGGCGGGAGGGATTATAATAGGGGAAAGGGATAAGACGGAGTTGTCACGGGTTGTGGTGAGTTGATCAGTGATTAATGGATTCGTAAGGGTGTGGAATGAAATACAAATAAATAGCAGACATAAATAATTTTGACCTGCTTTAGACGAACCTTTCGATATTGGCATGACTCGGATAATAACTTCATGGATTATGACGACATCATTGTGCAAAAAAATCACGCTTGGCACTGCAAATGGATACATGTATCTATATTTGTCTATAGATTAATATTAGATAAAATATGTTATAAAATACTATCGGATATCTTTTAAAAATCGGGATCTCCTTTGAAACGCCAAATATAAAATTGCATATAATACTGGGGTTATCACTAGAAAACATTAATGACTTTCTCCGGGCCCGTATCTATAGGGGGGAGGGGCACCCCCCCCCCCCCCCCCGCGTGAAATGCTCGTCCCCCCCCCTCAGAAATTGCTAACAATCATTAAAGTATACACAGTACCTTATATTAACCTAAAAAAGCTAAAAAAATTTTGTTTGAATACTTATTTTAAAATGCTTATTAGACGCCTAGGTAACTACATAGCATGATGATTACAACAGTCTGTTAGAATGACATTTCCGAAAATTTCCTCAAAATGTTCGCCCACCTACCGAAAGGTAATGCCCCCCCCCCGCTTAATGGTGTCTAGATACGGGCCTGACTTTCTCTTTAACAGACATCTTATAGAAATCTGCGTCCATCTAATGCATTTCTCTAAAAAAAAGTCCATGATGAAGGTCGGGGTACATTTTGCATTCGATTAAAAAGTGGAATTGTCTATTTCTGAGCAGAAGGGACACAATGGTCAAACGAATGGGGTTGGGAGTTGACTATATCATATCTCAGCTTTTCGATCATTAGACCAGAGCTACCACCACTGCCTAATTATGACGCGGTCTTACGTACCAGGCGCGGATCCAGAGAGGGGGGGGGCTGCTCAGCTACATAAAAAAATAATAATGCCTTGCATCAATGAAATTACATCACAAAGTGATCCTACATCAGTATAAAAATGATTTCTCTGTTTCAAAAGCTCAATTTGTATGTATTGTATGTATGCCTATGTAATTTAGAGACGATGATGGCAGATTTCCGTAAAAGAAACCTGGCAAACCCCCTCCTGCAAAAATTCCTGGATCCGGGTTTCAAATCCTTTTTAAATTAACGTTAGGTTCTCAATCTGTTGCTGTTAAGATTTTTGTTTTCCATAACTCTTGGAGCCAGTTAGGCCTACTCTCATCATTTTGGAATAACGGTGGACTATTGCACCCTAACCCTAATATAATAATAGATACCGGTGAACTAATTCAGTCGCGGACTAGTGAGCACTCACCATAAATATATCCGACCCTGTATATGATCGAGTCTACCTAATAAGATGGGGGATGGAGAGGTAAACAATGGATATATATATGATGACAACAATAAGGTCTTGCTATATTTTAATTGGTCGTCCAAGGTTACCATTTTGACATATATGTGTAAAGCATGCGAAAGGATATATCGGACAAGACGCGCGGATACTGAATTTAAGTGAGTATTGAAATCTGTAAACCCCATGCAGTGCATATTTTTGCAATCATCATTTATTCCGATTATTGTATTTTTAACTGCATGCATAAGAAGCAATAAATCCGAAACCCAAAGTTTAAAGATACATCATGTAAGAGGTAAATCTGCCTATTGCAGGTCTTTCTTTGCGCCTGAAATGTTATCTAAATTATTAATTAGAGACATTAGTTAACATATCACGACCATAATCAACTATCGGTGTCAGTGCTAGCCTACGATATTTACTGGATTAAGATCTGATTTGCTGCTCAACTTTCATTCATGATTTAAACATGAAATGGATTATCGAGACAATGTTTTTGATCGTACCGACTTTAATATTGATTATCGCGGCTAGGTCGAAAATTAAATAGACAAATTCTCACTTCAAACTGATCTGTTTGATTGACATTTTCAGGAAAATTTCATTACAGCTCTTTATCTAATCTCCCATAATGTATCTTTAACTGTTACGAAGTATAGTATATTGCAAGGTATACCAGTCTTAAAATACAACTCCCTCTTAAAACATGCATTATGCAAGAGCAAAATGTACCTATTGTAGGTCTTTCTTTAGGCCTGAAATGTTATAAAAACTATTAATTAGACATTAATTAACCTATTCAGACCATAACCAACGCTCGATGTTGAGGCTAGCATGAGATTTTTGTTGGATTGTAGTTCGATTCGCTGAAATATTTTCCTTCAACCGAGACTACTTGTTTTGTCTTACCGACTTTAGTAATGATGACCGAGGCTAAGCGGAAATTTCAATCGCTAAGTTCTAAGCTAACAGTGATTCAGTATGACTGAAATTTTCAGCAAATTGCCTTTACATTAGCTAGTTTGTAACTATTGTAGTGAGAACTACCAACTCGTTATCTACATGTAATCTCCCATAATGTATCTTTGATTAAATCAAAATGCATTAGTTACAAATGTATTAGGCTGCTAGTGCCGAGACCGACAACCTAATCATTTTGAATGGTTAGATTTTGGGGGGTCTACGGGATAATGTATAGCATATATGCTTTTTTTTTGTAATGATTTAAACCAGTTCTCTGCTAGGTATTCCATTCCTTGCATTTTTTTAAAAAATACCAAACATTTAATTTATTATTTTGATGCAGTACATCAACATGGGCAGTCGGTCAGGAATATTAGTAAATGGACAACCCTACACAAAATCTCCAGATACATCAGCTCAGGTAAAGTATTCAATTTTCCATTTCTTTCTTTGCATTTTGGCAGTTTTCCAGTCGCTGGGATGGGTGAAAAGGTCCGGGCCCGTATCTACAGGGGGGCGCGGGGGGGCATGCCCCCCCCCCCCCCGCGTGAAATCCTCGCCCCCCCCGCGCAGAAATTGCTAGCAATCATTAAAGTATACACAGTTCCTTATATTAACCTAAAAAGCTAAATTTTAATTGTTTGAATACTTATTTTAAAATGCTTATTAGACGCCTAGGTAAACTACATAGCATGATGATTACAGCAGTATGTTGGAATGACCTTTCCGAAAATTTCCCCAGAATGTTCGCCCCCCTACCGAAAGGTTATGCCCCCCCAGCTTAATGGTGCCTAGATACGGGCCTGAAAAGGTCCCTTGGCGGTTAGATTGCAACAAATCTAACGGCGTATGTAGACTGGAATAACCAGACGCTGCTAGAAATTTGCATTCGATTGAAAATGCCGGCTTATTTCGCCGAACATATCTTATTAGTAATTAGAGTAAAAACGGAAACTGTTGAATGTAAATAAGTTTAAATACATTCATATTAGAGTATTGTATGCGTTGCGACCCATTGTGTCAATTTGTAGGTACAAAATGTTAGCGATTTAGCTCCTTTAAATTCATTTGTAATGACATGGTTTTACAGATTTCAGAAATTATTTATACTACCACTAGAAGCAAGGCATGATTTATTTTATACAACTTATTCCCATATATACAATTAGTAGTATTTATTTAGGTAAAACATGCATCTTTCGGGGACGTAATGTACAGTCAATGTCAGGCCTTTGAAAATCTAAAATGACTAGGTACTTACACAATGTCTATGAATTTCTCAAATGATAGATTTATAAACAACACTATGTCCAGTCTAATTTAGAAGGCAAACGTCATGGTGTATTTTCTAATATGTTGTTTTCTATTCGCGATATAGTGTTAAAAAAGTAAAGTTTACTGTATCCATCATTATACTATCACTATTATTGTAATGAAATGGAATTATATTATAATATTTTGACAAACATTTTCCTGGTACTAAGAATTTAATCAGTATAGGGATGCTCTTAAGGGGGCATAACTTACTTGCAATGTTAGAAATTCCTGAATTTTGGCAGTGGATGGTATTTCATAAATTGTAAATTCATGCTATTTGGCGAATGTGAGTATTCCATAATTTAAGTGTGCACTTGGCTCTGTGAAGTTTTTCACATAGCCAAGTATACGTAAAATACAACCCTTGAATACCGATTTAATGTAATGCTGTCAGTTATATAAGTGGAAAAATTAAGTATACTTAACTTTTAGAAACCTTTGAATACGGACCTTGATTGTTGAATTTTAATATTAATTTATTTCTTTTAGATGTGCTATGGTGTATTTTTGTATATATTTTTTTATGATTTTAATTTTAAAATACATATGTGACGTCATCCTTTCATGTTGGCGTGGCATTATTTCCAATAATGTTCGAGCAACTCTTGCCAGTCGTATAATAAATATTATCTATACTACTCGCGTGTCGCATTTCATTGAAAAGCACGTGCGGGATAGTGTCTGTATTTTACGTTGTTTAATGGTCTCGACATTGCGTAATATATTGAAACAACACTCGACTAACGTCTCGAGCGGTATCAATATATTACTTAATCTCCGTCTCGACCGTTAAACCATACTTAATGGAACTATTGACAAATGTCCATATTTTATTAATCTTTCAAGTCTTTTAACTGTCTAAGTTTATACGTAATGTAACGACATATAAATTGTATATTACGTAATTACACTGGACCGTTAATACGCGTTCATGCTGTGTCCACATCGTCTTCTGTATTTAACCATGTTTCAGATTCAGACATGCAATTTCTTATCAAATGTTATTATATAATTACTTTAACCCTAATAAGCTTGTATATAGCCTATCAGCTGGTGACAGGTCCGCCAAAGGGATACGTATTTCGTTAGTGCGACCCTTGATCAATTTTGGATACTCGTTATTGTCATTAGTGCATCCAAATCGAACATGAATCGTTGAACTGGCCCCAGACAAAAAAACTTACTTTTTCATGACCCAATAACAAACGTTATTATTTTGAGACTAACACAAAATTCATTTTTCTATTTCTATCATGTGAGTATGACTTCCGGCTTGAGCTTTACCATAAGAGCGGCATTTCTGCCCCTGCTCCTCGTCAATTTGCAACTGTCAAGGGTTAATTTAAATGTTTACATGCATGTCAACGAGGACCAGAATCCGTGACATTCTAATCGATATCCCAGTTCTTTTACCGCTCGACTACTTGAAATCATTCGGATAGAAATTGTTTTAAAATTCAAATATTTTAATTCATAATAAATTTTTTATAAAATCAAATGAAAATTAAATCCCACGTCACTCATACAATTACCTAACCAAATATACATACCACATGAACATATTTTATAAATAATGTCGATTGTAAATTGTAGGAAGTTGAAAGTGATGACACTTTGAATGTCGATTTAGAGAAATCAGCACAAGCAGAGGAACTATTTGGTATTGCTCCTACATTTGAGAACCACAGTCTTAAAAACACCGATTTGACCATGATGTTTCGTATGTCTGACTTTGGAAGGGATTCGGATAAGAAAATATATCAGGATATCGTAAGTAAAAAAAAAAAAAGAAAAAAAAAAGATTATTTCTAATAGCCCATTTAGATGCATATAGTATGTTTGTATTTTGTGTTCGGAGATTTAAATGTTAGAACAGTTTGATATTGATGCAATCGGACAAAGGATATTCTCCAACCTATATGTTAAGACAATTGGTATTATGAATATTAGTGAATCTTAATGATAATTGCGATATTAGGGATATTAGTGACACTAAATATTAGAATAATTGGCATTACTGATATTAGTCAAACTAAATGTTAGGACATTTGAATAAGAGGTATAAGTCAACCTAAATGTTCAGATAATTTGATAAGGAATATTAATATTAAACACAAATGGTAGGACGGTTGGATTATTGATATTAGTAAACTTAAATGTATGGGCATCAGGGCAATGGATATTAGTAAATGTGGTTTTCAAAATCGTTTAGCAATTTAAATGTTTTAACAAATTTTAATGTTTGTTAGCTATAACCTGTCCCGCCCATCCACTATTTGCGTAGTGTTTGTGCTGCTGACGTTTTCATCCTCAACAGAACACAGCACACTTAACTATTTTATTGTACTCGGCTTTTTTTGGCAGAAGTCACGGTGGTACGGTAAGTAAGGCGTTTAATCACTAACCAAATACCGCGTGTTTTTTCCGCTTGGTTTCCAGGAAGGAGGACCTGTCAAGGAACATGGACTAGCCGTTCGGATGGTACAAATTGTTAGGTCCAATTTACATGTTAGCCTCCCACTGATAGTTAACCACTTTTTCGTTACTTTTTCTCTTTTGGCAGAAGACTGAAGAAAGTGAAAACAGTGATGCAATGTTATCCGTGAAAAACGAAGAAGAAATAATTTTAAAAATGGGCGTACTTAAAGCAGGTCATTTTTCAGCTGTGTATGATGATGAAAATAGCGAAGACGAAGAAGAATCCACCCATACCTGTTGCCGGTGGTACAACCGTTTCCATGCAAAAGTAAAGAAATGTGTTAATAAGTATTCGAATCGAATAAACGCTGTCTTCAAATTTATAACTTTCATTTTGTACCTGATGTACTTTGGCTATGCAATGTATTGGCGCTTTGGAGACGAAGGCTCAATACGACTTTTAGTTTGTACAGTTTTAGGAATCTTAATAATTTCTCATAAGATTATTCAGAAGAAAGAATGCGCCTGTTGTAATTTGCCAGTGTTGCATAATCGTGAAAAGAAGGCATGTTATATAAGATGGTAAGTATTTTACAAATATGATTGCACTTGCCTTTTTGTTAAAAAAAAATAATAAATCTCAAATCAAGTGAGGAGCCAAATCCGGCCATTTAAAGTTATAACTAGATATTATTATACACTCATGAGACAATGGCTGACTCTGATTTTGTCCTTTAATTATAATAAAATTTAATTATAAATGCCATGTAAATTGATTGTGTTTATTTATTAAACATACATTATGTGAGAGCTAAATCTACCTCGATGTCAACGCTGGCCTGCGATGTTTACTGCATTAGGACCCGATTTGCTACTTAACGTCAATTAATAATTTAATCAAAAAATGGGGACTATGTTTTTGGTTATCGTACCGACTTTAGTAATGATGATCGAGGCTAAGCTTTAAGCAAATCGCCTTTACATAATTGCCAAATCCTTATCTAATCTCCATAATGCATCTTTAAACCTAGCTCACAAACCGCTGTACGTGTGCGACTACGGGTAGTCAGAGGGGGCGGGATTTGAGTAAACCCGTGCGTGAGATTTACGCGTCACTTGTGTGTGCTCAGCTCCGTAGAAGATCGCCGACTAGCTGTACAGACTTTTGGTCCTGTGCATGCTAAATTTTCACTCGGTTTCGTGCGGCTGCCCAGACGGAGCAGAACAGTAGGACTTTATAGCTGCAGTTTCATATATTTAAGTTATATTTTTAAAATAATTATATTGAAATAAAGCCTTAAATACATGGTATCTATAAAAAGTTCTACCTTATTAAAGAATAATCCTATTAATCCTATAATTCACTATTACCAGTTGAGAAATTGGCAAAAATATCATTTTAAAATTCAAACGTTTGAAGATAGCTATTGCTTGGGGGTGGGGGCAAGGGAGGTAATTGCGTTATTATTTCCGATGTGAAAGATGTTTAAGTGTGGATAAAATGACTATGAGTGTATAATAGTGATTTGACAACCTATTGAGCAAAAGAAAGAAATAAATATGTTTTGACTTTCTTTCTTAGAAAATATGAAATTCCCGCTTTAAACTACATTTCATTTCAATTCATTTCGAACAGCTGCCTTGCGAGCTACTAAACCCTGCACAACCCGTGGGCTACACTTTAATTTGTGTCATTTTTTGTTACATTTCTTCAGGTTTTTATATGTTGCAATGATAGCATTTGCTGTAGTTTATATAGTTATAGAGGTTGGGATGAAACAACCCCAGAATCTCGCATCTTTAGCTGGAATGGTTGTACTAGTATTGATTTGTATTTTGTCTTCCAGAAGAATAGCCGCTGTAAGTGTCTTCACATTTTCAATATTTTGGAATCAAATGCGTTGGTTATGCCTATTTAATGTTGGATGTTAAAACTTGCCAACTCTAAACATTCCAGTGATAATTATTTGAAATCAAGCATTATCTAATCTTATTTGCTTTGTTTCTGAAAACAACAGAAGCATGCTGTAATCGCTACGGTTTAGGAGATTTTTCATTGGATATGAAATTAAACTTACGGAACGAGGATGAGTGTGGAGTAAATAGGCAGCAGCTTTAAAATAAAATCTTTTGCTTTCAGATCGATTGGCATTGCATATTTTGGGCAATCTCTTCACAGTTTCTTTTGGCTATGGTTTTATTGAGAACAACGTGGGGTATCCTCGGCATAACCTGGATGGCAGATAGAGTGACGTCATTTATGGAACATGGCTACAAAGCATCAGAATTTGTTTTTGGTAAAACCTATAAAGACCATGGAATTGTCCTACAGGTTGGTTAAAAAGTCATTTAAAATGTTCAATATATGTGTGTGTGTTACTATTAAACATACCTTTGTTGTGTTTATTATGAGGAAAGTAAACGAGATACAAATGTTACGTAAAATATATATGTGATTAATAAAGATACATTTTGAGAGATTAGATAAAGAGCTGGCAGTTCTCACTATAATAGTTCAAAAGTAGATAATGTAAAAGGAATTTATGAAAATTTCAGTCAAATTGACCCACTTTGAACCGAGATTTTAGCGATTGAATCTTGAGCCTAGTCCCGATCATCATTACTAAAGTTGGTATAATAAAACCAATCTCCATTATCCATTTTTTGATTTAATTATTAATGGACGTTAGGCAACAGATAATCCAGACAAGCGAAACCACCGAGAGTTGATTATGGTCAGATAAGTTAATTAATGTCTAATTAATAATTTAGATAACATTTCAGGCCTACAGACAGACGTGCAATTGGTAGATTTAGCTCTTGCATAGTGTATGTTTAGATAATTCAAAGATATAACAGAAGTTATTAGCTAATTTACTTGAATGAATAATAACTACACTTTTAGTTAAATAGCTTTCTTAGAAGAAAGTAATAGACATTTGGCGCAAATACCGGTTCCAAAAGTGTTTCGGGTTTTAGAAATAAATTTTGCATTTCTTTGTTTTCAGTCGATGCCTCTGCTGTTTTTTATTGGTGCATTTACAGCTATTTTATACCATTTCGGTGCCATGCAATATATAATCAAAGCCATCGGCAGAGCCCTTTCTTTAACTCTTTGCACAACTCCACCAGAATCTATCAGTGTGGCAGCTAATATGTTTCTTGGTTCCGTAAGTAAATCTTGAATAATAGCATAACCACATCGAAGCGAAATTATGCTCCAACCGGAACAATGAGAACTGGCATGCGTCCTGCATTATGCTACGAGAGTAGCAAAGTCTTTAACTTTGGATATCAAGCATTTAAGACACGTATGCTTGTTATCGCGTGCCAGAATGCTTTTGAGCGCCAAGTGAGATAACTACCGGTGGAGACAATAATAACCAAAAGCCAAAGATTGCCACTCAGTTGGCCCAACATAACTTATCGAAATTACAGTAACACCGAAACGATTGAATATAAATCAGTAGATATACATTTATATACGGCCATATCTAGGTGTCAAAGATTAAAGAATTATCTCCCTTAAGCAATGTTTCCCAAGACACCGGCGTTTCCACTGACGTTTAATCGAACTATTTTCACATCAACGTGGACACGGGACCTCGGTCTTTCATTTCCTCCTTCACAGACCAGAAAATACCGAGAAACGTTTTCGGCCAACACAGGAATCGGATCCAGGACCTCCTGGGTACTGAGCCAACGCCATACTCACTGAGACACCATGGCTCACTGAAGAATTTATGGACTCACAACAGCAACGTTAAAATACATCACAGTTGTTTTGCTGAATGCATGGGTGATATTTTTACAGCATTATTAAATTGTAAATATCATGACATTTTTTTTTCTAGAGCCAGTCAGCACTTGTTGTTAAACCATATCTTCCATACATGTCAAAATCTGAACTCTTTTCCTTGATGGTTGGCGGATTTGCATCTCTCAGTGGTTCTGTATTTGGTATATTTATTGGTTTCGGGGTAAGTACATTCTGGTCTGTGTACCGTCCTGGATTCTATATAGTCTCTGTACAATCCTGGAAACCCTATTTATAAAAGATCTCAGCAAAGATTATTTTATATTATTTATTATACTTTTACAAAGGTTTATTTAGTCGAATAGGGTTAGTACTCGGGTCCAATTTCATAAAGTTCTCAACCGAAACAGCATTCCGGCGATTTAGAAAAATTAAAAAGCAGAGAGTATGTATCCGTTTGCAAACAATAGATTATATGCGCTGACTACAAACAATAGGATTTGTTTTTTAGGCTCCAGCTGAACATCTTTTGGCTGCTTGTATTATGTCAGCACCGGCATCATTTGCTATATCCAAGCTACTGGTACCAGAATCAAAATTAAACAAGAAAAATAAACATAAATACAGTGACACTATTCACTTAGAGTAAGCTATTTTTATTTCCTTATAATTGTGATATAGTTGTTTATTGTATTACCTAAATTATGCTAATATAGATGCCCAAACCAACCACGAAGCTTTGATATTAATGGCTACTGGAGATGGAGCTTTCTCTAGAAGGTTAATGTGTAAGGATGTATTTGCCCAATTCATGGTTGTTAACACCAATACATTTATATCCTTAAAAAAAAAGTTTGTTTGAAAATAACTACTTAATCACTCGTTTTATGCGATAAATTAGTAATATCTTTTTGTTTTGTATTGATATGAACACAATAAAAAAAGTTGTATGAGCCATTCAAAAATTCTACCTATTTCATTTATTTACAGGAAATATAAGAATGTAATAGATGCTACTGGTAGAGGAGCTCTAGATGCCGTAAAAGTGTTCTCTAGTGTCATAGTGAATCTCTATGTATTTTACGCTGTTTTACAATTTATCAATACCACATTAATATGGTTTGGTGAACGAATAGGAGTAGAGGGTCTGACCTTCCAGGTGGGTAAATTTATCACAGAGTATTTATAATTTTAAATCTATAACATTTAAATGTATAACTTTAGAATTTTAATTAATTTTAATTATGTATTTAAAAGTGTATAAACTGATTTTGAAACATTGATTTGTGATTTTAAAACTTTATGGTTTAATTTTAAAACTTTAAGATTTAATTTTATTTATTATATTAACAATTTTATACATAATTTGTTAAAGAAAATTATAATGGAATTTAGTTCATAAATTGTTGCAAAATTTATGATTTTAAAAACAATTTATTTAAAATTTATGATTTTAAAAACAATTTATTTAAAATTTATGATTTTAAAAACAATTTATTTAAAATTTATGATTTTAAAAACAATTTATTTAAAATTTATGATTTTAAAAACAATTTATTTAAAATTTATGATTTTAAAAACAATTTATTTAAAATTTATGATTTTAAATACAATTTATTTAAAATTTATGATTTTAAAAACAATTTATTTAAAATTTATGATTTTAAAAACAATTTATTTAAAATTTGGAAAAAGAAATTTGTATTTTTAAAAAAAAACAATTTAAATTTTAAAAAAAAAAATTCAAATTTTTAAAAAAAAACAATTTCAAATTTTTTTAAAAAAACAATTTCAAATTTTTTTAAAGAAACAATTTCAATTTTTTAAAAAAAAAAATTCAAATTTTTAAAAAAATTTAAAAAAAAAAAAAACCAATTTCAATTTTTTAAAAAAAAAAAAAAATTAAAACAAAAATAATTATTTTGAAGACTATAAGAAGGTGTCAGTCTTTTTCAGGATAGGTGTCAGTCTTTTTCAGACACAAGCTAGGTCATTTCGCGACTGGCATATGGTTCAATTGTATTTCGTTAATTCAATAGTAGGGATCTTTAGCAGTGAGTGGAAACCGGATAAACCGGAGAAAACCCACGAAGTTGGACAGGCGATCCTCCTCCTTGTCATGCACAAGCTGGGAATCAAAAGCACGTCATTAGACTCAAGTGTTGGTTGAATAAGTTCACTGGGAGTTTCGGATATGATTTTCTCTTGTCAGTGGTGCAGGGCGTATTCTAAGAGTTCGCATTGGGACGAAAACTAAGGTTCCGTGCACACATTGGCGTGCTCTTAAAAGATCCGATATAAGAGTTGGCGGTAGCGCCGTTGTACGGGGCAATTTTCCTTATGACAAACCGTATTGCGTATGCCTGTCTTCAAAAGACCAGTCGGATCAAAACAGGAGGACGTTAAACCCCATGTCGTTTCGTTTCATTTTCTCCTTCAAATCAATCCTAAAATATTTCAGTTTATGGTATCATACTTGTTTCTACCACTGCCGTTATTAATGGGTGTCGATATTGGTGATTGTAGAGCAATAGCTAAACTGATTGGTTATAAACTAGTAGGCACCAACGGATTGGCTTATATTATGTTGGGAAAGCTAAGAGACAACCAAGAACTATTCGTCCAATATACATCAACTCTGGCAACCAATGCGACCTGGCATTATAACGGAGATGACATTTTCTTGACACAGTGGAACCGGACGCTTACTGATGGTGTTATTTCGGTAGGTGTAGTTGTATTTTGTATATAATCGGATCCATGCAAGATATAACTATAATACATATCAGGCAGATAGTACAAATGATACAGTTTTTATATTGGCATTGCGAAAGAACTGAAACATTGTAAATAAACCACCTTTTCCCGAATTGATATTTGTAAAAACTGTTTTCCTACTTATGAACTGAAAATTGAATTTTAGGAACGATCAACAGTGATTGCTACGTATGCCATGTGTGGCTTCTCTAATTTTGCTAGTATGGGAATCATGATGGGATCCTTAACAGCATTGGTACCAAAGCGACAAGGCGTGGTGGTAAATCTTATATTAAAAGCCATGATAGCAGGAAATATAGCATGCTATCTCACAGCTTGCATAGCAGGTAATACGTAAACTTCATAAACATAATGATAGCTATGGTGCTTATGTTGATCATTACGTCATAATTCGTTATTTTGGCACACATTGACGTACGGCCTAATATTGTGACCCACGATTCAAGACAAGGTAAACGGATAAATATCTTTACAATTTGGTGTTTAAGATGGTCCCCCGCATGGTTTTCCGTGTTGTTTGGGGTCTAAAAGAAACTCTGTACCAGTGAGCTACGAGGGAGATTTTCCACAACATCGGCGATTCCGCTTAATATTCGTTAAAATCCAATTGTCAAGTTTCCATTTACGTGCACGCCATCGTGTATACGAGACCTTAATCTTTCGTCCCATCAGAACGACAAAACGTTGTCTCTTTCTTTCCGTCCTGCACCAATGACACGGAGAAGTCCGGAAATTCTCGAGGCACTTTCTCGTCTAATAAGTTATCTAAATCCAGGACCGCCCGGTTAGTGAGCTATCGTGTCGCCAATGGACCATCTGGGAGGGTCTGCGTGTGATTTGGGAACTGAATACACGATGAAAGAGACTGATTGTTTGTCACGATAGATCCCAGCGCAGATTGTACCCCGATGAAACGAAATACTGATACAAAATACTATCTTGAGACTTCAGAGGAGTGTTTAATAGCGATATAAAAGGGACATTTGTATAAACAATATACTCAATGTTCCGTTAAACATAAGTAGGTCATCTGTTTGCAAAACGTGCAAAACGTGGGTCAATACTTTCTAAGTGTTTGTTTTCATTCTATGTATTTTCAATGCTTGTATAAAAGCGTTCGTTTGTCGGAAATGAACAGTACTCTTTCTGGATATCGTACTGTTCATTTCTGATACCCGGATAAATAGGACAGTTTTATCAAAGGTTTCCACTGGCAATGAGATAAAAGTGGGATGTAATTGGAATCGTTGGTGAAGTGTCAAAAGGGTGTATCTCAGGAAATTAGTCAAATACAGTTTTTTGCATTTTTAACATCTCCTAATTAATATGCCATTTCTGTCTAAGCTGTGTATCTCTACGCCAATTATCATGTTTACAAATGTTGTATCTTGATTTGTGGAAATTTTGAAATGCAAAAGGTTCTATTTCTTAATCTTAGAAATTCGGAGATACACCCTTTTGACACTTCACCGACTTTCCCGGTTGGTGGGCTTTGATTTCTAGACGACGATAATGTTTTATAATATAACTGTTTAGGAAATATGATATATTTAATCCTGTCGCAAATACTGGGGTGTCATTGAATATCAATGGCAATTTATTCTCTGAATAATGAAATATTGTCTTGTCGATAATAATATATTTAGGCTCGTGATCATGTTGGAAGTATATCTTTAACCCGGTATAAGATACTGGGTTCCCGTTGTATATTAATTGTAATATATTTTATGTTTTAATACTTCCAGGTTTATTTCACGGCACTTAAATCACTTGTAAGAAGCTGTTGGACATCACATACCGTTATTAAAGATGAAATTCCCTCCAACTTTATTAGGTCATCTTTTCGACCCCCGAACTTAATTACATCTGAATTATTTTGAAAAATAAACTTCCATACATTATAATAGCATGTCCACAATAAATTTATATTGTCTCAAATAATATTCATTTCAATGTATGGAAATTGGAACAATTAAACATGTATATTTGTAAAAACGGTATTTTAACCAGGATATCTGAATTGGAATAAAGCCCCCGTCAGACCGGAGTGGTGACCCTACTGCGCTCTGCGACCGAACGGCGGCCTGGAAATACACAAGGTCGTCGGCAAGCGTGAACACAACGCGGAAAAATGTCCCAAAATTACAACCTTAAAAAAGTAGCGTTCTTACTGCGACCTGTGCGTTTATATAGCATTCTCGCGGCGGGTTCGTCACGATCTCTCCGCGCTTATGGCGTTTCGATTGAGATCTATAAGCGGTCATCGCGAACCCGCGTCGCTCAGCCACACGTCTTATCTGGACTACACGTGCGTTTCCACCGCGTGATCACGGCGACTATGCAAGCTGGTTTGATTTTTTTTCGAAATTTCAAGATGGCCTTTGAATCGTCCGTTTTGAAAGCAAGTCTTGCATGAAATGCATGGTCGCCATAAGCGAATAATGCAAGCTTGGTAACCGCACCATGGTCGTATTAAGAACTCCATACACGTTGTGGGAACCTCATAAAATCGCCATATGCTTAAGAGGTAGCCCCATGAGGTCGTGATGCAGTCGCGCAACAGTGGTGGAATCATCGTAACATCGCTATGACAACGCCATAAGGACTCAGAGCGCTGGGTGGGGTCGCGGTCAACGCGTGAGGGTTGTGGTGAAGACGCCATGAAGGCACCGTTGCAAATGTTACAATTTTCGCAGCGTCTTTTCCACGTGTGTATTGCGCGTGTGCTACGTTCATAGAGATGTTACCACGCTTATCGCGCGACCCTCGCGACCCACCACGTTCTCTCGGTTTTCAATGTCATATGACAGGACCTTGGCGTTTGCTTTGAACATACTCAAAACAAACGCCGTGACTCAGCGATCATTGGCGACCATGGAGACCACAGAACGATATCTCGCGTTTCCACAGCGCTCAGGGTGACCTTGGCACGCTCTGGAAACATTTTTTGTCGCCGTAGCAGCGCAATAAGGACTTTTGCGACCACATCACGTTCTCGCAGCTTTCCAGATCATATGCGCATGTTCAAAACAAACGTCGTGGCTCGGCGACCATGGAGACCACAGCACGATATCTAGTGTTTCCACCGCGCTGTTACCACGCTTATGGTGATCTTGACTCGCTCTGAGACCATTTTTTGTCGCAGTAGAAGCGCAGTAAGGACGCAATTCCGGTCTGACGGGGGTATTAGGGACACATTTAACCTCAGTTTTATTCTAAATCCCTCATACACTTAAATTAGAAGCTGCTAATGCAAACACTGTTAACAAGATAGCTACGTCTTCTCCCCCCCCCCCAACGTCTAGCACGGAGCAACACTTGGAAGATTTGATAGGGATTTGCACCGTGTTATTTAAATAAAACACATCTTGGATAATTTCTTCGGGTAACCGCGCTATTCAAATTGATGTGATCTTCGCTACTGAATATTTAAAGTTTACACGACTGTTCAAGAGCCGTTAAGATCCATCAATTGCATCTCGAAAAATACGAGACAAACATGCATTATTTTCATAAACCAGGAACTTGATTATCTTGTTCTTCAAAAACAAAAACCCCGTCAGGCCCAGACAATCGACCTGTCAGATTGTGTCTTTTGAATGCTGGATTTGGTTATTGATATGACGACTGATTCAAATATAGCTGGTTCCTTGTACGGAACATACATGTATGTAACCATTGCGATGTCATAAACTTAATCACAACATGCGTTCATCCATACATTAAAATCAATTTATCTTCTGGTCAAGGGGTATAATTAAATTTGTTGGGACAATAGTCGCGTTTTTATCGAAAACAGACTGGTCAACAAATCAAATGATAAAAGTGGCTGCTTTGTCAATCGCGGACGGAATGGAACCACTCTTAGTAAGGGAAGCATTAGGAAGGTGCCAGCGTGGTGGGGTCTTCTGTAGATAGCTGGAATGAGTGTGATGAAGATGTAGCCGAGTGCTGTGCAGGTGACGAGCTCGTGGGACAAGCGTGGACATGGTGTACACGTAAAATACCGAATGGAATAAATCGGTTTTACAAGAACACGTGGCATATATGTATGTCTTTTCGTTGTACTATATGGTTAGTGCATCTACGTAGTACGTCAGTCACTATATGCTCAAGCCGAAGCCTTTGATGATTATTGCAGCTAATGGCTACGACTGCGTCAGTCATTATGAAAGAGTTAATAGCCCCCGGCTTTCTGGACCCAGAATTCATCAATGTACACGCGTCAGACTTGTGAATAGGTTTATCCACGTAAATGATGGTCAAGAATAATGTTAAAAGTTTCAGTCAAATTATTATATTCTGATTGAAACGAAATAGTCTCGACTGTCTAATATTGTTGCTACGATAATAAAAGTACAGTGTAGTCTCGATTTTCCATTTTAACATTGAAGGAAGATATGGCAGATACTTTCTCGCTCACTTAATTTCCCAGGCATTTGGTGATCTAGAGAGTTGCTATTGGTGACCCTCTTTTGTTCTAGTTGATCACAATGCGGTGATATTCTGGGTTTGGGAAAGGGGCTGCAAATGTTTAAATAAATAAAGACAAATATAATCTATTTTAGTAACATGTTTTCGGGGACATTTTGCTAGCAGAAAGATAAGGTCTTGCACGGATTCCATCTAGAAACTAATCTGTGATAATTTCACAGGTTGATAGTTGTAAATTACTTGCACAGGGTTTTGGCCTAAGTTAATCGACTTCTGAAATATATTATTTGACAGAGATTATAATCAGATATGCCACCAAATCGCATATTTGGGATTCATTTTTCAAAAATTTCCAGGGAGTTCCCGGCCCCAATCCGCCCCTGTATATATATATATATATATATTATTTTATTGTTTTCGGTGACAGGCGATATAACACATACAGCTCGGAGAAATGTGTAATTTGATATTTTTTGAGAAACAATTCTTGAATGTTCGGAAAAATAACAAAAATGACCAGCACATTACCACCCTGACTCTCCCTAACCGCCCATTCCCCAAAACAGTCTAGAGTAAGAGTCAGATATTGCGAACTATATTTGCCAATTGTTGTCATACTCAAGGGCGTGTATTTATCAAAACCTGTTTTATTTGAATTAGCGGAGTGATTTAAGTCAACCGTGTTAGCGTATCGAAGGTCCCGGGGTTGCTATATACCGTCTAACAAACTACAATTACCACTTATACCGCATATCATCTTTTTAATAGCCACGTATTTAGAATTTTACAATGTCGCAGGTAAGTAACTTTCTAAATTTATTGGTATTTATCGTCACATATTTAGAAAAAAACAAAACATTAAGAATATAAAGGTTTTAAGGAATTAAAATAATACGTAAATGCTAAACAGATTATTTTCGCTTCAAATTTATTTAGGTAAGTGTTGTTGTACCTTAATAACCATTTTTATAGAACACACGACATTTCAAGCAATGGTTTATTAACTCTAAAATTTAAAGGAAAATGTTACTAATACATGTGTATCACAGAACGGCAACGGGGAAGTGAGGAAATATAGAAATACTGTATTGCCATTGCCATTGTATCTAAATGGCAACAAGGAAAACATCTCAAAAGACTTTGAGTACTGACACTATTTTATGTAATAATAAATGTGTTAATGTGATGTGTGTTTCGGTGATAATATGTCTTTAAATGAGAAATATGGGACGTGCTATTGGTAACTTACTTATGAACCTATATCCCGTTCACATGCAAATATCTCAGACGTGTAGGGTTTTAGTATGGAGGCGTATTTAGGTCACTACTTTTTGAGATAATATCCCAACATATCGACTAAAAACATGGCAAATTTCTGAGTTATATTACAACACATCGACTTAATAAAATTGACTTTACGCATTAAATACACCATATGCCGACATAAACTATGTCGATATTTTTACATAAGTCTAAATCGATGTCATGTTTTATTGCATAATATATAGACTTAATAATAATATGGCAACAGATCACTAATGATTTCTTCATTAACTTTAATGTTAATTTCCGTTTTTTAGACCGACTCTAACTTTTTCTCCAGTTTTTTTTGGGGGGTACAACGCTTTCTACCACAGATGAAGCAACATGTGTCAAACTCTTGCCCAAAAGCATGTATGAGGTTCACCATGAAAAACTTGAGATACCGTATTTTTCGGTGTATAAGGCGGATGCGTAGATAAGGCGCAGGGCGACTTTGGCAGAGGTGTTTCAGGAAAAAAAAAATATGCGTGGTTTAGGCGCACCCCTTTCTCAACGCCTCGGGAACTTATGCCATACTATACGTGACTCAAATCCACCTGCGATCTCCAGTAATTTAACCAAACTCTATTGTTTACAGTTATAATAATTACCGATATTTAGCCGTATATCTAGGTATATATATATTTCTTTATGATATAAATTGCTTTTGTTACATTTGTTTCTATTAATTATAACATACAATTGATTATTTTAGCGGTACTTTTGTTACTCGTACGGTAGTGAAATTGAAATTCAAGTCCCGCCCACAACAAACATGCCCGTCTATTACATCGTGTTAAATTCGGGAGTAATTGGCTGTGATAAATGTTTTGATGATAAACAAATTAAATATTAACTGTAGAAATAATTTCTCATGATCAGCTACCGGTACACAAGCTGGAAAAAGAGACAAGTAAACATGCAATTTTCGGCCCTACGTTTCAACGTAACCAACCTCTGAACCCATGTATCCTTCCGCCTCAAAATCATGAATATGTATTAAAACGTGGCAGAAAATGTATTTTCAAACCCTTTTCTTTGATTCTACACCAGAAAGGCAACAAAAACAGCTATGCAAAAGGGTGGGAGGGTGGCGCTTACAGTTAAGATCCCCCACCCTCACACCCATAGAGAAAATTTGGAAAATTTAATGGTTATTATCGTGATAGTGGGAACCTTGCATTACGATGACTATATATTCACATATAATTCTATACCTGACTGGTTTCCAGGAATAAAATGAATTAGTTAGATATTTGAGTAACTTCCTTGTTGAACAAGTATGCCAATAATAATAAGAATATATAATATAAAGAAGATGGTATGTGAAATAGTATACGTAAGTATATGGTTGGTTGCGGTTACTTTAAATATGTTAATAATCACCGGTGTCTTCTTACAAAGATAAATCTAGAGACATCAGATAAATTTATACATAAATTGATGCATAGGCGTATAGGCTAGGTAAATGTAAGGTGGGTGGTGGCGGGGGGCAAAACCTGACAGCGTACCGGTCCTCTGCGAGAAGCCAAGGAGCGGCTCGTGCCGTTTCGCACAAAGTAGAGTGACTCCAGACAATTTTTTTTAATCCACAATACAAATTTGTGGTATTCAATTAAAAGAAAAGTAAAATTAGTGTTTCATTATATTTCGGGCCAATAAAATAATAATTATGATTTATTTCACTTTACCCGTCTTCCCAATATTTTAAATTGACATATTACCAACTTAAAGTTACATTATGGGAGATAAGATAAAGAGATGGCAGTTCTCACTATAATAGTTAAAAACTAGATAGTGTAAAGGTAATTTGTTGAAAATTTCAGTCAAATTGGTCCACTATTAGCCGAGAAAAAAGCGTTTGAAATATTCACATAGCCTCGGTCATCATTACTCAAATCATTAATATAAACATCATAGTCTCGATTATCCACTTGATTGATTTAATTATCAACGGTCATTAAACGGCATATAGGAATTCAATCCGCCAACATCGAAGGCTAGCCTTGACTTTAAGAGTTTATTATGGTCTGGATATGTTAATTAATGTATAATTGATTATTTAGATAACATCTCAGGCCTAAAGAAAGACATGTAATAAGCAGATTTTGCTCTTGTATAATGCTATTTTAATATTACTGTATCTATAGCGCTATTGACCCCTATGCTTTGCCATAGCTACATGCTCCAGCGGCTTTAAAAAAATTTAAAAAGGTATTTTCATATTGAAAGAAACCTTCATAGAAAAACGCATGCTTCTAATAAAAAGGTTCTAAAGTTTTCTAAACATCTAAACAGTTAGCGCTACGATTGAAATCTTAGTTTTAATAGTGAATTAATCATGGTATTCCTATCAGGTTTTTCAAGGTTAGTCAGAGGACATACCAGTCCGTGGACATCCTATCGTTAGGTGGTGAGATCCTTGCATTAGCATTCATAACCCACTGAATGCTATATTATATATCGGGGTGTTGGGTGACTCAATAGTTATCTCGTGTGCATTGTATCATTGAGTCAACTATCGTGGTTTCCATTCCTCGGATACACGTGACAAAGAATATGGAGTTGCCCATTTTCCCCACCACCGCTAAAGATTCCAACGCGCAAACAAATTATTGAAATACAGTTGAACCATAGAGAAATGAATAATTAAATGTACGTAACGTGGACGGTGAACATTTCGAACCATAAAATTACTAATATTCACTATTTTCGACATATTTAAAGTCGAGTCTCTCTCAATGGTGTTTTTCGTTTTTATTAGGTCAACCCACTTTATCTGTAAATGGTTCATTGCTTCGACACCACCGTCTATTATGACTATACCACACAGGGCCTGAATATGTTTTGTACATAAAAATAATTCTCATTTCCAATTTATATTATAATAAAGTTGGATAAAGTAATTAAATAAATTTGAACAATGAAAAGTATTTTGCTAGAGTCTAAAATTAGAAAAAAACGAGTTATCGGGACAGTTTGTATTAAAACTGTTATATCTATTTGTAGTCCTCCTAGTTGAAAATAAATATGACATGGGGTTTAACGTCCTACTGTTCTGCTCCGACTGGGATAACGAGAACGGGTATATGAAGGACCTGTTGCCGGGCAGTGTCACTATGGCATACCCTTATATTGAATTCCAGCTGTCAAGGGACCTTAACGTGCACGCTTATGTATACACGGGACCTCAGGTTTTTTTCGTATCACCCAAGCGACTAGACAGCTGTCCTTGTCAGGCCGTCCGTTCCCTACCGTTGACAATGGGACACCACGTCGGAAATTCCCGGGAAAGTTTCTCGGCCTATGTACGGATCGAACACTCGACCTCCACGCTGGCGAACCTGTGTCTTATTGAGTGTGTTCTTGAAAAACAACGCCCAGATATTTGTAATATTCACAGTATCGGTTTTCTTCCTGGCCAAGTTTAAATTTAAAGTCAGTTCTTGTGACAATACCATTCGACAACCATAAGGAAAAACTTTGTGTGAATTTTCTCTCCATTTATCCCAATGTCATACTTTGACTTATAAAAGTTTAAGAAAAGGATTAAATTCTCGGCGTTGGGTATTTAACGACTGTGCGCGCCGGGTTTAATTGGTCTTAAGGGGGGAACCCCGTGGAAATTAAATTTTTTTGATCGTCATTACTTTGCGACTTCATTATCAACACAATAAATTAATGCAGAGTTGGAAATAGATTTTGGAAACCATTGGTGAGATAAATCGGCGCGTGGAATCCAATGCACGCTGCAGAGTTATATTTCCATTCACATTTAAATCTTAAAGATTGTCGACGTGAAATTGTCGATTTTTTGTTTAGAAAAGAGATTTGTTTGAAAATTCAGAACCCACTAACCCTGGTCTAGCCCATCACTTATCGCAATAACCTACCCGATCAATTTGATCTGAATGCCCACAGTTGTCTTGTGTGAAATGGAACCTTTCACAACTGGAATTTGAATTATAAGAGTGGGTCTTAGTGCCGCCATCCGCACAAAATCTACCTTAGCACACTGCGTGGCGTGTGTCCGATTTTATTATCCCGGTTGAGGTACAAACATGTGACGTATTTCAATTTCCAGTACCTGTGTCGTCAAAATAAATCACGGTAAATCGGATATTAATTTTATTTCGAGCTGTGATGACTCCCAAAGTTTATATTAATGTTCAAGTGTAGACTTAAATACATCAATATTCATTTAGCTGTGTACTTGAACGTGACATATTATATGTATATTGTAATCTCCATTTAGCCAGTCATCCGTCAACATACGTCTCAAATTACACGTATCTCTATAGAAATCATACAATAAGCTTTATAGGTCTACATCATAGTTAATGTAAATATAGACGTTGCTACATTCCATAGCTTATTTCACAATTTTAATAAAGCAGCTAAAATCTTCGACATTGAAAAAATAAATTATTTGTCAATTTAAACCGTACCGGTAAAACATGGGCTTCTGATATCTAATATTCAAGACGAAATAAACATTTAACCATTGGTACCGGTACACGGATGCGTATCATAATGCGTTTCAGACAATTAGCGTTTTCAAAAGTTGTATTTCGAAATATGTGTTTTATAGATTAAATATGTATGTGGATGGTTATTATAATGGATCATGTTTTAATTCACTAAAAAGACTGGGCATGATTGGTTTTTTTATTGTAAATTATTAATTGCTACTTTAAAATATCTATGGAGGATTTCTGTAAATCTTACGCCTTCACAGACTTGGGTTACTAAACGAAAATGTTTTGTGTTTTTTTTTTCAAATTAAAAAGATACGATTCTTATTTAACATCTTGTGCATTATTTTTCACTCCAAAGTAGGTATTGGGTGTCCGCTTTCAGTTTTGAGTGGGTTCTCAACTTCCTTTACCCAAACGGCTAACATGCTATGAGCTCATTAAATTTGTCTTAATAAAATAAACAGTAGTATTGTTTACCGTTAACCCCTCCCGCCCCTAACCCCTAGGTATCTTATGCAACCAATATAATGCTGTTTGGAAAGTATTTAACTCTCTAAGCCCCATCCCCAATATTTCGCCCCCATCCCCGCAATGCCCAAACCCACAATATTGAATTCAGATTCATCAAACCCGGGATAAGATATTTAGCGTTAAAGTTATTTCCCTTTTTTCTTTCACCAGTACGATAAAAGTGGATATGAGCAACAAGGTTCTGGACAGCAGCAGCAAGGTTATGGACAGCAAGGTTATGGCCAGCAAGGTTACCCCCAGCAAGGTTACCCCCAGCAAGGTTATGCTCAGCATCATAATGTATCAAATACAACTGTAGTTGTACAACAACCTGGTGCACAAGTAAAAGTCAAAAGACAATGGCGACATGGAATGTGTGGCTGCTTTGATGACATGGGAGTCTGTAAGATTAACTTTTCTTTTTGAAATAAATGAAATGGAGTTTAACGTCCTACTGTTCTGCTCTTAAACTGGGCTAATGAAGACGGGAATACGCCATACAGTGTGCTATTGGGGAAATTTTGTCTGGACAGGGCCCCTACGGCCTACTCTTCTATCGAATTCCATCTGCTAAGGGATATTTTACGTGTTCGACAATGTGTACACGGGACCTCGGTTTTTCGTCCAATCTGAACGACTAGATAACTATCCTTGTCTATCCCTTCGCAACATTTCTTTTCAAAATAAAATAGAAATCACAATAGTATCGTTGGTTGAATTTTGTTTTAGGAAATATACAAATGCCTCGCAATCTGGTTACTTGGATAACATGGAACCCAACGAATCTTCATATCCATAATTCACACTAAAATACAGAAGTCGGCACATAGCTCTAATGATACGAATTTTATATTTACAATCCAAATTTTCTTAAATTAAAACAGTCCCATAGTTTTAATTTAAGTTCACAAACTTCCATAAATACAACTCAAATTTATAAAAAAAATTCAATTGCAGGTTTATTGGCTACATTTTTTGGACAATGTTACGGTTGTTACATGGTGACTAAAGCAGATGAACATTGTTGTCTTGGGTGGTGTTGTCCTGGTTATTTGTTACCACTTCGAACTTACGTCAGAGGGCGTCTCGGAATTCAGGTAAATTTTAGTGATAGCAAATATAGCGAATACATTCTTACTAATCCGTTTGTTTGGATTTGAAATCAGCCTTAAAAAATCCGGACCTGTGTTTGCTATTTAATAACGGCGTGGGGAGGTCTGATGATGTCCGGGGCTAACTCTTTGGTATAAGAGTAATGCAGGCTTGGTAACCGCGCCATGGTCGTTTTAAGAACTCCATAAACGCAGCGGGGAAACTCATAACATCGCCATGGGCGCAGTGGTAGCTCTATGAAGTCGTGATGCAATCGTGCAACCGCGATGAAATCATCGTAACATCGCCATAAGTTGGGGTTGTGGCCGACACGCGAGGGTTGTGGTGAAGACGCCATGAAGGCACCTTTGCAAATGTTACAATTTTCGTAGCGTCGTTGCCACGTGTGTACTGCGCATGTACTACGTTCATAGAGATGTTATCACGTTTGCCTCGCGTTTCGGCCGCAGAAACTTGGTGATGCTCAAAGCAAACGCCGTGACTCGGCGATCAGTTGCGACCATGGAGACTACATCACCATATCTGGCGTTTCCACCACGCTTTTGCCACACTTATGGTGATCCTGACTCGCTCTAAGGCCATATCCGTCGCAGTAGCAGCACAGTAAGGACCTTCGCGACCCAACCATGTTTTCGCAGCTTTGCAGGTCATGGCAGAACCTTGGCGTTTGTGTTGAACATGCTCAAAACAAACTTCGTGACTCGGCGATTATTTGCAACCATGGAGACCACAGCGCGATATCTGGCGTTGCAACCACGCTTTCACCACGATTATGGCGATCTTGGCGCGCTCTGAGACCATATTCCGTCGCTATGGGGGGGGGGATAAAGGGCCCCGCCCCGGTCTGATTGGGGTATTATGTCGTCGCACGCCAGGAGACGCCTGTACATACTAGTGTGTGGTCGCTCTACATCACATAATTTATTATCCGATTTTTGACGATACTTAAGATGTATATTTATTTCCCCAAAATCTCGGTTCCTTTCGATACTAACACGTATCGGACCGGAACCGATTTTATGAAACTTAAAATGTTCGACATATCTCAAAGGTCGCGCATTCTTTCGATAATGGCGTGTTTCAAACCGCAACTTTCTGGATTATTGCCCGATACAGAGTGTGGATCATCTCGCGGTCAGCATTCCTGTTCACTTCAGATGAAACTTGAAATATATTTTACCAGGTCTTCAGACATTCTGTCCGAGACCCCTGTTTTATTAAGCAAATACACTTGTATTAAACAAACATATTTATGTTTAAAACATCGTATCTTATGACATGAGGGATATATCGTGTATATTTACTTTAACTTATTTCTAAGTACACCTGTGATACATAGTAGACTGCCGAATATTGATGTTATAATAAACATACGAAACAATCAATTCATATTTTGATCATTGTTAATTGTCCCCAATGCACCATTCAATTTTCTTCTTGTCCGTCCATCTCTTGCTCAATAATTTCAAATTTCAATACAGTTATATTTTTTTATTTATCTAAGACATTGGTAAGTAATACTGAATTATCTCTATATTTAGGATTCCGTGCAATTAATCTGATTTCACGATATTTTCCAGGGTAGCATTTGTAGTGATTTCTGCGCTGTGGCGTGCTGTGGACCTTGTGTGATGTGTCAGGTGGCTCAAGAATTGAATGAGAGTAATTCTTCGGGTGAATGGCAGATGTCGTAAAGTAAATTGCTTACACGGATTTTTCACTTTGCCGTAGTCTCGGTCGCTTCACCCCATATTGTCTCCGTTCGAATGCTTGTTTAACAAAATAGAGCTAATCGTGTGTATAATAACTCGATGTTCGCCTTTTTTACTCTTACAATGGTTTTTGGTAAACATCTCATTGGAAAATTGACGCTATTTTGTCCTACCCAGTATTCCAGTATTCGCTGTAGTTGAAGCGGAGACAATTTAGACTGGAGTCATCGAGAATAACGGTACTTTATAATACAGTAAGCATTTTGAATCGGACGATCTAAAAAGATTATAACATGTCAGCATCATAATATCTGTACATTTCCCCCACATCTGTATATATTTTCTATTTCCGTGCTTGATACCCATTTGCTTTACATCAATCGAATTAGTTTACAACACAGATCCTATTTCGTTTCGTTTTTATAGTTCAAAATTTCGTTTTTCTTGTCTTTACTACACTAGGATCTGGAGGAGTTGTTCCGAGACATTGGCCAATGAAACAGTCTGTTACGACGAGCTTTAAGCGTGTTTTGCACGGAACTGTGGGTAACCCACTAGTAACATCGATGTTGATTGATTAATCATATGACTGACGGGCATAGGTCAAAATGCTCGCGTATGACCCCTGACGTGAACTCCCACTATAACTTGTCAGATCTTCGGAGAACGCTAGATCGAAGACGGTCGTACGCATTTCAGCACATATGAATATGACGCCATATACAGATTGTGGGTTAAAGCTAGGACTTGTAGATTTCGTCAAAGTCTCGAGATATGCGTAGGACCGTCTCCGATCTAGCGTTCTCCCAGATCTCCATGTCGTGTAGGCCATCGAAAGTATTAAAAAACGAAACGAACTATAGATGTGTATTTTAATTAGATTGAATTAATCGATAACATTAATATCCGCGCCATAAATTGTAATGTGGATCTTCTACGAAGAATATACAGTTATGCTTTAGACGAGGGTCTGTATCTTATATTACATAAATTCAGCAAGGGTTACGATAATGGCGATATAAAAATAAATTTATTTTTATCATTAATAAATATTTTTAATCAGACCCTTTTAACTAGGTCAAAACATTTATTGTATTTTCGCTTTTGGATTATATACTGTCGGCGAACAGGTGTGTCTCAACATTGTATCTCTCTGTGGACATCAGTTTTTAAAAAATGCAAATCCAAACATCAAACTCAATTAAATAGACACTCTTATATTTTTATACACAAATCAAATGGATTTAGTTAGTAAAAATGATTACCAAAAATACAACTATATTAACAATTTACATGTATTAATAATTTATGTGTGCACAATTGTATACCATTGGTTTTAAAAACTTTCTTATTTTTATATGTGCACAATTGTATACCATTGGTTTTAAAAACTTTCTTATTTTTATATCAAAATAAACATTTAATGTTGATGCCGGTTTGTTTGTTTGTTGTGCTGGGAAGCAGAGCCGAGTGCATGTTACTTAGGATTTGGAATTTTGAGAAGAGTGGACAGATATGACGCCAGAGGTGTCGATTAAAACTACTACTATATTTGCTATTCCCCCAACGTCATCAAACTAATAGTAACGTAGCTCAAATATTTCTCTATCTATTTTCACTTTCAAATATTCGGTGACCTAAACGGCCCTTTTATTTTAAATAAATGAACGAATTATAGTTTAAGCTAAATCGATATGAATTTTTGTGTTTGAATTCGCAGTGCTAACATCAGACCAGAAAAGGTTCCAATATGGACTAGAATTAAGTAGAAATTACTCTGTGAAGATATCCCGTTAATGGCACATGCAGAAATGAAATAAAATAGGGTTTAACGTGCCACTGTTCTCCCTCGACTGGGCTAATGAAGATGGACACACGCAATACAATATGCTTTGAGGGAATGTATGGTCTACTCTTACGTCGAATTCCAACAGACATATGTACACTAGGCCCCCGTTTTTCGTATATTCCGAATGACTAGACCTCTGACTGCACCACTGACATTTTAAAACGAATCATTCTTATTTTATTTATTAAAGATACATTATGGGAGATTAGATGAACAGCTGACAGTCCTCAAAATAATAGTTTAAAAACTAGATAAAACCAAAATTTCAGTCACATTGATCCACTCTGATCAGAGATTTTAGCAATGGAATTTTCGGAATAGCCTCGATCATCATGACTAAAGTCGGTACGATACAAAACAGTCTCGAATATCCATTTCATGATAAAATCATCGCAGGCTATCGTTGTCATCGAGACTTGATTATGAACTAGATAAGTTAATTAATGTCTAATTAAAAATTTAGATAACATTTCAGGCCTAAAGAAAGATCTGCAATAAACAGATTTAGCTGTTGCATAATGTATGTTTAATATATTCTTTAATCTCTGGCTCTCTATGCTACATGACCTATTTTACTACTATTGACGCAAACGATAGAATTATACAAAACATCACATGTAAAATCAACATATTTTTTGTTTTTATAAGAAAAATAAACAATTATATTAAAATAATGGGTCACTTTAGATCAACGTTTTCGTCCCCATTTGCCGTTATTAAAAGAAAAAGAACATACCAAATCGAAGTTTGAAAAGGGATTTGCGTCATGGTCGCGATCAGATTTCCATTTTCAAATTTTTCAAATTTTTGTTTGTCTGGTGTTATTGATACAGTATGTCCGCATAATAGCGCAATATTTCGCCCCACCCCCCTTATCTAACATGGCTGGCGATTACCATGAAATGAAATAGGGTTTAACGTTTTGCGTCTCTACGCCGACTGGTTTAATGAAGACGGACATGCCCCATACAGTGTGCTATGAGGAGTGTGCTATGGGGAAATGTTTGCACTACGTCCTACTCTTATTTTTGAATTTCAATTGTCAAGGGTTTCTTTTGCGTACACGGAACTTCGAACGAATGCACCACTGACATGGAAGAACCATGGTGGGAAATCCAGATGAACTTTTTCGGTCAATACCAGGATCGAACATGGAACCTCCAGGCAAGCGAACCAGCGCCTTACTCATTGAGTCACCACAGCCCCCAGTTGCCGTGTACGAGATAAGGTTTTGTAATACCTTTGAATCTATTATTAATGTATTCACACCGGAGACCGGATCGTTTATCAATAGTCAGACAAACGGGAGCCTAATTAAGCATTATTCTGGGCCCTGTTTCACGAAATTTAAAACTCAGATATAATCCAAATTTAGTAATTTGATTTGGTAATATTAGATTCATTTTAGTGCTTGACCAATCAGAATTGAAGTATCTACTAAAAAATGGAGTTTATCTTTAGCTAAGATTTCGAAACACAGGGCCCACATTAACACTTCTTCCGTAACATTCGAATATTTTTCAGAACCGACTGGGCTAATGATTATTCTAATCATTCATAGTTATTAATTATCACAATCTAATTAAAACATAAATACTATTTCGTTACGTTTTTCTTCGCTTCACCGCGCTTCCTGTATTAAAGGTCATGGTGTGTTTGACAGGATTGCCATCTAAGTGTGGATATACGCCAACACCGCAGCTAATTCTAGAATAAAAGATAGAGTCATCAACGTGTCCTAAAGGTAAACTGGGGTGTTTGACCACAACTTTTCCCGGACATGTAATATCTCTCTGGAACAGAAAGTCCTAGAATGCTGAATATCAAAAGGACAACACTCAATGCTTAATTAATGTGTTCACAAGTTGAGATTAAAGGACGTAACACCAGAAAAGAAGATCGAGTAAGGCCGAAATACGATTTCCTTTTATGCGGCATTTGCAATATTATTGAAAGACCGAAAGGGGCAACAATGTAATACACCCACGCTGGAATGTGGGCGTCTGAATCCAAACTAAATACCGATTTGTGTGATATTGAGATTGTAAATCTCATAAAAACTGTCGAACACGCACATCAGAATGTCTGGAACGGTAGAAAAAAGTTGATATTAATACAATAATGGAAATCAAACTGCCATGTATGACATTTAGTTTGATAGTTTATTTCCCATGTGCATATATCTAACTCACTGTGTCTTTTATTATAAAGTCGATTCATATAATACGGTCAATTACTAAGCTTTGAGAAAAGTCTATTTATATTTTGTCACGTAGTTATATAGTTAATGATAGTGTTCAGGTTTTCGTCTGTCCTTGGTGTCTATTTACATACATCTAACAATAAATATGCGAAGCAATTACGGCGACGGTTTAATATGTTTGTTACCAATTACATGTTATCTTTCAGAGGCATTTAGTAACTGGGTAGAGCAATAAACTATAATACATACTTCTGGAATAACAATTACTTATTTCTTTTTAGGCGACGTTTCGAAGAGTATTCTCTCAACGTTTTAAGGCGATCAAAAATAAGATCACTCTAACGTCTCACCTTCCAGACAAATTTGAAAAACGCTTCATTTCACAAATTCTTTGATAAATACTATCCAATTTATCTGATCAAAATTGGAATTTATTTTTTACAAACCCCATCACAAGGGTTCAGTGGAAAAGGCAACGGTTCTGGACAGGAAACATGCCTCTCCTTTCGGATAGTTCAGGTCCTTTAATCGTTGGAATTTAAAAAAGATCGATGTAATTGACGGAAACTATGTACCAAAAAAAAATATTTTAATGAATTGATAAACTCATTGATTGAAAACAAAAACGTTATACTTTTCGTGTCCAATCTTTACAGAAAGGGCGTTTTCTTGACTGACATACGGTTAAAAGATGCGTATACATCTAGACTATCTAGCCACCAGGACTAGTATTTGACGAAGTGGCTTTAAGTGAATGCATACATCGACAGGTGTGTAATATTTACCCGCTTATCAGTGTCGTATAAATAGTAATACTATAGGGGAATATCGCAAGTACACTAAGGACCAGTAGGCCGAAATCGCAAGGAGAGAGTGACGAGGTAACGCCAACTCGACACAAACTAGATCATTTTGGAACTATCTATGGTTCAATTTTATTTCAATAATAAATTTGCGTGGGGAAACCAGAAGTCCCGGAGAACATCCACGGTGCCATCAACATTACGCTGTCTAGTTTAATTTATCTAAAGACACTAAATCTCAAAAGTGTAGTAACCACAAACAAATTGTAAAAGAAATCAATGCAGTTCGATGCAATCATATTACATCAGACAACATCATACTCAGATTCGGCCGCAGTCGGCCAAGGTGAAATGACGTAATTAGCCTAAAGGTTTTCTTGGGTGTGCCCGAGAGCGATGTCTCGTACAAAGCGCGTTTCAATAGTAGGACAATAGACAGATTTGTTCTAGAATTCTTACAAGACATAGTGGATATAATATAGAGGGGAAATATACTGAAGAAAACAGGTTTGCTTAAAGCAAGTAATGACTGTCAAATTTGGAAATAATGGCATTGTTCCATATTTAACTAGATAGTGAGTGTCTCGTAAGATATTTTTTGTCCCCCGCCTTTCGAAGAAAGTTGGGGGACTATTAAAATGGGTTCGTCCGTCTGTCTGTCTGTCTGTCTGTCCTTCTGTCTGTCTGTCTGTCTGTCCGTCTGTCCGTCACACTTTTTGGGACACAATAATTCGCTTCCTAATTGAGCTAGAATGTTCAAACTTGGTGTATGTGCTTATTAGGTCGATGCCTTGATGTAGTTCGAAGATGAGCATTTTCTGCTTAGGGTAAGCAGAGATAAGCAATTTGATTGGTTGATGCTTTGGGACACGATAACTTTAGTTCTAATTAAGTGAGAGTGATGAAACTTGGTGTGTAGTTTCATTACAGTAATACCTTGACTAAGTTCGATAATGAGCATTTTCTGCTCAGGTTAAGCAGGGCGATACGCAATTTGATTGGTCGAGACTTTGGAACACAATAACTCTCCTTCTAATTGAGTTAAAATGTTTAAACTTGGTGTATATGCTTATTAGGTCAATGCCTTGATGGAGTTCGAAGATGAGCATTTTCCGCTTAGGGTAAGCAGAGATAAGCAATTTGATTGGTTGATGCTTTGGGACACGATAACTTTAGTTCTAATTAAGCGAGAGTGATGAAACTTGGTGTATAGTTTCATTACAGTAATACCTTGACTAAGATCGATAATGAGCATTTTCTGCTCAGGGTAAGCAGAGCGATACGCAACTTGATATGCCGAGACTTTGGAACACAGTAACTCTCCTTTGAATTGAGTTAAAATGTTCAAAATTGGTGTGTATGCTCATTAGGTCAATGCCTTGATGGAGTTCGAAGATGAGCATTTTCTTCTTAGGGTAGGCAGAGATAAGCAATTTGATTGGTTGATACTTTGTGACAAGATAACTTAGGTTCATCTTGATTAATGATTTTTTATGCCAATACAATGACTGCATTCTCATTCAGTAATGGATTCGACAGTAACAGTGCATAGAAACGATTGACTCGGACACGAGGGCCCTTTCCCTTGGCCAGAGGGGCCCGTTTGTCAAGCATGGGGGCCCTTTTGTCTGCCTTTAGGGTCCCCCTTACTAAGGTACATTTTCATTTTTCTCGTCGGTTTTAGCATTTTTCTTTATAAAAAACTTTTGGATGACACTTCGTGTACAGTTTGATTGCTCGATATGTTTGAAAAAAATAAATGTGCGATTAATTAATATGTGTCATCTATTTATTTTGGGATTTCGGCGGGGTACATCAGCCTCACTGTTGGCTTGTTTATATGGTTTTCGCTGTCTTTGAATTTAAAAATAAATTTCGAGAAAAATCCAACACGAAAGAAATGCAAAATGGCAGCCAAAAATAATCCAAAATGGCGATTTTCAATTGATCATCATATTTTCGGCCATTTTGGATTCTGCCATTTCTGTTACAAGGGTGGTATCCTAAACAAGTCGCACACTGTCGGAATCTCGCTGATTTATACTGAGACCATTGATGTAATCTAGACAGTGATTATTGCAAAATATATAGATGATGTTCAATGACTATTGAATACCGCTCGGGTTATTGAATGGTTCAAGTCAAGAAAGTGTATCCCGTCGCAAGTATTCCACGAGTGATGGCGAATATCTTGAATCCAGTCATTGCATTGAATACAAACATTGAATAACCTATGGCTGTATTCAATGTCTCAAATCAGACAGGTCGACAATTTGCGCTCAAATTGAGTTTGCTTTGTTTCACAATAATATAGTGAATACACCTGCGCTGGTTAGGCTACCTTAATGTTTAACATAATATTTGTTTTCACCACAGACCCTGGACTGTACCGTGCAGTGGACGCGTACGGATAGCCTCCGGATCCATCTGTGTATTGTGTCTTGTCCGTAGACTTCTTTTGTGTAATTGTGTGTCGTGCAGACCCGTTGCACTTACAATTAGAGGGCGTTGGTCACGATAAGATGTGTTTTCTTAATCTTTATCGATCGCTTTCAGTCCATATATCATATTAACATGATCAGCATATAATGTATTCTTGTGTGAATGCTATTATTATACGAGAAGGCATGTGAACGCAAATTTGAAATTGTATCTTCTAGCTTGTATCTACTTATACAAACCCAACTTCAAAATGTCAAACCTGTCATCTGTACATAATACTCTCATTGTTCCATGAAAATTGTCCAAAATAAACATTCTTTCGGACATTTTTATTTTATTAATAGGACATCAAATTTTAAATTACAGAGGCATGATCACATATAAATACCAATATAAATAGACCTAGTTGTCTATAGGTATACATAAAATATAAATGCTCACATATTAAACCAAATAGGACTGTCCACTTTAAGTACGTGTACACAAGAGATAAACAAATGTAATGCAATGGGGACATTTTGCCCGGACAGCGGCTCTATGGCCTACTCTTATTTCGATGAATACCAATGTGTATAAGGGACCTCGCTTTTTGATATCATCCGAACAGCTAAACACAGTCCTTTACCATGTCTCAGAATGTGATTCCTGGGTCAAAATACTTTCTTCTTACAAAACAGTTCAGCATTATTATTGATCCGAATTGCTAGAAGCTGTCGCGCGAGATGCTGATAATTGACAATTCGGACCCCAACCTGATTAATATACAGATCTGTATTTCGTTTCGGTTTTTTTATACTTCCAATGGCCTACACTACATGCATACGACACACCTGTGCTTGCCTACTCCATGATCAAACACGATAGCAGATGGCTTCCATCTTGTTTACTGACGGTACTACTTATTTTAAGACAGACTCGGCTTTCCAATTTATAATATCTACGTCATTGGGGATTTCCAATTTATACTCACTGGTTGCTATGACCCGCTATGGCGTTGTCTAGAAACGCGCGTGCTCGCGTTAGTTTAAAATTTTTGCTATACGTTTAACATTGACTATTTGATGTAATTTGCCTGATTTGATTTGGCCCCATTTCCATAAATTTAGGTTGTTTTTTAGAAATTTTTAGCAAATGTTAATCTTAGGTGTTTTTTAATTCTAGCCGAAGTAAATTTTTTTACAATTTATAGCGAGTTAAGTTATCGTCTCTAAGAGGCGGGCGTAGTATTTTAAATGGCGGCCATTTGCCATCATGTGTATTCTTGAAGTAGGTACACATGATGTAATCGTATGCACTACATGAAGATCTGACCGGTTGTAGCCAAAGCCGTATATATAGATAAAGTTGCGACAACTTTGAAGCCAGAAAATTCACGTGACGTCATGAAAATATGACGTTATGTGTAAAAAGACGCCATCTTGGGTCCCAAGTACATTGTACCTACGCACTATCTATTTATAATTATGCCCTATTTTATTGTTGTGTCGCAATTGGCTGCTTAGACATACAGGGTGTGGATAGTTATGTCATAGATTTGCGCGAAAAAGAATCTATTGGAGATAAACATATATTTTTACAACCTAATTCATAAGAAAATAAAATAGAAGATAAAGCGCTATTAAATAAATTTAAAAATCAGATTCATCTGAACAAATCTGAATAGGCTAAATAGAGCAAGTCCACCTTGATGTTGACAAATCCGTAAGACTATATGAAGTAAGAAATTTTTTATGATATGATTCAACTATATAAATGGTATGCAACAAGACGACATTGTACTTCTTATGTTGAGCTGAATAAATTGTGATTTTTCCCACTATTTGATTTGTTTATTTTTTGCAATGTCTATTTTCTGTCTTGTCCGCAGATTTATCTTTAAGATTTTCTTGGGTTTACGTGTAGTGCGATCCTGTTATACTTACTATTTTTGTCATTAAAACATCTATGGGTGGTTAACAGTGTGTACCTAGAATTTTCTACACCAAGTCTATTGCATCCAGATATTTAAAGCGCGTTAACAATATATTCATGTAAGAGTAACTATATCATTTCTGGGTTAAAATATCGTAGTCAACAATTCATATTTACAAAACTATGGTTTATCCAAACCACAGGGTTCATCATGTTTTGGAGACTACCTGGTAGATCATGGCTTAGAATGCTTCAGTGTTGTCATTACGTCATGACGTCATTAGAGTAAATCTTTCGGGGTATGTTTTGTATCTTGGCATTGACAACACCTTGCGTGGACGAATGCTGGCATGGTCCCTCATTTCTCACGAAACTGTTAATAATGTTACACAACCCCCAGTGTACTCGGGATAAAAAATCAATTATTGTAGACAAATCGTTTGTAGAATTATCCTCTTTACATATATTTTCTGAAAAAATACCAAATGTAGATATATTGTTATACACTTCGAAATTTTGACAAATTGGTCAACAATATGACCTGGTCAGGCGATGAAAATAAAAAACTTGTTTCGACTGATCTTGTTGACGTTATTGCATACTTTGATAAAGAAGACTGTCATAGCATTAAGTGTGACACACAAAAAAACAAAACAGCAAAAAGCTCGAAATAACTTCTTTATTGTCCAATCAATAGACGCCTTCTATGTTTACTTTATTCTATTTTTAGTAACATTGTGTAATCGTATTCTTATCGCCTGTTGGTCTGCTGTCTTGTATTTTATCGTAGACATTGAATTAAAAATCAAATGACTTTGGCCTTAGATAGTTTTAAGTTTGGAGAAATGACTGCGCGAGTAATGCCTTACTCTCGCGAATAACATTTCAGGCGAATAAAGGGACTTTTTCTGATTTGTATAGCAAATTACTTGATTGTCCTTCCAGATAAGTTCTTATATAGATGACTTTAGGGCTAACTGGGGGGGGGGGCTGTAAAGAACTCTGGGCTTAATGTGTTAGAACCAACATCCATAATCTATTGATAGACGATAACATTAGACCAGAGGCATTAAATATGAGAATTAAAAAATCTGTTACGTCTTTGTATACGTCTCTTGATAATGTCGTATCAAATCTTTTAACTTTCGAGGAAACCCACTATGTCATTGTTAATGAAATGAATTTTAAAAACATAATGAAACCTAGAGTTCCAAAAGCATCTGATATTCCCGATCCAGCAAGCATATATTCTATATGCACCCAAGAGGCCATCGTTTTCCTTGAGGAGGAATTTCAAAATATTAGATCGAAGAAACTTTCAAAACGAGACGAAAGCGTCCTTTTATGGGCGGTTCGCGGCGGTTCTAACGTATTTTTACCCTGTAGTCATCTAATGGGAGGTGCATAAGAAGGAAGGGTATCATGCTGTGGCGCCCGACGATATACCAAACAGATGGCTATGCAAAACCATTAATACAAATTTCTCGAAATTCAAAATACAACGATACTCAGAAATACATCTGGATGATGGGAAGTACTGGGTGATTCTGGGCATTACGTACTGGGCGATTCAGGGCATGACGTACTGGCCGATTCTGGCCATGACGTACTGAGCGATTCTGCGCATGACATACTTGGCAATCTTGATTTACCTGTTGATAGCGATATTAAATTTGAAGATAATTATAAAGGAATACTGAATTCAGAAGATAACAAATATTCTCTAACAAATCAAAAAAAAAGCATCAGACATCAAAACAAAATTAGAAACATCAGAAAATACAATAAAACAATGGCCATCTCTAAAAAAAATAGCACAACATTTATCGCTTGTGTCGAATGAAGAATTCCACATAAAATTTAATGTACTGAAACACTTATGCGAGTCCTGGCCCCAAGTTCACAAAGCATTCTCAGACTGTCCTGGTAGCTGTGTTTGAGGAATTTAAAAAGAAATCATTTATCCTCCCACCACTGAAAGACACTGATTACGAGATATCGCTCTCCGATAATCTCCGGAGAACGTGACGCCGTATTGAATTATGTTAATTACGTCATTTTTTCCTTGGCCGATTTGAGTATGAATTTGTCTGACATTTTTATCATTGAACCTAACCGCATTGGTTTCTTTTCCAATTTGTTTATTGTAAATTGTAGCCCGTAAAACGTAACCCCCCAAAAAAGATAAAACGTTTTGTTTAGTAAAGCTATATGAAGGCCGTATATATAGATAAAGTTGCGACAACTGTGAAGCCAGACATTTCATATGACGTCATGAAAATATGACGTCAAGTGTAAAAAGACGCCATTTTGGGTACCAAGTCATTGCCCACTCACTATCTATTTTTTGCCCAATTATATTGCTGTGTTGAAGTTTCCTGCCCCGACAGGGATATGGAATGTTGATAGATATGCTATGGAATTCCGCGAAAAAGAGTACAGGCGTTAAAACTTACATTTTAAAAGTATAGCTGGACATACTATCATTATTAATCATTATACAACACTTTAAGAGTAGATTATTGTTAGGCCTATGTAGCCGAATTTGTAAGAAAATGAAGTAAAAGATATGCCAGATAAAAGCGCTATCAAATATATTTAACTTGCATACTCTTTGTTGTGCAGACGGTTAAAGCGAAAAATCAAAATATATATATATAATAATTTGGGAGATAAACCATTTTGCCTTGCAGTCGGCAAAATAAGCGCCTGGAATTTCACAATTTTTTGTTCTGGCGCCATTCTGGATTGTGTGTCAGTTTTCGGTCATTGGTGATTAATTGTAACATCAATTTTTCAAAAACCGAAATTTATTTAAATTGACTGATGGATAAAACATGTAACTTAAAATCCATGAAGGCCTAATTTAAATAAGGGGTGCCTTGCGCCACTCTGCTATAGGGCCTACAGGTACGTCTACGCATGACATGTGTTTCGGGTACGTACATGTTTTATCAGTGTCATTCGATACCAGATGTCGCTCCCCGAAACTTTCTGTTTCTTTTGCAATTAATGAAAATCCATTCAGTATTACTTATATAATTTGATTTGTTGGTTAGACCAAGGTGTATTATATGTGTTTTTATATTTATCTTTATATTACCACGATCTAGGATTATATGAAGATGATTCCATATTATTTGTGAAAATGGGCAAAGGACAAAGAGATGTTCTACATTTTCTATATTAGATTCACAGAAAGTGCAGAGTGTGTTATCAACTTTTCTAATTTTGAATAATTTATCATTTGTGAATATAATCCTATGGAGATATTTGTATTCAAAACTCCTCAGTTTTGTACTAAGACATACAGTGTTTATTATTTTGAATATATTTTCTACGTCTAAATCCCTTAACTCGGTATCTAGAATGTGTTCCTATTCTTTAATGGCTTTTGGCCTGCTGAACTTTGCTTGTATTCGGTTATCATAAATATTTTTTAAGTTTACGTTGTGAAAATGGGTATTATATATTTTGTAAAAATTAGTATTTATATCTTCCAAGGGAGTTCTATTACAATTAAAATTTGTATGTACCGCACTTTCAAGCTCGCTCGCTTCCTGTACATACTGCAAGATCATACTCCTGCGCAGTGTTTCGTTTGGTTAGAACTAATCCACTTCACACTGCTATCTTGAGTGAACATTGTTGTGCTAAATTATCATTGGTCAGTAGTGCCATTACCAACCAATGACCTACATTGTAACAAACAATATCGGGGTTAACCAGACCTCAAAATATGTTACCGCAATGTATCTAGTGACAATCGCGACTTGTTTACGTCATAACCCGCGAAATTTATTATGCTCGATTATCCAGTGCCAACATGTTTTCTTCGTCGGCCATTTTGGAAATTATGCCGAATGCGAGAAGAGAGGAGGGATTTGATTGGACACGCCCCGCCCAATTTCAAGAATCTGACTTCTATCCAGCAATGGTAAGAGAGGGATTTCTCGCGCCATTGCTTCAGGAATATGTGCAAGATACACTTTTCTATTCCTTTTAAGATAAATTGATGTTTTTCTAAATATTGATTATCGATCTTATTTATTTTATCAAAATATTCACTAACGTACCGAATATTATTGTTAAAAAGAAATTTTAAAAATATAGTTTTATTATTAATCTTTATATTTGTATTATTCCAAATAATTTGATTTTCAGTGTGGGCAATGTTCTTTATATGCGTTGTGTAGATTGTATACCAGTTGGCATACAGGTTTTTATAAAAATGAATTTTTAGATTTAACTTATCTGGAAAGTTGCATGCAGGTAATAAATTTCCACCATATTCAGCCATAATGAATTCATATGGTATGCGCCATGTTTGGATTGGTGATTGATATATTTTTTTAATCCAAAAAATGCTATTACATATTAGGAGTTCTTTTAAGTAAACCATTTTTTAATCCGCAATTTTTATTTTTTTGTATAAGAATGTCTCGCTTTATTCTGTCAGAACCGTTCCATATAAATTTGTAAAAAATTGTGTTTAGTTGTTGAATAGTAGAATCCGGTACTGGATTAACAGTGGCGGGGTAAAGAATTCTTGGAATGCAGAATGTTTGCAAGTTGTTTTGGGTAAGACGTTATCACTCCCCGCCTATGTGTAAATAATAAAATTAATTTGTCTAATATATATATATAAACGACACACATTTAACAGATACAAATACATGTTATTCCACATAAACAACATGCGTGTATCCAAAGGGGGGCGCACCCGGCGCACGCCCCCGCTATTTTTTGAGGTGGCGAACAATACTAGTATAAAATTAGTCCTTGTGGGCATTTGATCCATTTAAAAAGCACGCCCCCTCTTTCTGAAAATCCTGGATCCGCCACTGAACAATGAAGGGGACGCAGTTATTTTTGATTTTGTCCGACAACTTTGGGTATTTCCCCCCTCCCGTCCAATAACAAGAATGATGTTGTTCTCATGCTCAACCAGTATCAAAGATATATCAGACGTGTTACAAATTGTCTCGAGTTTGTTCCACCCATCTAAACATTTACCGACTACTTGTTCCATCTATAAAAGCTTACATCCCTTCTAAATGTGAAACAAGAAAATTCAAAGGTTGAAACGAACAATAGAACAAACACCTTAAAGTCGACAAATACGTAAGACTTTATGAAATAAGATATTTTTATGATATGATACAACCGAAAGGTGCATATACATGTATATATGCAACGTAGATTATTAATATCTACATTCAAGTTTAACCAACTGTATCTATATATTTTTAAGTTTTACGTCGAGCTGAATAAAGTATGAATCATGATATAAAAAAACATGTTGTTAACAGCGTGTATCTAGAATTTTTTACACGAAGTCTATGGCAACCATATATTTTAAGCGTGTTAACAATATATTCATTTCTGGGTTAACATATCGTAAAATTCATATTCATTTGACGATCGACATTCTATTTACAAAACTATTGTTTATCCCAACTACAGCGTATATAGGGTAGATAATGGATTTGAGACTCAGGGGTACACTATCGTTTAGAGACTATCCGAACTACAGGGTAGATGATTTTTTAGAGGAACTCTATCCGAACCGCAGGATACATCATGATTTAGAGACTACCCGAACTATTCTTTTGCAATTTGTTTAGGATAAAATGTATCCCGTAAAACGATATACCAAGAAAAAAATAAAACGTTTTAAGTAAAGCTATATGACGCCATGACGTCATAGTTTTTATGGCGTCATAGTTGGGACCCAAAATGGCGACTGTAAATGAGTTGTCGTAACTTTCCCTATACAGGGCCAATCTCCCAAACAGAGTTGTCTTCCCTTGCAGTCCACACTAACGAATGCTTGATAGAGCGAGACTTGCGTGGAGAATGATACAGGGCTTTGGTTGTAGCGACCCTATGACGTCAGACATTTGATTAACAAATCAGCATGTTTCTAGTGGATTACCCACAGTTCCGTGAAAAACACTCATAAAGCTCGGTGTAACAGACCGTTTCATTGGTTAATCTCTCACAACTCTTCCAGATCCTTGTGTGGTAAACACGGGTAAAACGAAATTTTGAATCATAAAAAAAAACGAAACAAATTAGTATCCTTGTTTTAATCCTATTGTTCAGACGCAAGAGCTAAATCTACATACTTCAGGTCTTTTTTCTGACTTTAATTGTTATCCAAATTATTATTTATCCATCATTCACACTCCCACAATTAAATCTCTAGTAGCTTCCTAGAACATCGCGCGGGGCTAATATGTATGTGACGTTAATAAAAAAGGAGTGAAAATCGAGACTCTGTTTACTATATATAATTGTGATAATGGTACTATTTGGGCATATTATTCATAACTTCGTTAAAACTAAAGAAATTTGTCTGAAATGTATTTTTTTCACTATCTATTTTTAAACATTATAGCAAGAACGACCAGCGCTTTATCGAAATTTTACATAATGCATCTGTAAGAAAAGAGTATTAAAGTAAATATTAAAACTACAAGGAAAACTACAGATCTTTAATAGACTTTTATGCAGCCAAGGCGTATGTATCTGCATACGGTTTATGCAAACAAAAAAATGACATTTTAAAACATATCACAGTTGCATAGGGCAATGATGTACAAAGAGCAGTTTGTCAAGCCCATCGTCCCTGAGCTGGGAAATAAATGTTAAACTGAAAACCATGAGTAGCTTAAAAATATAAGATACAACAATAAATATGAATGTTGACTCACGGTCCACACTTTACCCTGATTTTCTATAATTCTTAGTTTGATTACAATTTCATATCTATTATAAACCATGACGATGTTCTGAATTTTTTATTGGAACGTATTTTAAATGATTCTAACCACTAACCCACTCATTCAATGAAAATATACGATCTCCCATACCGACATACACCATTCGATTAGTGAAATAGCTCATGTGACATGAACACCGATAAATCATGTCAGAACATCAACAAAATATATTAGAGCGTAAAAGAAGAAAATGTAAAGGAATATATGAGATAAAACAACACGGGATGAATATTTCTGATCAAGTTGCACCATTTGTATTGCTTGAAGTCATATTGATCATTTACAAATATTTACCATGCATCCGTTCTATCAATGTCTTCTTCCTTATCCACAGTGTCCATCTCTTCCCCAATTTCATCGGTCAAATCCAATTCAATGTATATATGATGTGTATCCATATACATTTGCAACATCACTTAATTTTTTTCAAATGTATTGCTATCAACTTCCTCGTCCCCAGAAAAAGCAGCTGTTTTCTACGTCTGTCAAATGTCCATGCAAGCTATAAATTCCTTTAATATGCTTTTATAATATGTCAATTACGCACCTAGGATCGTCGTAATTCTGTCATTCATTTGACAGATAAAATTCATAATCTGATAATTGACCATTAAAATTACTGCAATAATAGTATTGAAAAAAGCATCTTCTCTCCCATTCTATAATTCTATTGCATTAAGTTTATCTTTGTAACGTGGTTGTGGGGTTGGGTGGCCGAATGGTTAGCGTGCGCGCTGTATGATTTACGGCCTGCCATTGAGTCAACTGGTGTGGTTTAGAATCCCCGGTTGTACGTGGCAAGGAATAATTATGGTCGCCTGTCCAACCTCTTGGGTTTTCTCCGGGTACTCCGGTTTCCTCCCACTGCTAACGATCGCTACGCACAAGCGAATTTATTGAAATAAAATTAAACCATATGTTACTCCCGAAATGACCTAGTTTTGTCGAGTGGACGTTAAACCTCATTCTCTCTCTCCCTGTCATGTGGTCATGGGTCGTGGATAGTAATTGAATCGTCTTAATCAAGTTGATTAAATAATTTTATTTTAGTAGAGAGAGAGAGAGAGAGAAATGGGGTTTAACGTCCTCTCAACACATACTAGGTCATATGGTTTTAATTTTATTTCAATAATTCGCTTGCGCGTAGGGGTCTTTAGCAATGGGAGGAAACCCACGAGGTTGAGAAGGCGCTCCTATCTCCATGCCACATACGCTCACACCAGGGCTCGAAACCACAGCCGCAAGCCAGAGGTGACCGGCCAACTAGAGGTCGAAGCGCGGCACTCTGGTCCACTGGGCCATGGGCCATCCCACCCAGCCCCCTATTTTAGTAGAGAAAACCAGTCTTCAAACTCTTGTTACCTTTAAGATTGTCCATTTTTTTCAAGGCGAGCCACTGTAATCTGGGAAAATATGTTACAGTGGTCTAATTATTATACTTGAAAACCCATGTACAAAATAGTTAATATTCATTAAAATCATGTTAAAAAATCAAAATATGTTCCCCCCCCCCCCCAGCCCCAGTGACATACATGCAGTTGAATTTCATTTTCGTTTGCTTTGTTACTGTTGTAGTTCAGATATCTGCTCTTTAATAGATGATGTAAACATGATTTTCGCATTGTCTACGCCCAAACAATCAAAGGCTGCAACATATTACCATTTGCTCCAATGTGTGCCCCCCCCCCCTCGACAAAATCCTGGATCGTGGATATTATCAACTACCAATTCCTCATAGCATCAGAGAGAGCTAGGTAGATCGGGGGATGGCGGGGGGGGGGGGAGCGAGGGGGGACATCTCCAGATGGGTTGGGGGCGATGGTTATACAGAAGTGTAATTTATTGGGTGGTTGGGGGCACCTAGTTCTTCAGAAGATATTTCAAATAATTTTCATTCACTTTACATACTAAAGAGCATAAATTGAAACTTCCTTTGTCATTTGATACCCACAGAGTTTCGGGTTTAAAGGACAATATTGACGTCACTTCCCGTTCATTCCAGTGTTTGTTACACATCTCTCGTAGCGATGATCTCTGTGTTGAAAATATATTTGGAATGTATTTAACCAGTTCTATTACATATGTTATAATAACTGGCATACCAGCCAAACAAACGAACCTAATTGCTATTCTTTGGCACTTAGACATGGACACACATGGGTCGTAACGCATATAATAATGTAATTTCTTATCAGTTATGTTCGGTGAAATACGGGAAGAGTACACATTGAATGGCAGTCTTTGGTTATTTCAGTCTTCCATTGTGGGATATGTTTAGCTGCATTCATCCAGTCACTCCATTACAAATGGCGCTCGAAAACATTCTTGCACGCGATTCATGTGCCAAGTTTAAAATCATCATCATGTCTTAAATATTAGATATGAGAAACCCATATTTTCACGGTAAGATAACAACATAATGTTGATTTAAATTGACCAATGCGTCGTGTTTGCAATATCGTGTTTGTGGAAGATACTGGATTAGAGACTTAGCAACTTTAATCCCCCTTTTAGAAGCGTGCACTAGAGAATTCGCGTATTGAGTCAGGAGCGGATCAGTGCCACCACCCCCACCCCCTCAACCCCCTGGACCCGGGCCTATGAGTTCCCCTCGACTCTTACAAATGGCTACATAAGAAACGATTAGAGGCCCCGGGGATTTGAATATGTATATATTGTTTCAAAATTACTGCATACACAAACTGTACACTTCCCGGTTTGCAAGAATTGATCGTACTATTTATAGCTTTATTGAGACGACGAGGGAAATCCCAGGCAATGCCTATATATACCCCTGTTTGCGCTGATGAAATGTTGCCGATGCTTTTATACATGACTCGCACAGGTAAGATATTCAATATATGGCTATTTTTAGACCTGATATTAGATTTGCTTTGTATACAATCGATTATGTTAAACAAGCGGAATGTTTAGTTAATATAGGTGTGTCAAGAAGTGAACGATGATATTATAAGATTATTTGACGACAGGATATGCGAGACGCAATGGTTCATATTTCAATTATCCATAATATTACCATATTTTAATAAACATTTTCATTTTGTACATGCTGGGGAGTATGCATATCTATAACTTATCTTTCCTTATCAATCTATCTTTTTATACGCCTACATATTCAGGTGGACGTATATTGTCGTCGGCCCTGTTCGTCCGTCCGTTCGTCCACGTGTGTATGCGTTTGTATAATGTGTATATCAAGGACACCCTTCTAATAGGGTTGGGATAATAAATAGTTTTTTTCAAAATTCTTTAAACGCAAAGTGGTTTTAGAGGCGAAATATACTGAAAATAACAAATTTGACAAAAATTTTGTCAAAAAATGAATTTTTCACTTGGTGCCGGCCATTTTTTCAAAATGGCTACCATATTTAGTAAAAAAAGTGGCATTTTCTCATATAACTAATCAGTAACTCATAAGATATGTCTTCTAATATGACTTTTATATGGTTTCCAGGGTGGTTGAATTCAATTCTGGTCTCAAGAATGGATTACGATAATCCAAGATGGCGGAAATTCAAAATGGCGGCCAAATATGGCCGATTTTCAATTAATTGTTATTTTTTCTGTTTGGTATGGCTTCTAGTATGTCTTTTATATGGTTTTTGAGATGTCGTAATTCAATCATAGTCTCCAAAATGAATTTAGAAAATTCAAGATGGCGGAAATTCAAAATGGCGGCCAAAATTGTCTCCAAAATGGCGGAATCTCAAATTAATCGTCATTTTTTCTGTTGGACAGGACTTCTAATATGTCTTTTATATGTTTTTCGGGGTCTCTGAATTCAATTCTGGTCTCAAAAATTCATTTAGCAAATCATAGATGTCGGAAATTCAAAATGGTGGGCAAATAGATGGCGAAAATTCAAAATGGCGGGCAAAATGGATTCCAAAATGGCGGATTTTCAGGAAAACCTTCATTTTTCTTGTGAATATTTCTTTTCAAATGTACCAAATAGAGTTTCAGTCTTACTGAATTCAATTTTGTGGTCAAAAATAATTTCAGAAAGTCAATACACCCTGCCCAGTGCCCTTTTTCACCATTTCACATGAAAAGCGTTTTCTGTATATCCAGTTGTTTAGAATTTACCTCTCCTGTTGGTTCGGAAATGGTAACATTTTTTACAGTGAAGACTCTTATGCTCGGCATCGTTTGTGGTGTCATCTAAACCGATGGTAACCACTGATTCATTTTTGTCAGTTATATATTTTGCAACAATTATAAGTTTAAAAAAGAAGTGTCGCGAAGGTAAATTGAAATGCATTTACGACTAGTAATCACGAAAGTTATGTAGCACTATTCCCTCTTTTGATGTAGGTAATTATCGAATTAAATTTTTTGATCATCACCATTGTCACTACTGAGGCCTTCTTCTGTTTCTTCTTGTACTTGAGCTCGTGTCCATTGTTGGTGAAAAACAGTATTCGCTATTACCATAGTTGTTGGTTGTGAATCTATAATCTACCAAGCTCCGTACCGGTAGCATCTAGCAAGTGGCATGGCAGTCTCCATGGCAGTTATCCGTATAAAATGCCTCGTCATCAGACGCCATACAGAAACAGTATTGTGCTCAAGGCTTTTTCGAAAGCTGAGTTTTTTGCTCTAATATCGAATGCTCATTTAGTCATTTTTTGATTAATTTCATCTATTTTTGAGAACCATGTTTCATGAATACAGCCTCTCATTACTGTGTCCGTATGCCATCTGATGATGATACATTTTATATGGATAACTGTCGAGGAGATTGTGTTGCCACTTGTACAAAAACCGTACCACTAAATTGGGCAAAAAAGCAGAAACAAAACAAACGAAGAGACTTCTATGAACAACAAAAGAAACGGTCCGCAGAGATGGAACGAGAAGATATGAAACTAGAAGATATGAAACACGAACATATGGAACAAGTACTGCTATCTACAGAAGAAATTGTTTCGCCTAAGAAGAGCAGGCCTGGTCGAACTGTGAATGGATGTGAACTTGGAATTACATGTACTGTTGCAATCGCAAATACTGTTTTTCATCAGCAGTGGAAACTAGCCAAAGCACAAGAAGAACAGACGAAGACCTCAGTAGCGACAATGATGATGCTTAAGACATTTAATGATACCTACCTAATCCGATGACTACCGAAAACGAAAAAGGGCATTGCGCTACATGACTTTCGTGATTACTAGTCGTAAATACATTTATGTTAGAGTATCGCGATTCCTTAGAAATGTTCTAGCTAGCTCGACAATGGGGACTTGATCCCAGACAAAATCTGATCGGACATTCACCCTGGGTGTGGTCCGGTCAGATTTTGTCTGGCCCCCAGTCCGCAACAAATATGCTGATTGGTCCACAATTCAAGATGGCCACCGCCTTTTAAAAAATGGCTGAAACCGTTGGAGTGAGCATTCTGGTATCATTATTCAAGGGTGACTCCGAAAACCACAGAACTGGCATTACAAGTCGTATCTAAGAGAAAAATGACCAATATTTGTAACATCGGCCATTTTGGGGAATATTTGGCCGCCATTTTGAATTTCCTCCATCTTGGATTTCTAAAATTAATTCTAGTAGCTATTTTCATATTAGTGACACCGGAAAACATAGAACTGGCATATTACAAGTCGTATCTAAGACAAAAAAGACGAATATCTTTAACATCGGCCATTTTGGGGAATATTTGGCCGCCATTTTGAATTGCCGCCATCTTGGATTTCAAAAATTAATTTTAGTAGTTATTTTCATATTAGTGACACCGAAAAACATAGGAACGACATACAAGAAGCCATATCTAAGACAAAAATGACTATTATCAAAAAAATCGGCCATTTTGGATAATTTCTGGTGGCCATTTTGAATTTCGGCCATCTTGGATTTCAAAAATTAAATTTTGCTGCCATACCTGAATTCAGCGACCCGAAAAACCGTATAATTTCACATATCAGAAGCCATATATTACGTAATACTCATTTATTCGATCGAAAAACTCATTTTTCATCGAAGTGGTGCCGGCCATTTTGAAAAATGGCCGGCACCAAGTGAAAAATCCATTTTAGAAAATTTGTTTGGCCAAATTCGTTTTTTTCAGCTAATTTTGCTTCGGAAACCACTTTGCGTTTAAAAAGTTTTGTCATTATCCCATCCCTACTTCTAAATACACACCTAATCGCGGACCTGTTTCAACCGCGGACGTTAACGTTTCAACCGAGACTTTATAAACAAAAAATCGATGACCTGTGTGAGATAAGCGTTTTCAACCAGTTCTATATTTAAAACAGTCTAGACATTATATTACTTCTGACATTTACAATTGTTTGTAAAATATTAGTTCGTGAAATATAGTTAGTGATCTGCCATTTTCAAAATTATCTAAGAACGCAATATGAAAGACTATTTTTTTTTTGTTATTAGCATTTTGATCCACATATCTTTAGTTATAGAGTAGGTCCCCATGTTTGCCCGTTACATACTATAGAAAATGTAAGTTAATATCTTGAAAATATAAGCTAGCTTCCATAAAATTCAATTTAGTAGTATCAAGTTGGTATTTGAAAATTGAACTTAGTAGGGTAAAAGTAGATATCTTAAAAGTTTAAGTTAATATCTTAAAAAAATCAAGTTCATATCGTAAAACATAAAAGTTTAAGTTAATATCGCAATAGTTTAAACTCGTTTAAGTTAATATCTTCTTAAAAGTTAATAAAATTTAAGTTCAAGATGCCTCCCCATGTACAAACTGTGTGATGATGCATTAGGACAAGAAACAAATTCAAACTAATAACTCTATCCAAAATTTGCTTGAAATCCCACAGACCCAAAGATGTACAAAACAATCTTTTTTTTTAGAAGTCATGTTTGTCACGTAACTTGATTTTGGAGGAGGGCCCATTTTCAGAATGCCAAATGCATATTGAATCCTTGGTAAAATGTTTGGATATCGTCTGCCAACTTATTATTTCGCCGTTTAAATCTGTTGTTTATTTTAAACCCCTGAATGTTCCCCAAATCGCTTAACAATTTGATCAAGACATCGGACTGACAGTTAATGATAACCTGATATTCTTGCTCAGTGCTTGCCCATGGGTGTTTTCAAGGAATCGGATATTTTTCTAGTAAGATTGGTCGTCTCTGCTTTCATTTGAAATAACTACCTACAAATCTTTTCGGCATAAGAATATATCTTAACACTTTATGTTAATATTTTAAAAGTTAATATGTTACAAGTTTAAGTTAATATGTTAAGGGTTAAGTTAATATCTTAGAAATGTAAGTTAATTTCTTAGAAATGTAAGTTAATATCTTAAAAGTTTAAGTTAATATCTTAAAAGTTTAAGTTAATATCTTAAAAGTTTAAGTTAATATCTTAAACGTTTAAATTAATGTCTTAAAAGTTCATAATGGTTTGATAAAATAGAGTCCAGAAATAACGGTGCTTTTTTAGTCAAATGTAATATTTAACAAGAATTCTCACATATCAGACGGTAAGGTCCTGGATTATGGGCCCTCATAGTCCCCAAAAATAGCTTTTTTAGCCCATGGAACCGCCTAGAAGTCCCCTTACACAAATGTAATACCAAGGTTGTGAGATTGGCATTATGTAGATCTTGGCTGTCATTTTCGTCGATGTCATAATTAAGTATGCACCCGCAAGTGGTCACAATGTTTATCCAATTTCTATAAAAGATATGTTTATATTCCAAAGGTTAGGGTCCCTTTCCATTACTTACGCTTCGCGTATCGGACTCTAACTTTAAGAAAATATTGTCCCAGAGTGCATGAAATATGGCGGTGTATAACCTTTATTAAAGGGACAATAACATTCTTGCTGGCTTGGTAGCTCCAGAAAATAAATAATACCCTTATTCTAAGTACTAGATGTTTAAATGTCCTACCTGTTGTGTAAATTATCCATTACAACCTATTTTACTTGTCCAGTAGGTTCGAAAATATTTAAAAATCCAAGCCACATTTGAAAAGGTTTACGTTAGACTTTTCAAACCAATTGGTTGAATTTTTCCAATTTTTTAAAATAGGTGTGTTAAGATGAAATTTATATCATCATTTAATTGGAATATTCTAAAATAATACGATTTGTTGACCAGAATGAAGATTGGGACATATTATTCAGTTACAACAAGAGTGTTATTGGGGCTTTAATATTTATTGTGTGCTACACCTGATTATAGATTAATTGTTAAACCAAAAGTGGCATGGAGAATTATTGAAATAAAATGAAACCATATGTTAGTCTAAAAATGACCTAGTTTGTGTCGAGTGGACGTTAAACCCAATTTCTCTCTCTCTCGTTAACCCAAAAACCTAGAATTTTACTTAAACTTTATTAACAATAACCATGCGTATACAATACACTTCAGCAGGAATATAAACTGAAACTTTACAAATTTATTAACAGATTAATACATCACATGCAGAAGTTTTAATTCTTATATTTCATATATTAATAAAAAAAAAGAATTATTGTTAATACGTAGTTTTGAGACAATTTTGTAAATATTGTATGATATAAATATTAATATTAAGAAATTTTAATAACCAACAAGAATCCTGTTTTTATTTATGAAGACGGATTACACTATTATTATGAAAAAAACCCGAAAACGTAAAGATAAATGTTTGAATCGTGACTAGAATTCTCTATTAATATTGTGAACGATCCACTTATCCGATTAATACAGGTGATGTGCCATAATTACATCTTTAGTACTAAAGATGTTCAGCCCCGCTGATTCATTCGAACAAACAGGATGTTTTCAGAGATGACTTAAAATATTTGATTGGAGGGTTTGTCTGAGAGAGAGAGAGAGAGAGAGAGAGAGAGAGAGTCTTATATTTTGATCTGAATATAATATTCAATTTCACAAGCTACATAATCCCAACTGTCAAAAAGTTCAAATTTCCATATTTCTAGGAAACAAAATAATAAATGAGTATTGTTATGTACTGGGCTTTTCCATATTTTTATCCAGAACAGTTCTGACAAAGTTTGATGTGTAAAATACTCAATTATTTTACTACTGCTTGCATGATCATTCGGAGCTTTTCTTGGAATGAATCTCTCAGACAAATACTTTTTAAAATTTTGATTTTTTCTATTTTCTTTCTTGATGAATCCGATAAGTTCCAGTCCCGTGTATTGTTTTCAAAGGCGTGAATAATTTCTAGTTGTTATTGACGTGCGTTATTGGTACCCCGCGTTCAGAAAGTTTGTTCCAACCAGATTCAAATTCAAGCGTTACTATATATTACTGAAGTTTGGAAGTCCGGTGACTATTCGAGTTGCCTCTAATATTGAATTTTCGAGTTTTTCTGCGTCGGTTGACAATAAAAAAAACATAAAGCGAAACGATGTATTGATACCATATAAATGAACTATATACATTCTAAGATCTGAAATGGTACACCAATGCCTAAACTGAAAATAATTGTTAAGAAAACTACTATGATGGTCATCAAGGATTTTCTTTATAATACAGCATGTGTGGGCCTTTTTTCATTGCAGATCTGTTTCATTAAAACCAATTCTGGATACGGATTATTATAACAAAAGTGGGTGTTGTCCGATACCACTTTGTGTCATACTATTACTTTGTACTTAAGGCCTGTTGTCCTCATTGACATGAACTCATGCAATAAGTAAATATCCCACTTAAAGCAATTGAAAGTTTTCCGTGTATTTAATGTGACTATTTTTTTTCAGTCAGGATGTCGTTGTTAAAGGTCACTATGCTTGTATTGATGGTTGGTGAATCTGTAATCAGTTCTCATCATGACATCTGCGAAAATTGTGTTTGTCGACAGCTAACAATAGACTGTACCAATAATAGCCTGACAGCTGTACCGCCTAATATTCCACATAACACCACCATTCTGATTCTCAAAGATAACAATATAGAAGAAATTCCGGATTATATCTTTAATCAAACTAGTCTTGTCAGTCTGGATATTTCGAACAATAATATAAGTAATCTCAGTCGAAATTCTTTTTATGGGTTGGAAACTTTGATAACACTAAACCTTCAGCACAACCGTATGGATTTCACGGTGAGTTATCCCGACGACGTATTTAAACCTTTGGTTAACTTAAAAAATCTGGACTTATCGTCTAATCTGGTTTTGGGCACCATAAACGAGTCCTATCCTAACAGAGCACTCCGTCACTTAAAATCTCTCCAGGAGTTGAATATTGATGGTATACCAAATCTAAATCTGGGTGAAGGCTTCTCTAATCTCACAAATTTGCTTCATCTCAATTTTTCTGGCAATTGTCAAACATCCAATATATATAACAATACATTTGTTCCAGTATCTCATATACATGAACTAATATTAAGTCAATGCCATCTTCGTCTTATCCACAACTCTTCGTTTGGTGTTTTCACCCAGCTGCGTTTACTGGATATATCGTTCAACATAAATCTAGGGATTGACAGAGCCTTTCGGGCTCTACGTTCGTTAAAATCTCCAGACCTTCGAGTTCTTGACCTCAGTAGTGTTGTTGACCCGTTTGCAGTTGGAATCGTAATATCAGGTGTAAACATGAACCAAATAAAGCATCTCAACATAACGGAATTGTATTTCAATCATAACAGGTTAGAACTAATAGAACTGGAGGCGATCCCACAAATTCCCGGAACTCTACAAGTAATTAGCGTGCTAGATAACAGAGCAACATATGGTTGGTACTTATTTGGACTCGAGAACTTGATAAATCTCGTCTGTCTAGATTCAAGCCAACAATACAGCTCACATGACCCAAAATCTCACCATACTCCCCAGTCTTCCCGCTACGTTTCTTCATTTTCAAAATCGAGAGATAACGATAGCACATTTTGCCAAAAAATGAATGTATCCAGCGTAGGCCTTTTTAACATAAACCAAAGCAATATATCTTCACTGCCTGCTGGCAAACCGTTAGAAATTGAGAATGGCCTGCATACTCCTGCGCTGAGTAGTCTTTCTTTTAATCTAAAGAATTTTACTATTTCAGTTCCACCTAACATAAAGTATGTAAATGTGAGCAAGTCTATTATCAATTTTCCAATCCCGAATATGCGCTTTGGAAATAACAGTGTTAAATTGCTTGACATATCCGGCAACATTTTAAATCGATGGGAAGGACCAATAGGTGGAGTGACCAAACTGGAATGGCTAAGTCTTTCAAACAATTTTTGCGACTACATTAACGAAACATTCTTTGATAGCTTTCCCGGCCTTCGAGAGCTGTTCGTTGCGTCTAATTTTCTAGCAGCGGTGTTTGAGGCAGATAAAAAGGGAAACATATTTCATAAATTACAGGCTCTGGAAACTTTGGATATTTCTGAGAATAAAATTAGAACACTTCCGCCGGCATTGCTACGTGGACAAGTTAATCTTCAAAAGTTGGACTTATCTAAAAATATCTTGAAGGCGTGGACCTTGGACATTGATCACATGAAAGATCTTCGATACATCGATCTATCCACAAATCAACTGACAAGTCTACCGGTGCAATTTCGAAACTATGGGGATAGCCAGTACGATGCTAATAAAGAATTAACGGTGGATCTTTCGGGGCAGACTTTACGTTGTACCTGTGACACCTTGCCTTTCCTAAAGTGGATGAAATCCAACAAGACAATTTTTGTCAGACGCGATGATTACAAATGCGAAGATAATAAGAAGAAAGAACTGACCTTGTCCAACTTAGATACAATCATCATCCAATTGGAGCGACAGTGTGCCTCGTTGTCAGTTATGGTAACGATTTTGACTGGGAGCTTGTTTGTTATAGCCAGTGTTTTGATTGGAAGCTTGATATATCGTTATCGGTGGAAGTTGAGATATTTTTACTATTTAACCAGAAATAGATACCATAAAGCATTTCCCCTCGATGATAACGAAAACACCCAGTTTGAATATCAGGCTTTCGTATCTTATGCTGACGAGGATCGTCTGTTAGTTACGCAGGACATGAGACAGAAGCTGGAAGCAGAACACGGGCTGAATCTTTGCATTCACCATAGAGATTTTTTACCTGGAGAGGATATAGCGGCCAACATTTTGAGCGCAGTAAGAAACAGCAAGAAGACCCTCGTTCTCTTGACGAAACATTTTCTTAATAGTTACTGGTGTATTTATGAGTTGAATATGGCTAAAGTTGAGAGTATCAGCACTGGGCGGAATGTAATTATTGTTATTGTATGTGAACGTATTCCCGTCAATGAGTTACCCGAGGCCCTGGTCCAGTTGATGAGAGCAGATTCTTATATAGATTATACAGATGACCCGGAAGGTAATGTTGTATTTTGGGCCAATCTGAGACGGTCCATACTTGCCGACTGAAGAAGTGAACAGCAAACTGATCATTTTGGCTTTCAGAGTAACCGGGATGTAGAATGGTGGCAGGGTATTGATAATACTGTTAGTCTATTTATTTATGCCTTTATGTATTCGAATACCGCAAAGAATAACTTCGATCGCACAGATTCCATCCACGCCCACGCAAGTCAATTCGTTTTTAGTGGGAATTTCCCTAAGGTGATTACTTGTGTTTGTTAATGACTTGCCTATTATAACGCTCTGCTGGACATGTTACGTGTCATTTCATTTCGTTGCTGAAACATTTTAATTTTATTTAGAGAAATAAATGTATTTTAACGTTACATGTATAATTGTAATTTACTCACTTGGCGGTCGGGTATATTTTGTATCATCTTAAATCTAGTAAAAATACAGCAAATCATATAGTGTATAATATTTATTTTTATTGTAGGTATATTTTTTTTAGTTACAATAACTAGTTAGTCTATATTATTATCTTTGTAAATCCTGCATTTCGAATCATCATCATCTAATTAACTAAAGTTTTCATGCCACTTGCAAATTGTCATCTTGCAACAAATGACCTTATTTCTTATTATTAGTGCCTTTTATTTATATTTTTTGTTAAATGCCTTTATTTACAATTCTTGTTATATGCCTTTATTTATATTGTTTGTTATATGCCTTTTTTTATAAATTAAACACACTTATATGACGGATATACTACTTTCGATAGACATACAGATATCGTTATCAAACAAATTAGTGAAATCTACTACTACTCTGCCTTTATTTATATTTTAAATTATCTGAATAAATCTGCAGAAGCTACATTAACAGAATTAATTTTAAACATAGCTTACTTAGTAAATATACTGTCTATGGGGACGTTATGCATACATTTATTTAATCACGTGAACGACTTTTAAGGGGATATGCTAATAAAACGCCATTACATTTAATCACGTGACTGGAAAGTGTAAATCATAGTGTTTACTGAAATATCAGTTCTTTTATATCTTCAAAACAACACACAAATGTAAAGAAAAATACCAATTAATTCTTTTAGAGACCGGTAATAGGATTTAATTTCACAATATACCGACTTTCAACACCAGGTTAGGCAAACAAAAATTTCAACTGAACAAATAGTAGCTTGTGTAATACTTGAATAAACCATGGTGAAATCTCTCATAGAAACCACCTGTGCCGTGTAAATGAGTGGAGATGACATCGCAACGAGAGTTTAAAGAGACACCCACCTTGCCTTTCTTTGCCAGTCGACAAAAAAATTGTTTAATATGTCTACAATTCCGTGTGGGTGTATGATACCGTCGCTTTGTCTGTCTGTCGATCTGTCTGTCGATCTGTCGATCCTGTTGGTCAACCTCAAAATGTTATTTTCCAATAAGCTGCTGTCTATGGCTATTAGAGACTTTTGGTAAGCGTAAATTTCTGATCCGTATCGATTTTGCGTGTGTGACGTCAACAATACGTGTGTATTTCTCATACGCGATACCGCATACGGATACGACAGCACGGATAGAACAACTTTCATACTGAAAAAGTCCGTATAACATCGTTTTCTCCGTACCGTATTGTTTGCAACGTTTAGAAACTAAAACGATTGGAAGATGTTTTACTTTCGGGTTAAAATAATAAAAACAAAAACAAAAACAAAAAATTATGCGGCGGCTGTTTGGGATTCAGGTAAACCACTTTATTCCTGAAGCAATGACCCAAGAAATCCCTCTCTGGCCATTGCACTTTTTCTGCAACATTCTGATATGCACTGATTGATTGGGTATAATAAAATCGTTCTATTAAAATATTTGGTCCAATTTTGAGCTCTTTTTAAAGCGTAATGACATAGTTAGCTATTGTACCACATTTAAGTTGATGTATTTACGGGCTGGAATAGCAGGAAAACACGTTTGGGGCAGTCAAAATTTACTCTCGACGACCCCGTCTCCGTGGAATATAAACGATTGATTGGAATTCGACTCAGACTACCTACTGCATTCAGGGCTGGAATAGCAAGAAAACGCGTGTGAGGTCGTCAAATTTTCCCAATTTTCTTGAGGGAGCGTCCCTAGATGTCCGTAGGCCTAACCCGACATTTGTTAGGGCATTTCAGGTTCTTTCCCCAAACATTCACCGAAACCGCATGGACAGCACCATACAGACCCTTCCACGGTACCGTTCGCCGTGGACCGTCAAGTGTAGGTACATCGGCGCCCACAGAAGCACCATCGGCACCCCTGACCCCCCCTCACACACACACACACACTAACAATTTTGGGCTAGCTACGAGCCTGATATGTTTATGTATACGATGTTATCATGACTGTCTGTTCAAAGAACTTAGTTTCGGGAAATCAATCGACAGTGCTACGTATAAACTCTTTACTCTTAATAAGGATGGAATTATATCCAACAGATCTGTACTCACTTCATCGGGTACTCGCTGTGGAGATACCTATACAGAATGCCCTTGTTATATTGGCTACCCAAACTACATAAAATCCCCACAACCAACGTTTTATAGCAGGTTTCAACCTCGTGGGTTTTCTCCAGGTCCTCCGGTTTCCCCCCCACTGATAAAGAACCCAATGCACAAGCTAATTATTGAAATAAAATTAAACCATATATTAGTCCCGAAATTACCTAGTTTGTGTCGAGTGGACGTTAAACCCCATTTCTCTCTCTTTGGGTTGTTATAGCAGGTTCATCCCGTTGTTCCACAAAACCATTTTCAAAAGTTAAAGAGGGTAGTCAAACTTTCCGATGGTTAACTTTACATTCATTAGTAGTAACATTCCAATATCACCAGCTTACGGAGTGTATGTGTCTCAGCTAATTCATAACGCGAGAACTTGTTCTTTTTATTCTGTTTTTATTTAAGTCGATCGAGACATTTATCATTTAAGCTTCAAATACAGGGATACCTGCCCACTAAACTTACAAAAACGTTTTAAAATTTGTATGTCCGTCATATTATTCTTGATATATTTAACTGACGCATATTCTATCTCCCTGATTATGTGTACTACATGGTTAACACTGCTCATCATGCGCATTATGCATACGGATATTCCATTGGCCACTTACGCTATTTTACCGAGATTTCGTCTAATGGTTTGGAAGCAGCTATGGCGGATGTGGCGCCAGGCAGGGTAAGCTTACTCCTCCGGACACCTGTTACCATCCTTTGTCGTGTATTATGTACACGGTGAACAGTCCATCTGCTGATTACACTATTTTGCCTATACCGTTTTTTAGGACTTCGAATTTTGTCTAATGGTTTGGATTGTTCGTACTTGGTTTTATTTTATTGGATTGGAGTCTGCACCAAATGACTTCCAGGGACAATATTTAATGTTTAAGTATTAAAGGTTATGTTTAGATAAGAAGATGATAAATGCACACTTATCAGAACCATCTCCCACTAGATTTCTAAACAGAACCAGATATCTACCATATGTATGTAATAATCTATAACAAAATAATACGTATGAATGTCATTAAAAGCAGAATTTATTTTTTTGTTAAACATTTATAGGCACATTAAAGGTGTAAACTAACATTTGTTTATTTAATTCCAAATGAAACATTTTTTTCATGACTACGTCCCTTTAATTTAATTCATAACATATGTAAATTATCTTGGTAGTCTAATGTAACGTTGCCTGGTAACGAAACGTTATCTTCGTCACTTATAGATTCCACAATCTGTGCTAAAATATGGCTATTTTCTTTTCTAACGGACGCTAAAGGCGTGATTTCAAATTTGTTATTATTACCTGATTGGCTACAAAAGAACACTGCCCTAATGGCGGCTCGGAATTTCCTACCACTTAAACAATAAAGTACAAAATTGAGTGAGTGGTTTGTAAACATTAATATGCTCGCTATGACGCGGACTAGATAATGCGTTGCTCTGTCATGTGGTGTTGTGAGACGCAACACATATCTTTCAATCACAACCGTTAAGGCAATTGGCGTAACAAACACCATAAAGGAAGCTGACACAAGTAAGAGCATAAGCGTGACCTGTGCTTGACTGCTCGTAAAACAACCACCATCTTTCTGACAACCGCTTCCAACCATTTCACGATGTCGTCTCCCAGCATGGCGCAATTGCCTGACAATAAGAACGTTGAAAACAATCAGGCAGAAGAGTGGCGCGAATCCATACAAAATGGCATCCATCAAAGGCCACACAAAATTTATAAATGTTTCACTGTTCAATTCTGCTGTACACATGATTAATCCAGTCTCTAGGCTGATTTGGGGTTTTCTCGTGAACAGGTGATGTGCGTTTATCACAAGAGATAATAATCCAAGCGCTACAATAACATAAATAGTGCGTTTTTTATTTACTAACTTTTGGGCACGAAGTGGAAAACGAACTACTATGTATCGCTGAATTGTCATGGCAACTAACAGAAACACATTGTAATGAATGGCAAAAAAGAAAATGGCGTACATAATTGCACAGGCTCTTCCAGTAAAAAGGTCGGGTTTAACTTTAGGTCGAATGAAATACCAAACTAACTGAAATATCAAGGCTATAGTGTCGAGCACAGCGATAATAGTCATATACCAACACGTAACCGATTTCCGAAATGTTGACGTCACTAGTACTAATAGTGTAAGTGTATTCCCAATAATTCCACATATTGAAAGCACTGGTGAAATATAATGAATGATTTGTTCTGCTATTTGATATTCCTGAAAGTGTGAAATATTCACTACTCTTCGTTGAACTGTTGTATGGGACACCATTTCACTTACATTGACCCACAGATTGTCAATGACGTCATTAAAAATAGTTGCCATCCTTAGAGAAGCGACCACGCCTTTAATGGTTGTTGCGTATGAGTATATTTTCAAGAGTCACTTCTGAGAATGAAATTAAATTAAATGATAGCTAGACCTTTAGGTTAATTGTTTTCTTGTAACTTTATATTATCTGTTGAATTGACACAATGTCCTTGCGGCTTTCTATCTGAAATGTAAGATAAGAATATATATAATCAGATCAAGTTAATAATACAAGTGCCCCAAATCTTTGTTAGCCATGCCCCCCCCCCCCCCGACACACACACACATTGAGAATGGCTATCGACAAACGGTAGCTTGGTCGCTACTATCACGTGAAATGATAACGGATCTGGTTAATTAGGTCTCAATATCAATATTGGAAGTCTATTTGGATGACAAAATATTGAAAACTTAATGTAAATAGGTACATACATGCTAAGGTGAAAATGAGTAAAGGGCACCATTTACGCCAGGACCAGTTTCTATTTCTACGTATCATGTAAACAAAGCACGTGTTATCGACGTCGTATGATGTGACGTCACATGTAGGTCACTACTGTCGTGAAACAGATTTAGCTATAAGGTGTTCTGAAATTGTTAGCATAATCTTATCTTGTACATCATCCAATAATTAAAGGGGCCTCGCCTCGGAGTTTCAAGTTTGTTCCCCCTTGTCATCAATGCAGGACGAGGAAGGGGGCGGCTGCACGGTAAGTAATATCGATCGTCTGATTGTTCAGATGTTACGAAAACTATCACGACAAATGCAATGATCGAACAACCGACCTCCAGGCTGGCGAGCCACCGTCTTACCCGCTTTGCCATCGTGACCCCCATCTTACCAAGATGGTGATAACATACACCAAGATATAAACCTGAGACTCACATATTACGGAACTTCTGTGATAATTTTGAACTTTAAACCGCCATGAAACGAAATGACGTCATAAGTAAATAAGTAAGAAGTCATAATAATATAGGTAGGGCTTTTATTGAAGCAGGTGCCTGCACTATTTTCTTTCCAGGATAATTACCTGATAAATCAGTTTTAACACGTTATTTACACAGTGGCGGTGCCAAGGGGTGGGGTGGGGGCAAGGGGCCATCATAAATCTGGTCTGCCCTGTGTTTGCCCCCCACCCCCAAAATATTTTAGAAAATAAAAAAAAAAAAAAAAAAAAAATTGTGATACGTTTTGGTAATCACGGTCATTACCAAAATCCCACATCCCCACTCAGTCATAACGTGCATGTTGAGTGATTTTTTTTACCAAGCCCATCCTGCTATAACCTACTTGAGAAGTGCTTTTTACGATCCTCAAAGTTTTTGGTAAAGGTTCAACGCGTCGAGAATATGCATTCACTCGGTACACTCACTCCGTTCGTTTGACACCTCCCTCTTTATTTTCGGATAAGCTGGTTATTGGCGAGGAACATTATCTGGCTAGCAGTCTATTTTACATAGTGGCGAAAATATTCATTCACTTTGAGTCACTCACTCCACCCGTTTGACACTCAGGCAGCATTTCCAACAGTCTATTTTTCAAAATTCTTGGGAGGTCCCTAAAACCCCAACGAGGACTTCGTTGAGGTTCGCAAGTCCGTTCGTTTGCCATTTTGGTCTCTGATCGGATAAACTGGTGATCAGGCGACGGACGGTATGTGATCAGATTTATTTATCTCGACGATCGGTGCCTGACTGAATACTGTCAGACAACATTTCCGACAGTTGATTTTTCAAAATATCCTGGGGGAGGTCCCTCATACCCTCCATAAGTACTCCCTACTTTGGCGCTCGTGACTGGGATTCGCGAGGTTCGCAAGTCCGTTGGTTGACACTTTACCTCAACGATCATTGCCTGAAATACTGCCAGGCTACATTTCCGGCAGCCTGTTTTTCGAAATTTTCTGGGGAGCCCCCCCCACCCCTAGTTGAAGCTCGTGGCTTTTCCCCCTTAACCTTGGACTTTGCCCCAGCTTTGCCCCTCCAACCACCGACAGCTGGCGCCGCCACTGTATTTACAGCAAGCTTATTAAAAAAAAAACAATACAATTTAGTTATAATTTGTCGATGGGGCGCCACATTGAAATCTTATTTCCAAAATACTTTAGTAGTACAGAAAACGAAATCATGATCTGTCAATGAGTTTTTTAAAACAAGCTTTGATTAAAACATTAAAACTGCTAAAAGATCACATACTACTCGTGAACTGTTAGATTAATCGTTTACATCAAAATGACAGCTTGGCACTGATATCAAAACCGGAAACTAGTTCTTCATGTTATTGACGACTTAAAAAAACCAAGGCTACGCAAATACGAGTACGCTTGAACTGAAACCTGGCATGTTTGTACATTGGGTAATTGCTCAGCGGTAATTGTGATTCTTAGTGCTAAAAAAAGATTGTTAAAAAATACATGGACGGTTTGAACTCTCTAATCATACTGACACCAATTTTGTTCCTAATGTATGATTAAATCATATTCGATATCTAGTCATCTCATTACAAAAATATATTTAATTGGACGCAATGTTTACTTTAAAGTTTTTGTTGTTGAGACGAACGGAATATTAAATACATGATTATGAATGTATTCAATGACAGTTCAACTAAAAAATATTTTCTTTGTAGTTTAAATCAATGTAGTTTAAAGTCATTACCGCCCCAAGTGTCCTCGACAGCAGTGGTACAAATAGGCGTACGAGTCAGGGTGTGTGGGGGGAGGGGGTAGCTGCCCTCTTAACTTTCGGACAGACGGGTAAAGAGAAAACAAAAATTCTTATTTCCTCTAGCTGGCAAAATAAAGTGCCCGAAATCTTATAAAATTTAATTGAATGCAGAGACTTTTACTGATTTGATTAAAACATTTTGTCTGGAGTCACTCAAATTTGTGGAAATTGTTTTTCGGGGATCGATTATTATTTATCAATGCAGTATCAACAATGTGGTTGGAATTCAGATGGCATAGATTGAGATTTCGGTTACAAAACAATTGGAGCCCTACACAGTAAGCCACACTCTTTCGCCTCCCACAGAAGACAGACACCGCGGTCTGTAACCCGAAATGTTATGATAATGGATTCCATGTTTACCATTCATAATTATCATGGACTTTCAATTGGCTTCTTATCCTTATATTAAATCCTTCGATAAAGTAGGACATTGGCTATTTTTTATATGTTTTATTAGAATACAGTTTAACCGATACATGGCAGGCATATTATCATGTAAAAAAGCCACAAAGTTATCAGATCAATATCTCATCTTTGTTCGTGTGATAAAGTTTAATTCTTCTCTAAGCTTATAGTACGAAAGTCACGCCATCAATTATATCGGATAAAACCTAAAGTTAATGGTATATTTAAGTTGCTTTGACGTCTCTTGGTTTATAAGAACTTACACAAAGGATTTATCTTTAAAGGGACAGTTAAGTCGTAGAGCATATCATAGCCATCCCTGGACGTTGCAGCTCAACACAATGAGATGCTCGAAAATAATGGCCTAACTGTCTTTACGTAGCTTATATTTATTAGGCGAGTCGATTAAGGTGACTACAACACTATTAGATATTACCACTGATCATCCATTATCTCCCCTTTGACTTCAATGTTATTAATTTTCATATTTTTGGCCGGTTCTAACTTTTCCATAAACGTATTATCATAGATGGGGCAATGTGTGTCAACCTCTTCCTGGAAAACTTGAGATACACAATCTGGAAATAAACAACTGTCCGCGTGGCATTTAAGCCACCCCAAACTTTAAACTATTTTATCGTCTAGGAAGTACAACATGTCAACCACCTAAACCTTCACACGAAAGCGCCTTCAGAAATCCAGTTTTATTTTCAGAATATAAAATCATATCTGAAGAATACTACTTCCGTAGTTTCACCACCTCATACTACTTTGTCAAATACCAAAATATGAATTAGAATTCGGTCGTCGAAATACCGAAAAGCGTCGCGCTTTTTTTATTTATAGAACAGTTTATTTATAGAGTGAAGATTACAGACAGAATCCAGGGCTATAAATTATGCTACGCTACGATTGAAATCGCGGTTTCAATCGAGGAATAATTGTGGTGATCCTATTAGGTCTTTGTGGTCAGTCGTAGAAATCGTGTTGATCGTATCAAAACGGATCCGAACGCATCTGCACGTACCTGGTCGCGGACTCAACAGAGGCAATAACATCGTAACGCATTGTATGACAAACGGAACTTAGCATTATATCAAACTGTATCTATGACACAGATCTATGGTAGTAAGTCGTATAACATTCATTTAATTATTTATTCATTCATTCAAACAAAGCGCTTATACCAAATTCATCCTGCATTGTATGTGGACAGTACACGCGTGCCTGTTTTACATGAACTGGTTATGTGTAAATAATAAAAGTAATATCTTCAATTCCAATCGGTCGATATCCAATTTATAACAAAATCAGAAAAGAGAGTTATGATGAATAATACCGCAGTTATGTCTCACAGAACTCATGGGCATAGCAGCTTATCCATTGTGAAAACTTGGATGTTGACCAAAGTTGATAACGATTATTTACGCCTTCAAGAAATCAGATCTGTATTGTGTATATAAGATTTTCCGGTCACCTAATACATCTCAGGAACAGGGTGTTGTTGAAGGCACTCCCTTTTCAATTCCCGTTTACGCTTCAAATTTTAAAAATCAGAAAGGTCCATCTTCCCACAGTCCTAACGTTTCATGCAAATTCGAAAAATAACCATTAAAAACTATAACCTCTAGTACAGGGTGACCCCCCCCCCGCCCCCAACAAACAAAAACAGAAATGGAAAAGAACTCACAAATAATAAAACTGTTAAATTTTTCTTTTTTTTTTCTTCCTCATAATGTCTTGATCAACAAACAAAAAGACATTCTTGAAATTTGGACCTTTGTGGGATTTAATAAAAATTTGAAAAACTATGTACAAATGGCTTTCGGGTAAAAGGGAATGAGCGAAACGGAACTTCGTGGAACACCGAACACGTAATATGGATATTATTCGCCCGCACACGACCCCAGCCTCAAGACATCGCTCTGTATTACTTACAATGATGTACACGGGAATTTGACGTTTTTTTAAACAAATCGGGAGTTCACGTGAATTACCAGTTGCCCAAGTTATCAACTCGTCGAGTTTCATGAGCCATACAGTCTTTTATTTTCTCTAATCTATCATATTACAGTACTAGATCATGTCTGACCTATATGACATCCACAAACAGATCCACAGAACTTCTCATGGCAATTCACACATTTATCAGATAAACGTCAAAAATTTCGCCCAATATCTGTACCCTAATTTCATTCTATTTGCTTTGAACACCCTTAACATAAATCTATATTACATTGACAAGCTTAATTTACGATGAAACTATTACCAATATCACATCACTTGGCATTCATCTTGATGACCAATTGACCGAGATAGTTCCAAGCTCAAATCAATCTGATTTTCAAACTTTTTTATTATGACGAATACTGCTATGGCGACACGTCCGTATTATCAGATCAAAGAGCTTGTTCCAGATGATACACAGATTAGGTTTCATCCTTTCATCACTGAGATTATTTTATCGCTTTATTATTATATTATAATGATAAGAAAATTTTAAGCGATTTTTTTCCAATCAATTATTGCCTCAAGACTTATTAACCATTTTCCCTTTCCCTCTAAATTCTAGTAGTCAGACATTTGTACAAATATTAACTTCAATATATTACAAAAAAGATCAATATTGGAATAAATTACTAGCGTAATTAGTAGCGTAATTTCGGTTTTCATTGCTATCGTTGTCACAGCAATAAAAAGATTCTCGATTAATAAATTAAACTTTTAAATAGCGATCTTATTTCAATCCATTCAAAATCACAGTCAACCGATGAACTAGAGGGTTGTTGGTAGGATTTGCTTGTGAATAAATGTCTAGTTAAAAATGTATGTAGCATATGATGCCAAAATAATTGTGTCACTGTCTACCTCCTATGTCTAAAATAAAATCTGTTCACATTGATATTGTTTAATATAAAACTAGCAGGGATGTGTTCGTGGAAGTATTGGAGAACTAAAAAATATTTTTTAAAACGGCCAAAATTTGTAAATTAAACGACTTGAGGTTCAACTTTCCACGTTTTTATTCCACCTGGTCTATGATAAAGACGGGCTTAATATGTCATACAATTTCCTAAGAGCTACCCTTATTTTGAATTAAAATAAAACCAAGTACGAACAATCCAAAGCATTAGTCAAAATTCGAAGTCCTAAACAGTCGAGGCAAAATAGTGTAATCAGCAAATGGACTGCTCACTGTGTACAAAATACACGACAAACAGTGGTGACAGGTGTAAGCTTACCCTGTCTGGCGCCACACCCGCCATAGCGCTGCATCCAAACATTAAGGGTTCTTTTGTGTGCTTACCAATGGTTACATGTACATGTGATCTTGGTTTTCTTGCCTTTCGATCGACAAGACGCTGTCCTTAAAAAATCACTTCCTTGCAAGGGCCTCCTCTATGCACCATGTACTATTCAATACCGTAAAAATTGGTTACTCCCAAAGGTCCAATTTGTTTTTACATCAACAGGGCTAATATAGACGGGCGTGCAATAGTTCTTTTACTTGTCCTACGAGGCACTGAGCAAGTACACGGCCTTTTCATTCATCATGCATAAACAACAAGATAAAACTACTTTTCAATATCTCGAACAACAGGACTGTGAGTCAGCACCAATCTCGCGCTTTCTCTATTAACCCGGTTTTTGTTCCAAAATAGAGCCTTACAACCCATTTCATTCATGCTTTACTTACTGAGACACTGTGACTTTCATATAACAACGTAATTAAAAAAAATTAAACTACGAAGACATTCCGACAAATTTGAATACATTAATGATTATTATGTAAAATTATAAACAAACTAACAAGAGATACAACCCAGTAGTAAATAAAACTTTACCGGACATATATCATACTGTGTGCTATGCGCATGTTTGGACAGGTATTGAATTCCAACTGTCACGTTTACTTCAAATGTACGCCAAGGTGTACACGCTATTTCATGTTTATCGCCTCATCCGAACGACAAGCTCATTGAAATGCCCTACTGCCATGCACCACTGATCAGGCGAACCATGTCGGCCAATACCGAGACACCAGAACACCATAACTCCTGGTTAGCGGTGGTGGGTGTGGGGTGTGGGGTGTGTGTGTGTGTGGGGGGGGGGTACTCAATGAAGCACTACGGCTCTCCAATTAGGGTTAACACAGACGTCTACTAACGCAAATAATAGTAAGTACGGTCCTTATAGAAATGAATCTAGAAACAAACCACTTTCTGAAAGAAATTATATATTTTGCATTATGATATACATTTGTCGAACCACTCCATTATGAAAGCACTCGATATAAATATAAAATTTTCCTTTATAAAGATTTCAACTTACCTTTTTCTCATGTGTCCATAATCGTGTATATCGGTATTCTGCATTGCAAGACTGACTTTCCTTTAAAAAGCAAATAGTTTTCCTGTCTAAAAGTACACCTTACTCACTAAAACATCCAAAAAAACACAAAAATGTTTGCCCTACATCTTCATTCAGAGAAATCATTCTATCAATATCTGTTTACACCTATTAGAAATCGTTTGATGCCAGTGGCGGTGACATAGATACAAATAAGTAAATTTCTATACGTCTAATCATTAGCGCACAAGAAATGTAGAAAAACTAATGCCAGCCAATTCATTAATGTCTGATAGATCATTAATGAATTGAACCTTAGGTCTTGATATTAGAACCGGTAACACGTTTAGCGGACATCATCTGGTTTCAATGATACCTCTTTCAAAGTATTTTGTATAATGTCTGTCGTGATGATGTTAGCCTATCCACGAATCCTGTCTTTTTTCTATCGATTTATCGTTCCACCCAATATTCTTCAACTCGGAGCGAGAAAAATGTACCAAATTCCGGGTTAGATGTAATCATGCACTGACGGGAAAATGATAAGCGTTTCTATTCTGAGGTATGTCTCAGACACCCTTTTTTTACATTTTTAGCAAAAAATAAACCCAATCATTTATTATGTGTAACATTAACCAAATTTAACACGAAGGACTTATAGATTGCGATCCACGATATGAAATAACAGTAACAAATCTTGATTTACTTTCTCGAAATCATTAGTTGTGTTATCTTTGTTTACTATCTATAGAAACCAAAGAAAGTAGGAAATTGTCCGGGGGTCCCTCATAACACGATGTGCACGTTCCAATATTAATTGAATAAACCGGTTTGCTACTTTCTATTTTCTTGTAAATTGATGGAAGAGCATCAATCATGGCCATACAATGGATCAAATCAGGTTATTACGAACCTAAGATAAATTCATTTATACACGCACGTATTTTGTTTGTGAATGATTTAAAATTACGCTCTTAGAATCTGGTATTTATAGCTGATTGGTGCATCGCCTGTCCGCAGGCAGTAGGAAATAGATATTGTTTATCCATTCCGTTTTAGCCAACTTCAAAGTTTGAACGGATTGTTATTTATATAAATGAAATGAACTGGGATTTAATGTCATTCGTTTATGTATTTATATCCTAGACGTATTGTATAAACCAGATATAAACTTCTACGCCATTTCAACTTACACTGTAAATAGTTTCAGGCGCCGATACAGCGTGGGGTTCGGGGTGTTCTATTGGCTTTTATTTTCAAATTTAATTTACCTTCACTACGATAGAAAAGCTTGTCACGATTAACGATGTTTATATCTATTTAGCTGCCAATAATCTGTAAACTTATTCTTCGTTTATTCATCCAGCGATAGGGTTCTTGTCCAATTTTTTGGGACCGCTACTCTTATTTTTGTATACTGTTACACATACATTATTTTGATATGGTGTTAACTTTAGCATGAATATTATTCAGTTGTGTAGGGCCTAGAGTCTCGCGATGAACAGTGGTACAACAATCCAAGATATCGCGTACCAGGTGGTTTGCTCGTCAAAAACCCCTTGACAGCGTTAGACAGAAATACAACTGTCCGGTGCCAAAAAACCGTCGATAGGGGTAGGCGGAATAACCACTGCCCGGTGACATATTACTGTCATAGGACCTAGAAATAGTTTCACTACTCATGTCTTCCGTCTTACTCCAGGCACAGTAGTGGCTTTTCCTACAGAGTTCCTTTGCGCAAGTTTTTTAGTCAAATGACTACAAAAAGGTTACTGGCCGATAGCTCGCTCAATTTACACAAAAGCTAACCCAAAACTGTACTGCACATAGCTTAACATATAATAAATAAATTCCCATTGAAATAAAGGTGAAGTTTTACCGCATAATCATTCGATTTGATGAAACCCAACTGCTACGCGAAAATTCAACTGGCCGGTGTCATGGCGGCAAGTTACGTATTACGTCATTAGGCCTACAACATAAACATCGCTATAAAAAGAAATACTGTTCGGTAACTATTTTAATGGTCCAGTCCTCACTATTTGTGATAGAATTACTTATTCCAATACAAACTGTAATGATATGAGTTGACAATTGTGTGTTTGAACCTATTTGAACTTGCGTAATGGTTCTTAGACTGTATCAATTGTAACCTTAACACAGTTAAGGTTGCAAGTATAGTAACTATCAAAGTACCCTGCATGCCTTTTACACGACTTCATTCACCTAGATAGTCTGAGTAGGACTATCAACTCTATTTTATTTCCTTCTACCCAGGTATTGTTTCCGGAGCATACTTATAATCCATTGAAGATATCTTTAAGAATTTTTGTATACACATTAACCTTTTACAGCACTTCTGCCTTTTACTAATTAGATTTATTTCGGATTTAATAAAGTTTGTATTTCCATGGAAACAATAGTTTTTGATATATAATGGCAGGCATGACGTTAATGTCTAGGGCTTCTTGTTTATTCCTGTCATCCGACAATCGCCCGCTTTTTTTTATCAATTCAAGAAAAAAAAAGATACAAGTCTCATGTTGCGTGTTATTGTTGTATAATACTGTCTTATATTGAATTATGAAACAAATAAAGATGTATAAATATGGGTCTAAACAGGAAGAACTGTCAACATCTATAACATCACGCAGTCAAGGAGATTAATGTCGATATGTTTAAGGGTATGTATTAAGGAAAAAGTGTCTCAGTGCATAAGACGTTGGTTAGCTAATGTTGATATCTCCTGCTTGTTTCCGTTGTTGGTCGAGATAATACATTGGGATTTCTTCGGTATGGTGCTCCCTTGTCAGTCTTGACCTGGCATGAGAGAACGTATATAGTCGTTCGGATGGCACGAAAATCCGAGACCCGGTGAACGTATCCATATGCACGTAAAAGAATAGGCCTTAGTATATTTATGCAAATCAAAATTAAGCTATTTTCGCCCATCCGCTTAAATGTACATAAATATAAATTATAAATTTAAACAACTCCGTAACATACGTATGGAAGTCTGGTGCGGTCATTTCATTATCTCGATAGCAAAAAGTCGAGAAGGCGAGCAGTAGAGAAGTCAAGAACGAGAGTGCGATAGTGGATTGCAGTCTGGTGGCTCGAAATTATCACTGATACTCATTCTTGGTCAGATAGAGATTTCTAGAGACACATTCATGATGTGGTCGTTAGTATCAAGTTCTGTTTGTCCCTCAGCGTGTTTCCGTTTTCAGAAGTGTCTGTTTACGGAGGGGGGGGGGTGTCGACAGTCGACGCATCATCTCTAGCTTATCTCAAGGTACCAGTCCAGTCAGAGCCGCAACCTAAGGGGCAGAGCAGGCCCTGCCTTAACAAGGACCACCTGCTCAACCGAATCCTGTTTCGTCTGTACCAACAAAAAAAGTATATATATTTCATAAGGTTCTATGGTTTGATTTGTTTTTCAAGGTACTAACGTCTGCAAATAACATTTTACGTCAGTAGGCCTGAGAGATCAAACGAATTCAATTATTTATTTTGACCCTAATCGAAGAGGTTCAACGTCCTTAAGCTACACCCCATGTCGTGTACTGATTGCTTAAAGATCAGACTGGAAGCCAATATGACATCTCAATATATGTAGCTATATCAAATGACCATTACTAATGAAATGACGTGAAATTGGATTAACGTCCCACTGTTTTGCTCCGACTGAAATGTTCATTACATGAACACAACAACCAGCTTAATAAAATAAATGTAGAAATAAGATACTACTTTCATTTAAGTATTAATTTAATTTGTGCCTTGCGCAGACTGTCATTTCGGATTTAACATATTATTATGATACAGTTTTAGGGATCTTTAGCAGTGAGAGTTAAACCAGAGGGCCTTGGGAGAACCCGATAGGTTTGACAGACGACAACCTTACATCCAAACATAAAAAACGGACATGGAGACAAATGAACCCGTCAAATCAAAACACAAGAAACCTTTCAATTCAGGAAATATATTCAGGGATAATCCATACTATTATAAAAAAAAACCTCGATAATATAAAGATGAGAAAATAATACCAATCAGAAAGGCACAAATTTATCCACTTGAAGACAAGCAATATAATTGATAACCTGATTTATGGAAGCGTTCAATTGCGAGTGTTCTTGGATCAATGTGTCAAGTTTTTAAAGGGACATTGTTAGGTCGATAACTATTGGTTTACGGTGGCTGATAATCCATCGCAGACAAACCACCCGGATTGATAGATATATTTCCAAATGAACGTTTTTAAAACATTTTTTTTTATTTCAGACATCGGGGTCCAATTTGTTTAGTCTTGCATAAACCCAGTCATTATATGGGTTGAGATTAATATTGTAACCACGACAGAAAGAGGAAACTCACCCAAATATCAGCGACGAGATATCGAGAGAGTGCGTGTGCTGGGTGTTTATCCGGGTGACAATCGTCGGTAAAAACTAATATTGGCGTTTGTTGGACGTCAGCCTGAGGGGATAGAATCTAACGTTTCAGTGTCCCAATAATGTTTTAAATGGGACATAAGAGGGTCTAAATGGAAGCTCGCTTTAATTCTTCATTTATTCTTCATTTAATAGATAATTAGAAATGATATGGTTATTGAGCTCTTTCCAGGTTCACACTGATTCATCGGTGTACCTAATGGCATGGTAATTTTGCTAATAATGCCCCTTCTTGAACGGGGTCTAATTTTCTAGATCACCGGACCCCATATTTATGTGTGTATTTGATATACCATACTTACCGAAGTTTGCTGTATCTATGTATGTATTTACAGTATGAAAATATAGTGTCACAGTACATCTGTCCAGCTATCAAAGTTGGATTACCTTTAGGTTATCTAGACCTGGCCATGTATTCGGGTAGAAATGGTTCCACCATTACTGATAACTTCGTTTTTCAACTTCAGTCACAGTAGTTGGTTGTTCTAAGGACTTTTATTTGAGTGGTATTTGATCTGTAACTTCCTTAATGTGGTCCCAAAAGATACTACACATCGCTTAATATACACTTAACGAATCGACGTTAAAGGGACTATCCCGATAAGAACAGAGTCTCAAAAATTAAAGTCCGAGTATTTATGAAATTTATGGACCAAAATATAGCGGCATGGTGTATTTACCTTGTCTCAAAATTTCAGCTCAAAATATTGAGTCGTTTTGACGTGGACACCAACACTGCTTATCCGGACACGTAAGTAACCCTTTTAAGATTTCGGGTTAATTTTTCATTGGGTGACCTGATAATCGATTCCCGTTTCTTGGGAGGTCTATACAATGAATGACCCATGTACTGTACTTGATAACGAAAGGTAAATTTCACCTACATATTATTTTTATTGAAAATAGTCTGGTTTTATTCAGATACTGTATAATATAACGGTCTCCATTTCCAGATGAAGACTGTCAGGTTTAAGTTATTTACAAGCGTATCACAAATATCGGGTTAGTTGGTCGGCCTTAGGTAATGGGTTTTAAGTTATATTAACACAAAATTAAGCAGTTTTATTCCCCAAAAAGTTATCGGGATTGGCCCTTTAAAATATTATTTTAAAATGCGTATTGTGCTTGTATATGTACAACTATAAACTATTATATAAGTACAGTACATTTTCACCCATTTCATTATAGTCATATAATATGTATGAGATTGTCATATAAAAAAATTTGGGAGACAAGTTTTACATTTTTCTAGATTCGGGTAACTAATTATCTGTTCAAGAGTTGTGTTTGACGACATTATAATATATAGTGTTCAAATCCTACGTTCATTTTTTTCGAACGTTAAAAATGGTTATTAATAATGACCAGTTTAATATGTAATCTGCTTCTGGTCGTGGTGCCTGTCGAAAAAAACATCAACTCGCGAATCATTTACATGCATCGATGGGACTGAATCAAATATTTGGCTGGACATATTCGATTATAGTAATGGCTGAGTAATTCGCATGATGCCATGATACAATACCCCTCCGAATGATACGCGATGATAAAAAATTGTTCTCCGTTATTTTTAATTGAAAAGCAATTAAAAAATACTGGATTGGCGAATTTTCCCTTTAAAATAGACATGAACGACATTTTATTTACAAAACTGAAATTTTACTACATTTGACAGTATGAGACCTATATCGCCTTCATATTTCCCAGCCTTGTATACATTCTCTGGTTTAAAATAATCAATAGACGCAATCGCTAATTGATTTTAAGATTTCACCATATACTTGGACGCATTAACTTCACTTGTTTGCGAGAAATAATAAGAAATCGAACTATAAGTATCTGTTGAGACTGGACAAACTTGTCCTACAAAACCCACGTCTCTTTGAACAAGATACTTAACGATCTCTTGGATAATTATGAAATAAAGTCAAGGGCAGCCTTTTGTCACAAAGATAGATTATCATTCTGTTAATAACTGCTTATGTAAACAAATAGTTAAGCCGCCCCAACATGAAGTTTCGACTTCAATTAACCACATGAAAATTTAGAGAGGCTTTCATTTCGGTCAAATGTTTTGAATAAGATTGATCGGACTGTTTATTTTGAAGGCCACTGAAGCATAGTTTTTAATATTGTTTTAAAGTGTCAGTATTCGACCGTTAAATATTATATAAATTGTTATTTAGACATTTATTCACATGGCAAGCCGAAAATCAATTCTTTATACCATATATTGAGTGGATTAGAAATTACCTGCCATGATAGAGAGAGAGAAAAATGGAGTTAAACGTTCATTCGACACAAATTAGGTAATTTCGGGACTAACATATGGTTCATTTTTTTATTTCAATTATTCGCTTGCGCGTACTAGTCGTTAGCAGTGGGGGAAACCGGAGTTCCCGGAGAAAACCCACGAGGTTGGACAGGCGACCCTACTCCTTGCCACGTACAACCGGGATTCGAAATCACGCCATTTGACTCAATGACAGGCCGTATGATACAGCGTGCGCACGCTAACCATTCACCCATCCAACCCCCGCCACGATAAACGCCAATATGGCTATAGAGGGACTGTGAATTAAAAAGTTGACAATCGAGACTTCGTGTATTATCATGACAATGGTACTTGACAATCGAGAATATGAACTGTAGGCGGAATTTCCATCTGCCAATCATGACTATTTCTTGTCAAAACTTCAAACATTCGTAACTTTGGACATATGTAATGGAGTAATTTGATTGAAATTATTAATGTGCATGTATTCAATTTCCATTATATATGTAATGGGACACGAGCTGTTTACTGATAATGGAAAAAATATAATTTCCCCACGGATATGTTTAGTATTTAAAATCTATATTAAATCACTTACAGATTGTAGATATCCAGAAAATCACTATCCACGGCCATAATTTGTAGCTTCCTGTTGTTTACAGATTGGCTTTTGTTAATTTGGCATTTTTGTAGAAATTTTTGTGGCATTTCGCGAGTGTTTATATTTCGTGAGTAAAGGGAATGCGATCACGCTAACAACACTTTTGTACACGAATCGTCTTATTTCCACCGTGCCTTTCAGATTTTGATATCTTGACAAAAACATCTTAAATTATTACAGTATGATTTGAATTAAACAGAATACAACACTGAATATATCCAATGGAATTGAGGGGTGGCTCAGTGTATGAGGTGCTGGTTACTCTAAATTTAGAAAGGAACAGTATGTATTTATTCATTTGGGAAAAATCCTCATACTCCTAGCACACTGTATGACGTTTGCTCGCATTCGTTAGTCTCGTGGGGCACATGTTTGCGTGCTATAAACGGGCGGGGGGGGGGGATAAGCATCTTAAGGTGGTAAGAAATGGGGTTTCACACCTTACGTCTGCATTGACCTATAAGGTTGGCATCGATTTTACGGATAATTAGTTCACCTATCAATTTGTTCCTATTTAGGAATTTAAACACCGCCGTGTTTAATAAAAAAAAGAATCTTTAAAATAGCATTATGCGAGAGCAAAATCTGTTTATTACAGGTCTTTCTTTAGGCCTGAGATGTTATCTAAATAATCAATTAGACATTAATTAACATATCCAGACCATAATAAACTCTTGATGGCAAGGCTAGCCTTCGATGTTGGCGGATTAAATTCTTATATGCCGCTTAATGGCCATTGATAATTAAATCAATCAAGTGGATAATCGAGACTATGCTGTTTATATTAATGATTTGAGTAATGAAGACCGAGGCTATGTGAATATTTCAAATGCTTTTTTCTCTCGGCTAATAGTAAATCAATTTGACTGAAATTTTCAGGAAATTACCTTTACACTATATAGTTTTTAACTATTATAGTGAGAACTGCCATCTCTTTATCTTATCACCCATAATGTAACTTTAATATAATAGTTAACACATATAGAATGTTCGTTAATCGTTACATAAGTGTACTTCAGTCGGACGCAATTGTCAATCATGGGCGTACACATTATTAAAATAAGATGCAATTAAATTATTATTATGAAATATATTGAAATGTGTCGCCTCCGACCAAATAATTTAATCAATTGTCTTGACCATTAACACCCATGAATTTTGAATGAGCTACACCAATATTGTACATTCACCCATAAAGGCAACTAGTAGGTTTAAACGTGACTAAAGAACTGCCTGTTTCTTGGGTTTCTATATCGATGAGCTGAAACGCGTCAATTACTATCTTATAAACAAACTTACCAGTTGCTTCAAAACCATTACTTAAAGTGGGTAATCCCCAATAAATTAATCAATTCTAAGTACATGTTCTATATCAGTAAGTACAGGAGGACCACACTACACGCAAAACAAAAATCTATAAGATAAACCTGCGGGCAAGACATTGACATTGCTTTAATAAACAGATATAAAATCAAGTGAATGGATCTGGGGGCCAGCCGTATTGTTTAGTCGATTATCACTATAGAACAGTAGTTACCATATTTAAATAAAGCCATTTCGGGCTGTGTGTAATTATTAACAGGGAAATATTTCTAAAACAGTCTAACATTAACATTGTTTGTGCGAAAAGTGTGTGTTTACTCCAATTTTGGTGCTTCTAAAACTGGGCTTAATTAATCATACATTATGCAAGAGTTAAATCTGCCTATTGTCGGTCTTTCTTTAGGCCTGAACTGTTTTCTAAATTATCAATTAGACATTAATTAACTTATCCAGACCATAATCAACTCACGATGTCAACGCTAGCCTACGCTATTTACTGGATTAGGATCCGATTTGCTGGATAATCGAGATACGTCTCTGCTTTTTACCGTACCAACTTTATTAATGATGATCGAGGTTAGGGCGAAATTTAATCGCTAAAATCTCGGTTTAGAGTGGGTCAATTTGACAGACTTTTTCAACAAATTCCCTTTACATTACAGTGAGAACTGCCAGCTCTTTATCTAATTTCTCATAATTTATCTATAAGTGTGTTTTACGTTAAAGAGTTTAAATCTCCAAAACATTATTTTGTAATATATCTTTATTAATTTTACTTCAAGTATACATTATTTTTAGCATGTTTACACTTATATAAATGAAGTTCAAATGTTCAAAAATGTTTTCTTAAAGGACAATATTGGTGTCAGTCTACTACTTTATTGAATTGTCAGAAATCCTCTTGCAGTCCCACATAACAACTTTTTATTCGTGAGCAGAAATTCGGCCGTGTATATCTGTTATCACTCGTCACTTCAGTCATCTATATAGAGGGATAACTCGTGTTTCCTTTTGCATTCGTCACTTCCGATTCATGAAACCTTTATTACGCAATGATCTCTGAGTTAAAATTATATTTGGAATGTGTTTAACCAGATCACATATGTTATGTGATAATGACTGGCACCTATATTGTCATTTAACGCGTGTACACTTATATAAAGCAGGGAATTTCTTCCAAAATGTCATTGTATATCTTGATGAATAAGTATTAAATCTTATGACGTAGTATAAACCAAATTATACAGTCATAACTGTTTGTAATTATGAACATTAGGACATGTATACTTGTAATACACCATAAACTTTCCCTTTGGTATCACTTTCTGATTACTGAATGTAGTAAGTCCAATTGTCCAACGACTCGTTAACATGGAGTTAAGGAGTGGTTATCTTTAACAGAGAGAAAGTCTGTTGTCGGAAGCCCCATTAACGATTAACAGTATAGTTTTCTATGGAGTTCTAGAGGGGTGAATGGGAATACAAACACATTTTCTATTGAATGGTATTCTATAGTATTCTACAGAATTTGGTCGGGGCTACAGTTTCTGTAGTGCAAATCCTATAAATTATGATACAAATGTATGCTAAAACAAATTTTTTATTGTGTTTTCTGTAATCTACGGTTGACATGTTTGTCTTTAATCAAGTTTTGTGTCGAACTGCACAGCAGTTGTGTCACCTTCTTCGGTATCTTGTTGATACTAACGTCTATGTAGTTGTTAGGCACGTTGAATTTAAAAATCCAAAATGCGACCAATGACCAAACAGTCTTCTCTAGGGTTAATTTAACTTACCAACAGAAATTTAACGGACAGCTGGCAAAATAACGATCCGTTTTAAGATAAAAACACGGTATGGCACTAGCTCACGGCGAGGAGTTCCCGGGTTTGATCCCGCAGTTGACTGAGAAAGTTCCTCATGATTTTCCAAACTGGTTTGGCCTTGTCAGTAGAACAAAAACTAGTGATGATTGGAATTCAACAAAGACTTGGCGGAAATGGCGTTGCCCCGACAAAATTGCTCCCGTGGTGCAAGCCCGTGATCATCGGGGTTTTTTGTGACTATACTGAGACGTCAAAGAAATTGATTTACCCGAACCTTCGCCGCGCTCGTTTCAATCGGATTAAAATACAGATACATCTATATTTCGTTTCGTTTTTTATACTCTCGATGATTTACACTACGTGAAGATCTGACCGGTTGTTGCGATAGGTCACGTCAGAGGTCATACAGCACAAGTGACCTTTGGCCCTGTGACGTCAGACATTTGATTAACCAAACAGCATTGATGTTACTAGTGGATTACCAACTGTTCCGGGCAAAACACACCTAAAGCTCGCCGTAACAGACCGTTTCATGGGCTAATACTCCAGAACACGTCATTGATAACAACTCTTCAAGATCCTAGTGTAGTAAAGACAAGATAAACGAAATTTTAAACTAAAAAAAAACGAAACGAAACAGGATCTATGTTTTAATCAGATTGCGCCAATTAGTTACTATTGCTTATAACCAATGCTATTTTAGTGCATTGGGAATGGTGTCCAAGCTCCAAATCGAAGTAATACCGGAGATTGTATGGTATCGTGTTTAGTTTCGATTATTTCATTCATACAGTCTTACGATTGTTATTGACGTAGACTAATTATGAGGAAAAATATCCAAGAAGCAAACAGAGATGAACTGAAGAAATCGCCTAAAAAATTGACGTTACAGTCTATAGGTATAGATATCCTTCAGGCCTGGCGTAGAAAAACAATGAGTTGGTTAACCCCCTTCAATATTTTCACCAAACGATTGTGGTGGGTTTTTTTTGTAGTGGTAAAGATTAATCTCACCCGAATGACTGTTCAAACAAATGGTAGAGGACAAGGAATGTCATGGATTTATCATCAAAGTCAATGGGGAGATAATTGCTAGTCTGAAAAGTGACCTACTTCTTCACGTAATATTGTCCGATTCCCCATTATCTCATCCTATCCAACTTTCGATTAACGACTTCTTCATTCTGCCTAATCTAAAGTGTTCTAGTCGATAATTAAATGTGTCGTATATGTCCAAGGCTAAAATCACAACCTTTTCTTGTTATTCGCGATATGTCAATAATCATGAAGCCTATGACGTGTCAGACCATTGCAGTCTCTGACACACATTCTTACTAACACAATGATGGGAAAATAATTATTGTGTGACGCGTTTACAATATTCTGGGTATGTCTGATGTATATTATATACATAATATCGGGTAATTTATTGCTTGAGGAGGTAAACCATTTTGACACAATATTTTAATAATCCGAAAAAGACAAAAAGTCTTTTTGTCCGTCTCTGAACATCTTCCTACACCACAAACGCACAGGCACTTGAAGGGATTAAAATAAAACTTCTTACTACTGCTTGACTATATAGTGAAGGGATTAAAATAAAACTTCTTACTACTGCTTGACTATATAGTATACGATGCTCATAATCAACTCTCCAGACAATCGGATGGCTGATAGATTTGATGGCTTAGAACGCCCATGCCAAATAATAGTTTAACTTTAAAACGGAAAATCGAGATTTCGTATATTATCGTAGACAATTTACTCTTTTTCTTATCAAAACTTCAAACACTTATCATTTCGCTGATATAAAGATATTTGCTTGAAATTGGAATGAATCGAACCGTAACTTTATGGATTATGCCCCCTGATTGTATGAAAAATGATATTTTCAGGTTGTGCATACACAAGATGCCACACCTTTTATCCAATTTTGATAAAACTTGACAGGTATGTTTTAAACCCAACAATCTCGCTTACTTTTAAAATTCGAAAATAGTGTATACGTATGTAATACGAAGGTTGTAGGCGTCACAATTTTTTCCGGTATGTTTATATTCCAAAGAAGTCAGTTCCTTCCAATATTATCACATTATAGACATATCTGGATTGCGGCCCCTGATTGTACAAAAATTCGCGCTTTGTTTAGCATCTTAAATCCATCTCTTGCATAATAACTCATTACAACAGGAATTGTCAGTTCCTTATCCCGAATCTTGCATACTGCATCTTTATTTTGAAACCCACAAAGAGTGACTGCATATAGTCAAACTCAACCAATATTTACGGGTCGGAATCTATACTGTCAGCTCAAGAGAAAAGAAATCAGGAAACCGTCAAATGCAAGTTGTCCCTTTAAGGGAATGCATCATTACCCCGTTTACTATGTCAATCAGTCACTAGTATCAAGGATACCGACCAACATTACAATTACATTAAGCGGATTACCGATTACGTCTCTTCTAGAAATTTCTTCCAATCTATTGTGAGGTTCCTTTTGTTATAATCAGTTAGAATTGACCTTAATTCAAGCGTGCAGATGTAGCCTGCAACAGTAATCCCGTATTATAAGGTCTTTTAGGAAAATGAATATCGATTTCTTTAAACATTTCATTATATATAAATGAAATTTTATCGACAGATACATGCATTAAGAAGATTTGAATTAGAATATATTCTCGTCTCTAAAATCCAATAATTTTTGTTATAAAAAGAAAATGTATTATCGAACGGCGATTATGAGATAATGCGCACATTAACTGGTGCACGAAGAATTGAGATATTTCAAAAATTGATTCCGTGAATATACATCTAGAGATGTCTAAAGATTGTCATTTTGTCAAGTCTTATTAATTTGCCTCTTTCATTTCTGAGGCCATCTTCTGAAAGCTGGTTTTTATCTTTGATATCCTTTCTTTTTTTTATTCAAATGATGGTTTTGCTTTTTGTTTTGTTTTTTTTTAGTCATCATAATTTCGGCCATTTGTTTCTTAAATTTGTATCGTTGTTTGAATGGTTCATTTTTTCACTTTTGTTAGAAATCTGTCGGAATTTTGTATGTTTCATTCCTTGTTATTGAACCCTAACCCTAATCTGAATAACTTCTTCATGGTCTATATATCCAGGTTTGTCTCATTTGAGACCTTCAGATGTGTTGATTTTTCATTTAACTGAGACACTAATGTATCCTTTCTCTACCTATTTTCCATTTCCTTGGACAGCCCTCCCCACAAGAAAAAAAAAACAACCCTGGACCTGTGTCTAGTGTTTACAACACCCCCTCCCCATCTTCCTCCAAAAACACCTGCCCTGATCAAAGGAATGTTGATATGAAATCGTTGATTCTGGCATCAACTCATGATTATGTTCACTGCTCAAAGTATCCAAAACAGTGCTCCAGGTAGGTATAAGTAGTTAAATGTCATGTATAACCCCGTTTACGTAACCAAGTTTAAGCGTGCCAGTGTGCCGTACTCAGTACCGTGCCAATTTGGTCCACTTCAGTGAGGTGATCTCGGAAAGGTGCCAGACTCGGTCTGACAAAGGTTCTGCGAGCGGATTACTGCGCATGCGGCAAATGAACGTGACCCTTCCCCCACCCCCCAAACTTGACAGTTCTGTCAAAATGGCCACCCAACCCAACCGTTATAATTGTTTTCATCCAGGTTATTTCCGAGACCAGTCAATTTCTTGAAATTTTTCGTGGAGAACAACACGCTTATCGCGGCCAAGTGTAAACAGGGTTTGTGTATCAAGAAACGAATACCTGTTCTACAACACATGATATCGCTTTACTCAAGGAGGATTAAACAACCACCGAAATTTTGTTTAATTTTGTATGTTATTCAAACAGACAAAATGAAAAACACAAACAATTCCAAAATATTATCATAAATAAAAATATATTTCTTATTGTTAAGAACTATACATTTCAAAAATTGGAATAAAAATAACACAAATTTATATAATTGCATAACAGATTTGGAAACAAGATCAAGAAGAAAGGAATTTGATGTACATAATTAATAGTTCGCACCTACACATATAAATCTAACTATCACCCACTAATTATTTTCATCAACCACATCAAATAATACATAATGTTCACATAAATTTGCTTGGTTATTAAAATATAAGCAGCAGTCTTACACTAAGTATGCCCTAACTACCAACATATTTACATGTAACAATTTTTACACATAATTAACGAAAAAAGGGGGCAATATAGTATAAAATCTCTGATAGCTTGCTTGGTGTGTTTCAATCATTAAATAAAGCATAAGCAAACACTATAATACACAGATATTTAACAACTTCATTTTTCAAAGGACAGACTTTTAGCAAGACACAATATAGTTATGTCCCTTGGCTATCTTGAAATTTGAAAATTCTTAAAGCTTGAGGCAAGTAATCTTTTAATTGAACATAATAAATTAATAAGGCATCAATTCAATTATATACATATTCAAAGATAATATATTCATTAAAAAGAAGCCTAGATTAACCCCCCAAAATATTGTGGTTTCTATTTTACGTAATGATGTCACTTGTCATAAAACCACATCTTTTTATCAATGTGCAACATAATTAAAGCATTAACCTTAAAATAAACGAACAGACAGATCTAATTAAAGTATTAAACTTTATAGTAACTAACAAATCTAATTCAAGTACATGTAGATATGTTTAATTTTATAATAAACTAACAGATCTAATTCAAGTACATATATTAAATTTTATAATAAACTAACATATTTATATAATTAGGGTATTAAACTGTATAATAACTAACAGATCTAATTCAAGTACATATATTAAATTTTACAATAAACTAACCGATCTAATTTAAGTATTAAACCCTATAAAAAATACTAATGGATCTAATTCAAGTACTAAACTTTATAATATATCTGATTAATGTACTAACCTTTATAATATATCTGATTAATGTACTTAACTTTATTATATATTTGAATAATGTACTTAACTTTATAATATATCTATACTATAATGTACTTAACTTTATATAATATATCTGATTAATGTACTTAACTTTATATAATATATCTGATTAATGTATTTAACTTTATAATATATCGCATAAATTAAATTTATAATAGATCTGATTAACATATCAAAGTTTATAATAAACTAACTAGCTATAGTTTTAAAGTATTATGATATTGAAATATTATAACTGAATTATCAAATCATAACAGAATTATCAAATCATAATTGATCTAACTGAAGTATCAAATCATAACTGATCTAACTGAAGTATCAAATCATAACAGATCTAACTGAAGTATGACCAGATCCTTATATTAATATATCAAATCAGTACTGAATCAATTCCAGTGTTATCAGATCTTTATTAAATCACAGTTTCATTCAAATTATAACAGATCTGTATCAAATTATAACAGATCTGTACCAAATTAACATAGATCTGCATCAAATTATAACAGATCTAAATCAAATTATAACAGATCTGAATCAAATCATGATCAGATCTAATGCTCAGTCAAATCAAATTTAGACCACACATTTGTTTATTTTCCATTTTATGAGGAGTATATTTACACTACAGTAAGATCTAACATCTTTAAGAAACTTGTGTTCAAATAATCTGTCTTGGCTCCCGATTAAGCAAACAAAAACATTTTTTTTCTTTGTCAATAATGATTTCAATCCATCAGCAACTTCAGAAATCGGACACCTGTCACAAACATTGAAAGAACAATATTTCAGGCTTTGTAAGTATAACCCCATAGGTACCTATCATTTTTTCCATCGCTGATTTGTCTTTTTCTGAATTATTTTGGGTACAAAATTAAAAATGGTTAATACTAGTTCAGTAAACTGTTATTCCCTGGTCATTTTTTTTTTTATCAGACTTAAAAGAGAACTGGTTGGGAGAAACAGTTAGATCTTATATAAAAAGGATACTTATTATTATTTAAATCGGCATGAAGTAAAGATCTAATAATAATTAGATTGTGTTATTGTCAAATCATACAGATCTAAGGCAAGTATTATAATATCATTATCAAATCAGATCTAATTTAAATCTTCCAGATCTAATTCAAGTATAATAATATAATTATCAAATCAGATCTAATTTAAATCTTATCCCATTATTTCACTAAAATATAACACAGAACCAGTTTATTGTATTATCTCTTTCTAAACACACATTGTCTATGAACTAAGGAACCAGAGAGCCCATATAAACAAAACAATTCTTTCAAATTATTAGTTTAAAAATAGGTATATAATATATATATGAATATTTAAAATATCTTGATAAATATACAACAATGTATGAATATGATCTGAATTGCATGTCTAATCTTTCATACCAAATATACAAATCATTTACATTTGTACACAATGATCATCATGGAATATTAAACTTGAAATATATACAATGTGATAGAGATAATTTCACTAACACATCGAGGAGGGAATATTTGATGTTGAGGAAAAGTGTGAATGCCTTGTTTTTTACTATGGATTCAGTGGAAGATTTAGAAACTACATCCATCAGAAGACTTGGTTTCTAGTATGAAATCACACTGGAATGTCGTAATAAGGCAGTTCACTAAAGGACAAGATTACAATCCAAAGCAGCCAAACATCCTGAGGATTTTCCAGTCTGATTGTGAGTGGGTTTAACCTCTTACATTTCCACACTAACTGGGGTAAATGAAGGTGACATATGGCATACAGTGTGCTATGAGAGAATCTTTAGCTCAGTTTCCAAGTCCCATTTTCAACTGCCCTCGTAGCACACTGCCCGACATTTGCCTTTCTTCATTAGCCCTGTAGCTACAGAAAGGTAGGCCATTTAATCCCAATTCATTTTCTATTTCACCACACCAGTGATTTCATGTTAATACTAATACGGCAATATTTATAGCCAAAAGTGATCATGGAGTGGCAGTGTGTTCATAAAGAATCTGATTCGGGGGCGGATCCAAAGTGGGGGGGTTGGTGCCCCCCCCCCCACTCCGTTTGCTCAGCTACATAAAAAATTTTTAAAACAATCCTATGGCCTACTCAATCTGGAGACAATAATGGCATCATGCATTGTGAATTGTCAAATTTCCTCAACAAGAACCTCGGAACCCGCTCCTGTAAAACTTCCTGGATCCACCCCTGTGATTATTCACACTTGCACAAAGATGTGCCCGATTCTTACTCTTGTGCAATAATAGTGGTTTAACTTCTTTCTTTTAAAAAATGTAATTCAAGACTGGATCATATTTTTTTACAACAAGGAATGCTAACTATTGATGACATCGTGTATAAAAACATAAATTAAATATCTAAATCTGTTCATATGTTGACTGTGATTTACATCCACTTATAACAAAAACTACCCCATCCTGAAATTAAAGGGAGAATATAAATCTGATAAAACAACACTAAAAGGTCTACTGCAAAACATAAAATTCCTGTACATATACGCATGATATTAAAGTTACACAGATGCACAATATACAACTTTATAACCCAATAATACATTCTACAGTAGATTAAAAAGAAACTAATTTTTATTTTCGAAGAACAGTCTATTTTTTATCAAAAGTAACTTATTTTTTTTTTTATTAAAAATGAACTATTTTTATTTAATTGACCTTTATGGAAACACTTGGTCAAGTGACTTTGCAATGGCTGAATTGTTGTCAAATGTAATCCGATTCAGTAAAAGTGAAATCTATAGCAAAGAATTTTATTTATTTATTTATGCGTGTAAGAATATATTGGGTGATCAATAAAATCTCATACTCGTCTTTTTTGATTTAAAAAAATATCAAAAAAGACCCGTAGGAAATTCTCTTTATAAAAACATTACCATCAGAATACATCCACTCCAAATTTCTATTGTACGGTACTTTGGATATTTCATTTCATCAAAAAAATTTGATATTTTCTGAGGTGCGTCTATTTTTAAGATAGGTTGCCAGGCAACGAAACATACGCCCACAACAGCTAAGTCGTCCAGGCAGTCAACAAGGGTTGTCGCATATTGTTTCTTTTATCAGTAAGGAGAACATTTACAACACATGATAATCTTATTACGAGTAATAGCCCATTAAATAATTATCAGAAATGATTAGAATAGTTTTGATGGTTTGTCTCAAAGTGATCAAGTGCCAGAAATTATCAGATATCACTGAAAATCAAATAGGATTCTTCGTATCATGACCCTAAACACTGTGTACAAATTTAAAGTCAATCGGATATTAACTTTAGCCTTTAGAGCATTCACAGGGTTTTTCAAAGTGATCAAGCAGGGTTCCCGCGGCTTCGTCAAACATTTTTTCAAGGATATTCAAGGATAATTATACGTCAAATTCCAGGATTTTCAAGGACATTTTTAGCTTAAAGTTACAATTTTTCATCTTAAAAACAACCAAAACATTACCAACTATCGTTATAATTGAAGACATAAACCGTTTTTTATTATTACAGATCGACTTTCGGCACACCGGGGAAAACTCCCGCCATTTTTAAAACAGAGTTATTTCCCTTTTCCTTATTATGCATTGTTTAATGTAATTACTAATACCGATTTTGATTAGTCAGTGTAGTGGCTTCTAGTATGTTAATTGGACAATGGAGTCACGTGAGAGTATTTGGTTGCCTAACGGTAAATGTCATTGGCTTGTCTTGTTATTACGTGACAAAACACAGCTGTTATTTAGATCAGTTGATTGACAGGTATACGTCAGAGTTATTGTTTAGTATAACCAGCATTACTTATAATCTAAACGTTTTTTTTAGATCAACTTACCAGTATTACCAACAAAATTAAGGATCTCAACTGAAATTCAAGGATATTTTCCTATTTTCGCGAAATTCAAGGATATTCAAGACCTTGAAAATTAAATTTTAAATTTAAGGATATTCAAGGATTTTCAAGGACCGCGGGAACCCTGTCAAGGGTCATAACTCTGGCAGTAATTATCGGATATTGCTGAAAATAAATAGGCTATTTTGTATCATGACCGTAAATAGTGTGTATAAATTTAAAGTCAATCGGATATTAACTTTAGATTTTTCAAAGTGATCAAGGGTCATAACTCTGGCAGTAATTATCGGATATTGCTGAAAATCATTAGGATTCTTTGTATCATGACTTTAAACACCGTGTATAAATTTAAATTCAATCGGATATTAACTTTAGCCTCTAGAGCGTTCACAAGATTTTTCAAAGTGATCAAGGGTCATAACTCTGGCAGTAATTATCGGATATTGCTGAAAATCATTAGGATTCTTTGTATCATGACTTTAAACACTGTGTATAAATTTAAATTCAATCGGATATTAACTTTAGCCTCTAGAGTGTTCACAAGATTTTTCAAAGTAATCAAGGGTCATAACTCGGGCAGGAATTATCGGATATTGCTGAAAATCAATAGGCTTCTTCGTCTCATGACCTTAAACACTGTGTATAAATTTAAAGTCAATTGGATATTAACTATAGCCTCTAGAGTGTTCACAAGATTTTTCAAAGTGATCAAGGGTCATAACTCTGGTATTAATTATCGGATATCACCGAAAATCAATAGGCTTCTTCGTCTCATGACCTTAAACACTGTGTATAAATTTAAAGTCAATCAGATATTAACTTTAGCCTCTAAAGCGTTCACAAGATTTTTCAAAGTGATCAAGGGTCATAACTCTGGCAGTAATTATCAGATATCGCTGAAAATCAATAGGCTTCTTCGTCTCACGACCTTAAACACCGTGTATAAATTTCAAGTCAATCGGATATTAACTTTAGCCTCTAGAGCGTTCACAAGAAATTGTGGACGATGGACGGACGGACGGACGGACGGACCGACCGACAGACGGACGGACGGGGGCGACGGCAATATACGACCACATTTCCATGTGGGCGTATAAAAATGAATTAATAGATTTTAAGTAATATAATCCTCTAATATCATTTTGCCTTACTTTCACAATCATTACTGCTGCAACTATCTCCTTCATAACTACCTGTTAGTATACTTTCTCAGGTATTAAAGCCCTAATCAAACATTATGTATACTGAATAATCATTAATAACACAATAAAATTAGTTCTAACTATATAAATATATTTAAACAAGCCAACAGTGAGGCTGATGTCCCCCACCGAAATCTCAAAATAAATAGATGACACATATTAATTAATCGCACATTTATTTTTTTCAAAAGTATTGAGCAATCAAACTGTACACGAAGTGCCATCACTTACTATCAGATAAAATGAAGATTATCTTGTCCCAAAGCATCAACCAATGGAAGTGATTAGCCCTACTTGGCTTCAGCTCGCAATGTTAATCATTGAACTCAGTAAACTCAAGACACTCACCTAATGAACATCTACATCAAGTTTAAACATTCTACCTCAAATAGAAGTAGAGTTGTTGACCAATCTTGACCAATCAAATTGTTTATCAATTCTTAGCCTAAGCAGAAAATTCTTAGGGTAATGATATAATGAACCCATAGTCTGAGTTTCATTACTCTCACTTCATTATAACCAAAGTTATTGTGCCCCAAAGCATCAGCCAATCAGATTGCTTATCTCTGCTCACTGTAAGCAGAAAATGTTCATCATCAAACTCCATCAAGGCATTCACCTAGGCATTCACCTAATGAATGCCTACACCAAGTTTGAACATTCTAGCTCAGTAAGAAAGAGAGTCATTGTGTTCTAAAGTCCCGGCCAATCAAATTGCTTATCGCTCTGCTTACCCTACGCAAACAATGTTCATTATCGAACTTAGTCGAGGTATTGATGTAATAAAACTATACATCAAGTTTCATCAACTTCACTTAATTAGAACTTCAGTTATCTTGTCCCAAAGTATCAACCAATCAAATTGCTTATCTTTGCTTACCCCAAGCAGAAAATGCTCATCTTCGAACTCCATCAAGGCATTGTGATTGACCTAATAAGCACATAAACCAAGTTTGATGATCATTTTAACTCAATAAGAAGGAGAGTTATTGTGTTCCAAGGTCTTGGCCAATCAAATTGCTTATCGCTATGCTTACCCTGGGCAGAAAATGCTCATTATCGAACTTAATCAAGGTATTACTGTAATGAAACTATACACTAAGGTTCATCACTCTCACTTAATTAGAACTAAAGTTATCGTGTCCCAAAGAATCAACCAATCAAATTGCTTATCTCTGCTTACCCTTAGCGGAAAATGCTCATCTTCGAACTCCATCAAGGCATTGACCTAATAAACACATACACCAAGTTTGAACATTCTAGCTCAATTAGGAAGAGAGTTATTGAGTCCCAAAAAGTGTGTTGAGTCCCCGGACAGATGGAAGGACAGACAGACAGACGGACGAACCCATTTTAATAGTCCTTCGAAAGGCGGGGGACAATAAATTAATTGTAATTAGATTTAGGGAGATAGGTGATGTAGGCCAAGCCTGTTTGTTACCCAATCCATTGCATGGATGAAAGCCAGAATGGGATCAAGAACAACCAGATCCTATGATCTACAACACACTGATCCACCAATCTGGAAGTAAAATACCAGTATATCAAAGGAATTGTTACCGCCTATAGTTCCTTCTTTAAATAATCGAAAGTGAGAACTTACCCTAATTAATAATGGAAGATCTTTCCAAAATGTATAATTAGGTATTAATTCAACACCTTGAGCCTTTCGTTGATATTTCAAAAATAAAATTCCTCCGATCCAATAAATAGCGAAGAATACAAAAAACCTAGAATAAAATAAATACTCAGATATAAAAAGAGACAATAGGTGTGGCTGCAGGTATTCTAATGAATTTAGTTCAGTAAAAAAAACTTGGTCAAAACTACACTTTCAAATAAAAATATTATTTTTCACAGTGTGCATCCAGAAAAATGATTGCATTATTTGAATTCTAAAAATTAAGATTAGAAACAAAGCTGGCAGTTTTCACTATAAAAGTTAAATAATAGATAATGTAAAGGGAATTTGCTGAATATTTCAGTCAAATTGATCCACCCTAAACCAAGTATTTAGCAATTGAATTTTGAGCCTAGCCTCGATCTTCATTACTAACTTTGGTACCGGTACTATAAAAAAGATAGGTTGCCAGGCAACGAAACATACGCCCACAGCAGCTAAATCGTTCGGGCAGTCAACAAGGGTTGTCGCATATTTTTACTTTTTTTGCTAATGAAACATTTGTAATACACTAAAAACTGATTAAGAGTAAGGGCTCATTATGTAATTATCAGAAAATCATTAGAATTTGATTGCTTTTTATAAAGTGTTACCCCACACTAACAATTAGTATATACATGAAACATTTAATATCATGGATTTAGCTGTTCAGTTATTAAAATTCATTGAAAATCAAAATACTTGTTCGTTTCAACACCTTAAACTCTGTGTATCAATCTAAAGTCAATCGGATGATAAGTTTAGCCTCTATAGCGTAACAAAATTTTTTGAAGTTATCAAGGGAGATAACTGTGGCAATAATTATTTTAAATCTCTGAAAATCAATAGGCTTCTTCGTCTCATGACCCTAAACACTGTGTGTTAATTTAAAGTCGATCGGATATTAACTTTGGCCTCTAGAGCTTCCACAGGATTTTTTCGAAGTGATCAAGGGCCATAACTCTTGTAGCAATTATTGAAAATCACTGAAAATCGATAGACGACTTAGTCTCATGACTGTAAACACTATGTATAAATTTGAAGTCAATCTGATATTAACTTTGACCTCTAGAGCATCCACTGTGTATAATTTAAAGTCAATCGGATATTAACTTTGGCCTCTAGAGCGTCCGCAGGATTTTTTGAAGTGATCAAGGGACATAACTCTGGCACTAATTATCGGGAATTGCTGAAAATCAATAGGATTCTTTGTCTCATGACCTTAAACACTGTGTATAAATTTAAAGTAAATCGGATATTAACTTTGGCCTCTAGAGCGTCCACAAGATTTTTGAAGTGATCAAGGGCCATAACTCTGGTAGTTATTATCGAAAATCGCTGAAAAACAAGGGCTATAACTCTGGCACTAATTATCGGAAATCGCTGAAAATCAATAGACTTCTTCGTCTCATGACCTTAAACACTCTGTATAAATTTAAAGTCAATTGGATATTAACTTTGGCCTCTAGAGCGTCCACAAGATATTTTCAAGTGTTCAAGGGCCATAACTCTGGCACTAATTATCGGAAATCGCTGAAAATCAATAGGCTTCTTCGTCTCATGACCTTAAACACTGTGTATAAATTTAAAGTCAATCGGATATTAACTTTGGTCTCTAGAGCGTCCACAAGATATTTTGAAGTGATCAAGGGCCATAACTCTGGCACTAATTATCGGAAATCGCTGAAAATCAATAGGCTTCTTCGTCTCATGACCTTAAACACTGTGTATAAATTTAAAGTCAATCGGATATTAACTTTGGCCTCTAGAGCGTCCACAAGATATTTTGAAGTGATCAAGGGCCATAACTCTGGTAGTTATTATCGAAAATCGCTGAAAAACAATAGACTTCTTCGTCTCATGACCTTAAACACTGTGTATAAATTTAAAGTCAATTGGATATTAACTTTGGCCTCTAGAGCGTCCACAAGATATTTTCAAGTGTTCAAGGGCCATAACTCTGGCACTAATTATCGGAAATCGCTGAAAATCAATAGGCTTCTTCGTCTCATGACCTTAAACACTGTGTATAAATTTAAAGTCAATCGGATATTAACTTTGGCCTCTAGAGCGTCCACAAGATATTTTGAAGTGATCAAGGGCCATAACTCTGGTAGTTATTATCGAAAATCGCTGAAAAACAATAGGCTTCTTCGTCTCATGACCTTAAACACTGTGTATAAATTTAAAGTCAATCGGATATTAACTTTGGCCTTTAGAGCGTCCACAAGATATTTTGAAGTGATCAAGGGCCATAACTCTGGTAGTTATTATCGGAAATCGCTGAAAATCAATAGGATTCTTCGTCTCATGACCTTAAACACTGTGTATAAATTTAAAGTAAATCGGATATTAACTTTGGCCTCTAGAGCGTCCACAAGATTTTTTGAAGTGATCAAGGGCCATAACTCTGGCACTAATTATCGGAAATCGCTGAAAATCAATAGGCTTCTTCGTCTCATGACCTTAAACACTGTGTATAAATTTAAAGTCAATCGGATATTAACTTTAGCCTGTAGAGCGTCCACAAGCAATTGTGGACGCCGGACCGACGGACGGACGGACCGACGGACCGACGGACGGACGGGGGCGACGACAATATACGACCACATTTCAATGTGGGCGTATAATGACATCAAGTCTTAATTTAACACTTAGTACTAGTAAATACTGACTACCAAAGATCCTTGAATTAAATTGAGAAAAATGATATATTTCATGCTGGTTAGCTAGAAAGTGTCTAACCCACTGCAGCTGCCTGTATTGTAGAACCTTATACTAGTTCTAAAGTTCAATTCAACTATTCATGTGACTTTAACAGTACATGTAGTTCCTGACAATTCCACAGCTGTTCGGGGATATACCAATATGAAATAATCATTTTTCTCTAAAAACATCATAGAACTACTGTAGGGTATTCAAAATTTATATCCCAAGCTAAGAGTAGTAGTTTCTGCTGGATTTCTCAATATTACAACAATAGTTCAGAACAGGCTAAATTCTACTAACAACTTTTTAAAAAATTATGTTTTGCATTGCTACTCCTTGTCAAATACAAGACAAGTACAAGCTATTAATCGAAAAGCTTGGAATCGAAACTCAGGCCACTTTACCCAATGACAGACCTTATGAGCTAAAGCAACCACCCAACACCCTCGAAGAACAAAGTAGAGAGTAAACTTACAATATCAATAATAGGGAACCAGTGCTTAGACCTGACTGTGACGAAGAAGGACATCTTTCCTCACAGACAATCTCTGTTTCAAGTGTAAAAGTCTGGAATAAGACAAGAACACATTAAAGGTTTGTGAAATACAAAAATATGCATATTGAGTAATGAGTACTAAGAATTATGTTACATCTAAAGGCAATGCAATGTTAAAGGAGCTAAATCACTAATATTTGGGACCTAGTTTATTGGGTTGCAACTGACATTTAATAATGTAATATGAATGTATATAAACTGATTTACATTTAATCGTTGCTGTTTTTACTATAATTTCTAATCAGTTCTGTCCCGCGATATACGCCAGAAGTCTCAATCGAATGGTAATCTCTAACGTCTGGCTATTCCAGTCTACACCCATAGTCCATAGTATTTATTACGCATGCCCACGAGAATATGACAACACCGTTTGACATGACAAATGAAATATGTCAAGCCATGTTTTTTCGAGTCCCCAGTTACAAACGGTACACAATTCAGGTACCAACAGTAAAATGTTTATTTTGTCTTAAATACTGGATATCAGACCCCTATCTTTTCTCGGTAAGTTCACAACATCAATGTTGATTTGAATTCACAAATAATTTGTGTTTTCAATGTCGAAGACTTTAGATGATATTGAGTTACAGAATAGCTACTTTAAATCCTGTCTCGCTATTCTGCACAGAAGTGAGAGAGAGAGAGAGAGAAATGGGGTTTAATGTCCACTTGACACAAACTAGGTCATTTTGAGACTAACATATGGTTCAATTTTATTTCAATAATTCACTTGCACGTAGGGGTCTTTAGCAGTGGGAGAAAATTGGAGTACCCGGAGGAAAACCACGTACAACCAGGATTTGAAACAATGCCAGTTGACTTAATGGCAGGCCGTATGATACAGCACGCGCACGCTAACCATTCACCCATCCACCACCATCACCCCCACCCACCCCCGCACAATGAAGCAAAAGTATTAATTTTTCACATAAATTTAATATCACTGTAGTCCTTTTGTCAGGTAAACTACTTTTATTTTATTTAACTGACTCATAAGAAGGATGCCTCAGCAGTAAACAAACTCGTTTTAATTATTTGTCAAGAAACAATTGTTGTGCTGCGTTATATAAACTGGGTTTTTTTTATTTTTACATAGAAATGAAAAGAGATCAAAAATGAAAAGAGTTTAGAATACTGCTAGGTCATTCTTGTAATATTACATGTATCTCAGTTACATAGTTTTTGTGACAAAAGGAAACCAACAATATGAAAAAATTTCTAAGAGAATATGATTTGTTTCGATCCAGGAAAATGACGCATGTTCCTTATTCGCCAATAACAAATAATGAAACGAGATTTAACTTCGCCTTGCCAAATATAAAAAGTTCCTGTTTGGAAAGAAATTCAATGCGTCAAATGAAGACACGCTAAGTCATACAGTGTGATATGAGGGAAATTTTGTCCAAATATCGGCACTGCAGTCTACTCTTATTTTGAACTCAACTGTCAAGGTTTCTTATACAATGTACATGCATGCCAATGTGTACTACTACACAGTACCTCATTTTCTGTACCATCCAAAAGACTAGACACTGCATATGTCTGGCCTTTCACCCAGCACCACTGACAAGAGGAAACCCTGCTGAGAAATCCCAGGGAACTTTCTCAGCCAACACCTCCAGCGTCTTATAACTAACTGAGCCAGTCCGGCTCAACATAAGTGCCAAGGTCACATGTAAGGTGCTTAAAGTCAATGATTGTAAGTTTATAGTTTCGTCTTAAATCAGTATTGAAATAACAGTTTAACTACTAACTGACATAAATGTAAACAGAAAATACATGTACATGTAGTCCTATACTCAAATGTCAAATGTAAGAATACAAAACAATGGCTTCATTTAGCAGTGTAGGTTTAGCTGTATACTTGGATATTTGTCATTTACTTGAAAACGTGACCTGTGTGTGTTACGAAACGTAATTATTAAATTATAGAGAAGTAGTTATATCCATATACATGTATACCTTGTGTTGTGTTTGGTTATGAATAGTATCCGTGCTTCTAGATGTCATTTAAAGATTTGATTTACTTATATATGTACATGGTATACAAATTAGAAAAGTTTTCAACAGGGGACATGATTTACTTACATATATAATAGTAGTAGACGTGGGACCAGGTGATTCCCCTTGAGATGTGAGATTGGCATCACTACACTGTTTACACTTCACATTCACAACTGCTTGTCTATAATAAATATTATTGTACATGTATAGCAAATCTTGAACAGAAGTAGTATATTACAATACAAAGACTTCACAGCCGAAGATTCAATATAATTCATTTTTTACTTTGACAGTGTGTGATATGATTCTTGACAAAGGCATAAGAATATTGTCTTAAAAACATAAAAAGAATGAAATAAAATGGAGTTTAACGTCCTATTGTTCTACTCCAACTGGGCTAATGGAGACGGGCATGGACAGCAGCACTATGGCCTACTCTTATATCCAATTCCAACTGCTAATGATCTTTTACATGCACACCAATGTGTACGTGGAACCTCAGTTGCATACATTATGCAAGAGCTAAATTTGTCTATTGCAGGTCTTTCTTTAGGCCTGAAATGTTACCACAATTATTAATTAGACATTAATTAACTTATTCCTACCATAATCAACTCTGGATGTCATCGCTAGCCTGAAATATTTACTGGATTAGGACCCGATCTGCTGCTCAATGCTTATTCATGATTAAATCAAAAAATGGATAATCAAGACTATGTTTTTTAGTAACGATGATCGAGACTAGGCCTGAAGTTCAATCGCTAAATCCTTGGTTCAAAGTGGATCAATTTGACTATTATAGTAAGAACTGCTAGCTCTTTATCTAATCTCCCAAAATGTATCTGTAAACTTACCTTGCTGTTCCTCCATCAAGCACTGCGTTATATTTTATTTGTAGTGTTTTTAGATCAGGATCACCAGAATAGATAGGAGGTAATGAAGCCAGTTTGTAAAAGCCCTGACCAGATTTCTGACATGCCTAAAAACATGGATGAAATTAAATATTGTTTTATGCCACCTCAAACTTGACCAGGCCACATAACGTGTATATTGCACTAAATATACAATGTATGGTGCATAATAATATGAGACTAACTAGTCACAAAGTACATATATGTACACACATATCTGCTATATCACATCATTTACAATTGTATCAAAAACAGACTCATAATAACACAACTTTATGGATTTACTACTACTTGGTTTTTTACATGCAACGTTTCAATACTCTTACAGGTATCTTTATCAAGAAATGATCAATAATGAATAACAATTTTACATTTAAAGTACATCCATGAGTAAAAACAATTTAAAGATCAAATCATAACATTAATCAAGACTTAAAACAACAACCATATCCCATTGAATATGATTTACTACATGTATCTCACATAAATATAATAAATCAAAATGGGGACTTAAGCCACCAATCAAAATATAAGCTAACCACTTATAACAGGTAATAAACCAAGAAGTGGTAAATCTATGATTTTGTGTTATTATGAATATCATTCAACTCTCCTTCTAAATGTCATTCAAGGAACTTAAACCATCTTAATAGAAAGGAACAACCATCTTTTGATTATAAACATGCTTTTTAAGTTTCATCAAAATCGGATTATAATTGTGACCGCTACAGGGGTCCGTAACTTTGACATATCATATTTTTACACTACATGTATTCATGTACAAGCAGTGCCTATTTTTCCGGCAGTTTTCATCCGATTTTCACAAAATTTAAACCCAGCTTTCATTACAGTGTAACGGTGATATTTGTTAAAATCAGATAATAATTTTGACCTTCAGAGGGACCACAAACTAAAAACATCAAAATGAACCAAGATCTTTGGGTTATTAACATGAATTTCAAGTTTCATCAAAATTGGTTCAAAACTGTGACCTCTATAGTGTTCAAAAAATAAAAACGTGAAATATATGAAATATGCGGACAGACATACATGTACATGTAGCTTCCCCTTATCTACACATTTGATAAAGTGTTTTATAACAAGAAAAATAATCTATTATGTTCCAAAGCTTGGAGTTGGAGGGTAAATCTGGACTAGACGGTTGGAAATCTCTGAATATTGACCAGGAGGTTCTGTCCTGTTCGTCCTCTCATCTCGCAACCCCAATGCTTCATAAAAAATATTTGAAACAATTAGGCCCTATGTTAAACAGGTATTCGGCAAAGGCAGAAAAATTCAGAACTGAAGGTGACAGAATCCTTAATATTGACAGGATAAGTTCCCTCATGACCCCAATGTTTCAAATTAAATTTTAAAAAATTCTTTTAACTCCAAAAATAAAGGTCGGATAATGCAAAATACCAATAAGGTTTATAAACTAATGACCAGAAAGTTTAACTACAAATTCTGAAGATTGATTGAGTCCACATAGGGGGTACTCGATTCACAGTCCAGAACGTCCAGAATCGACAGAATTACAATCGAGTGATGCGGAATTCAGTCCTGTCACAGTTCTGCTAGTCCCGATAGCTGAGGTGGAATGAGTAGAATCGTGACGTATTCCTAGTGAAAAATATGTTTCTGCTGTCATGATTGGTCGAAATATTTTGTATACAGTCAGCACATGCATTGTCCTCTGAAATTCTCCTTTTCACTCGATTGACAACAGTTCATCAAAGAAGGATAACTCTAGAATCACGGAATCAGACTGGACAATTGTGGAGGGTCCACAAATTTTTGTACATACATGTAATTTACATTTTGCATATAAATCCAAAACACATCAAGTTGCGGTCTGAAGCACGCTCAAATTAAATAAAACTCTTCCAAGATATTTTTAACCATAACAATAAGTGTTTAATTTCGTATGAATCATCAGGATCCCCTTATAATGTGTTTTGATAATTTATCAGCAAGATGTAATTTCACAGAGCTGCCCACCATCTTCATGTCATTGAATTTAAGCAAGTATTCCTGACCTAATTTGAAATTAAACTATCCACCTTTAAACATTCAGTCGTCATAGTAACCAAGTTTCCGATTGCAATACTGATCACTGGTGATTGTGGAAACAAACAGAAACACAATCTCGTTCCCAGAGGCAGCCGCGGAGCCGAAGGCCTCTGGCGCGTTAGACCGTCCATTTTTTATAATTTTTTCCAAACCTAAGCCCCGCCCATTCTGACCTCTGATTGGTCAATCTTTTTGGGTCGATTTCTCGAAAACTATAGGTCGGATCCTCGTTTTGTTTGTTGTAAAATGATCCTTGAGTCAAAGTCAACTCGCTGACATAAAAAATTGGATCCTAAACGAACAAATTCAAGTTTTTGTAAAGATCTATTTTTCTACGTGTGGGTATGTTTTTAAGTGATTCGGTCATCCAGGCACGTAAAATCAGGGGCGTATGATGCAAATACGAGAAATTTTTGTGCGCAGGAATAACATGTCACCTTCCGGGAAAATGGCTACCCCGATTCACCACAGAAATTACTTTTATCTTTATGAATAGAGAGAGAGAGAGAAATGGGGTTTAACGTCCACTCAACACAAACTAGGTCATTTCGGGACTAACATATGGTTTTTTAATTTTATTTCATTAATTCACTTGCGCGTAGGGGTCTTTAGCAGTGGGAGGAAACCGGAGTGCCCGGAGGAAACCCACGAGGTTGAGAAGGCGCCCCTATCTCCATGCCACATACGCTCACACCAGGGCTCGAAACCACAGCTGTAAGCCAGAGATGACCGGCCAGCTAGAGGTCGAAGCGCGGCACTCTATACCACTAGGCCATCCCAACCCCCATCTTTATGAATAACCCAACTGTGTACAAAATAAAAGGTTTATAGTAAGATATATTACCGTAGCTCCTGTACAAGTCTTTTCCGTGAAAGTTAAACAGGGATTGTAGAAATAGTATTGAGACTTACTATCTGGAATATCCTTAAACCTAAAATAGTAAAGAAAGTACATGTACGCTTTAGTTGTCATAAAATGTCACATACACGTTCTAGTACATGTAGCAAACGAAGAAACCTTAAATTTTAAACTAACAAGAATACATGTAAATGTATGTAATGGCTATGTGATGTGTGATACACAGGGGCGTTTTAAGGTTTATCATGGCAGATGCTATACTATTTTGAGGGCTCTCTTTCACGGAATTGGTGGTCTTGATTGATGTTTTTCATGCCAATACAATGACTGCATTCTCATTCAGTAGAGGATTCGACACAACAGTGTATAGAAAACGATTGACCCAGACCTCTTTCTCATGGCCAGAGGGGCCCTTTTGTCTGCCTTTAGAGCCTTCCCTAACTAGGGTAAATTTTTATTTTTCTCATCGGTTTAAGCATTTTTCTCCCGTTTTATTTTTTCAAATTCTTTGATTTTTTTCGCGATGAGACACCTCAGCTATAAAATTTGAATTTAAAGAACCCTGATGAAATTTATGGATAACAAATTATGCAGCTATAAAATCCTGTGCAATACAGAATTGTTCAAAACTCAGCAGGATTGGTCATCACCGTATAGGGAAGAATCCCATTGATTTTAAACACTTTCAGACTCAATTTCAAATGTGTTTTGCAGATTTATATTTCCTGATAAATTGAGCCTATCAAATGTCAGCTCTTTTCAAGTGTAAATCACAGAGTTTTCCTTCTGTTCACATTTATCATGAAATCTTGCGTGTTCTTCGCAAAACTTTGTGAGATGGTTTGATTGCTAAGACTTTTAAATCAATAAAGAAATGATTTATACTGGAAGGTCCTAACAAGCTCTTGTCTATATTTTAAACTAACTCATCTCCTGTAAATGAAATGAAACTGGAAATAAGTTCAATATTCCTTGGCCTGGCAAAATTAATTAAGCTAATTATACAACCAATAAATTCATTATATAAATGAAAAAATTGAATTTGTATGATTTATGTAGTACATGACATGTGTACCATCATGAATTGTTCCACAGATGTGGCTAATTAATTCAATTCTTGATTGGCTTTATTGCTGCAATCAATAAAATCCTACAGTGACTGAGGCTGAAGTCCTGTGTTTCAATTTGAACATCAATATGACACACATTTTAATTAAAATTATTTGCACATTCATCATTTTATAATGTATTAAGCAATCAAAGTGTTTATCTGTACTTATTCCAAGGTGAAAATGGCCATAATCGAACATAGTCATGGTTTTGATGTACAAAACTATACACAAAATTTCACCATTCTCCCTTAATTTGAAACAAAGAAATGATATTCCAAAGCATTGACCATAAAAACTGCTTACATGTATGTCTCTTTTGCCTGTAACTAGCTCTTTCAGCAGAGTTATTGTAACAAATAGTATAGTTTGACAGAGTGACAGACTCATTATAGTGCATGTCTATGCAGTCCCTGCTTCTTTTGAGGGTTCTTAAGTTATCAGACAGCCTCAGGCCTCTTTCATTTGGTGGCTTAGTGGGTGAGGTGCTGCCATCACTCACCTGGAGGTTCCAGGATCAAGTTTGGTGATGTCCAAGAAAGTTCTTCTACTAGGTTTCTCTTGTTTGGCAGTGCAGGACAATGCACTTGGCAACCAATAGTGTCTAGTTGTTCAGATGTTACGAAAAACTCAAAGTCCCCTGTATACATTGGCGTGTACATAAATAAAATAATCCTTGACAAGGGACGTACCTAGGATTTTAAAAGTGGGGGTGCAGCAGAGCTATGGCAGCCTATGGGGGACGCCAATATAATGCCAGAATTAGGCCTCTCTAGAGTCTCTGGGTTTGAATCAGGTTTAATATTTCAACCTGATTTATTAAATATTCAGGAATTTCAGGCTTTATATTCGGGAATAATTTCATCCGATCAACAGTTCAACACAACCAATACTTTATTTTTAGTCATTTTGACCCATAAAGCCGTTTCACACCTTCAAAATAGCCTACATCGAATTAATCGAAATTGTAGTTCACGTGATAGTGCGTCAATGTTGTTATCACATGACTGTAGTAATGACAATACAAATAATTAATATGCTCCATGTATTTACCTAGCTTCCCCATTTTTTAAACCAATGTCTCTAAAATTGATTTTTCTTCTCGTTGTTTGGCAAATACAATGGTCTGTGGGTAGGATTTTGCATTCATCTGTCGTAATAAACTTCAGTAAAACATGCATCAACAGAAATCTGAACACATTAGATCCGTTCTTCGACATCTTTGCCTATCTACAGCTAACCCGGAAGTTTATAATTATTCGACCTCACTGTTAGCCTCTGTTGATCCAGTCCGATAAAGCAACAGGAATATACCGGAATCGACGTAAACCGACCGGCTCCGTATCAGTACGTGCTTCCGGAAATTACTCCAAATATTAGTTCAGCTCTGAACGTCGGTCTCATTAACTCACCCTGAACGTTCAGGGACTGGCCTATTCAATCAATGTCGAAAATAATTTGAACCCCAGTCAATTTTACTGGGCAACTTTTCACTGCGAAACATCGGAGTGTCAATCCGTGTGAAACAGAATTGATATTTACGCTGAACAAATAAAGAAGTTGGGTTATACATTGTCTTAAATTAGAAATTACATGAATGGAAGTTAGAAGTTACATGAATGGAGGTTAGAAATTACATGAATAGAAGTAAGAAATTAGACGATAGCATGTTAGAATTTTGGCACTAATATACCGCCATAATACAGAGCCAGCCTACCCGAGCGAAAATAGAATAGAATCCAGTGTCAAAATTTGTACGCAAGTTATATAGGTGCCATCAATTTGGTTATTAATGATATCGTATCAGAATAATGTCGATGTCATGTGTCATATAAACATCTAGAAATGAAATGAGATTCACCCACCCCACCATTTTCTACACCAACCGACTAATGAATAGGCTACGGGCTTGGATGGACATTTTCCCACGACAGTGGCGTTTCAGTTTTACTCTTCATCAAATTCCACTTATAAAAAGTTCTTTTATATACATTTTATGGCTATGCTAGACACTGCCCCCCCCTCCCCCATGTTCGATTGTCTGTCCGTCTTAATGGGATGTTGTTTGGAAGAATAATTGTAATTGATGAAGAATGTTCAATCCTATATGATGAATATAACCATTCTTGTCGTTTCCAACCCCGATTCAATAACTAATATCCTCCGTATCAGCGAGCGGAGGTGGCTAACCCGGAGACCACATCTTTGATCCCAGTGTTGACCGAGAAGATTCACTGGGATTTCTGACGTGATTCACCCTTGCCCTTGTTAGCGGTTCAGGGCAACGGGTGTGACAAGGGATAACGTGACCAAAACACCAAAATTACCCGTGACAGTTGGAGTTCGGTATAACAGTAAGCCTAGTGGTGCACAATTTCCCCCATAGCTGAAAGTTTGACCCTTGTTCGCCTTCATTAGTGCATAATACGAGCAGTTACAGTAACAGTAGGAAGTTAAACACTAGTTCACTTTATTTCGTTGTAAACTTGCCGAATAAGATTGTTTATAATGTTATTTTTTGAAAAAAAAAATAATTATTTTAAAGTAGCTAAGCCTCTAAATCAATATCATCTAAAGTCATCGACATTTAAATCACAAACTATGTGTCACTCTAAATCAACATGCCTGTGACCCATTTGTGCCAATTTCTAGATCCCAGATATTAGCGATTTGTTTCCTTTAAGTGAAATCGAATTGTGATATACATTAATATTGTCATTGTAATTTGAAAAAAAATATTTTGAAATATCACTTTGTTTTTGGAAACGGACGTGTGAACGGTAGTGCTATTGATGGAAGTGCCCCCTGCCCTCAAAAGCTGTTTTGCCGACTGCCTTTTAAGAAGTATTTTTGTGTGGTCAACGGGTTCCTCTTTTTCAGATGGAAACTGGACCCACAGTAACCAAATCGTTTAGTTATATTCTGATCAGATGGGGTTTAAATGGTAAGCGGTCAAACGACATCAGGTTTCACTGTTTTTGGAACATAATTTCAAAGATTGTCGCGGTGGAGGACACCGAGACCTCCTAAACCACTACAGAGAAAACCCCACCCATCTACGCCCTGCACGTTTGCCCCTGCAACTTGGACATTCTGGCGCCCCTATGTTTATTTTATTATTGTAATTATCACTACGTAATCACGTTATACCTAACGTATCGAGTGTTGAAATTAAATGAAATGGGGTTTATTAACGTCCTACTGTTCTGGTCCGACCGGGCTAATGAAGACAGGCACACGCCATACCGTGTGTACCATGAGTGTTATTTTGTGAGGGAAGCGGCATTATGGCCTACTCTTAGATAGAAATCCAGCTGCCACGGGATCTTTTACGTGCACACCGATGTTCACACGGGACCGTCCTGCACCACTGACAAGAGGAAACCACACTGGAAAATCATTAACGAGTGGAATTCAATAACTGTCCTGGGTGTACATCATGCACAGATGTCATTTGATCATTTGAAGGGAGAAAAAAGAACAGTTCATTTACGCCGGTCACAATTTATGATATACATAAAAGAGTGATGAACAGGTCAATGATCTGTTTATTATTTCAAAACAAGACACTTGGCGAAACAAATAAACATTCAAATTCTTTTCCGACTCTTATTGAAACCTAGATTTTGGACAAGTGACCCACCCCCTAGAGGATATACTTTATCTGATGGTTAATCGTTCAAATATCTTAAACAAAGCGTGTTAAATCTTGGACTCTCTCGCAGTAACATAGATAATGAAAATGATGCCTAGGGCGTTACAAATCGCAGTTTCTTATACAACATACTCGCTGTATCTTCACATCTGCTAATGAGAATTCGTTAAACCGAAAGTAGATAGCATAGAGGTCACAATAAAGATCGCCTATAAAACAGATTGCTAAACTCATGATCAGGCAGTAGTACATGGTCAGACCATTGGTGAGGTAGTGATCATGCAGTCGACGGCAATTATTTCCCTTTGTGTGTTTGTGTCTCAGGTTTCAGCTATTCCATTTTTCAACCCACTGTATCATCCTAATGCAGGTAGTGTTTCAATATTATTTATTTATTTATAATATTTATGCAACATACATGGGATCAATGTAAGGAAAGAGAGAGAGAGAGAGAGAATGAGAGAGCTTACATCTTTTATCATGTCATATTTTTATATTATGCTATTTATAAATTCATTTCTTATTTATTCTCCGGGCCCACCTGTTTTCTCCCACAGCTAAAGACCCCTGCGCGCAAGCGAATTACTGAAATAAAATAAAACCTTATGTTAGTTCTGAAATGACCTAGTTTGTGTCGAGTGGGCGTTAAACCCCAGTTCATTCTCCCTCTGTATTTCTTATTTAAATGAAAATTATTTTTCTAATTTATTTAATGAATTACATCTTTTATTTTAGATCATGTTCGAGTCAAATTAGTTAGTTCCGACAATGTGCCACATTCGAAATTCCGCAGATCAGTCCACGACAGCTTCCCCGACTTCCTGCAGTTTGAAATAAACCACTTGAAGGGTCTAAAAGGAGGGTCGCTAAAACTTAGAAAACGTTTACGCCAAGGACCAGAAATTCACCTGCTAGACCTAATGAACGATACATTAGTCCCAGTGGAACATCCAGCAGCCCCGGTTAGTCTAATTTTCAATTAAATTACAAAATCATAATATTCAAATGAATATAGCTTCATGTTATCACACTGGCTCGGCATAATATATTTCTTAATATACGGTGAACACTTCCAGGAACTTGAACAAAATTGATGATCTAGTAATTTGTTCTAAATACCTATCTTTTCTAGGATACAGCAATTTATGAAGATCCAAATAATCACGGAGACTTTATGGTCAGAAAAGTATCCCCCAAGCAATATCATTTGGTATGTCTTTCTAATTTAGTTTTGTTTAAACATCATTGTATTCATATAAAATAATTGATTTTAGAACATGCTAGTGTAAATAAGTTAAGCCATCACGTGGAGATTTAACAAATTCTTTATACGTCCTCACCTTCGTCTGATGTGAGCCACAGTGGATTACGGTGAGACTTTTTGTGTCTAAGAGGAAGCAGACATGCTTTTGTGAGATGAATGGACATACTCAATTGAATTACCCGTGAAACTATCTAATACCTGAAAACATTAAATATCAGACAGCACGTCCGACACGCAGAGTAACTTCCCTTGAAACAAGCTAAAACCTAGAAGGTTCTATAAATGTACAAATCGGTATTTATAATAAAATGGTATGGCATGAATTAATTAACAACGATTATAGAGAAAGGTTTAAAATATAAAAGGCATCACTAAACATGTATACAATACGATCTTACTTTATTAAATATGTGGGTTGGCTGGCTGAATGGTTTAATGCGTGTCTTTAGATTCTAGTAAATGCCATTGGCGAAGTTTTGATTTCCTGTTTGTTCGTGACAAGGACTATGGTCGTGGGTTATCTCCGGGTGCCCCGGTTTACCCAAACTGCGAACGACTCCCAAGATCAAGCGAATTATCGAGATAAAAAATTACACCGTTTGTTAGTCTCGAAATGAGTGGACATTTAAACCCACCTCTCGGTCTCTCTGTCAGACTTAAAATTATTAGTGTGGCAGAAGGCAACCTTCTGGTAAGAGATTAGTAGCTGAAGATCTAACTAATATGAGGGATTAAAAGAAAATATAGATTAATGTAAAAGTCTAACGGCGTGAATGAATAAACGAACGTATGAAATTGAAATCAGGAAGGAACGAAATGCGATCAATTCTCAATCCCATTATAATACCATTTTGAAGATGATTAATTGTAACCAACATTTTCTTTCCGTTCAAAATATGCAGTATTATCTCGATAGCCAGCCACCATTTTGGGAAGGGAGACCAGGTATAAATTAAGATACCGATGAGCTATTTTTCATTATTATATAAAATTTATTTTCAATATTTTCCTGTTTCTCGGTTTAGGCTGGAACCTTTGTTGCTGGTAATAAACTGATGAAAATAACTCCGAGCCACAAAACCTCAAAACGGAAAAGATCGGCACAGGACTTATCACACATGGTATCCATTATTGATATTCCTGTTAATTTTGGTAACGATGGTATAACTGAGCAGGAATCCAATCTCATAGATTCAATGTATCCCATCTTCGATAGATTTCAACGAAAAATAGGTAAAATTTCATTATCTTACACATATGTTCAACCATATTATTATAATCACCTTCATTCAGTATTGATATTTTAGACGTACATTATCCAAGAGCTAAATTTGCCTATTGCAGGCCCTTCTTTGGGCCTGAAATGTTTGTAAATTATTAACTGGGCATTAATTGACTGGTCCAGGCCATAATCAACCATCGGTGGCATCGGATTTCTCCGATATTGAATAGATTAGAACGGTTCAACCATATTTCACACGTCATGTCAAAGCTTCAAAGGCTAACATGAAATTTTCAAATTATTCATTTTACAGTATCTATTTTCGAACTATTATAGCAAGAATGGCTAGTTCTTTATCTAAATCTTACATAATGTATCTTTAATTAGATTTATATTCTCCAACATTTCTATGTTGGAGTAGTATGTCGTTGCCGATGTTCGTTAGTTTCAAACCTAGTGAAATAGTGTCCTGATTCATATCTCAATCCATATTAATGCCATAATTTTGCAGTGTTTCACGAGACTGTACTATAACATTTTTTTTCATAATTTTCTGATGGGGTCACTTTACAACTTTCTGAGATTTTGGTCCACTTGAAATGGAATGACTTTCTAGTTTTGTCGTTTTTTGACGTAAATTTACCACTGTTCTAAATTGTGAAAAGTGTTATTAACCCTTTAAAATCCAGATTTTGCATTGTTTTTACCGCTTAACAGACAATTCCGGTATCAAAGACTTAGTGTTTATCAATTATATATGAATATGAAGTTTTAGTACTTAGTCGGAGCTAAACAGTAGGACGTTTAACTCACTTGCTTTGGTAGTCTTGGCCCCATACATGGTCCCATAGTACGTAATATGATATTATTTACATTCGATTTACTAAAAAAAACAAAAAAAACGACAAAAACTAATGCATTAGATTGTTTTGATTTACTCAATAAAATGAATATTTAAGCTTTAGCTGGTTTTGTTCTGATCTTACTATTCTTATCCTTTTAGTACCCCGGCAATTTGAAGATGTCCAAACAGGTGATCAGATTGACCGAACTGCGAGATTAGCTAATCCGTACATAGTTGAAATCTTTGCCTTGACAGATTATGCTGATTATCTATCGTAAGTATTTTCAATATTTTAAATTTGATTAAAGGAATACTAGTCATGGGTTTATGAAGCAATTCTGGATTGGATTTGATTTATAATTAGTAACTATATCATGTTTGGTTCTTGTCGAAATACACCCAGTGTGAAAAATACAAAAAATATCTTAAATCTACCAATCTCGATTCGGATATTGGAGAAATCGAACACACTTTAAGACTACTCGGTATGATCAAAAGCCGCGAGCACACACATCAATGAAATTTACAAATTCTAATCATAACCTATTACTATTGGAAGTTCTGGCCAATTTGTACACGGGACCTCGGTTTTTCGTCCCATCCGGACGCCTAGACAGCTGTTCTGATCAGCCCTTCCGCGACACACCATTGGCAAGGGGAAACCACGTCGGAAAAGCCTGATGAACTTTCTCGGCCAGCACCGGGAGTGAACTGGTGAACTCCACTTCCAAGCTGGCGAGTCAACACCTTACTCCCTTAGCCATCGTGGCTCGCGTACATATACATACCGGGAAGATTAGTTTATATACAATGAAGATATAATACTATTATTAAGTGCTAAATGACATGTTCACTGTTTTGATATTTAAAAATTCAGATTTTATGCTGAAGCTGGCAATGACGCTGCCAAGGCCAGATCGGATATGCTGACGTATTACTCATTCATTGAGCAAACGGTAAGATTTACAATTCCATTAAAACCTGTCTATGTTAAAGATTGGATATATAAATCACATGATTAAGGATATTATCTTTCTTTGAGGTATAAAATGTCTAATTAAACCGAAAATTGGGATACAATTGGGTTTAATATCTCGCCAACATAATTCATTGACAATTTAAGTATTTCGATAGTCGAAACATATAGTCCAAACAGTGAGGTTTCTGCCAACAATTCTCCTATTACCAGAGGATCTGTTCACATTCGTGCCAATGAGTACAGGTCGGATCTCGTTTTTCATACCATCCGAAAAACTAGTCCTGACAAGGATTCTTCTTGGTCCATACGTCCGCAGTTAGGCGAGGAATTATATTTAAGAATTCATATTACTGCCTAATTGCCAACGTTGGACAGTTGCCCGGTTTGGGCTCATGATCAAATTTACATATTTACGCCTGTGAGTGGCTGTATAGGTTATATCGGATTATCAATATATTAATAAAAAAAAACCCTCTCACCCGTGAACAAAGTGTATACTAAATGTGTCTAGTTTTTATACAGCAACAACATCTGAGCAAGGTGTGATACATATAACGGATAATTACATGTATGTTATATTTACTATAATAAATATCTGATGCATGAGTTTTTATTATTATTACAGATGAATCGGTACTACGAATCCGTGGAGAAAGTAGATAACTCGTTTGCTATCGTTGTTAGATTTACATCTATGTTTATTGGTGATGTAAGTCTACTATATATTGTATATTATTATTTCTATCATTAGTTATAACCCCTCTACTATAAATGGCATATAATTATTTCTATCATTAGTTATAACTTTTCTACTATATATGGCATATAATATTATTTCTATCACTAGTTATAACACGTCTACTGTATATAACATATAATATTATTTTTATCATTAGTTATGTATTATTTCTATCTTTAGTTATATATTATTTCTATCATTAGTTATAACACGTCTACTATATGTGGCATATAACATTATTTCTATCATTAGTTATAACACTTCTACTATATATTGTATAATATTATTTCTATCATTAGTTATAACACGCCTACAACATATTGTATAATATTATGTCTATCATTATTTATATCACTTTGTTGGAGTGTATCGAAGAATGGTGAAATGGTATTTTACTTTCGACCAATAGTGGTAGCGGCTGTACTAGAATATCATACAAATTATAATACGAATATCTGTATAGTACGTCAAAAAGAGTCGAAACCCGCGTGCTAAATATCGAAATTATATAACAAGAAGTTAAATATCGAAATGTATAACACGACCTAATAACTCATTAACAAAATGATATAGAATCTATGCTCTATGCACATTGTTTGTTGTAATAAAGGTGTGTATTTGTAGAAACTGACAATTATTTAGATCAGATAAATACCTTTTCGTGGGTCTTCCAGACCAAGTGATATTATAACCCGCTCATTGTCTTGTATTCTTTTAATATTTGCAGACTGTGGGCAAAGCTTCATTTAGTGAGAATGTTGCTTCAAACGGCGAAGTAGACATGTCGCGTGTTATCCAAAGCTACAGATCCTATTTCAGGAACACCCAGGGCATACCCCAGGTGGATCATTGGATGGGTTTCACTGGGTATGTTAATTGTTATGTCTAATCATATATAATTTATTTACCGCAATAAAACAAAACATGTTAGCTGCGTGAACTCCCCAAATATAGAGTGGTATATTGTGTTCTGAAAGGTGTACGAATTGTGTCCTCTCCTGTCGAATGTGTTTTTTGTAAATATTCGGTGAAATATGCTCCTTCTGCACAGGCTAATAACGTAACATACGTTACACAAATTCCACACTATAAGACCGCTGGTGCTCTTGTTTTCTAAGAGAGGTCAGTTCTCCGTGACCACCACGTGAAATCAAATGAAATGGGTTTGGGGCCCCACTGTTCTGCTCCTAATGTGCTAACAAAGTCGGGCGTATGCCATATATTGTGCTATGAGAGAAATGTTGACCGGACAGAGGCGCTACGGCTACTCTTATATCGAATTCTAATTGGCAAGGACTCACTTAGTCGGACAAAAATGTGTAAGTGTTCCCTCGGTTTTTCGTCGCATCCAAACTACTAGATAGCTATCCTTGTCAGGTCCTCAGTCACTTACCACGGCTAGGTGAACAGCAGGAGCGAACTGCAACCGCCACTTATTTACCCTACACTATAGGCGACTAGAATATTAGTACATTTTTATGAATGTACGCCCGGTTACTTAATCCACACTTGAGCCCTTTTTAGACACGGGAAAATACATTTGAAAGTGTTTACTGTAAATCAAAAAAAGTAAATATGGGGAGCAACTAATGCCATACTGGTGAAACTATAAGACAGCAAAATTTAGAGCTGTGAATCTCAATACAAGCAGTAGCAATTGTTAACCTCCCATCACTGAATAGTCGTATCGGATGTTCCATAAAGAACGTATTTATCGGGCCTCGCACATGACATTGTATTGAGTAATGCTAACCCTAACACTTTTAAGAAAGGTAAAAGGTAAATTGGGTCCAAGTTAACTCTTCTAAGAAGTTAGAGGCTTAGTATTCACCGCAAATACTCATTTTTAATCGGCTTTTGTGGACTCCTGCAATTACCTAACCTCATCAACCGGCCTATATTTGGAAGTGCGTCACGTTGTGTTGAATTATAGGACTAAGTTAAATGTTTAAATTTGTTTTATTTGTTTAGGTACGATATGACAAGTGGTGGAAGTAACAGTGTCATTGGTAAGTAAAATGTCTATTATTTCATATTATTTAAAAATCTTTAAACCCCAATATTGTCTGATCTAAGAAATTTAAAAAAGTGAAAAGATTGATTGATTGATACCTAACGCAGGTGTTACGGATTTAAATTTTGGAGGGTCAGCATCGTTTCCGCTGACAAATCAAATGCATCTTCAAGGTTATTAGGGGAACCCGAATATGTACACTGGAACTCGGTTGTCCAGCCCGTTTGAGAGACTAACACTTTGTTATCTCGCCAGTCTCTCCGTCATTTATCACAGTCAAGGTGAAACCAAGCTGGAGAATCCCGAGGAACATTCTCGTTCAACGCTGGAATTGACTCGCACTCCCTTCATACCCCTACGGTTAATAGGCCTGTGCCATAGGACACTTTAGCTCGGGTCAGATCTAATCCAGCCATACTTTTATTGGTCTACTGGTAGATCAAATCATTATTGATTAGTTACTTATGCCAAATTAGTATTTAATTTATGCAATATTGATATCGTGTTTGGGATACTCCACGACAATTAAAATTTAATTTTTTATGTTTCCGTTATAAACATGTTATATTGACTTTCTTTGTTGCAGGCGTGGCTTACATTGGTGGTTTGTGTTCGAAAAATTTACAAGTTTCTGTCAGCGAGAACAAAATAACTGGTTTAACTGGATTAGTCGTCGCCCATGAACTCGGTCACAAGTGAGTTAAAAATGCTTTCTCATTTTTGAAACACCATACAGAAATGAAAGGAAATGGGCTTTAACGTCCTATTGTTCTTCCGCAATGACTTGACCAATGACGATGGACTCTTTTACGAGCACAACCAATGAGTACACGTGAGCTCGGTTTTTCGTCACATCCTACCTATACTAGACAAGTTCTAGGCCAAGTCCTTTGCCATGTACCAGCACCAGCAAGAACACATTAACCAAAATACTGATCAGAGTTATTTATGGATATAAGTGAAGAAATCAAATGAAATTGTGTGTAGTTCCTACCTTTGTGCAAATTGGGGGTATTTGGTATCATGCTTGCTTTAATTGAATTTTAAAAGTTTAAATGTGAATGATAATACATATTTCCTTCGTTTTTAGTATCAATTCAGAACACGATTCTGGTTCCTGCAATGCCAAACACATTATGGCACCATCTGTTGTTTATCCGTCTTCAGCCACGGACGAGAATCCCTTTTATTTCTCTACTTGTTCTGTTAGCTCCTTTAAATCATATCTACAAGGTTCAAGGTGAGTCAATAATTTGTATCCCTTTTAAAACGTATAGACGCAAGTATCTATAGGCTATTAACCCCACGGGTGTATTTTCTTCCAATAAATCCAGTATATGCCTAATTGTGTGTATTAATTCACTAATGGCCATTATCATGTCTATTCACACTGTAACTATCTCATTGAACTCCATAGGCGTGTATAATTACCGCTATTAGGCCTGAACGCATAATAATCTCAATCAAGCCATGTGGACTTAATTATCTGTATTAAACATGGAGGCGTAATTATCGCAATTAAACCTGTAGGCGTGATTATCTCTATTGTAGTCGTAATCATTTGTATTAAATCTATGGGCTTAATTATCTCAATTAACCTGTAGGCGTAATTATCTCCCTTAAATCTGTAGGCATAATTATCTCTATTAAACTTGTAGGCGTAATTGTCCGTATTAAACTCATAGTCGTCATTTTCTCTATTTAAATTCTATATTAGACCAACAAGCATAATTATCTCTTTTAAACCTGTATATATATAGGCATAATTATATATATACTGAGTCGGAAGTCGTCATTTTCTCTATTAAACCTGTAGTCGCAATTATCTCTAGTCGTAATTATACGGTTAGACGTAAATAGATCAGATATCCCTGTAGATATATCAGATATCCCTGTGGATATATCAGTTATCCCTGTAGATGTAAATATATCTGTTATCTTTGTAGATGTAAATATATCCGTTATCCCCATAGATATCCGTTATCCCTATAGATGTAATCATTTACGTTATCCCTGTAGATACAATTATAAACGTTATCCCTGTAGATCTAGTTAGGTAGTGCATCCGGTATCTCTGTCGACATAATTATATCCGTTATCCATGTAGTCGAAATTATCCGTTGTCCGTGTGGACGTTATTACAATGTATATCCATTATCCCGTAGACGTAATTGTATCGTTATCCCTGTAGACGTAACTATATCCGTTTACTCATTTACTACATGTAATAACCCTTTGGCCGTTATTATCTCAAATAATACCAATGTAAAAAAATGCATAGATGGATGCACAATATTTCGGGCCCAGCCATGTTATTGCTAGTTGAAATGATAATATGAGGATGATGTGATCACAAAAACCGTGGCTAATCAAAGATTATTTCTACTTTTTATTTTAAATCAGTGGAAGATGTGCAAGTACTTTAGAGAGTCCATCTTATAGTCAGAGTTCTGTGCAACATCTTGGACAAGTCTACAATGCGGATACCCAATGTAGATATTCTAGAGATGCAGGTTCCAGGTTTTGCAGAGTAAGTTCATCACTACAATTTTAAAAAGATTAAATTCAAGAGTCGATTACTGGATAAGCATGGGTTGCTTTGGTGAATGCCATGGACTAAGTGTAGAAATGGGGAAAAAATAAACAAACCAAAATTATAGTTTTATTTTAGTTAGACTCATTTGTATTTAATCTGACGGGGGTGGATGGCAAAATGGTTAATGAATAATGCGTTGCTATAGGGTCGGATGTTAACAGAAACAAATACATGTAGACTGTAAAAATTTTACTCTGCATCATGTTGACAATAATACCTTAAGCAGTACTTAAAGGCAGAAACCCTCGAATGAAAATCACTTTAAATACACTCTTTATATTGAACCATGTTCGTCTATTTTAAGGATAAAACGAACTACACAACCTTTAAATTAAAAGTTTACAGTTTTGAACAATTATGAAAATTTTAAGTTAATATTTGTCAAAATGATTGGAATTATTATAGAAGAGGTGGAACAGGTTCAATTATGTCGGGATGTAGGTGTTTGCTAAGGGCGTGTAAATCGCATCACAGCGTTTCGGCTCTCGGTACACATTTGAGTTAAATTGGGGTAGTAACCCACTACTCAGCTGAAAACAAGCACCCCATCAAACCCAAAGATTTTAAGGTTTCATATGAACACGTGTTAATTATAAACAGAAAGTAAACAGGAGCGCGTTTCTATCTTTCAGAAAGGATACCAAGGCACCTTAACTTTTGATGACATGTGCTGGGCGTTCGAGTGTCAAGATCCGAGTTCTGGTTCATGTTTTAGTGCCAGAGTTATGGACTTTACTTCATGCGGATCTGGAAAGGTAATGCTTCCTGTAATACCCTAAGTAAATAGTATAGACCAAAAGGCTAATTCTCGAGTTCACAACATTTTCTTTCTGAATTATCCTGTTGTTGACAAGAGAAAATCACATAAAGTACTTGTGACTTTCATACAAATCGTGGAATCCATTTTTACGAAACGTCTAAACAAGAAGTTATAGTACGTAAAGCACCGAGGAAGTATGAAATGAAAGATTTATTTGACGTCCCAACAAGATGTTATGTTCCAACTGAAACGACACTACCGTGTACGTTCTCGTTCTCGTTCTCGAACATCTGATGCCACTTCTCACCAGAGATGTTCCCATAGTTTACCAACTGTTGATATAATGCACTCTAATGATTTATTATGACGGCATGTTTATTTTTCAATAAATATATATTATTTTAGTGGTGTGTGCAAGGAAAGTGTATAGCCGATTCTCTGGCACCAGTCAAGACAGGTAAAGTAACAATTTGATTCCCTTAAGCTTTTTATCGAACTAAATCGAATAAACTCAAGTAAGATCTAAGTTCCTTTGAAAGGTCTCTGATCAAACGCTATATTCTGACCGTTCATGATCGTCCATATTAGTCTGCAATATGAAAATATCGCTCTTCCACAACTCTGCTCAAAGGCTAGTCTGGAATTCGCTAAAAGGGATCATTTTTCGCTAATCTGACACAGATGTATAACGAGACTCGAGAGAGTTCCCCCGGATTGCCCGATGTGGTTTCCTCTTGTCAGTGGTGCAGGACACAGGGCCTATAAAGGACATTGTCTATTCTTTAGGATGTGACGGAAAACCCAGGTCCCGTTGCCGTGCTGTGCGTGCAGAATTTCTCTCATAACACACTATATAGTGCACGCCAATCTTCATTAGCCTAATCGGCGCAGAAATGTAGGAAGTGTCATTTCATTTGTGGGCTGTTAAGTTAAACCTTCAAAAACACTCACTATGGTCACATCTCTGTGATGGCTAACATGGTTCACGTTTTCAATTTTAGATCTATGTCCACAAGGCGATGACCCAACAGAATCATGTGTGTCATCAAGTTGTGCCTCCTATACAGAACTAAAACGGGCTGTGTTGTGTTGTCAAACATGTGGTACTCTAGTCGAAACAAGTCCCATCACTTCCCCAACCACCTCCCCAACCACCTCCCCAACCACAAGTCCAACGACTTCCCCAACTACGAGTCCAACTACTTCTCCAACTACGAGTCCAACTACTTCTCCAACCACTAGTCCAAGTACGTCGTCATACACCAGTCCTTCAACTTCAACGCCACCCCCAAGTGAACAAACGGCAGCCGCTACTAGTGGTCGTCCCACCTCACCAACTACAAGTCTCACAACTACTTCACCAACTACAAGCCCCACAACTACTTCACCAACTACAAGTCCCACAACTACTTCACCAACTACAAGCCCTACCGCTACCTCACCAACTACAAGCCCTACAACTACCTCACCAACTCCAGCAGTTAACGACGTTAGTATTAATATCCTACCCGGTGTTTCCGATCAACCCAACCTTTTACCACCATCAACCCCAGTTAGATATGTTATAATGGAGTGCATTGCCAGCGATTAGCCTAACAATAAAATTACGGCAAATAACCAATGATATCACGGGAGAGGCATGTCCATCACCCAGTAATACTTCAACTTGTTTTTCAAAAGCAATCAAGGTCTCGTGATTTTTTTCACTTTTATAAGTAATGTTGGGTGATAAATAAAATTTCATAAGTTGATAACATGACATCTAATATAGTGTGCCTAAAGTAGATTGGTAATTGAAAAATCTGCAATATAAAACGAAATAAATTGCAAAAATAATTACTTAGATTGGTTGTAAATTAATTCTTTTTGGTGATTTGTTCAGTTATATTCTGTATGTGTACTTGTAGTTCATATGGAGCAGGCCATCCATTGGTATGTTTTGTTTGTATTCTCAAAGAAATATAAAATATATGATGGGGAAAACTATTTTCTTTTGTGGTTTATTTGCGCGAATATTCTGAAACCTTAGGAGGTTGGGGTTCCCAGTCAGCTTCTAAATGCAACAATGGTAAAATGGAAAATTATTATCAAAATACAATTTTCAACTTGAAGAAAAATCGTAGCTGAATGAATTTATTTTTATTCTGATGGGTCGAAAAGCGGCATCGAGTGAATATATCAATCCTCTAATTTTTTGGGGTGACAAACTGCAAATGGCTACTTGACCCTTTATTGCATGATACACCTCAATAGTTTATTCTAGAAATCCTCATGAAATCAACAATGAAATTCAACAACCCGAAACATAAAAAAGGGGGGGGGGTGTAAATTTGAAAGATAAAAAGTAAATAAAAAAAATAAGATAAAATAGACCATATTGTGGCACCAAATTTGGATGACCAGTTATTCGGACAATGTTTGGTTTTAGCAGTCAGAATTTTGATCAATAGTTGGACCCCTTAGCCACTTCTATAGCACTGAGTAATAAGGTTCTACTGCAATTGATACCTTGGTATCAGCCAGATACCCAACACTCTGTAAAAATTGAATTTATCGAAAACCAATGTTTCAGAGACGATATCGTGTTCTTGCCAATGACTATGACCGAAGTTGAATACTACCCACAACTAGCCACTTTCCTACTTAAAATATAAATGACCAGCACAATCAAATTAAACACGGGGGGGGGGTGGTAAATTAAAAACACCGAATAGTAGGAGAAATTAAATGTTCCGATGAAATATTATATGGTCGTTAGCAAGGAAGATTTGGACATTAACTATAGGTCGTTTGGGGAGTGACATATGGGATGCATATGTATGCGCATATTTTTTACAAAATTGATAGATTATTCCAGTCACTTGCTAGGAATGATTTTGACTAGAGAAAGATGAATGAAGTTTACGGTCCACTAACACCAAACTAGGTGATTTGGGGCCGCATTTTTGCAATGTCACTAGTCTTGAAAATAACTACCGACTTCCAAGCTGTCAACTAGTACTGCCTTGGAAAATGCTTAGTCTGTAGATGTTCCTTCCTCCCAGTATCTACTCCTTATAAAAGTACCCCTCTTCACATTATTAGATGGCACCTTATACGTAGTGATACTTTTCAATGCCCATTCAGCGGAGACGGACGGCGATTACTCAATATAACTAGTTTCTGATATAGTCAATGGCACTGCCTGGTCTTTGGAAAGAACATCCGTTACCGTACTATGGATGCCCATTTTCGGGAAATTGTATCGGTTGAAGTACAACTGTAACTACCAACGACCGATGCATTGTTAGTTCGGTTTCATTTCAGAGATTCAACACTTGGTCTACTATACCCTGAATATCCCGTTTCTCACAAGTTTATCTATTTTATATGAATGCTTTTTTTTAGTTTCAATTTTCTATGGTTTCCATACACAAATTTCATTTTTACGACACTAAAAGTCTTCGTATGTAGTAATTACATGCCATGCCAGCCTGTCTACCATCTCTGTATCATGATTTACTTTCTTGGCTGAGGCGCACCATCATCAATAGCTTTTACAGCAATCAAACATGTTATTGGCATTCTGTATATCACGACCTTCATCGATGCAACTTTGTAAATGAGTTTTCAGAGCAATCTTCATGTATACAGATGTCCTTTCTAGCTTGGGAAATTTTATATTAGTCTCGGTCACCCAGAATCTGCGAGTCGCCAACGTCTGGGAACGTTATGGAATGGTTTTTTTTTGTTTTTTGATGTGGTTGATAGATTATCCAGTATTTTGCGTCAAGTAAGAGTTGCACCCCTTCCCGCAATAAATCCTATAATTTGTGCATTATTATAAACGAACATGAATCATGACGACAAGTTAGGGTTAATTAAAAATACATAGATATGGTCCCTATTGAGAAAAAAAATACAGTGTGGGATAGTAAAGTGGGCAAAAGAATCAAATGGATTTTCTGAAATAGCAATTGATTTCATGGGCGTCGACCTCTTGTTTTTTGACTAGTTACCCCCCCCCCCCTTAGACTGTGTTTATCATAATGTAAAACACAGGAAAATCAAGTCCCAGTGACCTATCATGAATGAAACCCGGACGATGCATTTTTGTAACACTTCACTATTAGTTTACCCAGGAGTATTTCAGGAGTCCTTAGATTCTAATAAAGGCAACAAATCAGCTACTTGTTCAGTTCTCATTTATTAGCCTCTATCATCCAGAAAAAAAATTCTACGTATATATTAATCTGGATGCGTTGTCAACATTTGAGAAAAATCAGTCATTGGCTAGATTATCCGGTCTCTTGAGGGAGGTAACTCGTCCTAAAACAAGATGATGACGCCCATGAAATTAATATGCGAATGCCATTTCAAATAATCCATTTGATTTCATGCCAGTTCAATATCTAACACTCTTATTTTTTTTCATTGTAAAATTTCTCTCTTCATGGGCCTTATCTATGGGTTTTTTTTTAAATTTAATACTACTTAGTCGTCACGATTCAGGTTTGTTTATATTAATGCAAGAATTATGGGATCTATTGCGGGAAGGGGCGCAACTCTTAATTGACTTGGCCAGAAGATACCGGATAATTAACCACATTAAAAACCAAACCCCCGGTTACGCATGGGCAATGGACTTTTACGTCAAATATTGACAACGTTCCCAGACCCTCTGAACGTTGAAGACTACGAGGTTCTGGTTGACCAAGACTAGATCTCATTACACTCGCCCTGTACGTTCAGGGACCATCCAACTGAATTCTTGTCGAAACTAAATTCGGCCCCAGTCAATTTTACTGGACAACTTCTTACTGCTAAACGGTATAGCACACCCCCATTCAAGTACATGTAAAACAATAATCTAATATCAATCCTTTTGCTATTTTGAATACCCTTCAATCAGTAATCGATGATACAATGACTCTTGAATGCTTCATTAATTCTATCATTATTATAATGAAATATGATTATATTTTAACTAAAATCGGTCAGAAAAAAAGTTTTATATAGACATGTGATCATCGTGATACGTAGCACTAAGCTAATGTCTGCTTCACGATCATAATTATTATCAGGAAACAAAACAAATCATTTATATAAAATCTCGCTGTTATGAAGTATTTTGGAGAATACTGGACACGTTCGTGGTACCTCAAATTTGTCATCATTTGTTTCAACCATGTAGCCTGCCATCTTCAGCTCAGTTGGTGCAGAAAATAAGCACCAGATTGTACCATTTGCTATGCTTGGAACTCTAAATTTGTCTTCATTATCCGCTTTGAAATCAAAAAGCTAACATATAGGCAAGGTAGCTTGGTCAAGGCTTGGATCTAAAATTTAAAAAAGTGCATGTATGTATTATTATATAAACTGTAGAGGTTATTTAAGTCCACTAAATGATATCCTTGCCGTCCTTAGGCTATAAGGAATATATATATATATATATATGCCAAATTCCAAGACGATCCATTCCTGCTCCTGGTAATCCGACATTTACTCAAAATAATAGAATTACGACCTGTAGGCGACACACAAAAAATTTGTGCATGACCCTTAGGATCAGCCTAAGGGAATTAGTAGTAGAAAAAAATTTCAAGACGATCCATTAGAAACCCAAAGAGAAATGCGTATAACTCTGTCCTGGGGTCAGAACATGCCAAGGTACATATAATATCTTAAAAAGATAGGCTGGCACTGCCAGGCAGGATACGCCCACATTTTCGAGAGATGGACAGAGAACAAGCAATACCGAAAGTGATTTTTCCTACATCTTTAAGTCCTGTATTTCATACTGTATTGGGAGCAGCCATTTAGTTGGTCAGTTCCAGTCTGATATTAATGAAACTCGGAACCGACAATGATTATGGTGTGACGGTACACAACCTAGAAATGTGACTTTTCATCAAAATCGGATAAGAATTGTGACCTGTAGCGAGTCCACAACCATGATATACCATATTTTTACACTATTCGCGTACAAACGGCGACCATTTCGTCCGGCAATTTTGGTACGATTTTCACGAAATTAGAACTCAACCTTCCTCATCAAAATCGAATTAAAATTGTAACCTATACAGGGTCCACAACCATGATATATCATTTTTATAACAGTATTCGCGTACAAACGGCGGCCATTTTGTCTGTCAATTTTGGTTGGATTTTCCCGAAATTCAAACTCAACCTTCCTTACAGTGTAACGGTGATATAATCAAACGTTTTTTTTAAATTGGATAATAATTGTGACCTCCAGAGGCACCACAAGCTAAAGAAAAGGGGATTTTGCGTATAACCAGGGGCCATAATTCAGGAAGTTACGATCCGATATGCGCAAATATTGAAAAGAACCAAGATCTTTGGGTTATAACGATGAATTTCAAGTTTCATCAAAATCGAATTAAAATTGTGACCTTTACAGGGTCCACAACCTTGATATACCATTTTTTAACAGTATTCGCGTACAAACGGCGGCCATTTTGTATGGCAATTTTGGTCTGATTTTCCCGAAATTCGAACTCAACCTTCCTTACGGTGTAACGGTAATATAATCAAACGTTTTTTTTAAATCGGATAATAATTGTGACCTCCAAGCTAAAAAAAAGGCGATTTTGAGTATAATCAGGGGCCATAATTCAGGAAGTTACGATCCGATATGCGCAAATATCGAAAGGAAGCAAGATCTTTGGGTTATAACCATGAATTTCAAATGTCATTAAAATCGAATCAAAATTGTGACCTCCACAGGGTCCACAACCTTGATATACCATTTTTTAACAGTATTCGCGTACAAACGGCGGCCATTTTGTATGGCAATTTTCGTCCGATTTTCCCGAAATTCGAACTCAACCTTCCTTAGGGTGTGACGGTAATATAATCAAACGTTTTTTTAAATCGAATAATAATTGTGACCTCCAAGCTAAAAAAAAGGTGATTTTGCGTATAATCAGGGGCCATAATTCAGAAAGTTACGATCCTATATGCGCAAATATCGAAAGGAAGCAAGATCTTTGGGTTATAACCATGAATTTCAAGTTTCATCAAAATCGAATCAAAATTGTGACCTCCACAGGGTCCACAACCTTGATATACCATTTTTTAACAGTATTCGCGTACAAACGGCGGCCATTTTGTATGGCAATTTTCGTCCGATTTTCCCGAAATTCGAACTCAACCTTCCTTAGGGTGTAACGGTGATATAATCAAACGGTTTTTTAAATCGAATAATAATTGTGACCTCCAGAGGGACCACAAGCTAAAAAGGGTGATTTTTCGGACAATCAGGGGCCATAATTCAGGAAATTACATTCCGATAGCCGCAAATATCGAAAGGAACCAAGATCTTTGGGTTACAAACATGCATGCCAAGTTTCATCAAAATCGGTTCAAAATTGTGACCTCTATAGGGTCCACAAGCTAAAAACGTGATTTTTCGTACAATCAGGGGCCATAATCCATGAAGTTTTGATCCGATACATGCCAATATCGAAAGCAGCCGAGATCTTTTGGGGATAAACCTATATTTCAAGTTTCGTCAAAATCGGATAAGAATTGTGACCTGTAGAGAGTCCACAAACAAATTGTGGACGGACGGACGGACGGACGGACGTCCGGACGGACAGGGGCGACGACATAATACGTCCACATGAAAATGTGGGCGTATAACAATAGACACTGTAATAGTATACATAATAAAGAGGTTATTTTAGTTCTATAAAAGGTGCTCTGTTTGATTATTGAGGTGGTTAAACAAATGGGTGACAACAAGAACTGGTTAAAGTAGGTACCTTGCATTATTCAACGACTTTCTTAGACCACCACATTAACAGTTCTGTCACTATTTCTGGAAGTGGGTTATTTTTGTTCAGGCATTTGGTGCTACACAAATTAGCACAATTAAATAGAATGGCGTTGACGTAAAACGATGTCCAAATGAAACAATTACCCCAAAATGGTAACTGCCCCGCCCTAATAGTGGACTATCTATCCGTTTTGTATAAATTAAAGAGCGTGAGTAAGTTTCCTTTAGACATCATTCAGGGTTCCTAGAGGAGACATCAGTCGGCGTTCCTAGCAGAACGCACAGGCTGGAATAGAGACAACATGCAGTGTTCCTAGAGGGACATACCCTTTAGCCACTTCGACTTACAGACCGGACAGCTCATCGTGTAGAATTTAGGTCATAACTGTGTGTGTAGTTTCATGTAGACAACCTTTGTATTAGGGATGTTATAATGATATTTAAACATAGTTTGGCCTAATTAAAAAAACAATGTTGTGTTACAATACCCTTTCGCATTATGTCGGTTAACAATTACTGTGGTACTCGTTTTTCTTACCTTCGATATATTTTTCTAATTTCACGGAATAATTAAAAGGGACACAACTTCCACAACCTCCTCTGCACGTAACTTTAACAAATTGATCGTCATAATACCGTCTCACAACGTTTTCTTCGATTATTCCTGTGTCAACCCATCTAACCTGTAATACAATGCTACTTCAGATTTACGACAGAGGTGGGGGTGGGGGATTATGTCTTCAATAATTCGCTTGTGCGTAGGGTTAACTCGACGAGGTTAGACAACAAGCCATATTCATTGTCACGGACAAGTGTTGGATCGAAACAACACCTTTTGACCCATGGAAGACCCCATTGTCTTATCCCGAAATTGGAACACAACGTTCAGTTTGGTGTAACGGTGATATATTTGCAGGATTATTACAATCGGATAAAAATCATGATTTCTGGAGGGGCCAGAAGCTAAAAATGTGATTTTTCGTAAAATCAGGGATAAAAATTGTCACATCTAGAGGGTCGACAACCTTGGTATTACATACTTTTACACTATTTGCTTTCAAGAAGGGACCATTCTGTCGGACTGCTTCGGTCTGATTTTTTTTTTACGAAATTGGGGCTCGACCATCATTAGGGTGTAATAATGATATATATTTAAACGAGTTTAAGTTTCTTCTAAATCATATAAAAATTGTCATCTGTACAGGGTAAATAAAAAAATTGTGGACGACGGGATAGGGGCGACGACAATACACGTCCACGTGAAAATGTGTGTGTGTGTGTGGGGGGGGGGGTATCAAATAACTGTGGCCATTGTTACCGTTGTTGGTATAAATAACCCTGTGTTTCTTAAATCGATATTAAAAAAATCTGAACTTGGACCATCTGTACATCCAGTCTTTTTAGAACAATCACCAATCACCATTAGTGGACTAAACTCTGTACAGCCAGGAGTTGCAAATGTAAAATCTTCCAAATCAACTTCTAATTCCTGTATAATAGGTAAAATTGATACAATCACCAATGGTTAAATAACATTTTATAGCAATATTTCTTGTGTGATATAACGTGAGGATGCAAGGAGAAGGAGCATTGTTTTCTTAATCTGTGATTCAAATGATAGAAAATACATTCAAATATATCAACATTTACGTTAGAAATAGAAATTTATTTAATAACTGAATGATTAATAGAAATCCTTAACGATTTACCAATTCCAGCATGCTAGAGTGCACGAAATAAGATTCCAAATAAATACTATAGCTGTAAACAATGAGATCGAATTCATATCCAGTTTATAATGAGCAATTCTTATTGGTCTCAGATTAAATAATTTAATAGATATGGTTACCAAATTATATCGCACTATTTAAAATTAATGGGGTGGGAGGCACCAAAGACAGATGCCATTGAATTGCCTCCATGACCAAAACTTACCAGGTAATTTTTAATACCAATTTTGTCAAACGCCGTTTTTCCACAATATTCAAAGGTATGGTTAGGAAGAGTTCGTCCATATTTGCAATCATCAGTATCACCATCAGTATAATGTTGAGTGTAAGATTTGACTACCCCATGTAAGGTAACATATTCTTTAGGGTTAGTCATATTCAGCCCATGACAGTAGATTTTTATTCGCCCACCAGTTGGTTCGTAATGAAACCAATATTCGCCGTCAGTATAGTCCGGGTTACATCGTTGTATGGACGTACAAGCTTTCACTAGAAGTAGAAAATAATACATTTATACCCCCGTCAGACCGGGGTTGCGTCCTTACTGCGCTTCTACTGCGACAAAAAATGGTCTCGAAGCGAGTCATAAGCGTGGTAAAAGCGTGGTGGAAACGCTAGATATCGTGCTGTGGTCTCCATAGTTGCCAATGATCGCCGAGCCACGGCGTTTGTTTTGAACAAGCTCATATGATCTGGAAAGATGCGAGAATGCGATGGAGTCGCGAAGGTCCTTACTGCGCTGCTACGGCGACAAAAAATGGTTTCAGAGTCTGCCAAGGTCACCATAAGCGTGGTGAAAACGCGAGATATCGTGGTGTGGTCTCCATGGTCGCCAACCTGAGTAACGGCGTTTGCTTTGAGTATGTTCAAAGCAAACGCCAAGGTTCTGCCATATAACCCGGAAAGCTGAGAGAACGTGGTGGGTCGCGAAGGTCGCGGGATAAGCGTGGTAACATCTCTATGAACGTAGTACACGCGCAGTAAACACGTGGCAAAGACGCTGCGAAAATTGTAACATTTGCAACTGTGCCTTCATGGCGTCTTCACCACAACCCTCACGTGTGGGCTGCGACCCCACCAAGCGTTCTGAGTCCTTATGGCGAAGTTACAATGATTCCACCACTGCTGTGCGATTGCATCACGACCTCATTAGCTACCCCCAAGCATATAGCGATGTTATGAGGTTCCCACTACGTGTACCAAGCTTGCATTACTAGCCTATGGCGACCATGCTTTTCATGTACGACGACTTGCTTTGAAAACTGGCGATTTAAAGGTCATCTTGAAATTTCGAAAAAAATATAATCAGCTTATATAGTCGCCATGATCACGTGGTGGAAACGCACGTGTAGTCCAGTCAAGACGTGAGGTTGAGCGACGCGGGTTCGCGATGACCGCCGTTGCCAAGCTTTTAGATCTCAATAGAAACGCCATAAGCGCGGAGAGATCGTGACGAGCCCGCCGCGACAATGCAGTAAGAACGCGACCTTTTTAAGTTTGTAATTTTGGGACATTTTTCCGCGTGGTGTTCACGCTTGCCGACAACCTTGTGCATTTCCAGGCACCCGTTCGGTCTCAGAACGCAGTACTGTCACCACTCCGGTCTGACGGGGGCATAAGCAGTTATTTTTTGACTTCAGCCAAGCCCACAACCCGCTGTACGTGTTTTGACACGCACGGGTCGTAGGTTTGGAAGTTCGCCGATAAACCACAAGAAACCAAGTGAAAAGTTTATATGTGCCGGTTTCTGGAGTTTAATGCCCACTTTTGTATTTTGTTTGTTTGTATGTGCAGGACAAAACGTGTGATGGCGTCCTTGCTGTGCAGTTTCGTCGACGGAAAATGGGCGTCCAGTTCACCATATGTGGGACAAAAGCATGGCGGTAACGCCAGAAATCGTGCTGTGATTTCCAATGATCGCCGCGCCACGGGGTATGTTTTGAGCATGTTCAAAACAAACGCCATTGTTCTGCGATCTGACCTGGAAAGCTTTGAGAAAGCGACTACTGTAATTTTTGTGACATTTTCTCGCATTGTGTTCACGTTTGCCGGCGACCTTGTGCATTTTCTGGTCGCCGTTTGGTTGCAGCAGCACATTGAGGATGCTAACTCGGTCTGACGGGGACAATATGTCAAATCCGTGATCTATGGTACAGAACACATACATGGCGACGCATAAGTCTCACGTTAGGGTTTACTCAAATTTTCCCCGTGAACTGCCCGTAGTTTGAGCACTCATGACGTAAAAACCATCGACATGCCAGTTGCAATAATTTAGAATAATTGAAAGATTTAATTTGTTGAGCAAAACAGACAAAACACAAAATCGAAACGTGACACCCTGAACCAATTAACACTAATAGCATATATAATGTGACACAGTCGATCCTAAAGGGCAATCACACATCCAAATAGTCAGATGAAAGCTGGTTGGATAAAAACAAATGCGTTTGATCCCCTCAGGGCATGTCGCCAGTATTTGAAAACTGTCTAATAACGTGGACGTGTTTTGACATCATATGTTGAGGATTATAACCGATATTACTGTTTATTTTATTAAAATATCGATTTACCAACCAGACTTCAATCAGGTCCATTAGCACGACATTTTGTTCGTCCTGTATGTCTATTGCTTGAGGCAAGGTGTGCTTACCCATTCATGTAAACCTGACCTTTATATGTCCAAGACATGCTTGTCCACTTGAATTTTTACTTAGACTTAGCTAAGATCGACCCTACATCAGGTTTATTATTATTTCAAGTTTAATTTGCTTTGAAATAATTTGAATGGAGTTTACTAGATATTATAGAAAAACTTGCTTCTGTTAGAAAGAAAGTCCTTCAGCGTGGTTTCCTCTTGTCAGTGATGCAGAAGGAGGGACGGACAAGGACAGCTGCCTAGTCGTTCGGATGGTACGAAAACCCGAGGTCCCGTGTACACATTGGCGTGCACGTAAAAGATCCCTTGGCAGTTGGAATTCGATATAAGAGTAGGCCGTAGCGCCGCTGCCCGAGCAAAATTTCCCTCATAGCACACTGTATGGCGTATGCCCGTCTTCCATTAGCCCAGGTAAGGTGCAGAAGAGTAGGACGTTAAACCCTATTTCATGTCCTTCCTTTAAGCTACCCATGCCTGGCAAGGAAACATATCGAGTCACATGGATGTAATGAGGACATTGTCAGAATACCGATCGCTGGTGCATATAGCAAAGCTGGGTCGTAGTACCGCATGTATAATTTTTCCGAGTGTATCAAAGGCATTACATATAACCAGAACAAAATCAGCCATACCTTTTAAATTACATTTAAAGTCTGTCCAAGTACCATTAGGTAGACATTTTTGTTCTCCAGAAGGATAGTAATCACTGTGGCATGTATATGTTAAAACAGTATCTATATCAATCGGTATCTTGTTGGTATCAAAGTTTGCTGTTGAATATGGAATGACGGGCGGGCTTCCACAATCTGAAACAAGACGTAAACTGATTAAAACATGACTGCCCTCACTGAACAAATTAGAGAAAAATAAGCGGACAGGGGGGTTTCGAAAGGCATAGCGATAGGTGAGATTGGAGAATACTGGGTTTAACTGAAATAACAATCAAACACTATAGTTCATTTTGCAACGGGAGGAAACTTGGGGTCGGATACAGCATTCGACACTGCTCCACAAAAACTAAAATCAGGGAATCAGACTCCTTAATAACAAATGTCAAGTTCTTAATATTTCTTTCCCCGCCTCATTTGCAGAGATCTGAAAATATATTTACCAACAATATCACATGAGGTAGTACCGTTCTGTTGTTCAATACACTCACTAGGAAATGTACATTGATGATTGGCACAAACTCCAGCTACAATCTGAAATAATTTCAAAATAAAATATGTAAATTTATGTCTAAATAAAATGAATTTGATCCTGTTTCCACAGTATTGGCAAAAGATTGAACAAAATGATCATGCTCTAGAATGTGATACATTTTAAAAATGAACAAACAAATGATAAAAATCCCACTAGTGCAACTCTTCTAATATTTAATTCGAAACAATTTTCAAATAGTTTAGAAATGGAATAAAATGGGATTTAACGTCCTACCGAAGGGGCTAATAAAGAACGACATAAGCCACACGGTATGCTATTGAAGAATTCCTGTCCCTCAGCGGAACTACGACCTATTCCTATTTCAAACTCTAAATGGCAATTTTTCATTTACGTGCACGCCAATGTGTAAATAAGACCTGTAATTTCCGTCCCATCCGAACGACTAGTCGCTTCTCCTTGCAATCCTTCAAATAATTTACTGGTTAATTTGCAAAATACCTGTGGTATGTCTGCAGCAGATCCATACAAAACGCTGCTCTCTGTTCTCAGATCAGATAAAGTCACTGCTTGTCTGTCGTTTAATTCACACGTAGATGTGAGTAGGTAATAATTAAATGATTTGCACCGTGTACGCCTTAAGCAACCACTCATACATTTCATAAGTGATGTGTTATTTAACACTTTGAATCTTGCCTGTCCCAATGCTGCAGCGGTTACTGTCTTTAATTTCGTATGATCGACACATATATTGATACTGCTGTGGATTTCGTGTATAGCAAAGATGAGTAAGTATAAAATGTATGATCCTAGCATCATAAAAGTTCTTGATAAAATCTGAAGAAGTTTATCCAATGTCCACTTCGTAATTACATATGTTTCCTGAAATTAACAATACAAGAAAATATTAAGGAAAACGATGGACATTCCAATAATCGAAATTGCTAAATCTTTAACTCCACAACTATTATCCATAATCTTCGACATTATAAACACGTATTTGCATTTCAATCAATATTGCTATCTTACTGTCAGATTGTGGATTCCTGATATCCAATATGTAGGCCAGTTTTATCTATGCTCTCGGGACAGGCGCCTTATGCGTATGTGAAAGATCAGATCGCACTACCGATGTCAACATCTGACAGTTCGCGTTTTTCGCCAAACTGCTCAGAAATCATTAAAACTGTTTTAAAATTGAATTTACATTAGTTTACGTTCATATTTCATTAATACGTCCAATTATTGGTTCCAAAGCGTTAAGATTTAGTTTATTTATATATTATTATAGTTTCTTGACAGTCACGAGATTAAAAACATAATGCGTAACATTGACCAGAAAATACATTCCGGACATTTGTTGATAAAATCTTTTTACCTCACTAGCATGGTACAAATCTAGGAAATCTGATCACTGAACAATGTGCACATCCCATTTTATTGTAGTATCTGGCTCAAATACCGCCATTACTGGTATATTGGTAACTAAGCGATGCGGTAAGTGTGTTATAAATTACACCAAACATAGTTCGGGTAATACAACGAAATGAAATGGTTTTCTACTTCCTAATTTCCTCACCAACCGAGCTATATGTTTTACTACATTGAGATTACTAATCACTTTGAGTGTATAATTATATCCCTTTAGGTCATAAAAAATAAACATATACTTTTACGTAAAAAAATAAGTTTTCAGGTTGCTATTTAACCCACAAAATATATCCAAGGTCGCGAAAAACTGGGAATTAATTCAAATGCAACTCAGAACTCAAGACAATATTCATTAAAGTTCACAAAATAATGATCTAAAGTTGTCTTTTGAGCGAAAGGACTGACACGCCCACCTGGTGGTCCGGGGTTCGACCAAGATGTAGGCAGGAAAGATCATTGGTATTTTCCAGTTTGTTTACCCTGGGCCTTGTTAGCGGGACTGGCTAGAACTAAAAACAGCTCCAAATCCCTCGAATTGTACGGAAAACCACGGGCGTACAAGTAAAAAAAAGCACTGGCCGTTGGAATTCGACGAAAAGCCAGCATGTGTCCGTCTTCTTTATCCTGTTTGGCACAGAACTGTGAAACGATGAACACCATCAATGTTTGAAACCATCAATGTTTGAAACATTTTATCAGTTTGAAACACAGTAACGGTAAACATGATTTTAAATTATTTACTAAAGAATTTACCCGTTTTAATTTGTGCTGTTAGCATTAACAACAAATCAATTCATTAGACAAAATTCGAAGTCTTCAAATAAAAGGTATAGGCAAAATAGTGTAACCAGGCAATGGGCAGTTCACCGCGTATAAAATAAAATACACGACGAACAGTGTAACACTACATACAGATAACATAATATCAGCTTAGTTGATATACCTTTATTGAGAGCATGAAATAGGCATACTCCGGGAGGAGCGCCATTCCAAGTCTTCTGAAACTAATAGTAAACTCTGACTTATAAAGTATACATATTTAGTATTGTTAATTTATGAGATTATAGTATCTGTAACTGCACTGCATATTTCCTTTGAATAAATATGTTTAATGAGATCGTACCTTTTATCAAAACTAGCAGAGGCCATTCGTGTGTAATCCGTAAATAACATATTGAACACATTAGATGTTTTAATAAGTCCATGCCTTAGAAGAAGTTGTGTAGAGATGGACACGCCAATATCATTAATCATCAAAATCAGCAAAGGTCAGAAAGTTCTATCTGTAATATGTATATTTCAATTTTATGTAGAGATGACTTTGTCACAACAGTGGCAACAGGTGCCCGGAAGAGTAAGCTTACTCTATCTGGTGCCACTTCCGTCGTATCTATTTCATCGAGTTATCACTGGGCCAAATGGCCTAATTTAATTAGTACTAAAGAACAATTGTGCGATTGAATGGAAAATTCAGAGATCAATCATATATCCAGTGGCATTGGCATCCTATATTTTAAAAATATTCCCTGCTAGCTATTTTCGATGGAAAACATATCAAACTAACATTTGGTTATTAAAACGTGTTTGATTTTGTTAGCACCAACATTTAATTATAACCAGGACCTTTGAAGTAGTTCAGAACGTTTGTCTGGTTTGGTTTCTCTACCATTCCTGATATGAGGATCCGGAGAATGCTGCATGTTAACTTACATTGACGTCAGCAGATTTCTGTAGTGTAACTAACTGTACAATTTATGTTTATCCCCCAGGTAAGGTAAACACCCCATTTCTTTCAATTCAATGATTCTTGAAATGAATCAAAAAAAATTTCTAAAATCGTTAATTGAAAAACTCAATAAGTTTCATTGTAATCAATAATAAAAGAATATCCGAAAATCGAGTTCTATTTGCAGGGATAAAAATGATTAAGAAAGTCGATTGGCAAATACATATATATCATTGATTGTTTTGCAAATCATATATTATATGTTTTATTGTATTAGGTAACTCCATAATCCTTGACAAAGTGAAACCCAACCATCTCCCAAAGAATCCGGTCGATATTTAAACAAAAATACATTTAAAAAGTGTAATGTCAAGTCCGTCCAATTAAAGATACATTATGGAAGATTAGATAACGAGTTGACAGTTCTCACTACAATAGTTAAAAAGAACTAGCTAATGTAGAGGCAATTTGCTGAAAATTGCAGTCAAATTGATCCACTATTAACCTTGATCTAAGCGAATGAAAGTTCCGCTTAGCCTCGGTCACCATTACTAAAGTCGGCAAGAGAAAATCAGTAGTCCCGGTTATCCATTTTTATTGGTAAATCACGAAGGAAAATTTTTTCAGCGAATCGAACTACAATCCAACTAAAATCGCATGCTTTTCTCGACATCGAGAGTTGATTATGGTCTGAATAAGTTGATTAATGTCTAATTAATAGCTTTTATAACATTTCAGATGTGGCTTCAATTTTCCCTATGATAAGGTAACGTCCAGAACGTCTGCCTTAGATTTCAATAAAAACATATCTTTTATGATAAGAGTGATTAGATATGTCGGAGAGAAATAAACAGAAGCCATGCCTTTTTTTATTATCATTGTTCGTGATCTTGCACTCGATGTTTAATTTTGTAGCTTGACATATTGGATCGTCAATGAATAGAATATAATAAGATGATTCTAAAGAAAATACATGTAACTGCTATGAGCTACTTCGGTAATTTTTAAATAGCCGCGTAGTATTTCCAAAATACTTCGGCATTATTGATATGCTTCTAAAATATATTAAAGTTACTTTCCCTGGACAGTATCTATCGAGTGGCTATTTCCAATAAAAAAAATATGGCAAATTTGGTATATCTGGAAAGTATAGACCCCCAATCTTACTAGAAAAATACTGGATTACATGAAAAACACCCATGGGGCAACCACTGGGCAAAATTGTCAGGCCATCACTAACTGACAACCCGACGGTTTACTGTCTGTCAGCTTGATTTAGGGGCATTTGTTATTTCTTGGTCAAAGGAGTTAGCAGTTTTGTTAATATTGAGGGGTGTCAATGTACAAAAGACTGCAATTAAACGCTGGAAAAATAAGTTGACGAAAATAATTAACAATTTACTTAGGCCTCAATATGTATGGTAAATGTCCGGTAAGTAATGATAAATACATTTTGAAAAATGGACCCTCCCACAATGAAGCTAAGTTGACAGACATTGCACTAACAAAAGTTTATTCATAGCTATGGGTATCCCCGGCGAATACAAATTTTGGTTACTTTGAATATGTTTTCCATCCAAATATAACAACAAATCACAAAATTTGTACCCGGGAATGTACCTTTAAGTTTCTTTAATGTTTTTAAATATCAAAACAGCTTTGCAAAATTGTTCTGTTACAATAATAATAAAAATAATGCTCTAACAAAACAAACAAATGGAAAACGTCCATGCATACCCCACCTTTGTTCATCCAAATAAACGACAGTGTAAGTATATTTGTATATGGTCGTTTCTATATCAACAAAACGTCTTACAATGTTTTTCATAAACAAAGTTACAGCATTATATTTTATTGCCCAAAGATAATTATGAAAATACAATAGAACTCGGTGCATGAAAAGTATTATCAACGGATACAGTGCGGAAATGTTGCATATATAATAAGTTTCATCTGGGACATGAACATGAAGACAGTATGTCCGACTAACCGGGAAATACACACATAGAGTTAGGCAGTGATAATAAGGCTGATACGAGCAATTAGAATGTAAGATATGGGTGTTAAAAGTAAAATTAAAACAAACAAAATTATTTTAGGACTGAATGAATTCAATTAGGTTAACGTCCTACTTTTCTTTACCAATCTGGCGGCTAATGATGATTGACATACGTCATACAATGTGCTATGAGAGGATATAATTTACGTGGTCATCAATTCCAATTGTCATTGGTTCTTTTAAGTGCATGGGAGCTCGTTTTTTCGACAGCCTCTTCGTCCTGCAGCACTGGCAATGGGAAACCCAAATATCGGAAAACTTTCTCTGCCGGTACCTTACACACTTATCCATAGTGCCCCGATTGTGTATTGACCATTTGACGCATTAGGGCTATCAAACACTTAATAATTACTAAGTAGAGGTCCTTAAGATATTGTAAATTGTGTCCGATCTAACTTTCCAAATGACAAGGGAAGCTCTCTCCACCGGCACCTTACACACAATGGCTCCCAGTGTGTTTTGGCCATTTGGCGCATTAGGGCTATAAAAACACGTTATACTTACAAAATAGAGGTCCTTAAAATATTGTAAATTGTTAATTTTCGAAAGACAAAAATTATGTCCGATCTAACTTTCCAAATGACGATCTCTGAAAATATGCACCTTCTGGTTAACATATAGGACACACATGACGTGGATCGTGAAACTATGACTTAATCATATTGTAATACATTTTGTTCCCACGAACCACTTTTATTGATTTTATATAATATTAAGATATAGAACTTAAACACAAACTGGATTTAACTTCTTGTTGCAGCAATAGAATAGCACAGAATAAACAGAGTAAAATTGAATCCAAATTTCAATATAATTGTACAGACAGACTAATAAGCAAGAGAAATGCGTTCTCCAAACCATATCCAACATACAATCAACACAATTACCTGAATATATCAACAAAACCGTTAATACCATTAGAAAGTTCCAATTAACTCACACTGGTGATTTGATTTATCTGTTGTATAGGACATTCTTTCCCGGCTTACTAACATGTTCACATGTAATTAAAAAGAATTGATTTTTAACGTATAAATTACACCACATTAACTACTTGATATTGGGTTAATAAATAAGGAAAGGTACGAAATAATGGCAGCGATTCTCTGTTTGGGGTAACATATAATAGTCAGGATATTGATAAAAGTTTATTAGAAATAATAAGAATGAATACATCTGGGTCATTAATAGACTGGCACAACCCCGCGTCAACTTTTAATAACACCAGTAACAAAATGACCAAAATTTATATTTAATGTTAAAGTTTAAAAGGAACAGGCGGAACTGTCCCATTTTGTAGAGGTTCAATTTATAGAATAAGTTCATGACGACCACCATTACTAAAATCATGTAATGAAGATTCCCCAACGATTAGCTAGACCCAATTTGTTTGAAATTATGCGAATATTCTGTTTATGCCCTTTTTAAAACAACACCCTCCACCCTTGAGCGTAGAATGCCGGTCGTGGACAAACTATCTGACGTATGCGCAAATCTTTACGCAAGCGTAGGTTTATTTAGATATTTCACTAATATGTTCGATTTTTCGGTAATCGCTTTAATCACTTGTGATTGAAACTGACGTTAAATAAAGCTATTTCACACACTGATAATCCGCCAACTCCTACTCGATATTCAACTGTATCACTGCGTTAATTTTATTCATTTAATGAATTTTGTGACCTCAGCTTACTGGTGTAAGTACGAGCAAGGTGTTGCGAAAGGAAAAGTATGACCACATAAATGATTATCTTTAAGGACGAAGATTCTATTTTTCAATTGATAGGATGCCACTGCACGAAACAACCACCAATTGAAACAAATCTTCAAAGGATATATTTATGTTGAGTTGCATACAATACAACATTTTAGTAGGAACTGCCCAATATTTGATGCGTCACAGCCCAACATGCCTTACAAAAAAATGGGCCCACACCATATCTGAGGATTTATGTTCCCAGGGGCCTGTTTCACGAAATTTTAACAAGATAAAATCCAAATTTTAGTAATTTGATTGGATAATATTAGATTGATTTTAGTGCTTAGCCAATCTAAATTGAAGTATCAACTAAAATTTGGATTTTATTTTTAGTTAAGATTTCGGGAAACAGGACCCAGAGTAAGAATTCGATAACATGCACATTGCACTTGATCAAATATTTAAAAATATAGCAACTGTTTGTGTTTAATGTATACTGAACTAAAATTGACGATTACGGTAATGGAAGCAAATATTTTTGGACATTTAGTCGCATAATCCACTCACGTAGCATAGCGAATATTATCTGCGAACACGAACTTAATCTTTTTCTTAGCACAATTACTAATTATGAAGTGGTATTGGAAATTTTTTGAAAAATCATTACAGTACAAAGTCGATAGCGGACAGATCCTACACGAGACGTCTAACACCCTACATCCTTAAATCATCGAGAAGTTATCAGCACTCGGCAAACCTCGGCATATTCCGGTACCTACGTCTAACCTCGTCTGTATAACAGTAAGTGATATGTACCTACGCCTATACAACTGCGATGCGGCACCGATTTACTTGTTAGGAAAACTTGCCGCTTTTAGAAAGAAGTTCTCAAAATTGCGTCGTTTGAAGAGTGTGTATAACTTTCAGTGCAAACTTGTCCTTGTCTAAAAATCGGATAAACTTGAAAGAAAATCAGCTTCAAACTTTGTAAGTTAAAAGATTCTTCAAAGGCGTCGTCATGGGCAATGCTGTTGGTAATCTGGGAACTTGAAAGTAGTTCTAATGACGGACTTCGTCATACAGCCGAGGCTAGATGTAGGGTACTTGAATCTACCAAGGTTTGCCGAGTGGAGTCTCAAAGTTGATAATCTGCGCACCAGCTTGATAAGCGAACAAAGTTGACTCTGATCTACACTCCGGGTGACATCTGGGCAAGAGGTGAAGAATGCGCCCAACACACATTTCAACTTCAATAAGACACTTCACAAAATCCTGACGGTGCTGGGTGGACTGTACATGCGCGGGGTCGGATTTCCCCTAAGCGTGAAGAGTTAAAAGATCAACTTGTATGTACACTATACACTTGATGACTGAGGTTATACGCCCACAGTCGACTGTAATGCTACCTTAAAGCTGTCAAATGAGTCCAGCTGGAGGACTTGGTCCGGTAAACGATTCTAATGACCGATTACACGTGTGAAAAATGAGTGTTGATACGCGTTGATTTTACAGTGGTATGGTATGAACTTCCTGTTGTGTCGAACTGAAGAAACTGGTAGTATAGTTGTTGGTACTGCTACCAGCTTATGAACAACTTTAAACATAGGTACCAAGTCTGAATATTGTCTGCGTTGTTCCAGGGACGGCCAGTTCAGTTGTTGTATCATGAGAGTAACACTACTAGGGTTTTGGTAGTTATATGAGCTGCTGTTCCAGGGACGGCCAGTTCAGTTGTTGTATCATGAGAGTAACACTACTAGGGTTTTGGTAGTTATATGAGCTGCTGAATCTAGCTGCATTACGCTGAATCTGTTCTACTTGTTTTACTTGTGGGTTTTGTTTATTGATTTTTTTTGCTGCGGGTTCCAAATTGTTGAACTATACTCCAGCTTCGGTCGTACTTATGTGCATAACACACATTTTGTATTGTATGATGTATGTAGTGAGTTTACAAACACTGGTATGAGAAGGATGATAGGTGTTTTCGGAAACATAAAGCAGGCATTCCTGATCATATTCAAACCTTTTAATATGCAATGATTATGACCTTAAACATATAAGTCGTCAATGGAACCGGAAAATATATTTCCCCAATAATTCGATCGTCGACCTGCCTTCGAGTTAAGACAGGGTCGCGGTTTGACACGATACCCAATCTGGTCAGTTCCTTTAGCATATGACTCGAGTTAAATCTATTTCATAATATCAGAAAATTGATTGAACAAGTGCTTCACAGTTGATTTCAATAACCCGACTTTCTATAAAGCCTTGCCATTATCATTGTTGTTTTATTATTATAAACCTATGTCGATAATTTTCTTCATCTTAAGAGGTTATTCTCTTGGTTAAATTATCCCGTCTGGGGTTAATATTCTATAAATTATTACTGCACGAGATTATTATTTTACATTAAAACAAAACGCATAAATATATTCTTTACTTATACATAAAATAACACGCAAAAAAAGGGTTTTACATTTTCATTAAAATAACACGCATAAACATGTTCTATACTTTTTAAAAGATGTAATTTACAGTCAATAATGTGCTCAAAATTGTGCCCGTTCGCATGCAAGATAAATCACAATGCCGGTATGTTACAATAAATTTCTTCCTCAAAGTTTTACATTTTTCAGTACCGAAGAGTCGAGCTTTATTTCTTGATTTATAGTAATGGGCAAAGCGTTAGTTGGTATATTTTTCTGTCTTTCGAACTTGAGTAACCAGTGTTGATACACGGTCGTGGGTTTCTTCCAGATATTTAGTTAAGGGCAAGACTTTATCAGTTAAGGGCAAGACTTTATCCGGTGGGTATAGATTGCTTCCGTTCAGGACTGAAGAGTCTCTAACTGTGCTATGAATTTAGAAACTGTGTTGATAATTGATAGCGTGTTTTTCTTCTAGATTTATAGTAACTAGCGAGTATGGAAGTTTGTTTTCTTCCGGTACTCATCAATTATAGTGCTAGTATGTAGGTAAAGCGCTAAGTTGAATATGAAGCGCCTATCATTGATCGAATGGACACCTGTTACCACTGTTTGTCGTGTATTTTGTACACGGGGAGCAGTCTATTTGCTGATTACACTATTTTGCCAATAACGTTTTTTAGGACTTCGAATTCTGTCTAATGGTTTTGATTGTTCGTACTTGGTTTGTTTTTATTGTAATATCATCTAGACTCCATGTACAAATTTTAATTACGAACTGTTGTTTTTACTGTTAGGGTAAATCATAAATCCAACTGCTAAAAGTTTCAAATCCAACTGCTAAAAGTTTCTAAGTGGCGAATTGAGCAGGGAAGCTTTAATTGAATTTATTATATATTGCATGAAAAGATGTTGATGTTGGACCAGGATATTAAATTGTATTTAACCCACAGCCACACACTACATGCGAAAGCCAACGAAGTCACTCGTGACAGTGTTATGGATTGATATTGCTATCGCGATGAAGCAAACACGCGTTTTGTTATTATCCCACTAAACATCACACTACAGCAATCATAATATTTGGTCCAGCATTGATGTTGCTAATTTTTATTTTAATGACAAGAAATGCGGGATAGATACCACTTGTTACAGATGATTCAACACAATCCATATTGCCTAAAATTAGCAATGACAGGTACTTTAACCTGACCAGAAGTGCTGCAACCAACGTTTACGTAGCATAGTTCCGAGGCCACACTTATTCGTACATGGGCAAAACCTCGCTGGCAGCAACTTTTAGCTGACCAGTATACATTGAACAGTGACTTTTAAATGATCACCGAAGCAATAAAGGATGGGTAAAACTTGCTGCATGCATACGATTTGGCATACTACAGGTTAAAAATATCTGTCGTAATGATATATAATGTGCTAAATCATCTGCAACAAGTTCAAGATCCCGTCCAGCTGAAAGCGACTTATCAGCGATATATTCCCATTCAGTGTATCCAATCCCTCGCCGGAGCAGAACAGTAGGACGTTAATCCCTATTTCATGTTCCCAGTTCTACGACAAATCGCCTTTCCCTCATCTTGCGTATTTGTGTGTGAAATTGGAATGTCCTCCAGTCTAAGCACCATGTCAACCCATGTCCCTATCTTCGTGTTAACCTCTCAGATGCTCGGTCATTGACTCCACCTCCGTAGCAAAAATCAATTATTCCACTTTGACGACACAGGTTGTGTGTTTTAAGAGAAAGCAAACAATATACCCTTGTGTCAGAATCAAATAAATATGTTTAGAATTACAGTACAGTGTTGTCGTATCTGAAGTACTATCTGTGACATAAGCTGTAAGTTGTATAGGCAGGCATAAATAGTGTATAAGGAACAAAACTTCTAAATTTGGCATACTTCTCAACATGCACTTACACCGATTTTGTATTTTAAACTCCCCTCATATCTATTATTACAGATACAATATTACATAGATGTTAAGATCAGTTGTGAGTACATGTAAATCTTTAAGATCTATACAATTCTAACGTAGATCATTTTTTTTTTAAATCTATAATATTGCCTATGGTATTGTACATAGTCTTCACTTACTTGAATCAAATTTCTCATACTTTACCTACAACTTCGAATTACCCGTGAAACAGATCGAATCACGTAAAAAAAACTGTCTCTTTACTAATATAATATAATATTCGATCCAGGGGTATTATATGTGACACGAAAAACTTCGGTATTTTCAGCTGCAGATATCGATTTAAAAACATTGGGCGGGGTCAGAAGGCTCTGTGCTTCCATTAACAGTTGACCCCATCTTGAATAAACTTGTTCTTAGGTCAAAGAGATCTCTGAACCGCCACTACCCCCCTACCCACACACACACTAAATTTCAAAAAATGTTTTAGTTCTCAGCTTTTACACTTTGTATATTTTATTTATGGTATAATAAATATATGGTCCAACGCATCTTTTCTTTCATATCCCATCACTCCTCAATTTCCAGCAGTCACCAATGGCCATGCTTTACTCGCGAAATTAACACCCTTCGTAGATTTTTGACAATAACAACAAAACTAAAACGCACGTTCCATGCGTGAGGTCTACTACCGGAAGTTAGCAAATGGTGTTTCGTCTTGGCGACAAAGATGCCATAGTATATCTTTTAAGATTGTAATAACCATCGACCCAGACAAGGATAATAAGACGAAATTGATACAGGATATTTGAAGATCAACCTTTGCAAGACACACATTTCCAGTATTTGTATTAGCTGTCAAGAATGATGAATTAGTCGAGACAATATTGTTTTCAAACAAAGCACTTAGCACCTCTCTGACTTAAGTTGAATATCAATCAAATTATATCAAATTGGGCGGAAAAAATGTTGATTATACGATTATAATGAAAGGCGGCTTGAAATCTTCTAACAAAAAGGTTTCTTTACTGAAAAAACTTAATTTATTTCAAATCAGTAATTATTGATGTGAAAGGAATGATTGTCGGTTGTAATTTATCCATCGGCCTCAATGTTGTATTTTGCTGTCAGTGTGCTAAATATGAATCCTAACTTCTTAAATGGATTGTGTCAAGAATTTCATCTTGCTACAGTAATGGGTCACGAATTTCATATAGTATCCAAGGGCCTTATTATCAAATAACCAATCACCTCACATGCTGCATCGAAGATACTCACCAAAGCAATCAAATACTTAGTTCGCAAGAGGATCGAGCACAATAGAAATGAGAAGCACCGCTTATTCCCTCTTTCTGAACAACAGCGTATTCAACTCCAATCCATACTGTCTCCTATAGATTACGACACATTGAGAGAAAAACAAATAAGTTCTAATGCCCTGTTGGATGAAATTTTCAGAAAACGGAAGGTGGATAAATTTTATAACCGCAGATCGTCATTACCACAACACCCAGTTACGAATGGTACTAGACAGTTGAGAGAATAATACCTAACGAAAACAGTAGTCAACCTACGTGATCGAGACTTAACCGATGACGAAAGTAACATTCTATCCAGGGGATTATAGTTTGCACCGAACACAAAATCCCTAAACCCTGATTACGCCAACTCGCTCCAGTCGATTATTTAAAGCACCAAATAACTGAAATACTAGCAAAGGCAAACACTAAACAGCAGACGACTAATGTTTCCCACAAAGAATGGAAAGCAATCAATGACTTAAAAGACGATAGATACCTGTATATCACTGTTTCCGCTGACATGGGAAAAGCAACAGTCATCATGAACACTGACGAGTACCTCACAATTGTCAAGACCCGACAACATATAGACGAATCCGCAAAGACCCAACAGACGCACACAGGGATAGCCGTGAATACTTGCTAAAAGACTAGACGAAGACAAACAGAGCTCTGAAGCTCACTATTGCAAGCTTACACCAAACCACCCTCGACCACCTTATGCCAGAGCTACTATAAAAATCCACAAAAAACCCCATGAAAGCCCGCCTGTTGGTGTTTGTTCTGGAGACTCCGTCTTCTACGACACAGCCCAATACTTATCCAACCTACTTTCCTCACTTGACCGTCCTTCATCAAAGATGCAGGTGAATTCTGTGAGAAACAGCAGAATATTCAAAACCCTGGGAGGATGGTCTCATATGATGTTTAAGACTAGGTCACAGCTACTATAAAAATCCACAAAAATACATGAAAGCCCGCCTGTTGGTGTGTTCTGGAGACTCAGTCTTCTACAACACAGCCCAATACTTATCCAACCTACTTTCCTCACTTGACCGTCCTTCATCAAAGATGCAGGTGAATTCTGTGAGAAACAGAATATTCAAAACCCTGGGAGGATGGTCTCATATGATCTTTAAGACTAGGTCACAAATGTTCCCAGAGAAGAGGCTCTGGAGATTCTACACAAGCGCATAGATAGTTTAGAACCCACTGGAGACATCCCTATCAACAGACAATGCATCAATTCAACATATTTATCCCGGGGTGACGACTCTTACGAACAGACTATTGGATTACCCACCGTGCGAACAAGAAATGTGATCCTGAGAGCCTCTCCAAGGAAACTGATCTTACCTTGTCTATTATTATTATTCAATAATGTATTTAGCTCTGGGAGGTAACATTGTACCAGTACACAAGAAAGGTGATCTCAGTATACCCGACAATGATTTAGTTGCATCGGTAAACTTTGCCAAACTTAATAACGTCATAACAAATTCAAAATTTCGTTTTCGAAAAGGTATATCCACTATAGCTTCCATATTTGTTTTACAAACACCAATTAATTGTACATTAAAATGTAAAAAAACGTCATTATTGTTGTTTCAATGATTACTCAGCATTTGATTTTGTTCATCGCTCTAGTCTTTGGTACAAACTTATCCGTGAAGGAATTGATGGTAAAATCCTAAAACTAATTCGTTCACTGTATGATAAAGTTGAATGTCGAGTTAAAAGCCAAGGGGACTTTTTAACTGTTATACCGAAATTTTATCACCGCTACCCGAAGCAAATTTCATAAATGGTGATAGCCCAACTATATTGTTAGCATCATTAAGCCTCTTCCTGTTCATGTGAGCCGATGATAAAACAGTAATGTCAGTAACTAATGCTATTTTGGGCCATTATGGCCTAAATGTTTTGGCTTTTATGTAGTTCTTCAGGGCTATAGCTCAAATTATTTAAGCATTTATTCTTAATATTTCTGCAACTTTTTAACAGTTCTGATCCTTGCTATACACTACCAATGATCATTATTAATAAGACAGCAGGCCCAACATGTTTTAAAGCGAGAATTTCATATTTTCTAAGAAAGTCAAAACATAATTATTTCTATGTCTTTTGCTCAATATGTTGTTAACTCACTATTATACGATCATATGCATTATTCCCCACACTTACAAAATCATTGACACCGGAAATAATAACACAATTACCTCCCTTGTTTTTCTATTCTCCCCATGGAATAGCTATCTTCAAACGTTTGAAGTTGTAAATGATATATTTGCCAATTTCTCAACTGGCAGTGAATTATTGGATTAATACGATTATTCTTTAACAGGGTAGAACTGTTGATAGTTATCATATATTTAAAGGCTTTATTTTAATACATTTTAAAAATATAACTTACAAATATGAAATTGTCGCATTAAGTATGTTATGTAAAATGAATGATTTTAATAGTATTTTCACCTATAGAAACAGTGGCCTTGTTGTATTTCTTGAAATCTCCCTTGTTCTGAGAAGGCATTTTTCCAGTGAAATCGAGCGATACAATATCCATAGTGTCGAAGAAACACCTGACTGAATGCAACATTTTGTGTCAGTGTGATCAAAATATCTTTTGGGGGTCTCTTACACCACTTAACTACACGGATGGAACGTTCACTTAGTTCATTTGATCTCTGTTCGTCCCGACCGCTATGAAGTCACACCCCTTTGCCAATAACGTATTCAACGGGAATGGGTCCACACCTTTTAGTCGATTCCAAAAACCGTATGAGGCAATAGAAGATACAGTTTTTAATATATATTGTTTTATATTTAATTCGATGTGAAGCATTGGAACGTGGTAATAATGAATCAAGTATGGCAACGGCTAGTTTATTTCCGAGGGTTTAACCTCCATGCGCAAGAGGCGGTAATATTATTCTTCCTGGTACACTGCATACAACTTGTTATTTGTTGATTTAAACAAATTCGACAAACGCCGTAAAGTGTGGTATTGGATTTTATGACCATTGCTGTCACGTTCTATCTATGGTAAATAGTCATAGGGATGTTTATCCTAATAATGTGGATTTATCTCTGAATAACATTACTAGTTTACATTATGCATCCAGAATTATGGAATAAATCGAATAATTCCATAATGAAACTAGTTATCTGTTGCTTTCAGCTCGCACATCCGATTGGGAATAATGAAAACTAATGTAATAACAACCTATTCAGGAATTAATAACATCGTTAAGATTTCATTCAACCTAGGGATTAATGATGTTTTATAGTTTGGTTCCAGAGACTTCACAATAAACCATGCACTATAAATTTAAATCCCCCGGGCAATTAGGACGACGAAACAAATGAGCTACTATAATGCGTCTTTGTGTTAAGTGCAATACTGTATGATTCTTTATTCGCAAACTTATTTAAAGTAGCTAAGTCTCTTACCGGGAAAATATGGGCTTCTGATATCCAAGATTAAAGACAAAATAAACATTTTACCATTGGTACAGAAAACGTGTACCAATTTTTAATATGAGACTCAAAAAACGAGGCTAGGCATATTCTAGAGAGCATGCGCAATGAATACTATCGGTGTAGAAAGGAATAACAGGGCGCTAGTGATTGTCATTCGTTTGAGACTTCTGGCGTATTTCGCCGAACATAACTGATTAGAAATTACAGTAAAAACAGACTGGATTGAATGTTAATCAGTTTACATACATTCATATTACATTATTATATGCGTTGCGACCCATTTGTGTCAATTCCTAGGTCCCAAATATTAACGAATTAGCCCCTTTAAATGTATAAAGAAAGGCTAAGTAGCGCGTCCTACGCATTGAGATTAGAAACCACATTTAATAAGATTAGAACAAACACTAATAAAAACGGCGTTGGCATTTAAATATAATCATTGTGCAAGGTAAACCTATAATCAATTGTTCATCTTCCGTTTGGAGATGCATTAAGTGATAAACAAACTTAACCTGTTGACTATGTTCAATAGTTCGTATCAATGGATGAAACTTAACTAGTTATAGTACACCTTCCATAGAAGGTTTGGTCTCGCCACGCACATCTTATCAAGACCTTCATGTAGTACCCTGCATATCTTGTCACTAATTTCTATTGGGTACCAGCCCAGCTTGTGGGCCCATCGGATTCCTCGGTCGTCGCGAATACCAAGTCTTGCGCTTTCAAGCTAAAGTGAGTCAACTGACAGGAAATTCGTACAGAATTTCACCAACGACGACACTTGCAAGGTGGTATGAGTGAAATAGCTTTACTCATCGTCCGCTTTCACCGAGGTGATATCGCAGACAAATGCAAGGTAATGTCACGCATATCTTTTAAAGGGACAATAACACTCTTGGTGGCTTGGCAGCTCGAAAAAATAAATATATAGCCTTATTCTAAGTACTAGATGTTTAAGCGTCCTACCTGTTGTGTAAATTATCTATTACAACCTATTTTACTTGTCCAAAAGGTTCGAAAATATTTTAAAATCCAAGTCACATTTGAAAAGGTTTACGTTAGACTTTTCAAATCAATTAGTTGAATTTTTCCATTTTTTTAAAAAAAAGTTGTGCAAAGATGAAATTTATATCATCAATTTATTGGAATATTGTAAAATAATACAATTTGTTGACCAGGATGAAGAATGGGACATATTATTCAGTTTCAACAAGAGTGGTATTGGGGCTTTAATAAAGGCAGTTTAGTGTGACACGGAGTAGTGCTAAAATTCTCATTAAGTGCCGCGTTACAGGATATTGCTCCCATTTCATGTATATTTTTCTAATTGGATATGAATCTCCGCTTCCCTTTTCTTCGCTATATAAGAAATATTGAAGACGCCACATCAGCTCATATTCTTTAATGTTTTGACATACCACATCACAGAGATATAGTGGTTATAATTATTTCCGAAACCTGTTACATCTGTTCAGAGATTGAAATATGGGTACGTGTAGGAGTGATTTACAAAATGACCCATTTCATGTTATACGGTCCACATTAGATTTCAAAACTTCTCCGTGCTCAAGTGGTTAATATGGAAATATTCACGCAAATTGGGCAAGGTATTTTATTTCACAATTGTTTTTATTTTCAAGTGACCTTAATGCTGGCTTGCAGACCGACAGGTGACATTCAGCAGACTGGAAACGTAGCTTCGTCACTTTCTAATCCTGAAACGAACAAATAGAAGTAACGCAACATTAACACAATTTCACACGAAAACAAATCGAGGAAGATTTTTCCAAGTCATTGCCCAGTTCAGATATCTTACAAAACGCTTCACTTGGGTCAACCATCTACTTAATATACCTAGAGGAAAGTGATAAGCAACATTTTCAAATAAGCAGATTTTTTTGTTGCCTGTTGGAGGATTTTATAAATCAAGAAAGACACGGATTCTTAGGAAAGCGCCTAAAATATCAGAGATAGTAACAAGGACATTGCAAATCCTACATTTCTGTTTCTAACCTGCACTGTTAGAAATAAATGTTAATTTACCGTAAGAATATGGTAAAATATTTACGTCGTTGTATGTTATTTTACATATGTATGTTTTATCACAGCAAAATAGGAGTGATAGTACAAATACACGTAAAAATACCCACATTATACAGGTGATTTTACCCTGAAATAGATCATTTTACACACGTAACGTCAAAATACAGTAATGTTCAGTGTATTCTAACTGTATTAAGATTTGTTAGTACAAATACACGTGAAATTCCCCACATTATACAGGTGATTTTACCCTTTAATAAGTCATTTTACACACGTAACGTCAAAATACAGTAATGTACAGTGTACATGTATTCCAACTGTATTAAGATGTATCGTAGCCCAAAATGGTTGTCGTAAAAATGACTAAAAAGTTGATATCAAACAAACGTTTTATTTAGTAATAATGAAATCAAAATTGAGATATTTTTTTAAAATTAATTTTCTCAATACACAACCAATTAACAGTGATCGCAGAAGTCCACAAGTCTGATGTATTTTTACCGTATTTCGTGTATGTTTATCGAGTTTCATGTCTTTTTGTCAATAAGCAGCGATGAAATCAAAGACATTCAAAATCCGCTAAAAAGTACATTCTTACATATTATGTCATAAAATTCAGTTGAAAGTAACGAAGCAGGCATGTAACTTTTATTCACATTATTATGTAATTTACTTTCAGGCAAGAAATATAGGTAAAATTTTCAGTTGGTATCTCCAATATTGGACCCATAGAGTATGTCTGTCAGGGGGGTGTTACCCTCAACATTGTCCGTCAAGATTGCTTCCATAATTAAAACACCTCATTCATCATGTATAAATTGTTTCACTCAGTACCCCCATATTGGGTCCAGACATTTTAGGTGTCAGTTTAAGGGGGCTACTGTGGTCAAGTCTCTGATATATGCTGACAGACACCCGCTTTCATTGTTCAAGGAAATACTCGCAACTTGTTATAAAGGTAAACATTGGTATCTCCTTCGTTATACCCCCGTCAGACCGGAGTTGCGTCCTTACTGCGCTTCTACTGCGACAAAAAATGGTCTCAGAGCGAGTCAAGATCGCCATAAGCGTGGTAACAGCGCGGTGGAAACACTAGATATCGTGCTGTGGTCTCCATGGTCGCCAATGATCGCCGAGCCACGACGTTTTTTGATTTGAACATGCGCATATGATCTGGAAAGCTGCGAGAACGTGATGTGGTCGCAAAAGTCCCTATTGCGCTGCTACGGCGACAAAAAATGTTTCCAGAGCGTGCAAAGATCACCCTGAGCGCTGTGAAAACGCGAGATATCGTTCTGTGGTCTCCATGGTCGCCAATGATCGCTGAGTCACGGCGTTTGTTTTGAGTATGTTCAAAGCAAACGCCAAGGTCCTGTCATATGACATTGAAAACCGAGAGAACGTGGTGGGTCGCGAGGGTCGCGCGATAAGCGTGGTAACATCTCGATGAACGTAGCACACGCGCAGTACACACGTGGAAAAGACGCTGCGAAAATTGTAACATTTGCAACGGTGCCTTCATGGCGTCTTCACCACAACCCTCACGCGTTGACCGCGACCCCATGGCGTTGTCATAGCGATGTTACGATGATTCCACCACTGTTGCGCGACTGCATCACGACCTCATAGGGCTACCTCTTAAGCATATGGCGATTTTATGAGGTTCCCACAACGTGTATGGAGTTCTTAATACGACCATGGCGCGGTTACCAAGCTTGCATTATTCGCTTATGGCGACCATGCATTTCATGCAAGACTTGCTTTGAAAACGGACGATTCAAAGGTTATCTTGAAATTTCGAAAAAAAATCAAACCAGCTTGCATAGTCGCCGTGATCACGTGGTGGAAACGCACGTGTAGTCCAGATAAGACGTGTGGCTGAGCGACGCGGGTTCGCGATGACCGCTTATAGATCTCAATCGAAACGCCATAAGCGCGGAGAGATCGTGACGAACCCGCCGCGAGAATGCTATATAAACGCACAGGTCGCAGTAAGAACGCGACTTTTTTAAGGTTGTAATTTTGGGACATTTTTCCGCGTTGTGTTCACGCTTGCCGACGACCTTGTGTATTTCCAGGCCGCCGTTCGGTCGCAGAGCGCAGTAGGGTCACCTCTCCGGTCTGACGGGGGCTTTAGCTTCATGCAACTTAAAGTACAAATGATAACAATGTATAACTTATAGGAAGCTAAAGTAAATCTTCTTCAAGATGACTTACCATTTAGTGGATCAAATTCGAGATTGAGTCCCTTACCAGCATGGGCATAACCACCACATCCGGCTTTAAAGGTAATATTTATTGCTTTGTTGTCATCACTTCTTTGGTAGGTAAATACTGGGTTTTTAGTTCCTTTTGTGGTTTTCCATAATTTCTAGAAAAAATGGAAGGAACAATGATATAATAACAATATACTATCCATCTCTTGTAAAAATTTTAATGTGGCTGTATCTACGATAGCCGCTGGTCTTGAAATGAAGCAAACCAAAATTACATATAATCAAAAATTATAATAGCTCCTTTTCAAGACGCTGCATATTAATGGCACTCGAAAAATTACACCTCTCCTCCCATTTTCAGGAGTCCCATTTGAAACCCCCATCCATCCAAACCCCTCATCATGCTAGCCCTATTGTTTTTTTTATCTGTTATACTTGATGTATATTCATGCAACATACTGGCGGTATGTTATTGTTATTTCAACAAGGGAGTTGTGCCCCCTTATATGGAAATGAAAATTGTATATTTTAACATGCTACAGACAGCACTCTTCTCAAGTTGAAAATGGATTGTATTAACAAACCTGGCGATATATTACATATACATGTACTCAAAGGTTAAGTTAAAAGTCCTTTGTGTTCTGAATTAGACACCGTTACAGTAATATTACTAAGTTTCAAACATAGCCCACTGGGTATACTTGCCGATACTGGTATTATGAACGATGTGCCGTGGGTGTCTATATAGGCCTGGTCCAGCGAAGTATTTAACGTACAGTCAGCTTTCAAAGAACAGTCTCCCAAAGCCATCAGGTAATAATAATCACAAGTAGTAGAAGCAAATGTCCAGTCTGCATCGTCTACCTGAAGACTCTGAAAAAGTAATTTCCAAACTGAGGGTGTAATATTATTATGGGTCTTCTTCAGTGCCCTTGTGAGTAGCCCTTAGTAAAACACAAGCCATTTATGACTTTTTCCTTAATTTGTCTTCTCGTATGGTTTCACATAGAGATCCTAAACATATTATAATTTTGCAAATAATTTCGGTGATGTAACATAGGCTGCCTTACAACGAAACATATTATGTTCACAAACAACTTTGTCGTCGTCACCCACCACAATAACTGTCGATATCTTAATTTACATATGCAACAGTTTCTAAACAGTTCCATTAATAAAGTTAAAACATTTATAATCAAGTTAAGTATTACTATGAATTCCTGAAAATCAACAAGTTACTTCTTTTTACCAATAGCAATAGGTTATTCAAATGTTATAAAAGTTATAGTGGCTTTTAGCATGTTTCATTATCAAGGTACATATAGCTATCAGATGCAAATTGTGGTTAATACGAATTTTGGGCGACAAGGGAACGACAACATTAAAGTGTGTGAGCATGAAAAGTAGTTTGTCGTTTCTTCTATTGCTCACCCCATAATTCTTCAAGGCAATTTTATCGAAGGTCAGTACTCCACATCTTCGCCGTATAGTTCCTGCTATCTTTTCGGTTTGTTTACACAGCGTGTCATCGCCATCAATAAACTGCTTACTTATACTTGGGTTGGGTAAGCTGACAAATTCCTTAGGGTTGGCAGTTGCCATTCCATGGCAATATATTTTGACGACTTGATCCGGGGTATCACTATGATAAAACCAATATTCACCATCTGAATATGCTGCATTACAATCTTGTAGTTGTGTGCAGGATGTTACTAAAATACAAAAGAATTGTTGTATTGTGTCAGAGCAATACCAACTGTGATCAGGGTCATGTTGTGAACATTGGAATCTTGAGAAATATGCCCTTAAAGATACTTGTTTTATTTGTGGCAAAATTAATAATTGACATTTGTGGTTTTTACTTACTTTTCGAGTAACAAAGAAATTGACTCCATTTACCACCAAGAAGACATTTTTGCTCCCCAACAGGAAAGGACTGTTTATCAGTACAGGTGTAAGTCATAATACTGCCTATCTGGAGTCCCACATCTTGTACTGACACATCTCGTGTTGCTGATTGGACGGATGGCGGATATCCACAATCTAAAATGAACACAAGCATATAGGAAAGACCGAAGTCTTTGTTCTAGGTCAAAATTCGACTTGTTGGCTAATATAAATTTCAAATTTGATTTTCGTTGTCCGTTAAAAGTCAAAAGTGGCCTAGTCATTTTAATGTTCATATCTTTTGAAATCAAACCACTGCTCTATTTCACTTGAAGATCTACCCCAAGTTAGGTACAGTAAAAAGGGTCTGGGCAAATAGAGGATAGGTATAGTGAAAAGGGTATGGGCGAAGAGAGGATAAGATATAAAAAGCTTATGAAATAAAATGATCCTTTTCCGCAACAAAGGCTTAAATTCGAAATAAAAGACACTAAAAGTTTTAGCACTTTAAGTGATTCATATATAAGTGCCTATAAATAAACCTACGTCTCGATTAAAGGTTACAAATCATAAGAGTTTATAAATAGGCAAGAAAAGTTTCTAAAACCGAAAGTCAGCTGAATTGATAAATAGATCTTTATAGCCGGGTTATATATATATATATACCTCATATGGCTGAAGTATAATGGGTGGCAGCCTGGCCTCACTAACCAAGTAAGCCAGCCTGTTGTTCTTAATTAAATCCAAGGTTAGTCATTTAATGATGCGAATATCCCTGCTTATTACATTTGAGGTTCTTGAACACTTCTTGCCGATTAGTAAGGGAATTGCAAATTAAGAACAAAACATTTTTTTAGAAATACTACGCAACGTTATGTAGTCTCGATGGGCTATAGATATGGTCACTTATTCGTTTCTCAAAGTGTTACCTGTTAATACACATTCTTCGTTCCCATTGTCGCCCATGCATGTTTTTGTTACTGGACATGTAAGATTCCCACACCTCAATAATCTCTGCAAAACGAAATCAAATACACACGATGAATAATTCAATCCATCTTGAAATGTACATATTCAGTTTCACACTGTACAAGATTACTACCCAATCCCACGAAAGGGGTATTATGCTGAATACTTGTGACAGTCGCAATTCTAATATTAGTTTTACATCCAGTTCCAATGTATTCAAAGTAATTCCCACTGATTACATATTAAACTACATAAAACATCTGAAATTCATATGAAGTCACTAACTTAACGCAGTGCCCAGAAGTAAATTGATGTTGCTTTGTATGAAATAAAATAGAACAAGATGACTAGTCATCACCACCCCGCGCCCTTGCACTCGTTTGGAATATCAATGGGATTAGTCAAAAGATTAAAACCCTCATCACAGTCGCCATTCTCTGTAAAGTCTGCATAACAATCTTTGCTTACCTCAATCTGCTATATGTTAATCCTAAAGCCTAGAAGTCACAGCTACTGTAATATGATCATGTATGTTCAAAGTTATTTTGGAGGTTTATGAGAAATGCTCAGGACCCGACTTTGTACATAAAAATTAAGTCAAATTTGTTTCCATGGAATTATATAAAATATAAATACCAGAAATTCAAAATTAGCAAAAGGCACAACCACTATCAAAAGTTAATGTTTATACAACGTTTCATGAAGCATCTTGAATGATTTATGACGTAAGCTCCAGAAAGAGAATTGAACACCAAAATGTAAGTTACATTTGTTTCCTTGGAAACATAAAAATTATTAAATTCCAGAAATTCCGAATTAACAAAATGCACAACTACTGTAAAAGTTTCATGAATGGTTTACAAGATATGCTCCGGAAACAAAATTGTACACTGAACACCAAGTCAAATTTGTTTCCATGGAAACACATAACGTAAAACTATCAGAAATTCCGAAATAGCAAGAGGTACAACTTCTAGACCAGGAGCCCAGAGGGTCGAACCTAGACGAACGAGGTACCAATATCTGACCATATAGGCATCTACATACTAACCTGGGATGCACAGAAGTGGGCGTCTGCCGGGGCTCAGTCCATGGGTGTGACCCTGGTGACCCCTATAATGACCCCAAAAATGGGTTAAACTCATACATTCGAGGTACCGGTCAAAACCAATTTTAAATGAAAGAATACACTCTACTGAGTACGAAATTGCCCATAACAGACGATTTTGGCCCTGGGATGGCCCAAACTGACACCCCAAATATGAACCCCAGAGGGCTTGAAAATAAAATTATATTCATACATTCGAGGTACCAGTTGAAACCAATTACAAATGGAAGAGTATATACCACTGAGTACGAAATTACCCATAACAGACGATTAGATCCCTGGGATGGCCCAGACTGACACCACAAAGCCGAAGGGAGTGGGGTGGGGCAAAAATAGAGTTTGCTCATACATTCGAGGTACCAATCAAGACCAATTTTAAATGGAAGGGTACATCTCACTGAGTGCGAAATTGCTCATAACAGTTGGTTTCGGCCCTGCATGCCAAGCTGACACCATAATATCGACCTCGAGGCTCATACATTCGAGGTACCAGTCAAGACCAATTTTAAATGGAAGGGTACATCTCACTGAGTGCGAAATTGCTCATAACAGACGATTTTGGCCTTGGGACTGCCCAAACTGACACCCCAAATATGAACCCCCATCCTCCCTGGACGGCTTCAAAAAAGGGTTATATTCATACATTCGAGTTATTAGTAGACACTAATAATGTTAAATGAAAGAGTATATGCCGCTGATTACGGAATTGTCCATAACAGACGATTGGGCCCATGAAATGGCCCAAATTGACGCCCGAAGACGATGGGGCCATATATTTGCGGTACCGGTCAAAACCAACTCTAAATGAAAGAGTACATCTCACTAGGTACGAAGTTGCCCATAACAGACGCTTGTGGCCCTGCAGGCCAAGCTGACACCATAATATCGACCTCGAGGCTCGAGAAAAATTTATATTCACACATTCGAGGTATCAGTTCAATTTAATTTTAAATGAAAGTGTGCATCTCGCTGATAACGAAATGACCCATAAAAGATGATGGTTCAAACTGACAAAATGCATAAAATGGTATTGTGAGGCCAGATTGAAACAGACTTTTGTCACCAACAAGTACAATCATGGACATAAGAACTGCACCTGTAGTGTTAATATTGTATTCATACCAGACCATCTTGTGATTAACCCATCAGGAATCACCAGAAATGGACAAAACTGACTATAGGGCAGCTATCAAATACCTGCCACTGAAAGGACTAACCATTTCAGCTATGTGAATTTTTTTAGGGGGGGGGGGAATAAAAGAAATTCTTCTTGGCCGGAATCCAGGCCTTGCAGCATCGTTGGCAATAGTGTACAAAAGTTTATGGAACCATCGGCTTTGTATAATTTTTTCAAAAAATGGCCCAGAACATTTCATGCAGTCCTCGGCAAATCAAAGTGGAGATGGAGGGGGGGACAAAACTATATTTTTTTTCAAACCTAGGGGGAAAAATTTAGGATGTCAGTTAGGACCATCTCAGAGCCAGAATCATCTTCATACAAGGTACTAAGCGACGTTTCGACGAGGATACTCTCGTCGTTATCAAGCAAACGATGCAGATATGTTCGTTCGTTCCTTGGGTTTTACATCTACTTCCATCTAGAAAGGGGGCGGGCGGGGGTGGGGGGGGGGGCTCAAGATTTGTTAGAATAACTTTTTTCAAGCCTAGGGATGTAAAATTTAGAGTGTCAGTTTAGACCAAAATCGTCTATATACATGTACAAGGTACTAAACGATGTTTCCACAAGGATACTCTCGACGTTATCAAGCAAATGATACAGATATGTTCGCTCGTTCCTGGGGTTTTACGTCCACTCCTACCTAGGGTGATAACACAGACAATGCAAATATATAAATAGTACACAAATATACAAAGAACACAAACACAACAATGATATACAATAAAAACGCAAGACCTTCGATTAGGGGGCCATTTGTATGAATATAACCATTTTTAAGCCCCAAGGGTCATAACTATGGCGTCAGTTTGGGCCGCTTCAGGGTCACAAGCGTCTGTTATGGACAATTCCGTACTCAGTCACGTGTAATCTTCTGTTATGGACAATTCCGTACTCAGCGGGATATATTCTTTCATTTAGAATTAGTTTGAACTGGTACCGTGAATGTATGAGTATAACCCTTTTTTAAACTCAGGGGGTCATGTTTTGGGTGTCAGTTTGGGCAGTCCCAGGGCTGAAATCTTCTGTTATGAGCAAGAGAATTGGTTTTCAGCGGTACCACAGATTCTATGAGTATACCCTATTTGCCCCCCCCCCTCCCCAACCACCCCTTTTCGACTTTGGTGTGTTGGTCTGGGCCATCCCAAGGGTCCAATCGTCTGTTATGGGTAATTTTGTACTCAGTGGGATATACTCTTCCATTTGAAATTAGTTTCAACTGGTAACTCGAATGTATGAATATGACCCTTTTTTAAGCCCCTGGGATGGGGTGCCACTTTGGGAAGTTCCAGGGCCGAAATCTTCTGTTATGAGCAATTGTGTACTCAGTGAGATGTACTACTCTTTCATTTTAAATTGGTTTTGACCGGTAGCTCGAATGTATGAACAAACCCTATTTTGCCCCACCCCACCCCTTCGGCTTTGGGGTGTCAGTCTGGGCCACCCCAATGGTCTAATCGTCTGCTATGGGTAATTTCGTACTCAGTGGGATATACTCTTTCATTTGTAATTGGTTTCAACTGGTACCTCGAATGTATGAATATAACTTTTTTTTCAAGCCCTCTGGGATCTATATTTGGGGTGTTAGTTTGGGCCATCCCAGGGCCAAAATCGTCTGTTATGGGCATTTTCGTACTCAGTAGAGTGTATTCTTTCATTTAAAATTGGTTTTGACCGGTACCTCGAATGTATGAGTTTAACCCATTTTTGGGGTTATTATAGGGGTCACCAGGGTCACACCCATGGACTGGGCCCCGGCAGACGCCCACTTCTGTGCGTCCCAGGTTAGTATGTAGATGCCTATATAGTCAGATATTGGTACCTCGTTCGTCTAGGTTCGACCCTCTGGGCTCCCGGTCTATTCCGTAAAAGTTTCAGAAAGATATCTTTAACGGTTTATGAGATAATCCGGGGACAGCAGAGGCGGATCCAGGAAATTTTGCAGGAGGGGGTTTGACAGGTTACTGTCACGGAAATCTGCCATCATCGTCTCTAAATTACATAGGCATACACACAAATTGAGCTTTTTAAACAGAGAAATCATTTTATACTAATGTATGATCACTTTGTGATGTAATTTCATTGATGCAAGGCATTATTTTTTTTTAATGTAGCTGAGCAGGGGGGGGGGCGTTCATTACCCCTCCCTAACTTCGTTCGACACGTAATAACAAAGATGCTGTCTAGACTTTACTAGTATGACTAAGTATGTAATTTTGTCCAATCCATTTTTCACGGAATTGTCCCTGTCAATATTTAGGACGATGTATTGATATCTATATATATTTAGGATCGTAGTATTATCAATTAATCACTCCAAAGCACCTTACATATTTCTGATTTACACTTCAGCACGGACAGAGATTATGAAACATCTTATCTGTATGAATAAAGACGTATCAATCTATTTTAAAGTAATAAATGGTGAAGAATACATCAAGGAGGTATATGGCAACTAACAAAACAGAATGCAAATATTGAATAATTTGGGATAGTTGTGTCTTTGTGACTGATTTAACATTATTAATAGTGTGTATAAATCCAATTCGAAATCAGAAACATTCCATACAGCACGGAATAGGAAAAGTGATACTGTTTATATGTGATTGTATTACAGGTGTCACCCAAATACATGTTTCATGGGAATAGGAAAAGTGATACTGTTTATATGTGCCTGTATTACAGGTGTCACCCAAATACATGTTTCATGAATAGATGCATGCCTCCTATTCCGAATTATGTTGTATAATATAGATTTCCTACTTAAGTGGGTTTAGTTTTTGCATTTGAACATACAAAAGAAAAAAAGTAATAGAAAGGAAGTCATAAAATTTGGTAGGACTACAGAATTTTTGGAGGGGCTAAGGGTGCGGCCTGCTATGAACACTCGTAAGAGATCATTATTGTTGGCGAAATATTTGGGGGGGGAGGCTAATCCCCATAGAGCCCGAGGCTTCGGGCACCTTTCACTCATTCTTTCCGCACAAAAGTCATCTAAACCAGCACAATATTTGGATTTCTAAATGAATACTGTGAATCAAAACATTTTTTGAGCATCTTTCGCTCACTCTCTCCACCCAGTAATCAGTATACTATACAATAGTATGCTAGTATACAAAAAATGACCACGCAGTTAACAGTATACCATAGTATTCTAGTATACAAAAAATGACCTTAGTGAATAATTCGGCTGAAACGAGAAAAAGAACATAATGTTACACGAGTGAATTATTTGTGGTCCTGGTCCAAAATCCTTATTTCGTTACTATCAAACATTATCTTTCACGAGTGCTGTGTTGAGTTATGTAAAACTCGATAATTGATATAAATAAAAATATCGATGCCATTTATATGTAATTTCAGAAGCATTCCGTGTCAAGGTATGGTCATCCCGCTTTTATGTGCGTCACATCTTTCATCTTGGGTTTAAATAAATAACGTATTGGATAATGCTGCTTGAATATCTATTTTATTTAGAAACACGTCTTTATATCGATCGTTCTATGCTTTTATCACTTTGTTTTCTTTTTATGTGATTTATAGAATGTAGAAGAATGGCGTTTTTTAAAAACAGCGAAACATTATAATGATATTGTTCATCTAATGATTTTGTGTTATATCGTTTAGATTGCTATTTTCTGTAGAATTAAAGCTTGCTCAATAGTTCATCATTGTGGCCATGTTGTATTTAGCCCTTTTTATGTACCAAATAAGCAATATAAGGACAGACACCACAACGGAAACTTACGATATTGTCGTATAATCGCCTTGGTATTTGCCTACACAAAAATGTACAATGGTACAGTACGAAAGTAAAACTTGTCACACAAGTCCTAAAAAACGGTATAGGCAAAATAATGTCAGCAAGTGGACTGTTCGAAAAAACAACGAAAATTGTAACTTTAAAAGTTGAGCCGACATATCACTAAGATATGTTTGTTGCATTTTGGTCTTTAAAATACAATAAATGGAACCACTTCCTCGATTATTTTGATTGTACATAATATATATTACTGAATCAGTGTATATTGTGTATCGACATGACACGGGAATCCTTTTAGAAACGTTGTTTCGATTGAAAATAGAGAGGAGTTCACTGGTCCGCCGCTATAAGAAATACTAGTTCTATGTTAAAATGTAAATCTAGAACATTTCATTAAATACTTTGATTTAAAAAAGGAAAGTCATCAAATTGAATTATGTATGTATGCAAACTCGAGAGACCATAATTATTATATTTCTTCAAAACATTGTGCGTGTGCTATTGAAAGGTAACTGTAGCCAAGGGTGAAATGTTACGTAATTTTAATGACATGTTAATTTATTATATTCCCTTATATTTTTTTTATAAAACTGTTATAGATAGAAAGTAACAGACAACATGACCTGTCCCTTGAACATGCCAATCGTGTGATTAATCTATTTTAATTATTTACCATTGTTTTATTTCTTATATTGTACATTATTACATTAATGCTTATTTATGTCAACACTTGATCATAGCCAAGTGATTAGAAGTAATTCCATATAAATATGTGATTGTACTTGATACGGCAGTCATAAGGCCTATCCGACTTAGTAGCATAAGGTACCAGTCGGTCACCCGCGGTCCTGTAAGTGTATGTACATAATTTTTTTTTAAGTTTCCAGTATTAAAGATTTGAAGAACCATTCCAGACTATTGTAATATCTGACGGACCTCACGGTCACAGTATCAATAAACCTAACCCTAATAATAGATATCGGTGCACTTATGAACCACCGTAAACCTAACCCAACCCTAATAATAGATATCGATGGACTACTGAACTCGCGGACTTGTGAGCATTCCCCTCAAAATAACCAGCACTGCACATAAGGTTAGAAAAAGATCCAAGACTGCAAGATGGTGAACAATTTGTTGTAATTACCTCTTCTTTTGTGGCGAGACTAACAGTTCGTAAAGTCTCTTATTGGTCACAGAGTGGAATTTTAGACCACTTATTTAACATCAATGTTTCGTAATCAAAAAGGGAATACTATATAACACAGGACAGATTATATCAAGAGTATACAGATTTTGTAAATGAAAAAATTCGTATGTTTATCCGTCCACCACTGTTAACTGTGCTTCTAAATAGTAGAGTGTTCTATCGTGACTCCAAATATCTGTCAAACTATGCAGATAGGTAAATTCAATATCTGTTTTAGAGAATTCAAACAGTATAGTTATATAATTCCAATTATTATAAAAAGGGACGGGGGGGGGGTGTATTTGGAAATCACGTCATATCATTTGCAGTCACTACTGTGATATATGTTTGACCATCGATTCCAATAATTTGAATGGACTAAGTGTGGAGCAAACAGACAGCTGATGTTTGCACTGATATACCTCCTCATGCACATTAGTAGATAGATACAAAATGACAAATTTGATTTTAGTTGCATATAGTATTATTTGAGAAACTTGAAATGCATGTTTGTAACACAAAATTCTTGGTATCTTTCGTTATTTGCACATATTGGTTCTTAACTTCCTGAATTATGGCCCCGAAACAATGCCTTTTTAGCTTTCGGTCCCTCTGGAGGTCACAATTATTATCCGATTATTTTTTTTTTTTTAAAAAAAACACGTCTAATTATATCACCGTTACACCGTAAGTAAGGCTGAGTTCGAATTTCGTGAAATTGCATCTTATTGTGGACCCCATAGAGGTAACAACTTAAATCCGATTTTGATGAATGTGAAATGCATGTTTATAACCCAAAGATCTTGGTTCCTAACTTCCTGTATTATGTCGCCCGATTGTTCGCATGCATATCGGACTGTAACTTCCTGATTTAAGGCCCCTGATTGTACGATAAATCGCGTTTTAGCTTGTGGTCCCTCTAGAGGTCACAATTATTGTCCGATTTAAAGAAATATCTTTATAACCCAAAGATCTTGGTCCTGTCGATATTCGTGCATATTGGATCGTAGCTTCCTGAATTATGGCCGTTGTTCTCGATCCATCTCTTGCAAAGTTTGGGCGTATCCTGCCTGGCAGCCACTGGTTAATATCAATTGTGACCTCCAGAGGGACCACAAGCTAATAAAGGCGATTTTTTGTAGGTTCAATCAGGGGCAATAATTCAGGAAGTTACGATCCTACATTATGCGCAAATATCGAAAGGAACCAAGATCTTTAGGCTATAAACATGCATTTCAAGTTTCATCAAAATTAAATTAAAATTTTAACCTGTACAGGGCCCACAACTTTGATATACCATATTTTATTTTTACACTATTAGCGTACAATTGGGGGCCATTTTGGTCCGATTTTCACGAAATTCGAATTCAACCTTCATTACGGTGTAACGGTGATGTAATCAAACGTGTTTTTTTTTAATCGGGTCATAATTGTGACCTCCAGAAGCGCCACAAGCTAATAAAGGCGATTTTACGGACAATCAGGGGCCATAATTGAGGAAGTTGCGATCCGATGGGCGCAAATATCAAAAGGAACGAAGATCTTTTAGGTAATAGAAATGCATGTCAATTTCTTCAAAATCGGTTTAAAATTGTGGCCTCTGTAGGGTCCACAAGCTAAAAAGTTTTTGTACAATCGGGGGTCATAATCCACGAAGTTTCGATCCGGTACATACCAATATCGAAAGCTGCCGTAATCTTATGGGGATAAACTTATATTTTCAAGTTTCGGACGGCGACGGCATAAAAACCGTCATCTTTCGACTTTAAACAAGCAAACTGTAAAGAAATGATGATATATCTTCATAAAAGAAATTAAACAGAGTATACGTGTATATCATGCTCTTTCAAAGATGCTTTACGTTTTGTTATGTACTCGGATTTCTCAAGTGTCTAACGATTCTGGGCCGCAACACGGGCATACCTAGTGTAATTAATTACCCACTACTTATGTGACATATAACAAACTCCCCCTTAATGTTGAAGAGCGTTATGTCTTTAAATATGGTATTGACTGACCTGTGGTAGAAACTGGCGTTCACCATAAACAACGAGTTCTGATGTTCCTGTTAGTGGTGAAACCGAGCCGTTGGCACCATTTAAATGGCATACAGACGTGGACACAAAATAATTATAGGAAAGACATGAGCCTTGAAGCCCACACGTCCGAATGCACGTCATCAGGCTTACATCAAGTAATTCTTGATACGCCCAGTTTTCTAAATACGAATTAACAACCACATTTAATTTTGAAACGTCGGTGCATACGTTTACTATTCCTTGGCAAAGCCCGTTTAATAAGAATGCCATACTGTACACGAATATGAACCGCACTGACATGCTGTCGGTTTGTCTGATAATAATGGTATGCTGATCTTAAGATATCTCTTTATAATCAATTGCTATTTCACAACGCAACAATGAGGAAAGCCCTTAACAACAGAATACTAATAATTATTGAAAATAACTGCCATTTCGAGTTGATGTCTATTCTCACAGTATCAGTATATTATATTGTTCTCTAGTCCAGTCAATTTTGGGTGTACTGAATGACATCCTAAAAGTTGACAAAAATGGGACTTCCGGAAAGTTCCTAATTTCGAGATTAATTGTTAGGTCTTTTAATATACCAGTCAATTTATGAAAAAAGGAAGTCCAACCCCCAAACAATTACAGGCAAAGGATTTTCGATGGTTTCTGGTTGAGTTCGGTGTACTGAGTACCGAAAAGTGGCAAATTTTTAGGGTTAATGCCAAATTCTTTAAATTATTTTCCTGTAAAAGGGAAACATTCAGACAAGCGTAATGTCAATTTTTAAGCAAAACAAATGAAATTGACAATTGGCCCTAAGAGTTGTCAATAGGTCAATCTTTCATAAGAAATGATTTTCATATATGTCCGATGTCCATTTGTGCCATATTCGAGGGCAAACCTACCTTATAAACCTATGACCGAGAACCCACATAATTATATCAATGGGCAAAACCATTCGCTGTTGCGTCATAAAATGGCAAATTTGGTAATTCTCTCAATTGTAGACCTAGTGATGTTAACACCATTTTTAGATGTAACCCTACCCCTACCAAAATCCCAATTTTACGAATAGGCAAAACTCTGAACAATGAATAGTAAATTTGGTGTGTGAACTTATGTTTTTGGGTCAGTATTTCAATTTGAAGATATGCTCAGTGGTGTTAATTGGCCCTAACATTTTCGGGCTCTCCATCGCTTACTGGCAAATATGTTTTGAGGGTGTACTCATACCCCCATAAAATTTCTGTCGTTGAAAATGGGTAAAGCAAGACGTAAGCAAAAATGTACGTAAAGAGTCATTTACCAATTTGCTCTACATTGAATGAAGAGTGCTGTCATCAAAATGATTTCTAAGAAACATAGGGTTGCTTTTCATTAAATGTGGAAATTTTGCTAAAATACGCCTTAATATCCGATTGCTGGGATATACAACATTATAGTTCGCATCGGATGGACTGTTATACATCCATAGAAACCACAGAAAAGGCAAAGTTCAATAGATGTGGCTGCTGCTTCGTGTGGTGAATTTAAGTTATAAGGCGTCTGAAGATGCCTATGTCGACATGGTAAAGGTAGCTATTGAAGTTGGGAGTGATAATGCCGCACTACAAACACCTTCCTCTCGTCCCCAATGTAACTGTGTTCATGAACTACCATGAAACAAGCCAACAGTGAGGCTGAACTACCCACACGATTTTGCGATAATATCAAAGCAAATTGTAGCATCTGGTAGTGTCGGTAAGTTGCCAGATCGAGCGCGAGTTTAAGAAGGACGAAACTACACAAGAACCACTACAACAACAAAATTAAAAATTGAATCGTCGTGTTTCACTCAAGTTCGTAACTGTATCTTTTTAAAAGTCCAAAGCGTAAAGAATTGTTTTTTGTGGCTTCATTGTTAAATAAGTGAATAAATGATTTTGTAAGTTCACACTCACTGGCCTTAGCAAACAAGTTTAGGGCCCTGGCAATACGAATACAGAGCTCGCTACATGCTAATTCAAGGTGCTCACTACAAGAACTTTAAATATTTGGGGTCTTGATTGCAATGACCACAAGATCGCGATAGCTAAAATATCTTCCCAGTCGTTAACTACCAAAATATCATTATTTCCCAATCTGAGTGCGCAAAACTGATAGATGACTGAAACTACTCATTATTATATAGTACGTTATGATATGATAGCTGTGATATATAATGGATAACATTCAGGGATATCTGGAACAATTTATGGTTGTTATTAGTACATGTGTAGGTCTGTAGTCGAGAAAGTGATTAATCTCCTTTTAAATTAATTATATAAGCTTCAAAATGGTATGTTCGTGTTTCTCGTCCCCCACAATCCCTGAAACGACATACCATAATACCCCCGTCAGACCGGCGTTACGTCCTTACTGCGACAAAAAATTGTCTCAGAGCGAGTCAAGATCGCCATAAGCGTGGTAACAGGTCGGTGGAAACACTAGATATCGTGCTGTGGTCTCCATGGTCGCCAATGATCGCCGAGCCACGACGTTTGTTTTGAACATGCGCATATGATCTGGAAAGCTGCGAGAACGTGATGTGGTCGCAAAAGTCCTTATTGCGCTGCTACGGCGACAAAAAATGTTTCCAGAGCGTGCCAAGATCACCCTGAGCGCTGTGGAAACGCGAGATATCGTTCTGTGGTCTCCATGGTCGCCAATGATCGCTGAGTCACGGCGTTTGTTTTGAGTATGTTCAAAGCAAACGCCAAGGTCCTGTCATATGACATTGAAAACCGAGAGAACGTGGTTGGTCGCGCGATAAGCGTGGTAACATCTCTATGAACGTAGCACACGCGCAGTACACACGTGGAAAAGACGCTGCGAAAATTGCAACATTTGCAACGGTGCCTTCATGGCGTCTTCACCACAACCCTCACGCGTTGACCGCGACCCCACCCAGCGCTCTGAGTCCTTATGGCGTTGTCATAGCGATGTTACGATGATTCCACCACTGTTGCGCGACTGCATCACGACCTCATGGGGCTACCTCTGAAGCATATGGCGATTTTATGAGGTTCCCACAACGTGTAATACGACCATGGCGCGGTTACCAAGCTTGCATTATTCGCTTATGGCGACCATGCATTTCATGCAAGACTTGCTTTGAAAACGGACGATTCAAAGGTCATCTTGAAATTTCGAAAAAAAAATCAAACCAGCTTGCAAAGTCGCCGTGATCACGTGGTGGAAACGCACGTGTAGTTCAGATAAGACGTGTGGTTGAGCGACGCGGGTTCGCGATGACCGCTTATAGATCTCAATCGAAACGCTATAAGCGCGGAGAGATCGTGACGAACCCGCCGCGAGAATGCTATATAAACGCACAGGTCGCAGTAAGAACGCGACTTTTTTAAGGTTGTAATTTTGGGACATTATTCCGCGTTGTGTTCACGCTTGCCGACGACCTTGTGTATTTCCAGGCCGCCGTTCGGTCGCAGAGCGCAGTAGGGTCACCACTCCGGTCTGACGGGGGCTTAAGTGCATGTTGCTATAGAAGGTATAATTTTCGAGCCAATTTCTGTCGCGATTTTGGCGGAAATAGTGGAGCAACCGTTTGTGAGATGAAATGGATCCCGTGATCAACAAAAACTATAAAATATTATTACACGAGTCATCTCGCCAACAATGTGTCGAGCTTACTTTCAGACCATTCGTGGTCGTCTTCATGGATGTTCGACTTTTTTCCCGTTTGAAGCAAACTACAATTGAGTCCCTTCTATCAGAAACCATGCATCATTCTTTAACAATGTAGGTTTGATTTTAACATGCTTTAAACAAAGCAATTACTGCTTTAAATTACACTTGCTTTGCTGTCGGATATAAGTCAGTCGATGAGAGAGAATTACCCCAACGTATCCGAAGTAGTACTTATCTCCTATTCTGGTACAAATATGGCGGGTCGTTGTACAGTGGAGGTTATACTGCCAAGTTGCCAAAGAAATCACAGAAGAAAAGAAAAAAAAATATTTGCATGCGTCAAGTGAATGTTGTGGAATCTTGTGTAGTATTCTTCCTACAATCCTCCAATTCAGTAGGGTAAGGATATTTTCAGGTGGTGGAATGCTGTTGGTGGGAGGAGGAAGAGACAATAGCTTTGTTTAGACAACTCCTCAAAGAAAAAATAGGTTGCCAGGCAACGAAACATACGCCCACACAGCAGCTAAATTCAAGAAATTCCAACTCAACCATCATTAATGTGAAACAGGGAAATAGTCAAACGTTTTTTTTTTTAATTTGGAATAAAATTGTGACCTCCATAGGGTCCAATATGCCCGAATATCGCAAGGAACCGCGATCTTTGGGTTATAAACTTACATTTCAAATTTCATCAAAATCAGATTAAAATTGTGACCTCTACGTGGTCGTCAACAGTGATATAACGTTAATATTTTCACACTATTCGTGTTAAAGTGGCGGCCATTTTGTTCAGCAATTTTGCTCCGATGTTCATGAACTCCACCTTCATTACCATGTAACGGTGATATAATCAAACGGTTTTTTTTTTAAAATTGGATAATAATTTTGACCTCCCGAGGGACCACAAGCTAAAAAAGGGTGATTTTTCGGACAATCAGTGGCCATAATTCTTTGGGTTATTAACATGCATGTCAAGTTTCATCAAAATCGGTTCAAAATTGTGACCTCTACAGGGTTCACAACCTTGATATAACATATTTTCACACTAATCGCGTACAAACGGCGGTCATTTTGTCTTGTCAATTTTGGTCCGATTTTCACGAAATTCGAACTCAATCTTCATTACCATGTAACGGTGATATAATCAAACATTTTGTTTAAATCGGATAATAATTTTGACCTCCAGAGGGACCACAACCTAAAATGGGTGATTTTTCGGACAATCAGGGGCCATAATTCAGGAAGTTACGATCCGATGGGTGCATATATCGAAAGGAACCAAGATCTTTGGGTTATAAACATACATGTCAAGTTTCATCAAAATCGGTTCAAAATTGTGACCTCGTACAATCAGGGGCCATAATCCATGAAGTTTCGACCCGATAATGCCAATATCGAAAGCAGCCGAGATCTTATGGGGATAAACCTATATTTGAAGTTTCGTCAAAATCGGATAAGAATTGTGACCTGTAGAGAGTCCACAAACAAATTGTGGACGGACGGACAGGGGCGACGGCATAATACGTCCACATGAAAATGTGGGCGTATAAAAAGGGGTCCGAGACATCAGCTACTGAATATAGGGGACAGTGATACCACATTTTGTAATAGGCTATCCAAGTAATCCACATATATTATAACTACAAATAATCAGAGTAAGCCCACCAAAAAGGGTAACATTAAGCTGCATCACTCATGTTAAAAGGTGCATCAATTTGTTTAAGGACGAGGCTTACTGGTCATATTAAATATATAATTCTTCAGATTTGAACAGAACAGCTGATTGGTCTCTATAGAAACCTTAAAGATGCAGCTTTCTTACGAGATTCTTCATCACGTCCTGCTTGGTTGTTGCCTGAAGCCACATCTAAGGCACAAAGGTGCTTTTTACCATGCAGGGTATCCAAGCAATCTTTAAGAAATGCCAACGGAAAATTATCTTTGATGGTTTTATCATTAACTGTTCGATAATCAACGCAGTGTCGACAATTTCCATCTTCACCAGGACTGGCGCAGATCGTAGTCAGAAGTAGATGGGAAAATGGCGCCAGCCTTCAACAACTCGTCCAGATGAGCTTCCCCCACTTTTGCAAATACAAGGGTCGTTCTTCTAATACAAAGCTGTTCCAACGGAAAGTTCTCAACATTACTTTGATGATTTTATAAACATGTCTCCTTGAGATGGAGAATCCAATAACACATCTGCAACTCCCTCTTCATTCGCAACACGTTTCCCATGCTTGACTTAACGGGGAAATTGCTATCAATAATGACCTTCAAGCCATAGTTAGTTCGGACCCAGGCAGAGATAGCCAACAGAAGACCGTGACATTTCATCACTGGTTCCAGAACAACCGTGCTCAATACGCACTGCTATAGTTGAAATTGAATGTTTGGGGTTAGTACCTGGAGTCATCTTTGACGTAGCAGTTATAATATTATCACCTAATGACAGAGTGGAATTCCGCAGAGTCATTAGATTAAAGAAAATCTATGCCCACGATCATTGGATCAGATATCGGAGCTGCTCACCTTGCAAAGAAAAACTTTTGACCCAATCCATATGTCAACATCGCCAATCAGATATCGAGTAATATAGCCCAAACCAATTCCCTTCAATCCTCCATCATCTTTATCATGATTAATACCTTTAGTAGTCTCGTTTATTATTTTTTATCATGTCGATTGTGTACTACGGCATCCACTGTCTGCTCCAACACAGTGACTGGTATGGCTAAACTAGTCCCTGCAGTTTCACTTACCTGCAAGTGAATCATCCTCGTCTAGTCTTTGTTGGTGGGGGCAGCTATGTCTATCCCCATAATAAAGTGGAGTTTAAAGAACTTTGATTATTACTCTGTGGAGAGCCCAACATCTGCGAACTAGAAGCGCCAACACGGTGCATCGATTGACAGTCCCCCTAATACCACCAGATCCAACAAGATCTATTAGGGCCATTACAGTTAGAAGATTGGTCCGAGAACTGGTTTGAAATAGCAGAACGTTCAGGGCAAGGTGTTCCAAAATTGCCCTGAGTAGAATAACTTGGTGGGCTGGAAAATCTAGCATTGTGTCACGCAAAGCTTTCAATTTCTTCCTTCGTTTCCTGTTGATCCCTGCTGGAATTTTCAACCTTAGCTGAGGTAGCACGCACTTCACACTGCTCCTCATCATCAACGTGTTGGACCTTTTTGAAACTGTGATTGAAGTTTTAACAGGACTGTTTAATACGGGCTTGCACTACAGTGCTATCAACACAGTATGGTGTACTTTATTAATAATCGTGTTTGTTTATTATTATCATTTAGGTACATTGTGGTACGTTTCTTAAATGGTGTCTTCCAAATGAGGTCTGCTCTCACGCGTAACAGTTGTTCTTGGGATGTTAATATAAGAATCTATCACCAGTGAAGAAAATTTCTCTCAAAATGTTAACATGAATATTGTTGTAATTATGTATATCTGGACAACTAGTGCAGAGTATGCACCATTTGGATGTAAGAAACATTAACGAATCAAAATCGTGTCTTAAGTTTCATTTTTAGGATCTCTTAAAACATACTCGCCCAGGATTGCATCATAACCAAATTACTATCAAAGCCTACGTTCCAGACAGGAGATTATGTGTGGTAATGTTTTATGAATATAATTTGAAGTTTAACAAAGCCTCACAATCCTTTCACCAAGGAAACTTTGTCCAGATGGATTAAGACTGGTTCTTAGGTTTGCTGGGCTAGACAGCTAGTGCTGCGGGTAGAGCTACAGTGTCAATTCCATTTTACAAACTGCTGGATGGCCGAAAGTGTCGACTTTTGGGAAGGATTGTATCAAACCCATTTTTGGCAGTGGTGGTTTTGGAAGTTCAATACTTAACCAAATGAATAATTGAATTGTTTCTTCCATGATAGTCACTGTTTTGTTAATAATATTCATGTTTATCGACGCTTTAATTATGGTTACTGTGGGACATTTTTCAGGTAAATTTTGTCAACCTGTATTGTATGGTAAATAATATTATGACTCGCCTACTTATGTAACACTACGGTGTCACAGATGGGACAATGACGTCTAGGGCTTTTCTTCGGACTTCACGTTGTGGGACTGTGACACTCTTAGGGACACGTACTCTGTGTTCGGCCGTCCAAATTTACTGTGTCACACTGTCATGTGTATAGGTAGGACTTGACGTGATAAATAAGACTTCAAACTCTTTTCTGTACTTTTGAGATATTCTTTATAATGTTACAATGATATATTCTACAACAGAGATGCAACTATTCTTTTTATACGTCCGTCCACAATTGTTTGTGAACAGTCTACAGGTCACAATTTTTATCCGATTTCAATGAAACTTAAAATATAGGTTTATCACCATAAGATCTCGGTTCCTTTCGATATTGGCATGTATCGGACTCTAACTTCATGGGTTATGGCCCCTAATTGTACGAAAAATCACGTTTTTTAGCTTGTGAACAGTGTAGAGGTCACAATTTTGAACCGATTTGGATGAAACTTGAAATGCATGTTTATGACCCAAAGATCTTGGTTTCTTTCGATATTTGCGCCAATCGGATCGTAACTTCCTGAATTATGGCCCCTGATTGTCCGAAAAATCGCCCTTTTTAGCTTGTGGTTCCTCTGGAGGTCAAAATTGTTATCCGATTTAAAAAAAACCGTTTGATTATATCACCGTTCCATGGTTATGAAGGTTGAGTTCGAATTTCGTGAAAATCGGACCAAAATTGACAGACAAAATGGCCGCCATTTGTACGCGAATAGTGTGAAAATATGTTATATCAAGGCTGTGGACCCTATAGGGGTCACAATTTTGAACCGATTTTGATGAAACTTGACATACGTGTTTATAACCCAAAGATCTTGGTCCCTTTCGATATTTGCGCCCATTGGATCGTAACTTCCTGAATTATGGCCCCTGATTGTCCGAAAAATGACCTTTTTTAGCTTGTGGTCCCTCTGGAGGTTCCATTTAAAAAAAACGTTTGATTATATCACCGTTACATCGTAATAAAGGTTGAGGTCGAATTTCGTGAAAATCGGACCAAAATTGAGTGAAAAAATGGCCGCCGCTTGTACGCGAAGAGTGTAAAAATATGGTATATCAAGGTTGTGAACCCTGTAGAGGTCACACTCTTCATTCAATTTTGATGAAACGTGAAACACATGTTTACAACTTTACAATCTGAGTTCCTTTCGATATTTGTGCATATCGGATAGTAGCTTCCTGAATTATGACCCCTGATTGTACGAAAAATGACTTTTTTTTAGCTTGTGGTCCCTCTGGAGGCAGAATTATTATCCCATTTAAAAAACCGTATGATTATATCACCGTTACATCGTAATGAAGGTTGAGGTCGCATTTCGTGTAAAAATCGGACCAAAATTGACACCTGTTCTTGTGAGGCCATGCATCCTTCATCACTAACAAGGGGAAACCACGCCAGAAAATCTAGATGAACTTTGTCACCCAATGCAGGGATCAAACACCCAACCTCAACGCTACCGGGCCAGCATCTTACCCACTTAGCAACATGATCCCCAGTCAAATTTGAAGCCTACTGAAATGCCCCTTTATAACCCAAAGATCTTAATTCATTTCGATATTTGCACATATCAAATTCTAACTTAATGATGTAGGAAAAATCACTTTCGGTATTGCTTGTTCTCTATCCATCTCTCGAAAATGTGGGCGTATCCTGCCTGGCAGTACCAGCCTATCTTATTTCAATAATTCGCTTGCGCGTAGGGGTCTTTAGCAGTGGTAGGAAACATGAGCACCAGGAGAAAACCCCTGGATTCGAAACCACGCCAGTTGACTCAATGACAGGCTTTATGATACAGCACGCACGTGCTAACCATTCGGCCATCCAAACCCCTTTTTCTTAGTGGTAAAATTATATTACCCTTCCCATATCGAAATTGTTTATTTAACGTTAAGAAAACAAAATGAAAGTGCCGTTGGTAGATTTTTTTCAGACAGAGGTATCGCTGAATTTTGATATACCGTTTGAGATACAGGCATGTAAAATGTAACTTTCACAAAAATTGTCATTTTGCATGAGGAACAAAAAACGAGAACCGAGACTTTAAGAACGGAGTGGATATTCGAAAATGGCGAATAACCCAGCCCCATAAGGATGGTTTCCATTCGTTTTATATAACAAACTTAAAATCATTGCAAGTTGTTTGTGCTTTTATTCAGAATGCATGCCCAGAACCCCCTTTTAATTGTCGTTTGTTATTTGATGCTTCACAGTGTAAATGAAAACCTTCGTTCACAGCGAAGCGAAGACGGAGAAACCGACATCGTGTGAACATGGAAGTAGCACACATGTGAAAAGTTCCGTATTCTGTGAAATTTTGTATCTTTACTAATCCAGAAATGTATTGAAAACGCATTTCTTTGCAGTTTTGTTTATCACAAAATAAATAAAATACAAACTTAATCTAATTCCATTCCTGTCGAGCGAAATCAACAGAGGTCTATTGAAATTGTTATACCTGATCTGCGACTCGTAGTTTATTTTATTTACCATTCGTATATTTTATTCCTTCATTTCCAACTGCGTGTTGTATTTGCCTGTCGTATATTTCTAAATACATTCCATTTCAAACTGGAGAGAAAGGGAGAAAGAGAGAGGGAGAGTTTAAAGTCCACTCGACACAATGTAGGTCATTTCGGGACTAACGCATGGGCCAATTTCATATCCATAACACGTTTCCGCGTAGGGGTTCTTAGCTGTAGCTGGATATCGGAGGATCCGGAGAAAACTGAATAGGTTAGACAGGCACCTTACTACACTCTTTCTCAACCGTTTATTTTATTGTCAAAAATATGATTCATTTAGACCTACTCACATAGGCGTACCAGCCAGGGATTTCTTTAAATTGACTAAGGGATTAAAATTCGGCCTAAAATTTAGAACATTTAAAGTCAGTTTAATACACAGTGACATGTTTTCGGGAGTATGTTATAAGTAAGCAAGTCTAATTCAAGTCTTGAAATAAACTTTCAACGAAAACTACCGTAAACGCAGTCGGAAAATCGGCCTCCACTTCTCACTTTCTCGATCCCCCGAATCTCCCGCCCCCAAAAGCATACACTGATTACAAGCAATTGGTAATGCAAATGACACAACTATAGTGTTTTATTTCAGCATGGGGTGGTTGGATGGGCGAATGGTTAGCACGTGCGTGCTGTATCATAAAGCCTGTCATTGAGTCAGTCAACTGGCGTGATTTCGAATCCCCGGTTGTACGTGACAAGGAGAAGGGTCGCCTGTGCAGCCTCGTGAGTCTTCTCCGGGTCCTCCGGTTTCCTGCCACTGCTAAAGATCCCTAAAATTAAAAATGTTAGTTCCGAAATTACCTAGTTTGTGTCGAGTGGACGTTTACCCCCGTCTCTCTCTCTCTCTCTCTCTCTCTCTCTCTCTCTCCCATCAGGATATATGGTGAATATTAACATAAAATAAAACATTGTCAAAGAGACACGGATAAAAATATGAAGTATTTTGTTATTATCTTATATTACACAATCTATTCTACTTTCTACGCCCATCTTTTTTGTGCCATTTGTTTTTATTTTTCATCATTAAGGCAGCATGTTTTTATTAAATTTGTTTTTTTTTCCACCGGTACCTGTTATTTTCAAACAATGTTTATTTCCAATCCATTTAAACCTTACAAAGACAGGTCATAAAGTATGGTACATTTTCGGGTAGTCACCGCCGGGCTATAAATAGGATTCCAATGGCACTTTGCCAAACAGCGTTTGTTATTTTCGCATTTTTACTGCAACGAAACTGATATATGTCCATTTTGTGGGACTAAGTTAAACTATTTTAAGTGTTTGGTAGTATTACGCCTTGATCAGACATCGTGATAGTACAATTTAAAAAAAAAGAATGGCAAATAACGAAAACGAATGGCGAATAACGTAAACGAATGGCGGATAACTCCTTGCTATTCGCATGGCGAATATGGACTCAGACTAGTAATTATTTGCCCATTGACTTCAATGTTAAATGCCTGTAACATCACAGGCTGTAGTTTTTTTCTCAACATTCCGTTGCTTCCAATCTATTTAGGCACAATGGGGACCACATTTGGCAATCTCCTCATCATAAGTTTGTAGGGGGTTGACCATTTAGATTTTTTGCTACGGGGATTTTAAGTTGATTGGGGTGAAAATCTCACTTCTGACACAATGATTGCTCCGCAGAAAGACATTTTACACCCCCTATCCCTCCGCTGTAATATCCTCAGTATTACCCAAAACTGCTATGAAATTGAAAATTTGATGCCTTTCCTCCAATTCTAGACCAAAAAGTCAACCCAAAAATGCAGGAAGAGGGGAGAAAAAAAATAAGGGAAAAATTGTCTATTTATAAATCGCACTACATTCGTCATGATGGGAAATAATTACTAGTCTTAGTCCATAACCTCTACCCTTTAAGAACTTTGCCCCCGATGCGAGAGCAGCCAGAAATTAAAGAACCAACTATTAAATAGTGGTACTACATTCGTGTGGTGACGATGATTCGGTTTAGTTTTGTTAAATTGACAACAATGTTTGAATTTGCGCAAATGTATATGTTATATAAATCACATAAATCTTTTTAATTCCTATAAATATTTTATTTTATTACTTCTGATATAAACAATATTTCTACACATTTTGCTTTTATTTTTATGTAAATATATGCCTGTGTGACTTTTAAGTAAATAAATGATTAAACTGCACAAGTAATCGAAAATGGAGTTATTTCCCTTTAACCCACTAATACAACCTCCAAGGGAGTTTTGTCTTATCAACACAATATTAAGGTAATTTAAAGACTGTATGGAAACTGCGTGGAGGAGTGGGATAAGGAAGGGGGGTGTAGTTTTCAACTGAACAACTAAGCATACCTGCCTTGTGTCACCCCTGACAAGTGCATTGAAATGGGATTGGATTAACGGCACCGACCGGGCTAAAGGGCACAAGCACACGTCGTGTGTTTTAACTTTAAAGGGATCTTTTACACCCACTCTACTCAATGACAAACGAACAATTTCTCGACCATCACCGGGTTCTATTTAGGGTTTCTTGAGCCAGTGCCCTACTCGCTTAGCTTCCGTGACTTCCACTCCCTTGAAATTCGATGCGAGCTTTTTTTTTTAATCTATAGTGCCATTTGTTTCGTTTCTTGACTAGATGTTATATAGTTCATATTGATTTTCTAAATCAAATGTATATACTTGATCTGAAACTAGAATTATTCACCCAGGTCCTGCATGCATCGAATAGCTTAACAAGAAGCATGCGGTTAAATCTCAAATTAAAGATGCATTATAATGCAAGAGCTAAATCCGACTAATACATGCCTTTCTTTTGGCTAAATTATTATTTAGACATAAATTGACATGACAAACCTATAACAAACTGTCTTGATAATCGGATTGTCGAGATTTAAATGGATTTAAACATCTGGGAGAAAATGGACATTCGAGGCTATGTCTCGGTTGTCATTGATCAAGTACCGTTTCTGCTATAAATAAAAGACATTTTCAATATATTCATTTTTCATTATCTGTTTTTGAACTATTATAGCAAGAACGTCCAGCTCGCTATGTAAATTGCACATAGTGCATCTTTAAAGCAATTCTGTTCCCATGTGATGATATGGTGAAGATATTTCAAGAATAATTGGGTGTGATGGAATGCCAGGGTTTTGTAAGATGAAATACACAGTAAATGGATATGATGTTTGTCACGTAGGAGGTGACGCTATTTATAGAGTATTGGTGGATTTAAAAACGTCATTGTCTGCGATATCACCTCGGTGGAAGCGGACGTAAGCTATTTCACACACATTTAAAAACGTCGATTCTATATGAATAGTATCTGACATATTGCTGCTCTAGGGACGGACAGACATTGGTCAGCAATTCTTTACAAAATTACATAGGGGCATGCGCTAAAATGGGCCCAACGAGATTTTGTGAATTTGTTCCGGCCTTGAAATTGGCACTAAAGCGTTTGACACCCAGACAGTATACTTAAGACTTCCAGTCCCCAATCTGCGCCTAGATCGAGTATAGCTAAAGATGACTTTAGGCAGTTCAAACTGCAGTGTTTCTTTCGATTCTCTCTATCTTTTTTAAGATAAAAAAAAATTGTCACCCACTCAACATGGAGTCTAGACAGAAATGGGGTTTAACGTCCACTCGACACAAACTAGGTCATTTCGGGAATAACATATGGTTTAATTTTATTTCAATAATTCGCTTGCGCGTAGGGGTCTTTAGCAGTGGGAGGAAACCGGAGTGCCCGGAGGAAACCCACGAGGTTGAGAAGGCGCTCCTATCTCCATGCCACATACGCTCACGCCAGGGATCGAAATCACAGCCGCCAGCCGGAGGTGACCGGCCAGCTAGGGGTCGAAGCGCGGCACTATAGACCAATAGGCCATCCCAACCCCCAAACATGGAGTCTATCCCATAGGAGTTACCTTGGCCTTCAGGACATGGCAATGACACAAACTGCCCCATCGCTATTGACTATTGGTGTCATCAATGTGCTAAATGCATCACATATCAATGAAGCGCAAAACAAAATTTGTAGTAACCATTCAATGTACACGTATATGTTGTTAGTTAGTTATTTATTGGTTATAGGGTTCTATTAACAATAATTCAAAAATATAAAGTAGTGATCCAAATACATAAGTGGTCCAGGTAAGTGTATTAAACGGGCGTAACAACACAAATATTTCTGTACATACCTAAAAAAAACAAAAAACACTCAGCTTCTGAATTATTCTGGATATATGCACAATGTTTCGTCACGTGAACACGACGACTGATGAAAATAAAACATAAACAAAATGTAATGGTTAATGTACAAATATTATGTTCATTTATAAATTATTTAAATTCGGCTGATTCTAATTTAGTTATTTTATTTAATGGAACTTATCCAAAATAAACCCCTAACAAGGCATTATCTCCAAGAAAATAAATGTATTGAATTTTAAACAACGTAATATTTAAAATCATCAAAGCAATCCCCACGTTGGCTTCGGCATTGACCAACGTTCGCCTTACCCGTTTAATACTTCTAAAACATTTTAACAACTCGTAAACTAAAATGAAATAAGGTTTAGCGTCCTACTGTTCAGCTCGAACAGGGCAATAATAAAGACAGGCATAAACCAGTGTGCTATGAGGTAAATTTTGCTCGGATACCAGCGCTACAGCCTACTGTCAGGGGATCTTTTACGTGCACGCCAATGTGTACACGGCTCCTGGGTTTTTCGTCCCACCCGAACCCTATACGCTGTCCCTTCCCAGATGCTCTGTCCTGCACCACTGGCAAAGAGGAACCAAGCCGGAAAACCCGATAACCTTTCTCGACTAACGCAGGGATCGAACACGGGACTTCGAGGTTAGGAAGCCTATGTCTTACTGAGCCAGTGGCTTCTTGTTAGATTAAAACAGTAAGTCACGCATTCTCCCTGTTAGATTAAAACTAGACAAACATTGTGGTTAGATGGTTAGATAATCTCTTGGTGAATACAAACTAAACAATACATTTTCAACGATTTATCAAGAGAAAGCGGCCAATTCCATGCCGCCATAATTTATACTAATAATTTCCAAACCAATATTTGAGGTTTAAATCTTTAACCCTGACTTATTCTGGCTTATTGCTTTTTTGATTAATTAGTTCCACACCACAATAGCAATAATAAACAGACGCTTTTATCATTTAGACTAAACATACATTATGCAAGAGCTTAATCTGCCTATTGCAAGCATTTTTCTTTAGGCCTGAAATGTTATTAAAATTATTAATTAGACATTTATTAATATATCCAGACCATAATCAACTCTCGATCACATCGCTAGCTTGCAATATTTGGTGGATTATGAGCCGATTTACAGCATAACTTTCCTTCTTGATTTAATTATTAGCTGGATAATCGATACCTTTTCCGGTACATATTTTAGTTATGATAACCGTGGCGAAGCGGAAATTTCACTTGTTTATTTTTCGGTTCATAGTGGATCAATTTGACTGAAATTTTCAACAAAGCCCTTTACATTACCTTTTCCTGCTACTGATGAAATCTAACCTTATTATTACACATGGAATTAGCAATTCCAGCGATGATGGCATGTTTATGTTACAACAATAAAAATATGCATGGTTAAAGTTAGATTTAATTATTAAATCTTTTAGAGGCCCTGTTAATAAAAATCAGGGTGGCAACTGACATATAAAAACCTTAATTACATCAACTATAAAGAGCATTTTTTACAATAGCATCATTACAAATTATTAAACATTTGCCACTATTTTTATAAATGTGTTATCTATTTGTAATAATAAACACTGTCACGAGTGTTGCCACTAAATGTCTTGGCAATATGCGTCTTGATTGTCTTAAAGCTGTGTCGTTTCTTTGGGTTTTCTTCCCAGCAGTTCTTCATCAGATCATAATGACTGTAAATATAAATAAAATCATAAATCGTAATTGACATTGTCATAATCAATCCGTAAATATTTAAATGCTTTAAAATACCTATATTATTTTAAAAAATGTGCTGACTCTATGAAAATAATGAACGCAATATAACATTATTAAAAAAAACCCATTTTGTTTTATGAATATTACCATGACTACAAATATTAAAATACAAAAGTATAGTCCCGATGCGTCCTTTTAGCGCTATATAGAATCATTGCTGTGCATGTTGAATCTCTAATACCGCGTTTCTCAACCTGGGGTGAATGGGAATGGCTGGCATCCAGGGGGTGAATGACCACACTCCCAGTAACTTCAAAAATGATCATATAAGTGCAGTTGAGATTAGCACTCTCAAACACTGTCCTGAGAATAACAAAAATCGTTTGTGACAATCACCAGGAGCAAATTTCGCACTGAACTGGAAACAACGTATTTTCATTAAAATAAAAATTTGGTGATTATTGAATCTCACCTTCGATCCGTATTCATTCCATATTCAATGTCAATGTGGTCAGGGGGTGCAGGCCCGTGCAAGGATCCGCGGTCCATGTTGGATGGCTTCTATAGAAAAAGGCCATTTTCAAGTTCCTATGAAACACCTAAAGAGTGCCTGAAATGGCTGGAAAACACATTTCCGGGCTCCAATTTCTAAAAATTTCCTAGGGGGGATACCCCCCTCCCCTTGACCCTCCTCAACGAGCTTCGCGACTACGGTGCTCGCGGTGACCTGCCTCGCCGGCCACGGCTCTGCGGTCAGTAACCTCCTTGAAACTCTGGGGAATGGGTTGGTTGAGAATTCATTTAGGGGTGAGCGGTAAGAAAAGGTTGAGAAACATGGCTCTAATATGTAGGAATGTCAGTCCCAGAATGGTTCAATTCCGTCCAGCATTTACAAAGATCTGTGGAATTGAAATTTCAGCGATGTATGCCTCTCGTTATGCAATAAACACGTCACCATTTTGTTAGTTGCAAAAGATATTATCTGTAAGTGGTATTTTGATAAAAAAAAAAATTGTAATGAACTAATCTATCTGAGTACGTATTAGCGGAGATGAAGCGTAAGAAATATTTCAAAAAATGTGAATGGTGCATCGGGACGTCTGGAAATAGGAAATGGTATCCATCCTAATATATTGTAGAGACTACCAGTTACAGTGAAAAATAAACACTGATAAAAAAAAACTATTTCAGATTAAACTTACAATTCTTCACAGACTTCAGGCTTGGGCATTCGGTAACCTGATTTCACTTTAGTTTCCACTTCACGACTCTTCATGTCACTGTATGGTGTCTCGCCTGTAATCAATAGAAGTAATCATGAATACTATATTTCTTTTGGTATCTATACTCTAGTCACATAAATCCTAATTATAGGCAAGATATTTCCACCATTGTATATGCTTTTACATAATGTATTATGATTAAACATACTTTTTTCCCGAACTGTATGTTTTTACATTTCATTTACCAAATAACGTTTTTAAATGCCTATATATACCTAAGCTAAATATTTCCCATAAAACAATTCCATAAGACCAAACATCACTCTTTTCATTGGCATCTTTCAGGGATACCAGGCACTCCGGTGCTGTCCATTTGATGGGAATTCGTTCTTTCTGTAAAACAAGTTCATACCCATGTCATTTTTAATCTCTAAATAAAGAAATGATTAAATCTCACCACGAAAATACGAAGTTATAAATTATCCCTTTACCTTGGCATTTGAAGCGTTGTCATAGGCATTGGGTGTTTCCTCTTCTGGTCTTGACGGTCCGAATCCTGCTACCTTTGCTTCTCTTGTAAACGTCAACAGCACATTTCTTGCCGCTAGTTTCTTATGAACAATCTAAACAAAACATATGGTACATTCAAGCTCTTCACCACGGAAAGAAATTCTGATGCAATCTGTCATTGCTATATAATATGATCATGTGAATTTCGAAAGACCGGTTATAAACATATCAACGAAGACATGGAAAACTGTTCATACATTTGGACCTGTTTTGCGCAAACAGGAACAGTGCTTTAGTTTTAGGCCAAATTTAAACATTAATTTGCTAGGATAAGCACATTGTATTTTCAAAGTTAGCACGTTTGCACCAAACAGCAGTCCAAAATATTTACCTTTTTTGACGCAAGGTAAGCCATTCCTTTGGATACATCAAAGGCAATTCTTTGTAAAATTTCAATTGTGTCATCGTTAACATCACCACGTTGTTTTACTAGCCATTTATCTAGTTGTCCAAGTTCACAATATTCTAATACCAACACTGGTCCCACTGAAATATAATAATATCGGTAACAAAAACAACACCATCAAAAATATTTAATATCAGCACATGACCCATATTCTAATACCAACACTGGTCCCACTAAAATATTCTAATATCAGTAATATACAACACCATTTACAATATTCTATATCAACACATGGCCGACAAGGATTTAGTAATGACAATATCACAAAAACAATTACAATATTCTAATATTAATACAGAACCATTTAAATAGAATGCCAAACTAGACTATAGTGATGGCGATACCACAACATCATTTACAATATTCAATTAATAGAGAGTTTTCATTAAAATATAATAACATCAAATACAATATCGTTTACTATATTCTAATATATAAACCGTATAATGGAGTAATATCAGCAGTAAAGGACACTATAGAAACTATTTCAGTAATTTATTAAATCTGTAACTTGGTTATCATTGACGGGAGCGAGAGCGCCTAAGATGTCAAGTCTTGAAATTAAACATACTCCGCGCAGTGTTTCGTTTGATTACAGGTAATCCCAGCAATGGCCCGAGAAATCCCTCTCTGGCCATTGCTGGATTAGCTTCTGATTCTTGAACTTTTGCGGAAGTATGTCTCTTCTTACCGTTCAATCAAAGCTATCACCTAAGTACAGCAGCATGACAGCCCTTCGTTTAACCTAGGCCTTCCCTAAAACTTTGGACAGCAGTGAGTAGTGGGATTACCTGTAATCAAACGAAACACTGCGCGGAGGGATTTCTTGGGCCATTGCTTCAGGAATATGGACGTTAAATGCAGGCCTGTATTGCGCTGATATACGAAAGACGAGTTCTGGTTGAATTAAATGTGTAACGTGTGATCTCCGTAAAAAGAGAGCTATCAGGCTTCCTACATAGGGAAATGCACACCCCGCATCGTACACGACACCCACCATCCTGTATATTATCATAAAAATTTCTATTTAAAAAACGGCTGACCAAAAACAAATAATAATAATATCTAATACACAATAACGTGGCCATTTGTCCTACGTTGAATCAGTGAGACAATTAACGTCAGAGGGCCATTTTAAATCTAAAATCAAAATATTCTGTTTCAAAACTGTGATATTCTGTATAACATCAGTAAATATAACTACCAACGTCCCCTTAGAAGAAACTGTTCTTCTATAATAATGCGCTTTAAAAAAATGGCGATATTATTATTGTATATGATCCACAATATTCTAATATCAACATTGGCAATAGTAAATATGAAATCAAATATAATGTAATTTAAAATCTTTTACACCTACCTTTATTCGCTATCCCGAATTTCGATCGATGACACACGTTTACAGGGTACATTTTTTTTTTTTTTTTAAAGCACACTACATCATTGGGGCCAGTAATTTGAGTGCAGTGGAGGGGTCTTTTCTGTCAGATCGAAACCACGACCAGAAGCCAGAGGTGACCGGCCTGCCAGAGCTCGAAGCGTGACATCTAGGTCATACCAACCTCGCAGAATAACTGTTAAAATTATTCCGTTTAAGTACTTACACACTTCATTGTCCACAACTGCACCAATAAACTCTAGTATGTTTGGATCTTTACCAACTACTGTTGCATAAAAATTTACCTTGGCCCTCATAAAGATTTCATCTTCAGACGTATATCCATCTATAATAAAACAATAATACGAAAGAATTTTAACGGCTTAAAATTAATAATGACATAGTATGGGTATTCTAAACTATTGTGTAATAGTTCGATGAAATGGTAAATATTCCTTTTGAAATAAATGAAATGAAATGAAATGGAGTTTAACCTCCTACTCTTTTGCACCTAACCTGGGCTAATGAAAGACGGGCATACGGGAAATTTTGCCTCTTATATCGAATTCCAACTGTCAAGGGATCTTTTACGTGCACGCCAATGTGTATACAGAACCTCGGTTTTTTGTCCCATCGGAATAATAAGACAGCTGTCCATGCCAGGCCCTCCGTTCTGCATCACTGACAACAGGAAACCTCGCCGGAAAATCCAGATGAACTTTCTCGGCCAATGCAGGGATCGAACACTGGACCTCTAGGCCAGCGAGCCAGCGCCTTACCCACATAGCCACGTGATTACACAGTCTGAAATAGGTTAGACAAAGAAACAACAAATGTGTATGTAATGCATATGGCATATTCATAGCACATCCTTCATGCCCAGACGTACAGTATTGTGTTTAAGTGTTCCGTTTTGGACCGGGTTCAAAGAGGCTGTATTTAAAACTCACCTTTAAGCATTTTAGCTACCACTTGTTCCGATCTGCTTCGAATTCTAGCTTGACAAATCTTAGCAAATTTTCCCTCTGTAATAGTTCCCAATAGTGCTAAATGGTCGTGGGGAATTTGCCACGACTGACCTTTCTGGAAATCCATTCCACCATAATAGTATACCTCATCTTCGTCAGCACGGTAAGCGTTGTTCTGTGACGAGAACAGTTACAGTTTAAAGGACAATTATTATACCGGCAGCCGCGACTTACTCTACAAGTAACGGATTACAGCCAAAAACCAAAGACCTTATCTTTCATGGATCTCCAGGGATTACCGATAGTCAATTTGTGCTAATGTATTACACTTATTTTGTTTCTCGATATTTTGGTCATTTCAGGAGGAGATAAAGACTTGGCAAGACGAAATGGGTGGGGAGGGGCAAATAATGCTTTAATCTCCGATCTGATCGTGGTTCTTTAAATCTTTATTAATTATATAATGGACTATTTGTTCACGTAGTTGCCGGTAATAATACATTGTATGTTCACTCACAGGATAAGATGAAGACGGGCTAGCAGTATGTTGATTTGTTGCTGTTGATTTACCAATCATATTTCTAATATACACTGTTCCTCTTTCTTTTCTTCTTTTGGTAAAAGGTTGTTGGTTGGTGAGAAAAAGGACAATCAACACAGCTATGATAATCAGCAAGATCACACCTGCCAAGAAAATCAGCATAGTTATCTTTCTAGAAATCAACAAGGTAACACCTGGAGCCACAAAGGCTCAGTGCGTAAGGCGTTGGCTTGATAACCTTGAGTTTCCGTGCTCCATCCCTGCTGTTTTGCCGGCGTAGTTTTCACATGCCAGTGGTGCAGGGCGAAGGGGCTGGTAAGGGACAACGTATGGTCGACCGATGGGACAAAAAACTTGGGCTCCGTGTACACACTGTCGTGCGCTTAACAGATCCCTTGACATGACATACTTCGATAAAAGAGTAGAAGGTAGCGGAGCTGTGCGTAAATTATTCCCTCATGGCACACTGTATTGCATATGCCCGCCTTCATTTGCTCAGTCGGGACAGAGCAGTAGCACGCTTAACCCTATTTTACTTCATTTCCATTATAGGTCACATCAATCGTTAGATCTGTATGTTATAGAATAATGTTTCTTTCCTACATCGCCTCCAATGCCACCAAATTTACAGAACGAAGGATTCTTTGGATAATAAAAAATTCAAAATAAAAGCTAAGTTGTTACTGTAGGCCATTTGCTATCTTCCTTACATAAACTTATTCCAATTGATACCTTCGTTACCAAGAGATATCGTAATAAACATAACCCTATTGGTAACATCCGTTCATCTGAACTCAAAAAAACAACCTCACATTCATATTGTGGGTAATAAACAAAAATATTTAGACGGAGGAAATAGAATAAAAGTCGAACAGGAGAATCGAAGAAGGCACTGCGTCTAATAAAGCAGAGGTTCTATGTAGGAATTCTTTAATGTTACCCAATGTATTACTTCATATTTACCTATAGATATACCTGCTACAGCACCGCCTGATAAACCCGCTGGTCCTATAGAATAAAAATGAATAAATTAATTGCAATATTTTGTGTATTCTATATAATGTGGCGCAAGACGGAGAGCTTAACAAGGACAGCTGTCTAGTCCTTCGGATGGGACGCCGTGATCCCCTGGCAGTTGGAATTTGATGTAAGAGTAGGCCGTAGCACAGCTGTCCAGACAAAATTATTGCTCTCATAGCACCTTGTGTGGCTGGCTTATGCTCGTCTTCATTAGCCCAGTCGGAACAGAACAATAGGACGCTAAACTCCTTTTTATTTAATTTTTAAATTATATAAAGATATCAGCGTTTTGTTGCAGTCGAGTAGCATAGATCGAAGAAAATACATGTATCAATGCTTTGTAAATACTGAACAGCACTGAACCGTTTACATCACAACTACTATCATGCACCGAGGTGGAGCTAATCTTTACGAAATTGACGATAATATCATGTTCATTCAATGACTCCCCTACACCCCTCCTTCGTGTAATTTGTGGTAAAATAATTTATTGAGTATGGTATGTACACAGGTTTTTCCGATTAAAGCATGCTCGGTAGTAGCTACGACCATTGTCTGTATGCAGGTCCACGTACTACCTTTTCCCAGTGACATCTGGGTGAAATTCCCCAATTTCTACCTAATATTAAAGGGCAGTGTGAAGTTAGCTCGATTTTCGTTTTTCAATATTGGTGAATATCAAAAAACGAGCTACTCGTTTTTCGATATTGGCGAATAACGAAAAACAACTAGCTCGTTATTCGATATTGGCGAATGTTGAAAAACGAGCTACTTGTTTTTCGCCATTCAAACTTGAATCTCAAAAAAGTAGATTTGATAGATGTGTAGCTAAAGAAAGTCTCCAAAACACGTCTGATTAAACCGGTGATCTAAAATGAAATAGATATCAAAAATGTGGATTCCTGAGCAGTAGATACACATAAAAAATGCCATTTCTCCTTGTTTTTTGATATTGGCGAATCTCTAAAAACATGAATCTCATAAAAGCAGACTTGATGGATGTATTACTACAGAATGTCTCCAAAAGACATTTTATTATTAAATACGTTTTCTAAAACGAACTAAAGATGTCATTAATGATGGTGCCTGAGCAGTGGATTCACATAAAAACTGTTCTTTCTCGTTGTTTTTTGATATTGGCGAATCTCGAAAAATGCTCGGGCATTCTCAACTATGATATCTTTAGTTCGTTTTAGATAAATGTGTCATGGAGACATTGTAGATAAACATCCATAAAATCTGCTTTTTGGATATTCAAGTTTGAATATCCAAAAACGAGTGGCTATCGTTTTTCGAGATTCGGCAATATAAAAAAACAAAGAGAAAGATCAGTTTTTATGTGAATCCACTGCTCAGGCATCCTCAATTATGATGCCTTTAGTACGTTTTAGATTACTAAATTAATCCAATATGTCATGGAGAGATTCTGTAGATAAGCATCCATCAAATCTGCTTTTTTGAGATTCAACTTTGAATATCTAAAAACGAGTAGCTCGTTTTTCGAGATTCGCCAATATCAAAAAACAAGGAGAAAGAGCAGTTTTTATATGAATCCACTGCTCAGGCATCCTGAATTATGATATCTTTAGTTCGTTTTAGAAAACGTATTTAATAAAATGTGTTTTGGAGACATTCTACAGATATATCTCCATCAAATCTTCTTTTTTGAGATAAAGTTTTAATGTCGAAAAACAAGTAGCTCGTTTTTCGACATTCGCCTATATCGAAAAACGAGCTAGTTGTGTTTCGTTATTCGCCAATATCGAAAAACGTGTAGCTCGTTTTTCGATATTCACCAATATTGAAAAACAAAAAACGAAAATCGAGCTAACTTCACTCTGCCATATTAAAGATCCTTATTACAGTTTGCACCCTTATGATTGACATCTTCTTTTGCTAAAACCTGAAGCGCGCGGGGGGGGGGGGTCAAATTAAACATTTTGGATTAAAAAATATGAAATGTGTCTGTTTTCTTGTTTTTGTGACCGTTTCACTATAATTCAATATTGTATTTAAACTATATCTAAGGGGTTTACATGTACCATCTTTACGCTAATGTACATCATGTTTGTGAAATTGGCTTATTTTTGTGTAATTAACATAAAATCATTTTAAGTAATAATTACCTAAACACACATCTGAAACCTCTCTTATGTCACTTATCTATAAAATAAAAACAAACAAGCCAACGGTGAGGCTGATGTCCCCAGCCGAAATCCCAAAGTAAATAGATGACACATATTCAGGCCCGTAGCTAGCGCGGGGGGCTGGGCTAGGTGCTCTTTGCCCATTGGAGAAAAATGGACTCGCTCCTAGAAAATGTTGGCGTCCCCGATGGGCGCTGAAGGCTCCCCAAATGCGCGCAAAAGGCGCCCTTCCCATTGAACGCAATACTAGGCCAGCGACCAACGTTCCAATATCAGTATGAGCGTCACCTAGCCGAGTGACATTGGTTGGGCGCCCACGACAAGATTGGCAGGGCGCCCAACTAATGCGAGTTAGTTTTATGGTTGCCTCGACAACCATGTTGTTGTATGAGGCGCCCCCCCCCCAGTCCCAAATGGTGAGGTGCCACATAATAACTCTCACAACACCACAGCTGATGGGACACCCAAAACGGCTTGAGAGGCGACCATAATGACATGATTGTTTGGGCGCCTTATAATAACAATATATGATTGCCATTTAAGATAGTTGGGCGCCCATGACTTGAACAATGGGGCGCCCAAAACGGCATAATTTGTGGGGTGTCTCACCTTGGAGGGGCACCCATATCGCCGAGATTGGTTGGCAACCCACGACGAGATCATGGGCGCCCACAATGCCAGTGAGATTGGTTAGGTGCCCACGAATGGATTGAGCGCCCAAAACGGCGAGATGATCTTCAATATTGAACAAGTGGCACTCTAACCCGATTTCGAACTTTATTTTGTTTCATAAATTATTATAGATACGGTTAAGTCGTATTCCATCCTCCAAATGTTTATAATGTTCATATTAAAATATCATAATACGCCAATATCGCAAATTAAGCCTCAACCTTGAAATTTTCAGTCATTTTCATAGGTGTAAACCCTATTTTCCTAAATTTTCGCGGCGGGGAGCATTATAAAAAATCTGACTTTTCGGGCAGACGGATAAAGTGTAAAACAAAAAATATTATTTCCTCTAGTTGGCAAAATAAAGTCCCTGAAAATAAATAATTTTGAATTGACTATGGATTAAAACGTTTTGTGTTTGTGCCACATTTTTCGGACATCGATTATTAGTGAATGCAACTGCAACTGTCCAATATGATGGTTGGAATTTTCAGATCGGCATAGAGTGGGATTTCGGTTACAAACGATTGGAAACTTTGAAGTTGCTTAACTCATGGGTTCGAATAGCAGAAAAACGCATATGCGGCGGTTAACTTTCTAAAATTTTCTCGAGACCCCCATACCCCGGCCGCGACGATCGATTGGTTGTTTGAGATTCAGGTAAGCCACGTAAGGTACATATTGGACTGCATTAAAGTTGCTGTATTCACGGGCTTGAATAGCAAGAAAACACGTTTGCGTAGGTTAAATTTCCCAAATTTGCTCCCGACAGGTGGTCCCGTGCCATGGAAAGCACCCTAGACTATTCTTCGAAGGCAGGCGTATCCACGGTACCGGCGACGTTGACCGTAAAATGTGGGTACATCGGCTACGGGCCTATATATTAACTAATCGCACATTTATTTTTTCAAAAGCATTGAGCAGTCAAACTATACACTAAGTTTGATTACGCTCTATCATATAGAATCAAGATTATCTTGTCCCAAACCATCGTCCAATGAAATGTCTTAGCTCTGCGTAGCTTTAGTTTGAAATATTAATCACTGAACTCATTCAAGACATTCACTTAATGAACATCTGTATTAAGTTTAAACATCCTACCTCAATTAGTCTAAGCAGAAAATTCTGACCATCACCTTGGTATTAACAAGTATAATCTTGTTAATCAAGAGATGTCTATTTTAATATATTCATCTGTTTATATTAGTAAATGGTGCTTACCTTATAAACTTTCTCCTCAGATCCAACCTTCGCTTGGTTCATAACAGAAAACCGCAACTCTACTGTTACTGAATTGCTTAAACCAGCTAGTGCTATCTGACAATTATCAAAAGACAATTGTGTAGCCAATTGAAAACATTGGTCAAATTTAGCAATACACATACACCGTATCACGTCACCGCATTCCTGGAATGAACGTAAAAATATTTGTTATATTCATATTTCCAATTCATTAATTTTTTCTTACTATCCAAACCAACCAGTGAGAAAAAACCCCATGTCGATTTTACAAATGTATTACTTAGCTACAGTATTTGCAGACAAAAACACACCAATTACCACCGCGGGGAAAAAGTTGTGAGGTAACGGGTTCTATCGCGAAGAAAGGGTTTCGAAGTAACGGTTTCTACCGCGGAGTAACGGTTTCAAAGTAACGGTTTTTTCCGCGAAGAAAAGAGTTCGAAGTAACGGTTACAACCTGGGAGAAACGGTTTCTATCGCGGAGAAATGGTTACCACTGCGGAGAAAAGGGGTTACATTAGTTTTTATTGCGAAACACTGATTCGCAGTATTGCAGGGTGAATCTTCCTCGTAGCTTTTTAAAATAACAGTTGTAATGTACCTAAAATGGGATGAACAGTCAAAATATTTAACAAAGTAATAGACAAATTAGAACCAGTAGTCACAATTTCGACTTACATTACTTAAGCGAAATAAAATGAAATAAATTCATTAATTGCACGAATAATTTACAAAGTTTAGCATTGGTTAATTAACTGTGTAGATCTGTATTCAACGTTGTGCATGCCTAATTTGGAGAGTTCAGATTCCAGGAATTGCTACAGACCTTACGAGACAAAGACAGTGTTTGATTCCCGTACATTATACGTATCTGAATGTTCTTGTTCTAGTATAAATAAAGTTTTTTAAAACTAATATTGTTACAGTAGCTACGAATTCAGTTCGAAAGAGTTTACCGTTTTCGAAGCGCAACCTGTTTGTTGGCGTTACGATCAATCCATTGGAAACTTAAATATAAGCCCATTTTTTATGAAATCGAACATAATCAAATACGTAAATACTGTTATCGATGTTACCGTGTTTATGCTCGACCAAAAAAGCTGTCCAGTTGCGTATTCTGTATTGGTATCTAGTCTAACAGCTCTCCACGAAATAAGAAGTACACCACTATCAGGGTCCCTGGCTGCAGCGGACAGGCTGAAGCAAACAAGACAAACGAGACAGATGTAAACTATTTAATAGACAAATACCGTTTAAAGAGATTGATGCTCTAGAAGATGCAAGTCAAATATCATTCAAACAACTGCAGGCGGTTTTAGGGATGATTAAATACGATATTAACCTCTTATCGGATTGTCATGTTGGGATTCATTGTCACATATAAACTCCGAGGAACTTATCTTAGGCCGACAGCTTTGGAGCAAATTTGAGATGGGTGTGAACAGAACCGACAAAAAACAACAACAGACTACATGTATATAAGCTTACCACAATCTGATTAGTCTTATGTATTAATATGAATTATGCCAGAAAAAGTAAACCTTGTTTAATGGCCGGTGGCCTTCTCTATTACCATGGGTTATACTTTTCCCAGGCTTGTTTTATTACCTGGAGGTCTTATCTGGAGTAATTTCAAAGTCCAACTTTGTTACAACCGGTGGTGTTGAATCAAAATTGACTTGGGTCCAGTCTACCCTTTCTCTTCCGGTGGCATCAATAGCTTTGACATATACAACTACTGTGTCGCCGTTACTAACAGAAATGCTTAATGCATGGGTAGTAGAAATCGGATCTGTTAAAGCGTTCCAAACGTTGGGTTCGGTGGGTTTGTTTTTGCCACCGTTGCTGTCATGATGATGTCCAATCTGAAACTTTGTAATTCCTCGGGTATTTGGAACAGCTTGTTGGGTTCGCCCAGCAATGTTTTTGTATTTTTCATCTATATGTTTTTGCTCTGATAGGTCTTCATCGCGAAATTGGTCTGGGTAGTCAAGGATATTATTCAACAAATGGTTCTGCTCAAGGAACTCGTTAAAGAAGTAGTTTGTCCAATTAACTTTAATAATACCGTCCATGTTTCCCTGCCAGGTGAAGTTAGATTCAGGCGAAGCAGACGCAACTCTCAAGCGTGTATTTGGGTCATCCGATAGCTGAATAGTAGAGTCTGGATCATACAGACAAAATCTTCGAACGTAGACAGAATTATTGGCAGTATCAGCAACTTGTAATATGATAGAATACAGACCGGGTTCAGGTAAAGTGTATTTAGGATAATCTATGTTTTCCGAATGATTAACTTCTGCTATTTTAATTGGGCCAAGTGGAACTGGCTCACGTAGTTCCTCGTCGCCATTTGCTTTGAGCTGAAATATTTCCCACGCATATCGGGCAACACCAGAAAGTGTATCATTCCATCCGTTCCATTTTAAGCTTAGAGTGGGATCCTGAAACAGTTATCATAGAGAAATATTCAAATAACAGAATGCCTAGATCTTTTCAGGATTTATATCGTTGAATATCTAAGGGGATTTGATCGTATGTCATCATTTTGGAGACATAATAATTATGTTTGTAACAGAGAACAATGTTCAAACTTTGGTACAGGTGTTCATGGGTGAATGTCTTGAACACAAAGGTGATGAACATATTTTGTTCAGGTCAGGAAGGGATAAGCATTTCATTGGTCGAGAATTTGGCCACACATTCTAACAAATTACAAAGGTGTGTCAGGCACAGAATCATCGAGATGATTGTCAAAGGGACTACCTGCTGACTGTCCTCGGGTCTTCTCTGTACATTAATGGCCACAGCAATAGTCTGAGAAGGAAGAAAACGTATCACGAATTTATTTTTTAACTTTAATGATAGCTTGCCTTTATTGACGCTTGACATTTTAACAAATGCTAAATGAGCACATTTGTTATTTCTGATTTTTCTAAATGAGTGAGTTGGTATTTTATTGGTAAGAAATATTACTTACTTGTCTGTATTCAGCACCGAATTCCAAAACTTCTTCACCATTACATGTTGGGAAACAATGTGTTGGTTTGTCAAAATCGAATCTGTAAGTTAAAGTTTTGGACATGCTCGTTTGTATGTAGTACTGTTTTCTGTAGTTAGCTCCGCTGTCAATATCTTTCAACTGACGATAACCACCAGCCAGTGCTGTAAATGTGATATTAATTCTGAAAATAAACATACAACAGTTACTTTATATTGTAATATATGTTCAAGAAGAAATAATATTCTTGACTAGTCTTCCATAATGGTCCTACTAATCACCGACAATAGAGACACAATTTATTCATCCTTTTTTCAATTTAAAAATCTTTTCAGTTTTGGATATGAAGTGTGGAATTTACATATCTATGACATATAATTTCTTGTCGGCCAACGTTTGCAATTCCTTGGGCGCTATTGACATGAACTGCGCTTTTCCGTGATTAGTATAGGATCGTGTTGTCAAAATTAAAATTGTCTTTGGAATATCTTTCCTCATCTATCACCTTACGTAAAACTTTGAGCTTTATTGACATTAGAAGGACCACCTGTATGGTAACATTCACACATTATTTTGGTCAGTCTTAAGACAAAGGGCTACAAATGAAATGAAATGAAATGAAATGGGCAGTGGCGCTAAGGCCTACTCTTATATCGAATTCCAATTGCCAAGGGATCTTTTACGTGCAGATGTCATGCAGAGTGCTGTGAGGGAAATTTTGCCCGGGCAGTGGCGCTACGGCCTACTCTTATATCGAGCTCGAACTGCCAAAGGATCTTTTACGTGCACGCCAATGTGTACACGGGACCTCGGTTTTTCGTCCCATCCGAACGACTAGACAGCTGTCCTTGTCAGGCCCTCAGTTCTGTATCACTGACGAGGAAACCACGCCGAAAAAATCGAGATGGACTCTCTCGGCCAATGCAGGGATTGAACACCCGACCTCCAGGCTAGCGAGCCAGCGCCTTACCCACTTAGCCACGTGACCCTCCACAGGGCTACAAAATCGGGTGTTGTATACTATTACATTGTACATTTTCACCGAAAAAGTGTTATTGAAATTTGTATATTTAAGTATTACGCCTACTGTTCTCGTGATAATCAACTAAACAGTATGGTAATTAGAATTGTTTAAGTTGTTGGGGATTAACCACTTTCCGTTATCGTAGTTAATAACGTGTGTCTATAGATTGGGAATATTTAATATTATTTTGTAATACTTACTGTATGTTTACCATTGATATTTTGAGTTACGTTTACTGAATATTTTAGAAACCTGACCAATTTTTCTAGTATTTAATTCCAGACCCGTAGAGTATAGAGACTGATTATTAGCAAAAGCTCGCCCTTATATTAATACGAAGAGAGCTCTCCCGTCAAAAGACAACGCCAAGTAAATCATGTCTTTTCTTATTTTGAGAAAACAAAGAAAAACGTAATGAATGAACATTAAACCTCAGCTAATCCATGATTTGTCTATTGAGTTTTCTGAGGCATACAAGGCAAAGGAAAGAAGTTGCTAGGTTGTCTCATGAGTGTAACTACTTACAAAATCAAAAGATTGTAAGATCTAGTACAACAACAGGAAACACATACCCTAGTAACTACCAATTTGGTCCTAACTCAGTTTTGATTTAAATAAAGTGAGTTTCTAGATTTTGACTTTTGACGGGAGAGCTATATTTATTATCTCCAGAATATCTGATAGCAGTTGACTTTATCTTTCTATTTTTACAATGCAGAAGGGCATTTCAACATATCTTCACGCTCGTCTGGTAAAAATAGATAAAAACTTATGATGTCTACCTGTCCCCCGATTCGGAAAGTAAGATGTTCTTGTGGTTTTTGATAGTACAGTTGAATATACCACTCATAGGTTTGTCTCTATTCACACCAGTATCATCACAAGCAGCTTCATTTGGGAATGGTACAATACGACCACCCACTTTTAATAAAAAACAAAAAATCAAATGACAGTCAAAAAAGTACATTAAATTCTAATCGTGTAACAATTTCTTTTATATTTAAAACCATTTTAATATAATCCTGCTTGATAACAATTTTTTTCTGTTTTGAAAAATATGTAGGATTATCTGCCCACCGTCTGGGTTTTTTTATTTGGGTAACCGGGTCTGCATCCACAAAACCCCAAAACGATACATTGATAGGAAAAATAAACAATTTTACTTTTGAAATGTCAATTCTATAGACCCCAGTGCGCAAATGAACCATTGAAATAAGACTAAACCATATATAAGTCTTGAAATGACCTAGTTTGTGTCAGACGTCTTCTTTGATAAAAAAAAAATTATTTTAAATAAAATGTAATCGAAATAATATATCGTTCCTATTCAATTTTTGCCTAAATTATGATAAAAGTCATAACATTCTTGTTGGGTTAGTCGTTGATGAGTCTTGTGAATTCTGGCATTCATTAAATGACAGACCCTATGATGCAGCGCGCATGCACTAACCATGCGCCCATCCAACCCACCTTCTAACATTGTATGTCTCTGAATATAAAATATCCGAAGAGTCCAGGGAAAGGACGATCTAAGTCACTTTTTTCACGAACCCAAGTTAATGGCTTCATCTGGTAGCAAATTGTATAAGCTTTTTGTGGAACAATCAATTTCATATAAAAATGACCAGATGTAACACAACATTAAGCAGCTGTGATTTATAGCTGTCGTACAATTAGTATATGTATGTGTTACACATGCATTATTTAAGTTAGTTAATTAGTCACTATCTTCTCGTATTATTAGATAATATTATATGATTGTCCGTTTAATGAAGGGTTCTAATATATACGTATTACAACTTGTGAATGGTTGTTAAATACTAATAAGGTTGTGGATAACACCATGGCCTTGTAAATGATCTCAAGTTAGAAGCTTAACAGAGACGATGGAAGACAAGCTTATCGAGAGGCCGCAGACCGGAGGTTGCTCTACAAGACAGAACGAGGGCATGTGACAATGGAAGCAGACGTGAATTTGGACGCTGGTCATTATGACGACAAACTAATATTATGTTCTTGTGTGCTGTATTGGTTGTTAGAGTTATAGATGTATTTGTAATGTCCGTTTCTGCAATGTTATAATAAAGAAGTCCAATCCACAGTTATTATCTGATTATGTTACAACTCAAACATTTGGTGTCCGTGACTGAAGAACCTGTTGGTCGATGTTGAGAAGAAGACAGAATTCGTGTCAATCAACAGTTCAAAAAAAAAAAGAGAATTATGTTACACAGAGTCACATTGAACCAAGGCCCTTCTGAAATGGGCTCCCGGGCAAATACGTGCCCTTTATTTAATCTTAATTTGCTCGAAAAGTTGACGTCAGTTGTACTGGTAATTATGGTTCGTATTAAACATCTTTTTGAAGTTGTAATAAAACCCATGGGCAGTTCATAATATACTCACATTTTATATGGACGGTGTTAAATGATCCACCGATAATACCAAGTTTAACATCAGATATATAATCTGAAGGAACCGGTGGTAAATCTACTGGGTCGTAAAATGCAATCCCTGTATAGTTGAATAAGTTAAATCCCTTCCGATTTGTCCATATTTCCTCCGTATCGGTATCATTATTATATGAAGCGTCCAGCATAACACCCCACTTCTCCATTTGTCTCGTTGTACTAAATTGCGAAATTCGAAGTCGACATTGGTAAATTTCCGGCCTTTGCTTTGGTGAAACCACTGAAAGAAATGTAAGTGAAATTAATTAACAGATACCCAATTAATAAATCGTGAAAATACGCCCAGGGAACAGAAAGTTCTTGAATAATAAATTTGAAAATGAATATGGTTCCTTCCCGCACTGTCACGTGTAAATAACTAGGGTTTGTCCTTCCATGAACCTAATACTTCACACCAAATTTAAAATCAAATCCATTAAAAACCGTAGCCTATATCCATTTCAAAGACTTTCCAGAACAGTGGAGGTAGCTGTTCGGGGCTCTTTAAGGTGGATCAGAAAACACTAATTTAAATCATACAGGAATACAAATATACAAATCAGGTTAGCATCATAATAGAATACTTGTCTACGTCGTGACCTAAACAATATTATTGAAATTTCTCGCTATAAAATATAAAATTTCTCAAGCTTAATTCAGAAAGAGACTTCGGCGCTACTACGTCTTTGTCTGCGTTCTGTGGAAGCAGATGTTAAAGCATCAAGATATTACCACGGCTTAATTCACACTAATATGTCCTCAGGTTGCTTAATTAACATCAAATTATGAAACGACGCCACATAAAGCCTAGACCACAATCCGCCGTATAATATTTAACCCGAGCGTGAGAATTACGCGTCACTTGCGTGTCTTCGGCACGGTACAATTAAATTCAAAATAAAGTGTAATTCCAGATTTAGGTCACACTCAATTCGCTAAAATCCGAACTGCATCCGTATATTTTTCCGAATTGAATCTGGAACAACTATTCCCATTCGGGTTATTCGCAATCAAAATTTGAGTGTGGCGCCCTTGTTTCAGATCAACGGGTTACCGAAACCGAATAAATTTGCACGCATGTTCACAACTACAATATTTTATCGCTTGGAAGGAAACGTATTTTTTCCTATCCAATATTCTGCAACGAAATAAAAATTCATATAGCAAAGACAGATCAGTTGGCCTAACTGAAACATATACTGTGGTAACATAACCAGTTAATAATCCAAATACAAAGATATTGTGTGTTCATATCACGACTGGCCATTCAAGGTCCAGACGTCTTGAGTCCAATATGAACATGAAAACAAAATGTATTGCTTTGCATTATGCATGTTTAGTGCTGAAGGTATTACGAAATGTGTCGCCGGTAGTGACATTGAGAGTGACGTCTATGTACATACTTGTTGATGCATAGCAATAACAAACGCGAACAGAAGAGTAATCATCGACATTGACCTACGATGTTCCGTGGCTAGATGGCGAAGACGCAAGATGCAGCAGAAGATCATGAATACGAATGACGGGCACATCTATCTTGGATAGGAATGATCTTCAATCGTCTGGTTGTTAAGAACATTCAGTTTGGCGCTTTTCAATTTGAATTCAATCCGAATAATCTGTAATGTCACGCACCCTTTTAACCCAAGACAACCATCCGAATTCCAGAGTCAGGTTATCACACGAGAACAGTTAATTATATCATCAATTTGTGTCACAAATAAATAAATATACTTACGAGTCAAACATTCCCTTTCGTTACCTAAATCACGAAATCCATCCGAACAGGTACATTTGCTACCACTTTCAAATTTAGTGCAATTTCCCGGATAGCAAGGCTTCAAATGCGAGCATAATTCTGTAAATTGGGAAATATGAAAAATGATGCCCACTAGATTGTAATGGAGAGAAAAGTGGAGTTTAACGTCCACTCGAGTAGGTCATTTCGGGACTAACATGTGTTTTAATTTTTATGTCAATAATTCGCTTGTGCGTAGGGGTCTTTAACAGTGGGAGGCAACCAGAGTACCCGGAGAAAACCCATGAGGCTGGACAGGCGACCCAACTCCTACAACCGGGGATTGGAAACCGTGCCAGTTAAATCAATGGCAGGCCGTATGATACAGCGCGTGTACGCTAACCATTCGGTCATCCAATCCCCGAGGCTTTCGGGCAAATGCCCTTCTTCAAGTTAAAATAACGCACATTGTGTGAAGTACAAACAGTCTCAGAACACCCCATGTTATCAACAGCCAATTTGTATACCAAGATTCTATAAAGTATCGTTGATGTGTCTAATACCACTAACTTCTAAAGCATTAACAGAAGAATTAACTGCACCACAACAAACGAGAAAATAGGGTCATGTCGAGTTATGGCCCTAGTTACACTTGCGTCGGAATGTCGTCGCCACAGCGTCCTATCTAGCGGGGTTGCAGGAGGTAAATTGCACCTCCAGAAAAGTAAGGCGCCCAAAAAATGGCGCCCCCCCCCCAAACCTCCCCCAAAATTTGACAATCTTTCAATTATAAAATAATACACTTGATTATAATTTATAATCACACAGTGATGCTCTTAAGGCACTAGTCAGTCGGTCGAGGCAACTTTTAGTTAGACTTCGGGGTGTGGGTGTGGTTGAGGGTATTTGGGCAACAACCAAACCCCAACAATCATTCGATGCGTGTTTAAGACATATAAGTATTCGAAGCGCAAATTTACAAAGTTTACACAAAAAAAACTCACTGCCTTCGCAGGTGGGTCCATTACGTGTACCAGTACATGTACATTTATTGGGTAATGTACATGTTCCACCATTTTGACAGTCAGGATTACAGATAGCTACAATAAACAGACATAATATTGAATGGTAACTGTATAATAGTCTTGCTGTAATTAAAAACATGTAATTTCAAACCAATCAAACTGTATCTGAGATTGGGCATGCGCTTCCAAAATCTGTTTTATTATAGTCCCGATCAGGCGAGGGAGGACAGATTTCTAGAATGTCGAGGCCGTTGAGAACATCTGACACAGTTTATCCCACGTAAAACATTGCTTTTTGTTTGATCGTTCAGGTCGGCGTATTGTTTATTGTGTTGTGTGTTTCAGGGGGTTAACGGGACTAACATTAGCAATAAATCAACCCATGTCCAGTTTGTATCGGAGAAAGATATGATCCGGATAGTCCGGTCTATCTGGATATGTTCAATAAATGTGGTGGTTTTATATTCATCCAACAAGCTGTATTATACCATAGAATGTTAAACAGAAGTTGGTAAGAAATGGAATAGTGTAATAATATATTCTAATACGAGTTTGAAATGGTGAATTTATCGATGATTTAAAGTTACGTTACGTGAGTCACAATTTTTTGAGCCGGAAGTACTTTCTTCCCATCCCGGTTGACAGAAATATTGTGTGTAGTAATATGGTACTGTTACCCATCTATAATAACAGCAACTTAAAGAAAACAAATGTAATTATTATTTCATTTCTATCTGGTTTTAGATAATTACTAAAACAATAATAATATTAACAGTAACAAATTAAAATGTCCAGACCTTGTTTACTATCATAACAACTCTAGCAATGGCCATTGAGACTCCAATATTCCCTAAACAGCTATAACTTCTATAACCTAGATTAGAATTACGTAATTGGACTGAAATTGTCAATATATCCATTTTCATTATTTGATTTTAAACTTAAACAAACATGGGGTGGACTGTCAGCTCTTCATCTAAATCTCACATAAGTCATCTTTAACAGTAATAGAAACTTATATTAACATTTTTCGAATGTAATTATTTCAATTTTATCTTGGAGTTAGGAATTTCATCACAAAGCTTGCTAAGATTTTTAGTTTTTTTTTTAACAATTAGTTGTCATTTCGAATTTCAAATGATCCCGCGCTTGTATTCTATTCAATATTGTCCGGTTTGGCACCTAACCAGGGGTGTAGTGGTGTAACACGTGGGCGTTAGATAACATGGTCTGTCATTGGATCATGTGACCTGGTTTAGATTCCCCACTTCTGCGTGACAAGGAGTAGGATCGCCTGTCCAATCTATTGGAATTCTTCCCCCCACCTCCACTGCTACAAGAACCATAAAAACCTTTGATTTTGATGAAACACATTTTCTTTACGGTGACTACGAATTACTACCCTCAGGATGTCGCTACAAAAAGATGCCAGTCATCATTTATCCCCCTAGGCATATGTATACTAAACCAAGCAATATCTGCTTGTCTATGTTCAAGAATTCCTGTAAGGTAATAAATAATTATTATTATAAGCCCAAGCGACACTATTTTGCCTGTACCGTTTTTTAGGACTTCTAATTGTGTCTAATGTTTTGGATTCTTCGTAATTCGTTTTATTTTATTGAGAGAATATTGTACAATATGTCAGTCTCAAAATGATCTAGTTTGTGTCGAATGGACGCAGAAAGGTATTAGTCAGATATTTACCTATGAATATCTATAAATGTAATGAGCAAATTAGACACCTTGTGCCAAAAACATTTTATATTCTAGATTATCTTCGGAGCCCTTATTTTAAGGACAAAATGCTGCATTGCGACCAATATTTAGAATTATAATACCATATGTGTGCCTTCTCGTCCATCTTCTTATCATTCCAGAAATTTATTATAATGTTAAAGGTTGCTATAATTTTTATTATTATTCAGAGAGTATTTTAGTGCCACTGAAAATAGTGGTTTCATACTTAATTGGAAGTAACTCATTTACTAATTAATATCTTTAAGGAGTGAGGTTGTCACTGGTTGCCAATTCCTTGATTAATTATATTTGTTATGTTGTAATAAATATGGCATAATTTTCTTAAAACTCACGCTCTCCACGTTCTGTAAGCACACTGCCATACCCTCCGGTAGGAACATACTGTTCTTGAACCGTAGTTTCTGAAATATAATATACATTGCTGTCTGTGATTGAATGTTGCGGTATAAACGGCTATGTGTTGCTTCTGGTTTGGAAGGGCAAATTACACCACACGTCAGTTTCAACCCACCTTTCATTGAATTATATTTATCATGGCATTGTTTACGTGTATAACCATTTTGTAAACGGTGTATCTTGTGAGACCTGGACGTCTTGAAACGATTAAAATCGTCGAATTTTTATTAATATAATATATTAATATAATATATTAATATACTGCTCATTAGTCCGCGGGTTCACTTGTCAGCGGATCCGCCAATATCTATTATTACCAGTAATGCGATTGATGATCACGTATAAATGCACACCCGTTACGAAGTCTGACAATAATACTAACCCTAACCCAAATGTAAAACACAAACCATGACCGACAATGAAACCACGACAGACAATGAAATGTAATGCACCAACCCTGACAATGATGTTTGCAATGCATCCACACTGACTGAATTGATTGAATTTAACAATATATATGAGACCGGCGGCGCCGCCAGTCGGGCACAGTTTCTCCCATCGTACACTCTATAGAACGTATCCGTCCTCAGTAGCCCACTCGGAACAGAACAGTCGGACTCAAACTCCATTTCATTTCATTTACTTTCCCTACATTTTTGTGCCAACTGTACTATTGAAGATACGTATAAGCTATATATTCAGAGTGTTGTAAATGAAATTTGTTAGGGACAGTGAGATTTCTCCACCGCATTCCAACTCTGATAAGGTCCTATATGTGCAGGCCAATTGGTACACAGAGTCTTGTGTTTAGGTCCCATCTACACAACTAGACACCACGCTGCAAAATCCCAGAGAACTTACTTGACCCAACTCCAGGATCAGTATACATAATCAAACTGTATATTAAGAGGAAGATGGCTGACATCACGACATTGTAACAGCACTATACGACATTTTTACGCGACATTTTTAATGTCGTGTTGTCGGATAAAAATGTCGTAGTGTCTGTTTGAAATGTCCTGATGTCGTTTCTTTTGTGGCGTCGGGTTAAAATGTCGAGATGACTTAAAATAAAAAGATGACCCAGATGGTCCTCTCTCTCAGAATCAGTGGAGAAACTTAGGTTCGCTTTTATGCACCCAAACACCCCTGGACTCCTGGACAATACAGAAGCAAAGCTCTCCATTATCAGACCAGTTAGTATAGTTAATATGCATTACCAGATAGCTAAGTGAGGCCACCTCATGATACCTGTTGGGGAGGTTTGGCAATTCCGAAATCCACAGTGGCCTCTTTATATTTTGGGGTATACTAACTCTAACCTTATTTAGAAGACTGATCTTGGGCCCAATTTACCTTTAACTCTCTTAAAAGGGTTAGGATTAATATTCTCCAAATACAATTAGCATCTCATGGAATATTTAGCCTCGAACATTTAAGCCTCGTGTTCGGTGTATGTAATTCTATTAAATAAATGACATTTAAAATAAACGCCTTATCGTATTATTAGCACAGAGTATTCGTTTCGCCATAAATTCCCTAACAATTCTATATTTGAGCGCAGAATGGTATAAATTAGGCGGAAAATATAGAAACCTCGATCAAAAGCCGTATTAATCCTAAATTTTGTCGTTCGCGATTCTCCGTGTTAGGGAGATTCACGGAAAATGCTATTGTGTTTCCAGTGTGACTACAACACATGTTCAAACAATACAAATTGTAATATTATTATGATCGTTAGATTAACATTGTTTAAAACTTAACTCCAAATGTAATGACCAAGTATATGTCGAGTGGACGTTACCCCTCCCCCCTCTCTCTCTCTCTCTCTCTCTCTCTCTCTCTCGCCTGTCTATACTCGTGGATTTTCTCCGGGTCCTCCGACTTCCTCCCACTGCTCAAGACCCCTATGTACACGCGAGTTATTGGAATGAAATTGAGACATGTTTTAGTCTCCAAACGACCAAGTATATGTCGAGTGGACGTTAACTTCCATCCCCTCTCTCTCTCTCTCTCTCTCTCTCTCTCTCTCACGCACACACACACCCACCCACCCAAACACACCCAATCACACATACTCTCTCTCTCTCTCTCTCTCTCTCTCGTAATGTACACAAAATACAAACCCCTTGCCACGTGAGATAATTAATAGCAGAAAGAGGTGTATTTTCTTGGGTGTCTTCTTCCGTTATTTATGTGTGAAAAAGCATAGAAGCATCCAAACCATACACAATAGAATAACAAGTGCATGTGAATATTATATCTTCCTTTAACTTTTTAAATTATGAAGCATTCGCCGTCTATATTATAAACAAATACTTTAGGGGTTGTGCAAGATATTATATATTTTCTGAATCAATGAACTGTTCTGAGCTGATGCAGACGGTTTTGAAAATAAATAATACTTAGAATAAGGTATCGAGTTATAAACTAGCAGTCGTGGACTATTGAACTGAGAAACTGGAATCTTGATCGCAACAATACCAGTTACCACCAGAATATATACAAGTTTTGCATAGTAAGCCAGAGTCACCCAAACGCCAAGATATAGAAATATGCGGAACAAATCAGTCTGTGTATTATAAATTAAGAACACTGAATAAAGAAATGTTTGATCTTCCATAAAATAAGTGAATGGAATTAATCTATGGTTGAAAAATTGAATTCTGGAAGCGAACTTCATACCCTGCGATTCTGGGAGAGGGGAAATGCTTGGTGACCTTTAACTGCTGCAAATGACTGGAAGTGTTTCACATGTGTTTTAATAATTATGTTTTGAATGTATACGTGATTTGTCAAGTGAGAAGGGCCTTTAAGAAATTGCTATAGTTTAAAATACTGTTGAAATATCATTGCTAAGAAAAGGTTAGATTTCGACACATAAACCGGAGAGGTTATTATCGTTGTTCCTTTTGGAAAGATAATATTTAAATGTACGTTTTTTCTGGTAACATCCTTGTCTATCAACTGACGTATTTTTTTTTATCAAACGACCTTCACTGTACATCATAAGCTTCAATCACACACGAATAATTTTGAACTGAACTAACGCCATTTAAAAACACTGTTGGTTCTACTGTATGTGTTAAATTATTCGTCCTTTGTAAATCGTGTTTAGGTTCATTGGCCAAGCATGAAAACTGCACGACATTTCATATGAAATGACATATTTCATATAATTTACTTGACATTAACATGTCATTAACAGCGTTATTAATTACGAACCCAACTGTTATACATGTATGTACTATGACATACACTACAGACGAGAATATACCTGTTATTTTAGGGGTGTGGCAATATCTATATCGCTGAAATTATGTATTGTCGTAAATAACATCATCCATAGGGTACTTTGATATAAAACAGCTATTCGAACCGAAAGCTTGCTATTACGATGAAAACTTGTACATGTATTAACTATGGGATTTTTAAAAGCTATTTGGATGAAATCTTACATTAAAGATACATAATGGAAAATCAGATAAAGGGCTGATAGATGTTGCTATAATAATTAAAACTAGATAAGATAATACAAAGGGCATTTTCAGAAAGTTTCAGTCAAACTGCTCCACTCCGAACCGAGATATTGGCGATTGAATTTTAGGCCTACCCTCGATCATCATTACTAAAGTCGGTACGATAAAAAAAATTGTCTCGATTATCGATTTGTGAATTAAATCATCAATGAGCGTTCGGCAGCAAATCGGATTCAAATCCAGTGAAAACCCAACACATAAGAATGCATCGAGAGTAGATTAAGGTCTTTTCATATTAATAATTCCCTAATAGTTTATATAACATTTCAGACTTAAAGAACCCGTCTTCATTACCCCAGGTTAGGAGCATAACAGTAGAACGTTAAACCCCATTTCATTTTAGGGCTAAAAAAAGACCCGCGATAGGCAGATTTAGCTTCTGCATAATGTATGTTTAGCTGTGGTATATTTAATCGTTATTAAGATGATAACTGTGGTATTTTTAACTGTGGTATATGAAAACTTGTGTTGACTATGGTATAGTTAACAGTTATTAGGATGAAAACTTCCATAAACTATTGTTATGTTGAATAGTTATAGGGATAAAATCGTATATTAACTATGGTTATAGTGCCGCTAGTTCATCAGGAAACCCGAGACTATTCATACATAAAAGATACATTATGGGAGATTAGATAACGAGTTGGCAGTTCTCACTATAATAGTTAAAAAGTAGCTAATGTAAAGGCATTTTTGCTGAAAATTTCAGTCAAATTGATCCACTATAAACCGATTACAAAGCGATTGAAAGTTCCACTTAGCTTCGATCTAATAGTCTCGGTTATCCATTTAACTTTTAACCATTAATTACGAAGAAAATTTTCCTGCAAATCGAACTACAATCCAGCAAATACCACAGGCTAGCCTTGACATCGGGAGTTGATTATGGTCTGGATAAGTTAATTAATGTCTAATTAATAGTTTTTATAACATTCCAGGGCTACAGAAAGACCTACAATAGGCAGATTTTGCTCTTGCATAATGTATGTTTAATAGACTTTGAGCTTTGCTCTGAAATTTCAGTTCTTTTAAGACAACGAGTAAGGATCGTTTAAATTTAATTTGGCTTAGGGTTTCTTATCCAGCCTTTTATTAGTGACTGTTAAAAAGGACTGGCTTGGATTCGTACCTTGACTGAAGTTTGTTCTAATACAACTAAATGCGTGTTCAATAATTCTAATTTATTTAACTTGTCTTACTCAGTCAGAATATATCTCAGAATGCACCAAATCGAATCTATATTTCCAAATTATCTGGAGCATAATTCAACCGCTTCCCAGTCCCTTTGACCTGACTCGACGGTTCCCGGTTCGACAGACACATCGGTTATGTATCCAAGTTTCATATGGCCAGGAAATTGTCCGATTGTTTCTATTTCTTCTATCTTTTTATTGGACATACCGTTCTGTAATAAAAACGCAAAGTAGAGTGACACCGTACAGTCGAGTTTGTTAAAATATTAAACGTTGAGTAATGTCCCCCCCCCCCCTCTTATAGGGATAGATGTCCCTTGAAAAGACCTGAGCGCAAAATTTGGGTTTTATTTCTATGCTTGTCCAAACCATGAGCTCGCCATCCGCTGCCTGAAAGAAAGCTGACTCGGGACATCTTCTCATACTATTTACGCCATTTAACAGTGCGAGGTTTAGATCATTAATAAATTCTTCTACTCTTATATATTTTCGCCTTTTAGGGGGCAAAAGTCCCCCGTTATCCAGTTGAATATAGCAATTTCAATAATAAATTTAAATATATTTCATTTTACTGTGCCATCCCACAAAGTGATTAGTTGTCCGAGAACCATTTGTGTTGAAGTGATTCCACATAGCCCTTCCATCGCTTTCTACCCATTGTTCAGTAACATAATCTGCAAATTTTAAAATATCATCATCCCCCAAATCAGCTTCTTCTAAGGCATTCTACCAAACCTTGTCTATATCACATAATCTCACAAATGCGAGGGCGGAAGCCCCGACACACAAGTAAACTTACAGCTGGACCGTCTGCGAAAGTTTTCTGTGTTTCGCCAATTTGCTAAGCGAAAATAAAACAGCCAACCTTTCAGGTCGCATTGGAATATTGCAATAGCTGCGTTTTGTGCTGCTATTTCAAATCCGTGAAGATGGTCACAGGGGATAAATAAATATTTCTCTCTGCTGCATTTTGCTTTAAAACTTGAAAAAAGATATGTTTCATTGATTGATGAGTATTGCCTGAATGAAAGGTAGGTGAATAATATTTAAGATACTTGTTAACCGATGACACGTGAACTTAACATATATTTTAATGGGGACATCTCACTGTGCCACCCGCTATTGTTCTAATGGGGGGATTAAAGTTACATTATGGGAGATAAGATAAAGAAATGGCAGTTCTCACTACAATAGTTAAAAACTAGATAGTGTAAAGATAATTTGCTGAAAATTTCAGTCAAATTGATTCACTATTAGCCGAGAAAAAAGCTTTTGAAATATTCATAGCCTCGGTCATCATTACTCAAATCATTAATATAAACAGCATAGTCTCGATTATCCACTTGATTGATTTAATTATCAACCGCCATTAAGCGGCATATACGATTTTAATCTGCCAACATCGAAGGCTAGTCTTGACATAAAGAGTTTATTATGGTCTGAATATGTTAATTAATGTCTAATTGATTATTTAGATAACATCTCAGGCTTAAAGAAAGACCTGTAAAAATCAGATTTTGCTCTTGCATAATGCCATTTTAATCAAGCAAGGGGATTATCGAATACAATGGTGTTAAAAGTATAGTCCGCTTTTTAAAACTACTAGGTTTAGACTGATAAACAACTTTAGTCACAATAAATTACATTAAAGTAACAACAAATACATTTATCAACCATAAATCATAACCCTACTAAATATGATATGACGTCAGTATATTAATTGCACATTTTTACTCCATTTACTCCATTTAACAGTTCGATTTTGGATCATGAATAGATTCTTCTATTCTTTTAAATTTTCATCTTTTAGGGGGCAATCGTCCCCCGTTATCCAATTGAACTATGGTATTTTCAGTACAAGTCTGCTCTTTCAACGCAATGTTAATAAATTTAAATATATTTGGGTGGCTTTTTCCGATCTTCTTCATTTTACTGTGCCAAATTAACTAAATTTTGACCTCCTTGAGAGTTAAAATAATTAAATCTTAACTAGGTGAACAGTACTAATAAGGATATAATCCTTTTCACACCACTACCCTATAACATCAGTTGATTAGATGGCACAATGAGATTAAACCTTTAATGTGCGATATCTTTACGATATAGTATATCTGTGCTGTACGTTACGACTCAGTCGTTTGGGGTTTAACGTGGGGAAATCCCTGATATGTCACATTGTGAGATTGAGCCTATAACTGAACTCTTACAAGATTTACGGGAACATATTGCGACCAGACTATCGGATCTATATATAACCACCAATATTACCGCGGTGTACAAATGATATACAAAGAATCTAAAATAGCCTTACTGTCAAACATATCATGTTCGAGACGACGAAACCATCGATATTAATAACATTAGAAATGTTTCTTGCCAGCTACAATGTATACATTACATAAAAGCTCAAATGGTGTACTTAAGTGTATCCTTAATTTAAGTTACCTTTGTACACAAGCAAGATAGTATTGTACGCAGAATAAAAAAAAACCCAGATTGCTATAACAACCGTGAGATAGTTAAAAGCAGAATGTCGTGTATTTCTTTGGGCGTTTTCTTCTTATATTATTTGTTTGTGAAATAGCATTGGAGCATTCACACAATGTGAATCATATCGTTATTAACGCATGAAACATCCATAGAGTATTATAACCCAATTCTTAGAAGTTGTCGCACATTATATTTTAGTGAATAAAAGGTTAATATAGTATAGTAACATTATCTGGAGGTGAGCGGTAGCGTTTTCGAAAACAAATACAAAACGTTCAATCTCGTTATGGTTGAACTTTGAACAGTCCCCAAACTCCACTAAATACCTTAGTGCCTAGATAACCAAACATTTATACATTGCAAAATAACGGTTCTAAGTAATAGTCACGATTAACAGAGAACGCACTTAAACAGATATTATGTAAGAGGTAAATCTTTGGCCCTAAATGTTATATAACCAACACCATAACCAACCATCTGACCCAACGGGAGGCTGTCATTTCAAGTAGTTTAGAACGGTTCGGCCTTTTACTGATTTAACTTGGAATAGAGAATCGAGGCTAAGAGTTACGGTGGTTACGATCAACGAACACATCTTGTCAAAACTACAACCATTGATAACTTAGCTCAAATTAAAGTAATTTAAATGAAATTTTCAATATATTCATTTTGCATTATCTATTTTTGAATGGCCAGCTATTTATCCAAACCATACATGTCAGTGGAAAAGTTTAGCAATTAGTGGGTAAGACGCTGACTCGCTAGTCTGGAGGTTGGGTATTCGATCCCAGCATTGGCCGAGAAAGTTCATCCGGATTTTCCGTCGTGGTTCTTCCTTGTGATCAGTGATGCAGGACGGAAGATCTGACAAGGACAACTGTCTAGTCGTTCGGATGGGACGGCATGTTATTGGCGGCATAAACCAGAGTCACTGAAATGCTAAGCTATAGAATATACGGATAAAACCAGCTAGTGTATGTCTGATAACATAACATCGTGAAAATGTAATTAGGGCAGAATTTCGTCGACTTTCTCAAAAACACAAATAACTAAATGTTTTCACGTGAAACTTAATTTTTGGGGAACTTTGTCACATTATAAGATAGAAAAAAATATCTTGTCGGCATCTGTTTGATATTCTTATATCTTGAAGACTGCTGGATATCTGTAATAATTACGCTCTTTCTGCAAACTGAAACTTTTTTGATAATTGTTAGCTAATAATTTTAGAACTTGAAGCAAATTGAAAAAAATCAATACATACCCTTTCCAAACTTGTGCCTGTGAGTTACTGACCAGAATTAGGAGACACAATGCAAACAGAAACTGGATAGACGACATGATATCTGCAAATTCTGCTAGCTAAACCTCGAACACTTCTTAATATACACTTCTAACGAGGAAGTATAATGCATTTCCAACACATACTCTATATGGTATTATGTATAGCTTACCTATCCTTTTTCACGTTTAAAGCAATTTATTCACATAATACATGTTATATATTACAGTAAATTCAATATCAGAGATAATAAACATATAATTTATACTTATAAAAAGGCATAATGACATTGGTGATTTAGAAACATTTTATAATTTTATTTTGTTTCCATAGATTTAAGATAAACCATTAACATAATTTATGTACATTATAATAGTTGCCTTTATATATATATATATATAATACATATTAATCTCAAAACTTCTTTCCAACCTCGTGGTCTTTCCCCGGATTCCTCCCACTGCTAAAGACCCCTTCGCGCAAGCGGCTTATTAAAATAAAATTAAACCATATGTTAGTCCCGAAATGACATAGTTTGTGTCGAGTGGGCGTTAAACCCCCAAATCTCTCTCTCTCTCTCTCTCTCTCTCTCTCTCTCTCTCATTATCCTTCAATTGAAAAATGTGAACATGACTTTCTCTCTTTGTAGAATGTAAATACGAAGAACAATGTAAGCAGTAGATACAAATAGGTAGTTCGGTTCAATTCAGTTCATGTGTAATGAAAAGAGCTAAGGTTTGTGAATTGAAATAAATAAAGTGAGGACGGGCACACAGTGTGTTAGTATGATCTTCTTAGTTTTAAAATAATGCTTAATTTGAAGTAATGTACATGTATCTGCTAGACCTGTTTTAAATAACTTTACAGTGTATATGCAATATTTATCATAAAAGATCTGTAGCAACTTGGAATCACCCCACATAGTTTATATGGGGTGATCTTGTTTCGACATTAGAATTAAATACCAAATAGAATACAAACAAATCTAAAATTATCATCAGATAAGGTGGTTCATATCATTTCTGTCAGCATACCTTTAATGAGTGTATAGATAATATTGATATATCTAGACATGAATAAAATAAATGGATAATTGTAGTACTACTGCTACTTTTAGGACTTCTTCTTTGTTAGGACTTCTTCTTTGTTGGAACACTTATCCTGTCTGAGTGTTTCCTTGCGTGGAAACTCGTGTAAGACTATTGTAGAAATTTTGCTTTTTAGATTAGTAGCATTGAATTAATTAATATTGTAAATATGTACTTAAATCAAAATGAGTGAATAAATGACAGTTGGTATATAAAACAGAGTTAGGGGACCAAAATATAGCTGGTTCTATGTGCCATCAACATATTACCAAATTACACGTTTTGGACAGTTACTAATCGCATTATTTGGCATAAGTAACCAATCGTATCAGTAATTACGTCGGTTCAGAGTCACGAATAATAGTCCAAGCTGTGCTTGTTTAGAGGTGTAAATTTTTTCTTCGGATACAATAGACTTCGAATGATTGTTGAGTTTTTTAATATACCGAACCAAAAATAAAAATGTTATACAGTACTGACAGGCCAGTTACTGAACTTAGTAAGAGATCCTAACTAGTGACTGCCTTCAATGTACAATTTTTGTGACATTTAAGGAAAATCAGACAATAGGACAAAAGTAAAATTGATAAATGTTGTAATTAAAACTGACATGTCGATATATGAACAATGCATAAAAGATTAAACAATAACATAAATCAACAAAAACAATAGATTGGATTAACGTCGGTACTCAATGACGGCTTGACAAGTGATGACAGTTTAACGCCAGTTGACTTTAAAGTGGTTGATTTATTAAGAAACATTAAATATATTAGTCATTGGCAGATTATCACACCATTATAATTTCCTCTGTTTTAGAAAGGACGCGTCCCTGCGTCTTAATTTACGATACGAAAGAAATGATAAATTATTTGTTGAATGATGAAAAACACAATAATATTAAATATTGAATTCGTAAAGTTAAACAATCGAGCAAGAGAGAAACAATTTGAGCTGAACACAAATACTGACTGTAGCTAAGATTATCACACTATTATAATTTCCTCTGTATTGTAGTAGGGTGAATTACGGCCCAATAGTAAATGTTTAATACGTCGTGCTAATCCGCACAGTATTACTTAATTTTGATGACCATATTTTAATAGATCTTAATCCACCTTAATTACCCCCGTTTATATCTTTTTCATATTGTCTTATATATCTCATTAATCACATGTCTCCAGTATTCTTTGTTTTACACTTTAAATATATCTTATAAATTGTAATTGACGTCTACGGGCTATAGAATTTTAGTTGCCACCGTGTATTGTTTGTAAACGATAGATTTATAGGATTAATGCCCTAGGCAATGCATGGGTATATATAGACCCAAATGACAGAATTAGGAGAGACCTTGCTACATATAGCGGTATATTAGTGTCAAAATTCTAACATGCCATCGTCTAATTTCTTACTTCTGTTCATGTAATTTCTAACCTCCATTCATGTAAATTCTAACTTCTATTCATGTAATTTATAATTTAAGACAATGTATAACCCAACTTCTTTGTTTGTTCAGTGTAAATTTCAATTCTGTTCCAACTTGTTTCTATTATTTAAACGAAAAATGTCTTTTTAATAGAGGCCTTACATGTTTAGCATCAACATCAACGAATTTAGAATTTATACATTTCTGCCTAGCAACCATCACTATGAAGACGTTTGGTGTCGCCACTGCGTGCTCAATTGGGTGATTGTGCACCTGATCGGGGCCATTATTTGGTATAAACGACCCATTCTTCGTTTGGTTGAAGGTTGGAAGGCGTGCTGAGAGAGACAGAGAGACCGAGAGAGGTCACTTAGTATCGAACTCAGTATCTGTGTAGGCCTATCCATAACATTTATACCCTGTGTTAATATAGACCAACTGCAAATAAATATTAATATTTGGCTCAACCGTAAAAAAAAAATCAAATAAAATTCTCCAAATCCCGTTTAGCTTTTATTTGAAATAGAAAATGAAATGAAATGAAAGAGGGTTTAACGCCCTACTGTTCTGCTCATAACCGGGCTAATGGAGACGGAAAAACGCCATACAGTGTGCTTTACGGAAATATTGCCCGGAGAGCGGATCTACGACCTGAACTTATATCGAAGTCTAACGGTCACGGGATCTTTTACGTGCACGACAACATGTACATGGAACCGTGGGTTTTCATCCCATCGGAACGACAAGACACTAATAAGGGGGAACCACGCCAGAAAATTTCGTTGAACTTTTTTCGACCAATGCAGGGATCGAACTCCCGACCCACAGCCTAGCGAGCCTGCGTCTTACCCACTTAGCCACGGTATTCGAAATAAGGTCTGTCATTGAATAAACTGGCGTGGTTTCGATTTCCCGTTTTTACGTGACATGGAGTAGGGCCGCCTTTCCAACCTCGTGGGTTTTCTTCGGGTCCTCCGGTTTCCTCCCACTGCTAAACACACCTACGCGCAAGCGAATTATTGAAATGCAATTAACGGTGTTAATACCGAAATGACCTGGTTGGTGTCGATTGGATGTTAAATCCCATGTCCCCATCTCTCTTTCCCGATGTTGTTTTCAATTGTAACACTCAGGCAAGCCACTCAATCTGACGAAGGGCGAGTCGTTTGTATCAATAGAATGGTCCCGATCTGGTGCTCAATCACCAAACTGAGCATATGGTGGCGACAACAAACGACATCATAATGATGGTTGCCAGGTTGAAGTATCATAATTCTAAATTTGTTTGCCGTTCATGCTTAACATGTAATACCTCAATGAAGTAGACATTTTTCGCCTCAATAATAGAAATAAGATGAAACAGAATTGATATTTACACTGAACAAAGTTGAATTATACATTGTCTTAATTTAGAAATTACATGAATGGAAGTTAGAAGTTACATGAATGGAGGTTAGAAATTACATGAATAGAAGAAAGAAATTAGACGATAGCATGTTAGAATTTTGACACTAATATACCGCCATAGCAACACACGTGTCTTGGGAGATCAGCTTAAATCACATTCCTAAGAACAGACCTGCATTTGGATATTTGGAGACATAAGTTTATGTCAGTTCCCATACCCATATTGGAGCTTATATTCTAGTAAGCATATAACCAAAATTTATTCTTCATTTAATCAACAACGAGGTTCCAGAAAATACACGAGAAACGCACTTCTACACTTGATGTCCATGGGTACTATATATTAAAGAAATCATGGTAAACGTTTAAGGAAGATTTTCATTAGATTCCGGAGATATTACCATTTGAGCTCCCAGGTCATTGGATATGGGGAGTTCTGTCGACATATTTCCCACATCTAATCAGCGACTGCATAGCACTAGGTAATGTGTTACACTCATCATTGCCGACGTTGAACGCTTCAGTTGTTTTGATTACGTGATCAAGTCGATAAAATCTAATGTCACTACATAGCTTTACCTGATACCCCAAGAATTAGAGCGTGATTTAAGACACAAAAACGCCTATTCATCTTCCTGGTAGAGAGGTACAGAACAGTAGTACGTTACACTCTATATCATCTTCCTGGTCTATTCTGAGTGACAATGCTCCAATTTTTCAAGCGACAACAACGTATTTACTTTTCGATAACGGCGCATGCTTTAGCCGTCGTCTGCTTTGTCATTATTTTTTTCTTAAATTATTATTTCAGTTCACAGATAGTCATAGTCCTTTATTGTCTAGCTGCTTTAGGCGTCGTCTGCTTTGTCATTATTTTTCTTTAAATTATTAAATTTATTGTCTAGCTGCATGTAACTATCGGAGGAAGTGGAGAATTCCGGCTAAAAGGATCCCCTTCACTACAACTTTTCGCAAGTGACTCTCCCCCGTGACTAAAATGTTAATTCTGTAGCTAAGTCTGTATGTAACTCATTATCACCCAAAGTCTTCAACACTTAAAACTCGAATTATTTGTTAATTCAAATCAAGATCGATTGTGTAATCTTATCGGGAAGAGATGAGCCCCTGATATCCAATATTTAAGATAAAATAAACATTGTACCACAATTTGTCTCCGTCTCAATTGTAACAAAGAGTTCAAAAAACGAGGCTAAACATATTCCGAATGCCATGTCAAACAGTGACATCATGTTCTTGTAAGGATAGCACACCCAATAAGTACTATTTAGACTGTAATAACCAGACGCTAAAGATTGCCATTCGATTGAGACTTCTGGAATATTTCGCCAAAAATAATTGATTTGAAATTAGAGTAATAACGGAAACAATTTAATTTAAATCAGTTTATATAAATTCATATTGAATTATTATATGCGTTTTGACCCATTTGTGTCAATTTTTCGGTGCCAAATATTAGCGATTTAGCTCCTTTAATGAGGGGATTTGTGGCGTCATTTCCGCGCGTGAATTCGCTAATTCATGTCTATTTACGTCCTCTGGATACCTCGAAATCATGAATATTCACTAAAATCTGGCAGTAAAGGTATATTCAAAAATTCTTCTTCGATTCTAGACCAAATAGTCAACTTCACTGTTAACTTTTATATGTTGAACAGCTCCAACCTATTCCCAAGTTGTGGGTTTCCCTTGTCAGTGATGCAGACGGAGGGCCTGTAAAGGACAGCTGTCTAGTCGTTCGGGTGGCACGTAAAAAGGGTCCCATGTACAAATTGGCGTGCACGTAAAAGATTCCTTGGCAGTTATGTAAGCTTAATACATATTATACATATGGAGTCAGGCATTTTCATTCCATTTACTATGCAGAAGTGTTTCAGTGTATATTTTCAAGACTTGTGCAGCCTTTTTACTTGTTATGAATGAAATATATCTGTCATTTCATTTGCAAAATGCCATTTTTGTACAGATAAACACCGAAATGTATGGGTGCTATAGTCATTTGTATTCATTAAGAAGAATGATAGTTTAAAAACTCAAATCACTTCAATCTGTGTTACCAGGAAATACTATCTATCCAGTTGTTATATTGTGGTTGGTGAGAATTGTAAATATTTTGACATTAAGTATCTGATATTTCCGTTATATAAACTATAGATAACCATGGATTTCCCTGTGTAGAGCCACACGTTATTTATCAGGGATAGGCGTGTTAAACTCCCCACAGTTTCTCTTTTCCTAGACAAATCCCAGCAATATTGTAAAAGGGTTATCTGTCCGTTCAGTATTTACAAAGGTCTGATCAATTCAAAAATTTAGCAGCATCGAGCATTTTCTGCAGACGATGTAAACTGGATATGGTCAAATCTAGCCAACGATCTTATCTAAGTCGATAGATTATCGACCGCTATGTCGTTTTCAAATGTTAACAAAAAGTTGGAGTACTTGCTCGAATTTTGATCCCAACTTGGCTATTTACCACATTTCACGAATACGGTTAACTATAACTGTATTTTCTTTAATTTGCTGACATTGAGATTACCCGAAAGCAGATAGCCGACATTAACTGTCAAGAAGTAATTCTTTATGCATCTGGCGGTCCTCCAAACATACTATAATGACTGTAATCAGACCACTAAAGTGATCGTATGTTTACTTGCGTGCAAACTCATAATTGCCGTCTTTGGACGCTTCAGCTGTTTTTATTGCGTGATCAAGTCTTTGCACAGTGCAGTTATAAAAAAATCCATTGTCACTGAATAAACACTATTTATCTGCTTTGGCTTGTGGTTGGTATAACAGAGTAAGAAGTCACACCAAATGTCTATGGAAGACCAAACAGCTCTTTATTTAATGTTCTTAATTCTTAATTATTCTTAGACCAACTGTTCTGCTCCGACTGGTCCAGCTAATACAGTGTGCTATGAAGAAAACTTAAAAGGGATCTTTTACGTGCACGGTAACAACCTCGATTTTTCGTCCCATCCGAACGATTATACGATGTCCCTTGCCAGACTGAAGAATTTTTAGAAAATAACCTACTCAAAACACACGGCATGCACGGTTATTACAATAATGAATGCAACGCTTGTTAAAATAATGTCGATATACGTCTTTCTATCAATCTAAAGCGATTTTAGTATAAGTCATCTCCCCTGCAATAATATTTACAATATATAAGTACATTGTTTAGAATGACAACCCATCACTTGTATCCCCGGTTGTCATAATATCCAGGTCAGATGAATTTGGAGAAAGTATTTATTATTGGTTTTGCAAAACTGGTATTTGTATTAGTATATTTGCTGTTCGAGAATTGTTTTTCGTTGTATGGTTCTAATGAAATGCAAATGTAATGTTTTGATTTTCTAAAAAGAAAATATTATCATTATAGTTAATACAATTAATTTTAAACAAAGATACAATTTACAGATCTGAAATGCCAAAGGATTGATTTGTAAACAAATTAATATTAATTTTAAGATTCAAACGTTAATTTTAGTGTGCAAATGTTGAAATACGACTATATGTATTAGTTTTGAACTAAGAAGTAAGAACACTGAATAAAGAGCTATTTGGTCTTCCATAAATTCCATTTCTCTGGTTGATTCTGGTTGTCAATGCTACAATTCGTCTTTCAATTCATCGACTAGGCCAAGCGAAAAATAACGTATTTTCTTTATGATAACCTCGCATGTGGATAGCCGACGTCTGTCATTTCAATGCCATGTTCCTTTATTGTGCAGCTACATGTAACTATTGAAGTAAGTGGCGAATGGGGCATTTATAAATCTGAGTAGGTATTATATCATCTCCATGATATGAAGCACTTATCACTTTATTTAACCACAGTGTATAATTCAAAATTGGAATTATGATCACCAAGTGTCTCACAGACATGATTACTAACACAATTTAACTTCAGTAAATTTGGAAATATTGGGTTATTATTTGCTTGCTTTGCTTGATACATGGAGGCAACTGGGACAACCAAGCATTGGCAGGGTATTTGGAGTACATTTTCCGCGATACAACTCACTATTTTTGTAAAAAAAAAATCAAACAATGTGCACATTTTGCAACAATATGTTGTAGTATTGTGTAGTATGTGGTGATATTGAGCGGTATTGGGTAGTATTAAGCAGTATTGTGAAATCATTTCGCCGCTAAAGAACTTTGAGTCTCGTCCAATTGTTCCCCGCCCTGCAGTTACACTGTGTGACAACGTACATAAAACGAGAATGGACATACAACGAAGGAGACTTCCGTTGCCATACGTTGTTCTAAAAGATCCCAATAGGTTCTCGATAAGTTCTACTTGCTTTGCATACGTGTCTGTAGTTGTCCGCCAATTCTGCAATACGCTCGGACAAAATGGGATATAAAAAATGAGCTGTTTCCTCACTGGTTCATCATTTAACTTCTATCAATTCAAATACCCAAATCAGAAAAAGGTAGACTTTTGCAGTTGACCAACCCTCTTTTAAATGATGTCGTTTGCTTACATTAATATCAATTTCTATACAAGATCTCACATGACTTGAAAAGAGCAATAGAAACTGCCATAAATTAGTTTTGCGCTACATTGAAAAAAATCTTGCGTTGGATTTCAGCACTAGGACTTGGGTTAAAACTAATTTACACGAGCTTGTGAAACTCTTGTTTTGTATTGTATAACACAAGTAATGTAAACCCTCTTTTTAAAGCAGTCATTGATGTTATGTGGATCTTCCCAATCTCCCAGGTTAAGAATTTACCATGTACTCCACTGGTAAAAAGGGTAACAATTTCATTTCCTTTTTTATTTTTTTTAACAATGCCCAATAATTGTACAATATTGTCCATGCGCATCCTTGGTTGATCAAATTATTAAATGACTGTTCGATCTTGATATAGTACCATATACCAATTTTAAACAGTTATATTTTCCCTTTGTGAAGTCAATGAGGGAAACAACGTATTTTTTATAGGTTAAAGACAGCAGTAAATCACAGGGTGATAGTATAGAGCAGATGACCTCGTTTGGCGGCGTTCCAAACATACATCATGTGTGTCCTCGATTAGGCAAAACTACATGTAGTAGCACAAGGACCCGATCGGTCGCATATCCCCAATTATTTGCAACTCTTAAGTATAACTGATTTGAAGTTTGAATTATTAATTCTGTAAGACAACAGGCCATTTACAAATAACTACTTTTCTCTTCATAAAGGAAAAGCATGAATAATTTTCCCAATTCCCCTAGTTTTAATGTAGGTCTATATAGCTGACATGTCCGAATTCACATTTCATTTTAAAGCAATTAGGCAGCACTAAAACTTATAGACTAATTATTAACACTAAAGTAGGCATGACACCTCCCAGTGTATCGCAGCATACTTCAAAAGAAATACGCCAAGTGCCAAGTTGATTCATTCAGAATTGCAGTCTGTAGGGAATAAACACAAAAGTTGGGCGTTGTTTTGCCGCTGGGGGTCGGAGATGGAACAATGTAAAGATAGGCTGGCACTGCCAGGCAGGATACGCCCACATTTTCGAGAGATGGATAGAGAACAAGCAATACCGAAAGTGATTTTCCTACATCATTAAGTCCTGTATTTCATATTGTATTGGGAGCAGCCATTTTGTTGGTCAGTTCCAGTCTGATATTCATGAAATTCGAAGCCGACAATGTTTATTGTGTGACGGTACACAACCTAGAAATGTGACTTTTCGTCAAAATCGGATAAGAATTGTGACCTGTAGAGAGTCCACAACCACGATATACCATATTAAATTTTTACACTATTCGCGTACAAACGGCGACCATTTCGTAGGTCAATTTTGGTACCATTTTCACGAAATTCGAACTCAACCTTCCTTACGGTGCAACAGTAATATTATAATCAGAGTTTTTTTTTTAAAATCGGATAATAATTGTTCGAGAGATAGATAGAGAACAAGCACTACCGAAAGTGATTTTTCCTACAATCAAAGGCCATAATGCATTAAGTTACAATTTGATATGCGCAAATATCGAAAAGAATAAAGATCTTTAGGTTATAAACATGCATTTCAGGTTTCATCAAAATCGAATTAAAATTGTGACCTCTACAGGGTCCACAACTTTGATATACCATATTTTTACACTATTCGCGTACAAACGGCGGCCATTTTGTCTGGCAATTATGGTCCGATTTTCTCTAAATACGAACTCAACCTTCCGTAGGGTGTAACGGTGACAGAGTCAAGCTTTTTTTTGAAATCGGATAATAGTTGTGACCTCCAGAGGGACCATAGGCGATTTTTCGGACAATCAGGGGCCATAATTCAGGAAGTTACGATCCTATATGCGCAGATAACGAAAGTGGACCAAGATCTTTGGGTTATAACCATGCATATCAAGTTTCATCAAAATCGAATTAAAATTGTGACCTATACAGGGTCCACAACCATGATATACCACTTTTAAACAGTATTCGCGTACAAACGGCGGCCATTTTGTCTGTCAATTTTGGTCCGATTTTCCCGAAATTCGAACTCAAGCCTTCCTTAAGGTGTAGCGGTGATATAATCAAACGTTTTTTTTTTTAAATCGGATAATTATTGTGACCTCCAGAGGGACCACAAGCTAAAAAGGGTGATTTTTCGGACAATCAGGGGCCATAATTCAGGAAATTACGTTCCGATAGGCGCAAATATCGAAAGGAACCAAGATCTTTGGGTTATAAACATGCATGTCAAGTTTCATCAAAATCGGTTCAAAATTGTGAACTCTATAGGGTCCACAAGCTAAAAACGTGATTTTTCGTACAATCAGGGGCCATAATCCATGAAGATTTGATCCGATACATGCCAATATCGAAAGCAGCTGAGATCTTTTGGGGATAAACCTATATTTCAATCGGGTAAGAATTGTGACCTGTAGAGAGTCCAAAAACAATTGTGGACGGACGTCCGGACGGACAGTTGCGACGACATAATACGTCCACATGAAAATGTGGGCGTATAAAAATGGAAAGTTTTACAAACAAATAAATACAAAACATGGGCGTAACTCTGACTGGGTTCGAGCATTCATCAAAGACAATCGGGATCATCCTTAGAATTACTCTAATAGAGTATAAGGAATGAGTATGTACATTAAAGTTTTAAGACGATTAGTTAATTAAGAATTGCTGCCCGTAGTCGACACACCCACTCCCACAAACTGGGTCATTTATGGACAACATACGGTTCAATTTTAGTATAAAAATTCGCTCTCGCGTAGGGGAGTATCCCTGCACAGATACTGCTGATACCTGTTTGCTGTCATTGCAGTAATGTGGTCGTTGTTATTCATAGTTCGCTTTGGTTCGTAATGAATGCAGATATTAAAGGAATTCGAAAGAAGAGCATATGGATTATTTGAAATTCACACATTGATCGCACCACACGCTCAAACTACTAGTAGGAAAAGTAAAATATTATTTATTGGTGATATCATATTAACAATCTAAATTATTGAGGTAAATATTTACACCATGAATTATTCAAAATTCGACTGTTTTAATGCCAATTATGTTATTCGGAAATTATCCAAAATATAACATCTAAATAGTATTAATGCCCTTCAAAATTAAAAACACAAGTGTTGACAAGTGTTTTAGACAGTAATTGAGACACAAATGGTAGTTGGATTATTAGATAATCTTTGATGGATACAAAATAAATATGAGTCAAACCACGACATAAAGAAGCCTTACCTTTTACAAGTCGCGATAATGATTTATTTTTTGTTATAAAAGTACAAAAGGTCAATATTAGATTTAATAATGAAAGTCTCTGTATATACACTTGCATTATACTATCTACATGAACAAATTTACAATAACATCACTACAAATTATTATCCTTATCAAATAGTATCAATAAAAATTGGGCGCTCTTTTTGGAGGGATTATTCACCTCCATTACTCGAAACCTTTGCTTTTCTTCTAATTCAATCATTACGTAGCAACTTCAACGATAATATTGTTTATGCGTGTTATAACAATAAGCATGGTGAACGTTAAATTAAATTAGTAATTCTCTAAAAACCTTGAAAATAAAAATGAGGTAAGATAAAAACTTTAATTACACGAACCATGAACGAACTACATGTATATAGAGAAGTGATTCCCAACATGTGGTAAACGTACCACCATTGGTACGCAAGGGTCGCCCAGGTGGTACGCGAGCACTTTCGGGGTCATGAACGATTTTTTGTTATTTTTTTACTTCACTGAAAAGTTTACTGCCTCACCACACAAGCTGGTGGAGAAGAAGCAGATACAGCTCTCGCGTTGATTTGAGTTTTTTCTAGTTCATTTGCGTGTTCTACTTGTAAAATTATATTTGATCGAATGGAGTTTCTCTGGAACCAGGTGGTACGCGCAACTGTGCGGGACGTCCAAGTGGTACGCTATCACAAAAAGGTTGGGAACCACTGATATTGAGCATTTTTTTTACCACAGTGACACACACATAGAGCATTTTTACAATAGTACCACACAAATTGTTAATGTAATGTACTCGTATGAATAAAAAATAAGGCGCCTTTTTAAAAAAAAGGGGGTAATTCATTTGTAATGATAAAGAATGTTATCACGGAATGTCTTGGAAATATGTCCCCTCAATGTCTTAGAAATATGTCTCCCTGCATCGTTTGTTTGTGCTTTCCTCCCATTAGAACGTCTTCACATAATAGGTTCTGTAAATAAGCAATTTTACAACTCTTACTAACTGTAGTCTGTCTGATATCATGTGAACATTTAAATGTTATTGTAAATCATAATGATTTAAATATAAATATTAAAGCTTTATCAAAAATCACACTGACTCAAATTATGAAACAATATCACAATATTTCTAATATGAGAATGTAACGAAAACAATTACCAAATAGTTTTCGAAATCATTTGAATAGAAAATAGAATTATTAAACACATAGCTGGTGCAAATATTATGTGCATGGTCGTGACTACAAATTAGAATAATAAGGTCTTTGAATACTAAATGTTATTCGTCTCAAACTATATTAATAGTGAAGACCATAGAAACTATTCGTAATAGAGAAATACAAGCCCCGCGTCAATCCCAAAATAAATAGATACGGGTTAAATAACTCAACTTGTATCTTTTTTAGTAAAGCATCGAAAATTCAAGTTGAATATCAGCTGTACCTCATGATCTAACTATAGTCACGGTTTTAACGTAGTTAAATCTTCCACCAAATTTCACCACACAATTAGAATCAAATGGATCGTGCCCCAAAGCATCAATCATTGGAATTGCTTATCTCATAACATAGGCATCAAGTTTGAACCTTCTACCTTGGATGAAAGCATGGTTATTGTGTTCCAGGGTCTTGACCAATCAAATCAATTATTTTCATCGTCTCATTTTGTCAAGGTTTTGATTTAATGAAAGTAAACTCCGATTTTCAACATTTTGAAGCAACAAGAATTACATTAATTAACAGTTGTTTGTCAATAGTGCCCAAAGTATTGCAAAGTGTTTAATAAGGAAAGATATTGTACACATCATATCGAAACTTAAATGATTTCATCAGAAAATGCTTACCCAATATAAGCTCTATAAACCACTCTGCTAAAATTTCAGTTATCCATAATTTTGTAACAACAAAACACATACTTATGGAAAACAGCTACTGTGTATTTTAGGCTAATTTGCCTGATAACTTTGAGACAATATTCTACGAAATACACAATAGCTGTTTTCCACAAGTATGTGTTTTGTTATTACTCTGCCCAGTTACTAAATGCCATTTAAAGATCATAATTTTGTAATTGTTTCATTTGAATTGTTTCATTTGAAGTCTGGTTATGATATACATAACTTGCATATACATAACATATCTTTTTGATTGCCCTGGTCAATCTTTGCAATCTTTGCGACTCTTGTCGCTGATTATTAGTCAGCTGGATTGATTTCGATGATTAAGATGTTCTTCTTCTAAGGCAAATATGAACAATTTGATTGGTTCAGTCTCAGTTAAGGCATCCACCTAATAAATACCTCGACCAAGTCTAGACCAACCAAACTGGTGTCTCTGCTAAACATAAACAGAAAATGCTCATCGTAGGACTTGGTGTATCAATCAGAATCAAAGTTATCCAGACTCAAAGTCCCGATCAATTAAGCCGATAAACCTTAGCAGAAAATGTTCATTAGTTATTATGTCCCAAGAATGTGATCGACAGACAGACAAACAGGCGTTTTAAAGGTAAAAATACTTTGTGTGTTTAGTTACATGTTAAGAATAAGACGGTGTAGTATTAGATTGATTGGTTGCTGTTGATTTACCAGTCATATTTCTAATATACACTGATCCTCTTTCTTTTCTGCTTTTGGTAAAAGGTTGTAGGTTGGTGAGAAACAGGAAAATCAGAAAAGCTATGGCAATTATCAATATCACTCCTGAAAAAATTTAGTTAAAAGTGCAGGTTATGCACAATCACAGAACAGTGGTTGAATTCAAGAAATCTCAGTATAATACGAATTGTAAAAAGGGTGGGATGCATTCACTGGTGATTGGTTTGCACATACATGTTTGGCTGTACTATATCATAAACAGCGATTGTGCTTTGGAAAATGTGACTGGTATATCCTGATCGATCCCATTCTGCTGTTTTATCAATGAAACCACCCAAATGTCGTCTACTTCTTCTGCACTGTTTCCATCGATATTATTATTTACATGTAGTGACTTGGTTTTTTAGTTTTTATCAACAGATCAGTACCCTTGGCAACACCTAATCGCTGACTCTTTACTCTTATCCCAAGCCACCATTTTATGGAACGACCCATTTATTCTTTGAATTTTGCTGGCAATCTCCTGTCCAGATAAACGTGTATAACCCAGACCCGTGTGCAGTGACAACGTCTTACTATAATTTGGTTTGGGTTGGTTTCTTATAGATCTCAAGCAGTCTACGGGTATTGCCGGAATTTTATTACATCCTACAAAGGTTATAAACGGTTTCGCATAATCGCGTTTTTCAGGTGGAAGGCGAGTGCTCTAAAAGCGTTAGTCAGTCCACTGTTTGAGTGGTCATACCTAGACGAATTATCATTTGAGGTGAAATTATACACAAGCTATTTCCGCACTTAATGATATCAGATGTATAATCCATTACGAATTTCACCCCACCCACTCCCCTGCATGATACTGACGTATATATCAATGATTTGGTTTCTCACATTTCTATCATTTGACACTCCTCCGTTCACCTGAACTCTAAAGAGGAAAAGAGTGTCTTCTAAACAAGTTGTACACTCACATTTCAGGTAACTCTGTATTCAACTAAATAATTTATGCAGCGGACTAAGCAAAATGTATGGTTATTAAAATTTAATGAATTTATTCATATCTACCTATGATTATACCGGCTATGGCACCACCTGATAATCCAGCTGCAGCTATAATAATATAATAAAATAAAAGTTGCATTTAGATATGTTTGTTAAGCTATATATATTAATTACTGATACCAGATTCGTCTCAATCGGTTAACAATTACATACCTTTTCACATCCGGCAAAAAAGTACACAACAATAAATGAATTTATACTGCACTAATTAGATAAGGTTTTCTACTCACCTGGACCTGCAATAAAATAATAATAATTTTTATTAGAAAATTGTATTTTTAAAACAAAATTATGGCTACAAAGTTGGGTCATAAACCTTAACTGCCAAAATAAATTGAGAAACAAGTATTATGATGACAAAGAATACGTATTTTAAAGATGACCTTGGTCCACTTTTATAAATATCATTTAGATGAATATGTACGGTAATCAAATACAGCGGGTTTAGACGTCCGTGTTGATGGTGGAGTGCGAGACATTCATTTCAATGAAATCGTCATGCGAGTCCAATATTTCATCTAGTAGAAATAATGCAGGCTTTTCCATTTATCTTTAAATTTCTAAATGCATCTTTAACATTTCTTACCCGCACACACATAATTCCATCTAAATTTCCCTGCCAGTTGTTATTTTCGCATTTTTACTGCAACGAAACTGATGTATGTCCATTTTGTAGGACTAAGTTAAACTATTTTAAGTGTTTGGTAGCGTTACCCCTTGATCAGACATCGCGATAGTACAGAAAGTATCAATTTAAAAAAAGAATGGCAAATAACGAAAACGAATGTCGAATAACGTAAACGATTGGCGAGTAACTCCTTGCCATTCGCATGGCGAATATCCTCTTTTAAGAACCTTGCCCGCAATGCGAGAGTAGCCAGAAATTAAGAACCAACTATTAATTAGTGGTACTACATTCGTGTGGTTTAGCTTTGTTAAATTGACAACAATGTTTGAATTTGCGCAAATGTATATGTTATATAAATCACATAAATCTTTTTAATTCCTATAAATATTTTATTTTACTTACTTCTGATATAAACAATATTTCTACACATTTTGCTTTTATTTTTGTGTAAATATATGCCTCTGTGACTTTTAAGTAAATAAATGATTAAACTGCACAAGTAATTGAAAATGGAGTTATTTCCCTTTAACCCACTAATACAACCTCCAAGGGAGTTTTGTCTTATCAACACAATATTAAGGTAATTTAAAGACTGTCTGAAAACTGCGTGGAGGAGTGGGATAAGGGGAGGGGGTTCAACCGAACAACTGTGTCACCCCTGACAAGTGCATTGTTATGGGATTGGATTAACGGCTTTTTTCCGGCACCGACCGGGCTAAAGGGCACCAGCACACGTCGTGTGTTTTAACTTTAAAGGGATCTTTTACACCCACTCTACTCAATGTCAATCGAAAAATTTCTCGACCAACACCGGATTCTATTTAGGGTTTCTTGAGCCAGTCCCCTACTCGCTTAGCTTCCGTGACTTCCACTCCCTTGAAATTCGATGCGAGCTTTTTTTTTTTTTTATCTATAGTGCCATTTGTTTCGTTTCTTGACTAGATGTTATATAGTTCATATTGATTTTCTAAATCAAATGTATATACTTGATCTGAAACTAGAATTATTCACCCAGGTCCTGCATGTATCGAATAGCTTAACAAGAAGCATGCGGTTAAATCTCAAATTAAAGGGACAATCCCGATAAGAACAGAGTCTCAAAAATTAAAGTCCGAGTATTTATGAATTTTATGGACCAAAATATAGTGGCATGGTGTATTTACCTTGTTTCAAAATTTCAGCTCAAAATATTGGGTCGTTTTGACGTTAACGTCAACACTGTTTATCCGGACACGTAACCCTTTTAAGATTTCGGGTCAATTTTTTCATTGGGTGACTTGCTAATCGATTCTCGTTTCTTGAGAGGTCTATACAGTGAATGACCCATGTACTGTACTTGATAACAAAAGGTAAATTTTACCTACATATCATTTTTATAGAAAAAAGTCTGATGAAGACGGTCAGGTTTAAGTTATTTACAAGCATATCACAAATATCGGGTTAGTTGGTCGGCCTTAGGTAATGGGTTTTAAGGGATTTTAACACAAAATTAAGCAGTTTTATTCCCCCAAAAGTTATCGGGATTGGGCCTTTAAAGATACATTATAATGCAAGAGCTAAATCCGACTAATACATGCCTTTCTTTTGGCTAAATTATTATTTAGACATAAACTGACATTACAAACCTATAACCAACTGTCTTGATAATCGGATTGTCGAGATTTAAATGGATTTAAACATCTGTGAGAAAATGGACATTCGAGGCTATGTCTCGCTTGTCATTGATCAAGTACCGTTTCTGCTATAAATAAATGAAATTTTCAATATATTTTTGAACTATTATAGCAAGAACGTCCAGCTCGTTATCTAACTTGTACATAGTGCATCTTTAAAGCAATTCTGTTCCCATGTGATGATATGGTGAAGATATTTCAAGAATAATTGGGTGTGATGGGAATGCCGGGGTTTTGTAAGATGAAATACACAGTAAATGGATATGATGTTTAGGTGACGCTATTTAAAGAGTATTGGTGGATTTAAAAACGTCATTGTCTGTGATATCAACTGTGAAAGCGGACGTAAGCTATTTCACACACATTTAAAAACGTCGATTCTATATGAATAGTATCTTACATATTGCTGCTCTAGGGACGGACAAATATTGGTCAGCAATTCTTTACAAAATTACATAGGGGCATGCGCTAAAATGGGCCCAACGAGATTTTGTGAATTTGTTCCGGCCTTGAAATTGGCACTAAAGCGTTTGACACCCAGACAGTATACTCAAGATTTCCAGTCCCTAATCTGCACCTAGATCGAGTATAGCTAAAGATGACTTTAGACAGTTCAAACTGCAATGTTTCTTTCGATTCTCTCTATCTTTTTTACGATAAAAAATAAATTGTCACCCACTCAACATGGAGTCTAGAGAGAAATGTGGTTTAACGTCCACTCGACACAAACTAGGTCATTTCGGGACTAACATATGGTTTAATTTTATTTTAATAATTCGCTTGCGCGTAGGGGTCTTTAGCAATTGGAGGAAACCGGAGAGCCCGGAGGAAACCCACGAGGTTGAGAAGGCGCTCCTATCTCCATGCCACATACGCTCACACCAGGGATCGAAACCACAGCCGCAAGCCAGAGGTGACCGGCCAGCTAGGGGTCGAAGTGCGGCACTATAGACCACTAGCCCCCCCCCCCCCACACACACACACACACACACACAACATGGAGTTTATCCCATAGGAGTTACCTTGGCCTTCAGGACATGGCAATGACACAAACTGCCCCATCGCTATTGACTATTGGTGTCATCAATGTGCTAAATGCATCACATATCAATGAAGCGCAAAACAAAATTTGTAGTAACCATTCAATGTACACGTATATGTTGTTAGTTAGTTATTTATTGGTTATAGGGTTCTATTAACAATAATTCAAAAATATAAAGTAGTGATCCAAATACATAAGTGGTCCAGGTAAGTGTATTAAACGGGCGTAACAACACACATATTTCTGTACATACCTAACAAAAAGAAAAAACACTCAGCTTCTGAATTATTCTTGATATATGCACAATGTTTCGTCTATGGCGGGGGAAAGCGGCAAAAACCTAATGCTATGTAGAAATGTCTAATTCAAAACACACATGTAACATAATGCCATACCAAATACCTAAAACGTCTAATGCAAAAAACAAAATACAAGAAACCTCTAATACAAAATACCTCATACGTCTACTGCAAAAGACAAAATACAAGAAACCTCTAATACAAAATACATATAACCTCTTATGCACAATTGATTTTACAATCTGAAACATCTACCATAAGCATTAGATGACATATCTCGTTGTCATTACTTACATTTCTCCACTGAATTATCTTTATTTAGGTCAATGTCAAGGTCACCGAACACAACTTGGCGACCTAATCGGCTAGCGAGCTATTCGACCGATCCAGCTGGCAACCTGTTCGTTGGCAACCTATTCAGAATTAAGACAACAGTCGCCCAAACTCATCTATTTTTAACAACCAATAAAATCCAACGTTACGTCTATCAAATGAAAGTAGAATAATGTATTATTTTTATCAATTCCTTTAGCTCAGAATAGAGATGCAATTTCGCATTATCGTACAAAATTCTAGACATCCAACTAAATATATTCCGAAAGGTAATTAAATAGACTTTCTAAGTATTATCAGTAAAAATTGGCACATTCATATTAAAGGGGTGCACTCTCTTCCTAAACATGACCAATTTTTTAAAAATTTTAAAGGGAAAAACTGTTAATATCCCGTGTCAAAATTCGGACCATCGTACAAAATTCTGATGATCCAACTAAATATATTCTAAAAGGTAATTGAATAAGCTTTCCAAATATTATTAGTAAAAGTTGGCACAATCATATTAAAAGGGTGCGCTCTCAACCTGAACATAGCCAATTTTTCAATATTCTATATGTAAAAATAGACCGGTATTTTTTTCGAAGTCCGAAAGTGCCAACTGTTACTAATAATATTTGGAAAGCTTATTCAATTACCTTTTAGAATATATTTAGTTGGATCATCAGAATTTTGTACGATGGTCCGAATTTTGACATGGGATATTAACAGTTTTTCCCTTTAAAATTTTAAAAAAAATTGGTCATGTTTAGGAAGAGAGTGCACCCCTTTAATATGAATGTGCCAATTTTTACTGATAATACTTAGAAAGCCTATTTAATTACCTTTCGGAATATATTTAGTTGGATGTCTAGAATTTTGTACGATAATGCGAAATTACATCTCTATTCTGAGCTAAAGGAATTGATAAAAATAATATATTATTCTACTTTCATTTGATAGACGTAACGTTGGATTTTATTGGTTGTTAAAAATAGATGAGTTTGGGCGACTGTTGTCTTAATTCTGAATAGGTTGCTAACGAACAGGTTGCCAGCTGGATCGGTCGAATAGCTCGCTAGCCGATTAGGTCGCCAAGTTGTGTTCGGTGACCTTGACATTGACCTAAATAAAGATAATTCAGTGGAGAAATGTAAGTAATGACAACGAGATATGTCATCTAATGCTTATGGTAGATGTTTCAGATTGTAAAATCAATTGTGCATAAGAGGTTATATGTATTTTGTATTAGAGGTTTCTTGTATTTTGTCTTTTGCAATAGACGTATGAGGTATTTTGTATTAGAGGTTTCTTGTATTTTGTTTTTTGCATTAGACGTTTTAGGTATTTGGTATGGCATTATGTTACATGTGTGTTTTGAATTAGACATTTCTACATAGCATTAGGTTTTTGCCGCTTTCCCCCGCCATATTCGTCACGTGAACACGACGACTGATGAAAATAAAACATAAACAAAATGTAATGGTTAATGTACAAATATTATGTTCATTTATAAATTATTTAAATTCGGCTGATTCTAATTTAGTTATTTTATTTAATGGAACTTATCCAAAATAAACCCCTAACAAGGCATTATCTCCAAGAAAATAAATGTATTGAATTTTAAACAACGTAATATTTAAAATCATCAAAGCAATCCCCACGTTGGCTTCGGCATGGACCAACGTTCGCCTTACCCGTGTAGTACTACTAAAACATTTTAACAACTCGTAATCTAAAACGAAATAAGGTTTAACGTCCTACTGTTCAGCTAGAACAGGGCAATAATAAAGACAGGCATAAACCATACAGTGTGCTATGAGGTAAATTTTGCTCGGATACCAGCGCTACAGCCTACTGTCAGGGGATCTTTTACGTGCACGCCAATGTGTACACGGCTCCTGGGTTTTTCGTCCCACCACTGGCAAAGAGGAACCAAGCCGGAAAAACCCGATAACCTTTCTCGACTAACGCAGGGATCGAACACGGGACTTCGAGGTTAGGAAGCCTATGTCTTACTGATCCAGTGGCTTCTTGTTAGATTAAAACAGTAAGTCACGCAGTCTCCCTGTTAGATTAAAACTAGATAAAAATTGTGGTTAGATGGTTAGATAATCTCTTGGTGAATACAAACTAAACAATACATTTTCAACGATTTATCAAGAGAAAGCGGCCAATTCCATGCCGCCATAATTTATACTAATAATTTCCAAACCAATATTTGAGGTTTAAATCTTTAACCCTGACTTATTCTGGCTTATTGCTTTTTTGATTAATTAGTTCCACACCACAATAGCAATAATAAACAGACGCTTTTATCATTTAGACTAAACATACATTATGCAAGAGCTTAATCTGCCTATTGCAAGCATTTTTCTTTAGGCCTGAAATGTTATTAAAATTATTAATTAGACATTTATTAATATATCCAGACCATAATCAACTCTCGATCACATCGCTAGCATGCAATATTTGGTGGATTATGAGCCGATTTACAGCATAACTTTCCTTCTTGATTTAATTATTAGCTGGATAATCGATACTATGCCTTTTCCGGTACATATTTTAGTTATGATAACCGTGGCGAAGCGGAAATTTCACTTGTTTATTTTTCGGTTCATAGTGGATCAATTTGACTGAAATTTTCAACAAAGCCCTTTACATTACCTTTTCCTGCTACTGATGAAATCTAACCTTATTATTACACATGGAATTAGCAATTCCAGCGATGATGGCATGTTTATGTTACAACAATAAAAATATGCATGGTTAAAGTTAGATTTAATTATTAAATCTTTTAGAGGCCCTGTTAATAAAAATCAGGGTGGCAACTGACATATAAAAACCTTAATTACATCAACTATAAAGAACATTTTTTACAATAGCATCATTACAAATTATTAAACATTTGCCACCATTTTTATAAATGTGTTATCTATTTGTAATAATAAACACTGTCACGAGTGTTGCCACTAAATGTCTTGGCAATATGTGTCTTGATTGTCTTAAAGCTGTGTCGTTTCTTTGGGTTTTCTTCCCAGCAGTTCTTCATCAGATCATAATGACTGTAAATATAAATAAAATCATAAATCGTAATTGACATTGTCATAATCAATCCGTAAATATTTTAATGCTTTAAAATACCTATATTCTAAAAAATGTTATGAAAATAATGAACGTAATATAACATTATTAAAAAAAAAACATATTGTTTTATGAATATTACCATGACTACAAATATTAAAATACAAAAGTATAGTCCCGATGCGTCCTTTTAGCGCTATATAGAATCATTGCTGTGCATGTTGAATCTCTAATATGTAGGAATGTCAGTCCCAGAATGTTGCAATTCCGTCCAGCATTTACAAAGATCTGTGGAATTGAAATTTCACCGATGTATGCCTCTCGTTATGCAATAAACACGTCACCATTTTGCTAGTTGCAAAAGATATTATCTGGAAGTGTTATTTTGATAAAAAAATTGTAATGAACTAATCTATCTGAGTACGTATTAGCGGAGATGAAGCGTGAGAAATATTTTAAAATGTGAATGGTGCATCGGGACGTCTGGAAATATGAAATTGTATCCATCCTAACATATTGTAGAGACTACCAGTTACAGTGAAAAATAAGCACTGATAAAAAAAAACTATTTCAGATTAAACTTACAATTCTTCACAGACTTCAGGCTTGGGCATTCGGTAACCTGATTTCACTTTAGTTTCCACTTCACGACTCTTCATGTCACTGTATGGTGTCTCGCCTGTAATCAATAGAAGTAATCATGAATACTATATTTCTTTTGGTATCTATACTCTAGTCACATAAATCCTAATTATAGGCAAGATATTTCTACCATTGTATATGCTTTTACATAATGTATTAAGATTAAACTTACTTTTTTCCCGAACTGTGTGTGTTTACATTTCATTTACTAAATAACGTTTTTAAATGCCTATATATACCTAAGCTAAATATTTCCCATAAAACAATTCCATAAGACCAAACATCACTCTTTTCATTGGCATCTTTCAGGGATACCAGACACTCCGGTGCTGTCCATTTGATGGGAATTCGTTCTTTCTGTAAAACAAGTTCATACCTATGTCATTTTTAATCTCTAAATAAAGAAATGATTAAATCTCACCACGAAAATACGAAGTTATAAATTATCCCTTTACCTTGGCATTTGAAGCGTTGTCATAGTCATTGGGTGTTTCCTCTTCTGGTCTTGACGGTCCGAATCCTGCTACCCTTGCTTCTCTTGTAAACGTCAACAACACATTTCTTGCCGCTAGTTTCTTATGAACAATCTAAACAAAAACATATGGTACATTCAAGCTCTTTACCTCGAAAAGAAATTATGATGCAATCTGTCATTGTTATATAATATGATCGTGTGAATTTCGAAAGACCGGTTATAAACATATCGACGAAGACATGGAAAACTGTTCATACATTTGGGCCTGTTTTGCGCAAACAGGAACAGTGCTTTAGTTTTAGGCCAAATTTAAACATTAATTTGCTAGGATAAGCACATTGTATTTTCAAAGTTAGCACGTTTGCACCAAACAGCAGTCCAAAATATTTACCTTTTTTGACGCAAGGTAAGCCATTCCTTTGGATACATCAAAGGCAATTCTTTGTAAAATTTCAATTGTGTCATCTTTAACATCACCACGTTGTTTTACTAGCCATTTATCTAGTTGTCCAAGTTCACAATATTCTAATACCAACACTGGTCCCACTAAAATATAATAATATCGGTAAAAAAAACAACACCATCAAAAATATTTAATATCAGCACATGACCCATATTCTAATACCAACACTGGTCCCAATAAAATATTATAATATCAGTAATATACAATACCATTTACAATATTCTATATCAACACATGACCGACAAGGATATAGTACTGACAATATCACAATAACAATTACAATATTCTAATATTAATACAGAACCATTTAAATAGAATGCCAAACTAGATACCACAACATCATAATTTACAATATTCAATTAATAGAGAGTTTTCATTAAAATATAATAATATCAAATACAATATCGTTTACTATATTCTAATATATAAACCGTATAATGGAGTAATATCAGCAGTAAAGGACACTATATAGAAACTATTTCAGTAATTTATTAAATCTGTAACTTGGTTATCATTGACGGGAGCGAGAGCGCCTAAGATGTCAAGTCTTGAAATTAAACATACTCCGCGCAGTGTTTCGTTTGATTACAGGTAATCCCAGCAATGGCCCGAGAAATCCCTCTCTGGCCATTGCTGGATTAGCTTCTGATTCTTGAACTTTTGCGGAAGTATGTCTCTTCTTAGCGTTCAATCAAAGCTATCACCTAAGTACAGCAGCATGACAGCCCTTCATTTAACCTGGGCCTTCCCTAAAACTTTGGACAGCAGTGAGTAGTGGGATTACCTGTAATCAAACGAAACACTGCGCGGAGGGATTTCTCGGGCCATTGCTTCAGGAATATGGACGTTAAATACAGGCCTGTATTGCGCTGATATACGAAAGACGAGTTCTGGTTGAATTAAATGTGTAACGTGTGATCTCCGTAAAAAGAGAGCTATCAGGCGTCCTACATAGGGACATGCACACCCCGCATCGTACACGACACCCACCATCATGTATATTATCATAAAAATTTCTATTTAAAAAACGGCTGACCAAAAACAAATAATAATATCTAATACACAATAACGTGGCCATTTGTCCTACGTTGAATCAGTGAGACAATTAACGTCAGAGGGCCATTTTAAATCTAAATTCAAAATATTCTGTTTCAAAACTGTGATACTCTGTATGACATCAGTAAATATAACTACCAACGTCCCCTTAGAAGAAACTGTTCTTCTATAATAATGCGCTTTAAAAAATGGCAATATTATCATTGTATATGATCCACAATATTCTAATATCAACATTGGCAATAGTAAATATGAAATAAAATATAATGAAATTTAAAATCTTTTACACGATTACTGCTGTAAACCTACCTTTAATCGCTATCCCGAATTTCGATCGATGACACACTTTTACAAGGTACATTTAAAAAAAAAAAAAGAAGCACACTACATCATTGGGGCCAGTAATTTCAATGCAGTGAAGGGGTCTTTTCTGTCAGATCGAAACCACGACCGGCCTGCCAGAGCTCGAAGCGTGACATCTAGGTCATACCAACCTCACAGAATAACTGTTAAAATTATTCCGTTTAAGTACTTACACACTTCATTATCAACAACTGCGCCAATAAACTCTAGTATGTTTGGATCTTTACCAACTACTGTTGCATAAAAATTTACTTTGGCCCTCATAAAGATTTCATCTTCAGACGTGTATCCATCTATAATACACAATAATACGAAAGAATTTTAACGACTTAAAATTAATAATGACATAGTATGGGTATTCTAAACTATTGTGTAATAGTTCAATGAAATGGTAAATATTCCCTTTGAAATAAATGAAATGAAATGAAATGGAGTTTAACCTCCTACTCTTTTGCACCTAACCTGGGCTAATGAAAGACGGGCATACGGGAAATTTTGCCTCTTATATCGAATTCCAACTGTCAAGGGATCTTTTACGTGCACGCCAATGTGTATACAAAACCTCGTTTTTTTTTGTCCCATCGGAATAATAAGACAGCTGTCCATGCCAGGCCCTCCGTTTTGCATCACTGACAACAGGAAACCTCGCCGGAAAATCCAGATGAACTTTCTCGGCCAATGCAGGGATCGAACACCGGACCTCTAGGCCAGCGACTTACCCACATAGCCACGTGATTACACAGTCTGAAATAGGTTAGACAAAGAAACAACAAATGTGTATGTGGATGTAATGCATATGGCATATTCATAGCACATCCTTCATGCCCAGACGTACAGTATTGTGTTTAAGTGTTCCGTTTTGGACCGGGTTCAAAGAGGCTGTATTTAAAACTCACCTTTAAGCATTTTAGCTACAACTTGTTCCGATCTGCTTTGAATTCTAGCTTGACAAATCTTAGCAAATTTTCCCTCTGTAATAGTTCCCAATAGTGCTAAATGGTCGTGGGGAATTTGCCACGACTGACCTTTCTGGAAATCCATTCCACCATAATAGTATACCTCATCTTCGTCAGCACGGTAAGCGTTGTTCTGTGACGAGAACAGTTACAGTTTAAAGGACAATTATTATACCGACAGCCGCGACTTACTCTACAAGTACCGGATTACAGTCAAAAAACAAAGACCTTATCTTTCATGGATCTCCAGGGATTACCAATAGTCAATTTGTGCTAATAAATTACACTTATTTTGTTTCTCGATATTTTGGTCATTTCAGGGGGAGAGAAAGACTTGGCAAGACGAAATGGGTGGGGAGGGGCAAATAATGCTTTAATATCCGATCTGATCGTGGTTCTTTAAATCTTTATTAATTATATAATGGACTATTTGTTCACGTAGTTGCCGGTAATAATACATTGTATGTTCACTCACAGGATAAGATGAAGACGGGCTAGCAGTATGTTGATTTGTTGCTGTTGATTTACCTATCATATTTCTAATATACACTGTTCCTCTTTCTTTTCTTCTTTTGGTAAAAGGTTGTTGGTTGGTGAGAAAAAGGACAATCAACACAGCTATGATAATCAGTAAGATCACACCTGCCAAGAAAATCAGCATAGTTATCTTTCTAGAAATCAACAAGTTAACACCTGGAGCCACATAGGCTTAGTGCGTAAGGCGTTGGCTCGATAACCTTGAGTTTCCGTGCGCCACTCCTGCTGTTTTGCCGGCGTATTTTTCACATGCCAGTGGTGCAGGGCGAAGGGGCTGGTAAGGGACAACGTATGATCGACCGATGGGACAAAAAACTTGGGCTCCGTGTACACACTGTCGTGCGCTTAACAGATCCGTTGACATGACATACTTCGATAAAAGAGTAGAAGGTAGCGGAGCTTTGCGTAAATTATTCCCTCATGGCACACTGTATTGCATATGACCGCCTTCATTTGCTCAGTCGGGACAGAGCAGTAGCACGCTTAACCCTATTTTACTTCATTTCCATTATAGGTCACATCAATCGTTAGATCTGTATGTTATAGAATGATGTTTCTTTCCTACATCGCCTCCAATGCCACCAAATTTACAGAACGAAGGATTCTTTGGATAATAAAAAAATTCAAAATAAAAGCTAAGTTGTTACTGTAGGCCATTTGCTATCTTCCTTACATAAACTTATTCCAATTGATACCTTCGTTACCAAGAGATATCGTAATAAACATAACCCTATTGGTAACTTCCGTTCATCTGAACTTAAAAAAAACAACCTCACATTCATATTGTGGGTAATAAACAAAAATATTTAGACGGAGGAAATAGAATAAAAGTCGAACAGAAGAATCGAAGAAGGCACTGCATCAAATAAAGCAGAGGATCTATGTAGGAATTCTTTAAGGTTACCTTATGTATTACTTCATATTTACCTATAGATATACCTGCTACAGCACCGCCTGATAAACCCGCTGGTCCTATAGAATACAAATGAATAAATTAATTGCAATCTTTTGTGTATTCTTTTAAAGGTATATGCATTAACATCATATATAATGTGCCACAAGACGGAGAGCTTAACAAGGACAGCTGTCTAGGGGCACTGCATCAAATAAAGCAGAGGGTCTATGTAGGAATTCTTTAAGGTTACCTTATGTATTACTTCATATTTACCTGCTACAGCACGGCCTGGTAAACCCGGTGGTCCTATAGAATACAAATGAATAAATTAATTGCAATATTTTGTGTATTCTTTTAAAGGTATATGCATTCACATCATATATAATGTGCCAAAAGACGGAGAGCTTAACAAGGACAGCTGTCTAGGGGCACTGCATCAAATAAAGCAGAGGATCTATGTAGGAATTCTTTAAGGTTACCTTATGTATTACTTCATATTTACCTATAGATGTACCTGCTACAGCACCGACTGATAAACCCGGTGGTCCTATAGAATACAAATGAATAAATTAATTGCAATATTTTGTGTATTCTTTTAAAGGTATATGCATTCACATCATATATAATGTGCCAAAAGACGGAGAGCTTAACAAGGACAGCTGTCTAGGGGCACTGCATCAAATAAAGCAGAGGATCTATGTAGGAATTCTTTAAGGTTACCTTATGTATTACTTCATATTTACCTATAGATGTACCTGCTACAGTACCGACTGATAAACCCGGTGGTCCTATAGAATACAAATGAATAAATTAATTGCAATATTTTGTGTATTCTTTTAAAGGTATGCATTAACATCATATATCATGTGCCACAAGACGGAGAGCTTAACAAGGACAGCTGTCTAGTCCTTCGGATGGGACGAAAGTTGAAGGTCACGTGTACACACAGACCTGCGCCTAAAAGATCCCTTGGCATTTGGAATTTGATGTAAGAGTAGGCCGTAGCACAGCTGGCCAGACAAATTTATTGCTCTCATAGCACACTGTGTGGCTGGCTTATGCTCGTCTTCATTAGCCCAGTCGAATCAGAACAATAGGACGCTAAACCCATTTCATTTTTAAATTATATAAAGATATCGGCGTTTTGTTGCAGTCGAGTAGCATAGATCGAATAAAAACATGTATCAATGCTTTGTAAATACTGAACGGCACTGAACCGTTTACATCACAACTATTATCATGCACCGAGGTGGGGCTAATCTTTACGAAATAGACGATAATATCATGTTTATTCAATGACCCCCCTACACCCCTCCTTCGTGTAATTTGTGGTAAAATAATTTATTGAGTATGGTATATACACAGGGTTTTCCGATTTAAGCATGCTCGGTAGTAGCTACGGCCATTGTCTGTCTATATGCAGGTCCACGTACTACCTTTTCCCAGTGACATCTGGGTGAAATTTCCCAATTTCTACCTAATATTAATGATCCTTATTACAGTTGGCACCCCTATGATTCACACCTTTGTTTGCTAAAACCTGAAGCGCGGGGGGGGGGGGGTGTTAAATTAAACATTTTGGATTAAAAAATATGAAATGTTTCTGTTTTGTTGTTTTTGTGACCGTTTCACTATAATTCAATATTGTATTTAAACTATATCTTAGGGGTTTACCATCTTTACACTAATGTACATCATGTTTTTGACATTGGCTTATGTGTGTGTAATTAACATAAAATCATTTAAAGTAATAATTACCTAAACACACATCTGAAACCTCTCTTATGTCACTTATCTATAAAATAAAAATAAACAAGCCAACGGTGAGGCTGATGTCCAGGCCCGTAGTTAGCGGAAAATATGGGCGCCCTTTGCCCATTGGTGAAAAATGGACTCGCCCCGATGGGCGGTGAAGGCTCCCCAAATGCGCGCAAAAGGCGCCCTTCCCATTGAACACAATAAGAGGCCAACGACCAACGTTCCAATATCAGTATGAGCGTCACCTAGCCGAGTGACATTGGTTGGGCGCCCACGACAAGATTGGCGGGGCGCCCAACTAATGCGAGTTGGTTTTATGTTTGCCTCGCCAATCATGTCGTTGTATGAGGCGCCCCTTCCAGTCCCAAATGGTGAGGCGCCACATAATGACTCACAACACCACAGCTGATGGGACACCCGAAACGGCTTGAGAGGCGACCATAAGGCCATGATTGTTTGGGCGCCTTATAATAACAATATATGATTGTCGGGCCGCACATAATGCCAAGTAAGATAGTTGGGCGCCCACGACTTGAACAATGGGGCGCCCAAAACGGCATAATTTGTGGGGTGTCTCATGGGCGCCCACAATGCCACTGAGATTGGTTAGGTGCCCACGAATGGATTGGGCGCACAAAACGGCGAGATGATCTTCAATATTGAACAAGGGTCCTTTCCATAGGCGTACGGGCTCGATTAATGTTAGAGTAGCAGAAACAGAAATGCCCTAAACAATTTCGAGTTACAGACGTCTTGAGATGCCCCCCCCCCCCCCGCCTCAAGAAAATTTGACGAACGCAAACGCGTTATCTTGCTATTCCACTCCCTGAATACATTAGTGTTCTGATATAGCCTAACTTAGTCCAATTCCGATCAACCAATCAATCGTTTATAGTCCACAGACACGGGACCGTCGGGAGCAAATTTTAGAAATTTAACTGACGCAAACGTGTTTTCTTGCTATTCAAGCCCGTGAATACAGCGACTTTAATGTAGTCCAATATGTAACTTACGTGGCTTACCTCAATCTCAAAAAACCAATCGATCGTCGCGGCCGGGGTATGGGGGTCTCGAGAACATTTTAGAAATTAAACCGCCGCATATGCGTTTTTCTGCTATTCTAACCCATGAGTTAAGCAACTTCAAAGTTTCCAATCGTTTGTAACGATTGACTGGTTGACGTCTGTAACTTGAAATTGTTTAGGGCATTTCTGTTTCTGTCACTCTAACATTAATCGAGCCCGTACGCCTATGGAAAGGACCCTAGACTCTTCTTCGAAGGCAGGCGTATCCACGGTACCGGCGCCGTTGACCGTCAAATGTAGGTACATCGCCCCCCCAGAAGCCCCTTCGGTGCCCTCAGAAGCCTTTGCCCCCTAACAATTTTGGGCTAGCTACGGGCCTACATATAAACTAATCGCACATTTTTTTTCAAAAGCATTGAGCAGTCAAACTATACATTCTATCATATTATAGAATCAAGATTATCTTGTTCCAAACCATCGTCCAATGAAATGTCTTAGCTCTGCGTAGCTTTAGTTTGAAATATTAATCATCGAACTCATTCAAGACATTCACTTAATGAACATCTGCATCCTACCTCAATTAGTCTAAGCAGAAAATTCTCACCATGACCTTGGTTTTAACAAGTATAAACTTGTTAATCAAGAGATGTCTATTTGAATATATTCATCTGTAAATGATGGTTACCTTATAAACTTTCTCCTCAGATCCAATCCTTGCTTGGTTCATAACAGAAAACCGCAACTCTACTGTTACTGAATTGCTTAAACCAGCTATTGCTAACTGACAATTATCAAAAGACAGTTGTGTAGCCAATTGAAAACATTGGTCAAATTTAGCAATACACATGCACCGTCTCACGTCACCGCATTCCTGGAATGAACGTAAAAATGTTTGTTATATTCATATTTCCAATTCATTAATTTTTTCTTACTATCCAAACCAACCAGTGAGAAAAACCCCCATGTCGATTTTACAAATGTATTACTTAGCTACAGTATTTGCAGACAAAAACACACCAATTACCACCGCGGGGAAAAAGTTGTGAGGTAACGGGTTCTACCGCGAAGAAAGGGTTTCGAAGTAACGGTTTCTACCGCGGAGTAACGGTTTCAAAGTAACGGTTTTTACCGCGAAGAAAAGAGTTCGAAGTAACGGTTACTACCTGGGAGAAAGGGTTTCTATCGCGGAGAAATGGTTACCACTGCGGAGAAAAGGGGTTACATTAGTTTTTATTGCGAAACACTAATTCGCAGTATTGCAGGGTGAATCTTCCTCGTAGCTTTTTAAAATAACAGTTTTAATGTACCTAAAATGGGATGAACAGTCAAAATATTTAACAAATTAATAGACAAATTAGAACCAGTAGTCACAATTTCGACTTACTTTACTTAAGCGAAATAAAATGAAATAAATTCATTAATTGCACGAATAATTTACAAAGTTAAGCATTGGTTAATTATTAACTGTGTAGATCTGTATTCAACGTTGTGCATGCCTAATTTGGAGAGTTCAGATTCCAGGAATTGCTACAGACCTTACGAGACAAAGACAGAGTTTGATTCCCGTACATTATACGTATCTGAATGTTCTTGTTCTAGTGTAAATAAAGTTTTTTAAAACTAGTATTGTTACAGTAGCTAAGAATTCAGTTCTAAATAGTTTACCGTTTGCGAAGCGCAACCTGTTTGTTGGCGTTAGAATCAATCCATTGGGAACTTAAATATAAGCCCATGTTTTATGAAATCAAACATAATCAAATACGTAAATACTGTTATCGATGTTACCGTGTTAATACTCGACCAAAAAATCTGTCCAGTTGCATATTCTGTATTGGTATCTAGTCTAACAGCTCTCCACGAAATAAGCAGTACACCACTATCAGGGTCACTGGCTGCAGCGGACAGGCTGAAGCAAACAAGACAAACGATTTAAAATTATAGACAAATACCGTTTAAAGAGATTGATGCTCTAGAGGATGCAAGTCAAATATCATTCGAACAACTGCAGGCGGCTTTCGGTATAATTAAATACGATATTAACCTCTTATCGGATTGTCATGTTGGGAATCCTTGTCACATAATATAAACCCCGAGGAACTTATCTTAGGCCGACAGCTTTGGAGCAAATTTGAGATGGGTGTGAACAGACCCGACAAAAAACGACAACAGACTACATGTATATAAGCTTGTCACAATCTGATTAGCCTTATGTATTAATTTGAATTATGCCAGAAAAAGTAAACCTTGTTTAATGGCCGATGGCCTTCTCTATTACCCTGGGTTTTATTACCTGGAGTTCTTATCTGGAGTAATTTCAAATTCCAACTTTGTTACAACCGGTGGTGTTGAATCAAAATTGACTTGGGTCCAGTCTACCCTTTCTCTTCCGGTGGCATCAATAGCTTTGACATATACAACTACTGTGTCGCCGTTACTTACAGACATATTTAATGCATGGATAGTAGAAATCGGATCTGTTAAATTGTTCCAAACGTTGGGTTCGGTGGGTTTGTTTTTGCCACCGTTGCTGTCATGATGATGTCCAATCTGAAACTTTGTAATTCCTCGGGTATTTGGAACAGCTTGTTGGGTTCGCCCAGCAATGTTTTTGTATTTTTCATCTATATGTTTTTGCTCTGATAGGTCTTCATCGCGAAATTGGTCTGGGTAGTCAAGGATATTATTCAACAAATGGTTCTGCTCAACGAACTCGTTAAAGAAGTAGTTTGTCCAAATAACTCTAATAATACCGTCCACGTTTCCCTGCCAGGTGAAGTTAGATTCAGGCGAAGCAGACGCAACTCTCAAGCGTGTATTTGGGTCATCCGATAGCTGAATAGTAGAGTCTGGATCATACAGACAAAATCTTCGAACGTAGACAGAATTATTGGCAGTATCAGCAACTTGTAATATGATAGAATACAGACCGGGGTCAGGTAAAGTGTAGCTAGGATAATCTATGTTTTCCGAATGATTAACTTCTGCTATTTTAATTGGGCCAAGTGGAACTGGCTCACGTAGTTCCTCGTCGCCATTTGCTTTGAGCTGAAATATTTCCCACGCATATCGGGCAACACCAGAAAGTGTATCATCCCATCCGTTCCATTTTAAGCTTAGAGTGGGATCCTGAAACAGTTATCATAGAGAAATATTCAATTAACAGAATGCCTAGATCTTTTCAGGATTTATATCGTTGAATATCTAAGGGGATTTGATCGTATGTCATCATTTTGGAGACACAATAATTATGTTTGTAACAGAGGGAGAAGGTTCAAACTTTGATACAGGTGTTCATGGGTGAAAGTCTTGAACACGTTCGATGATGAACATATTTTGCTCAGGTCATGCAGGGATAAGCATTTCATTGGTCGAGACTTTGGCCACACATTCTAACAAATCACAAAGGTGTGTCAGGCACAGAATCATCGAGATGATTGTCAAAGGGACTACCTGCTGACTGTCCTCGGGTCTTCTCTGTACATTAGTGGCCACAGCAATAGTCTGAGAAGGAAGAAAACGTATCACGAGTTTATTTTTTAACTGTAATGATAGCTTGCCTTTATTGACGCTTGACATTTTAACAAATGCTAAATGAGCACATTTGTTATTTCTGATTTTTCTAAATGAGTGAGTTGGTATTTTATTGGTAAGAAATATTACTTACTTGTCTGTATTCAGCACCGAATTCCAAAACTTCTTCGTCATTATTACATGTTGGGAAACAATGTGTTGGTTTGTCAAAATCGAATCTGTAAGTTAAAGTTTTGGACATGCTCGTTTGTATGTAGTACTGTTTTCTGTAGTTAGCTCCGCTGTCAATATCTTTCAACTCACGATAACCACCAGCCAGTGCTGTAAATGTGATATTAATTCTGAAAATAAACATACAACAGTTACTTTATATTGTAATATATGTTCAAGAAGAAATAATATTCTTGACTAGTCTTCCATAATGGTCCTACTAATCACCGACAATAGAGACACAATTTATTCATCCTTTTTCAATTTAAAAATCTTTTCAGTTTTGGATATGAAGTGTGGAATTTACATATCCATGACATATAATTTCTTGTCGGCCAACGTTTGCAATTCCTTGGGCGCTATTGACATAAAATGCGCTTTTCCGTGATTAGTATAGGATCGTGTTGTCAAAATTAAAATTGTCCGTACTTTTGTCAATATTTTATGAAATGATTAACATTTGGGATATGGTGTATAGAATATGCGTGTCTTTGGAATATCTTTCCTCGTCTATCACCTTATGTAAAACTTTGAGCTTTATTGACATTAGAAGGACCACCTGCATGGTAACATTCACACATAATTTTGGTCAGTCTTAAGACAAAGGGCTACAATTGAAATGAAATGAAATGGGCAGCGGCGCTAAGGCCTACTCTTATATCGAATTCCAACTGCCAAGGGATCTTTTACGTGCAGATGTCATGCAGAGTGCTGTGAGGGAAATTTTGCCCGGGCAGTGGCGCTACGGCCTACTCTTATATCGAGCTCGAACTGCCAAGGGATCTTTTACGTGCACGCCAATGTATACACGGGACCTCGGTTTTTTCGTCCCATCCGAACGACTAGACAGTTATCCTTGTCAGGCCCTCAGTTCTGTATCACTGACGAGGAAACTACGCCGAAAAATCGAGATGGACTCTCTCGGCCAATGCAGTGATTGAACACCCGTCCTCCAGGCTAGCGAGCCAGCGCCTTACCCACTTAGCCACGTGACCCTCCACGGGACTACAAAATCGGGTGTTGTATACTATTATATTGTACATTTTCACCGAAAGGGTGTTACTGAAATTTGTATATTTAAGTATTACGCCTACTGTTCTCGTGATAATCAACTAAACAGTATGGTAATTAGAATTGTTTAAGTTGTTGGGGATTAACCACTTTCCGTTATCGTAGTTAATAACGTGTGTCTATAGATTGGGAACTTAACAACACAAAGATATATAAAACCCGAGAAATAGTCAGTTCTTTAGTAACGTTTGCTAACTATAAACTTATTAGAAACCCGACTAGTTGTTCTCGTATTTAGGATGTGTAAATATATTAGGGTTAATATCACGTCATTTTGTATATATCCAAGTTTCTAAGAATACCTAATAATAATTGTTATTTTCATCTTAACTTGATATCATAACTTATCAATATTTAATATTATTTTGTAATACTTACTGTATGTTTACCATTGATATTTTGAGTTACGTTTACTAAATATATTAGAAACCTGACCAATTTTTCTAGTATTTAATTCCAGGCCCGTATAGTAGAGAGACTGATTATTAGCAAAAGCTCGTCCCTATATTAATACGAAGGGAGCTCTCCCGTCAAAAGACAACACCAAGTAAATCATGTTTTTTCTTATTTTGAGAAAACAAAGGAAAACGTAATGAATGAACATTAAACCTCAGCTAATCCATTGTTTTGACTATTGAGTTTTCTGAGGCATACAAGGCAAAGGAAAGAAGTTGCTAGGTTGTCTCGTGAGTGTAACTACTTACAAAATCAAAAGATTGTAATATCTAGTAAAACAACGGGAAACACATACCCTAGTAACTACCAATTTGGTCCTGACTCAGTTTTGATTTAAATAAAGTGAGTTTCTAGATTTTGACTTTTGACGGGAGAGCTATATTTATTATCTTCAGAATATCTGATAGCAGTTGACTTTATCTTTCTATTTTTGCAATACAGAAGCGCATTTCAACATATCTTCACGCTCGTCTGGTAAAAATAGATAAAAACTTATGATGTCTACCTGTCCCCCGATTCGGAAAGTAAGGTGTTCTTGTGGTTTTTGATAGTGCAGTTGAATATACCACTCTTAGGTTTGTCTCTATTCACACCAGTATCATCACAAGCAGCTTCATTTGGGAATGGTACAATACGGCCACCCACTTTTAATAAAAAACAAAAAATCAATTCTAATCGTGTAACAATTTCTTTTATATTTAAAACCATTTTAATATAATCCTGCTTGATAACATTTTTTTTCTGTTTTGAAAAATATGTAGGGTTGTCTGCCCACCGTCTGGGTTTTTTTATTTGGGTAACCGGGTCTGCATCCACAAAACCCCAAAACGACACATTGATAGGAAAAATAAACAATTTTACTTTTGAAATGTCAATTCTATAGACCCCAGTGCGCAAGTGAACCATTGAAATAAGACTGAACCATATATAAGTCTCGAAATGACCTAGTTTGTGTCAGACGTCTTCTTTGATAAAAAAAATATTTTAAATAAAATGTAATCTAAATAAGATATCGTTCCTATTCAATTTTTGCCTAAATTATGATAAAAGTCATAACATTCTTGTTGGGTTAGTCGTTGATGAGTCTTGTGAATTCTGGCATTCATTAAATGACAGACCCTATGATGCAGCGCGCATACACTAACCATGCGGCCATCCAACCCACCTTCTAACATTGAATGTGTCTGAATATAAAATATCTGAAGAGTCCAGGGAAAGGACGATCTAAGTCACTTTTTTCACGAACCCAAGTTAATGGCCTCATCTGGTAGCAAATTGTATAAGCTTTTTGTGGAACAATCAATTTCATATAAAAATGACCGGAGTCACATCGAACCAAGGCCCTTCTGAAATGGGCTCCCGGGCAAATACGTGCCCTTTATTTAATCTTAATTTGCTCGAAAAGTTGACGTCAGTTGTACTGGTAATTATGGTTCGTATTAAACATCTTTTTGAAGTTGTAATAAAACCCATGGGCAGTTCATAATATACTCACATTTTATATGGACGGTGTTAAATGATCCACCGACAATACCAAGTTTAACATCAGATATATAATCTGAAGGAACTGGTGGTAAATCTACTGGGTCGTAAAATGCAATCCCTGTATAGTTGATTAGGTTAAATCCCTTCCGATTTGTCCATATTTCCGCCGAATCGGTATCATCATTATATGAAGCGTCCAGCATTACGCCCCACTTCTCCATTTGTCTCGTTGCACTAAATTGCGAAATTCGAAGTCGACATTGGTAAATTTCCGGCCTTTGCGTTTGTGAAACCACTAAAAGAAATGTAAGTGAAATTATTTAACAGATACCCAATTAATAAATCGCGGAAATACGCCCAGGGAACAGAAAGTTCTTGAATAATACATTTGAAAATGAACATGGTTCGTTCCCGCACTGTCCTAATAATTCACGTGTAAATAGCTAGGGTTTGTCCTTCCATGAACCTAATACTTCACACCAAATTTAAAATCAAATCCATTAAAAACCGTAGCCTATATCCATTCCAAAGACTTTCCAGAACAGTGTGTTAATAATTGTATTTGTTTATTGTTTTTAGTTTAGTGCACTTACTCTTATTTTGTACGTTTCCAATCCATATTTTATATAGATGCCTAGTGGAGCATGCGCACTTTGGTTTTGTATCATGTCGCTAATAAAAACATATTATTGTATGATTCGACAGAGTTCGTATTTAACATGAACTTAACATGGTAGCAGAGCGTGAGGCGCTCTATATAGTGGCGTAGACTATCCCTTGGGCGTCAAGAATTGTGTCACACAAGATTTTAGATGAATTAACGAAGTCAGAAGGAAACTCGGTTAATTCGTACGGTTGGCGAAAAACCGGAAGTGTAAAAAACGTGAGGTTATTAGAGGTGTAAAGCCATTTTTGAGAGACAACTTACCGGAAGTCGGAGAAATATTGTAAACACGTGGTTAAAACAAAAAAAAAAAAGAAGAAAACAATAAAATGAGTTTGAAGTTAAATCCACCGGTTAGCGTAAAGCCGTTATTGAGAGATACTTACCGGAAGTCGGAGAAATATTGTAAACAAACGAGTGGTTGAAAAAAATAAAAGGAGGAAGAAAAACAATAAAATGAGTTTGAAATTAAATCCACTGGTTTTTTCGGACGAGAAAACTTATGAACGCTACAAGCAAGAGTTACTTGCTTGGAAAGAAATCACTAATTTAGAGAAAGAAAAGCAAGGCATTGCTGTTGCATTGTCTCTCCCAGAGCAACATCACATACGTGAGAGAGTGTTTGATGAGCTTAGTATTGTGGAATTGAAGACAAATCAAGGTTTCGATGTTTTGTTAACATTTCTTGATAAACATTTAGGGAAGGACGATCTTGTAGATAGTCTTGAAAAGTATGCAGATTTTGAGGACTATAAACGAAAGGATGATCAGTCAATCAGTAAATTTATCTCAGATTTTGATTCAAAGTATGCCAAAATAGTGAAAAAAGGAATGACTTTATTACCGGAAATTCTGGCATTCAAACTTTTAAAATGTGCAAATATATCTGCCGATGACCGTATGATAGTCCTTACAGGCATGAATTATGAAAATAAAGCTACCTTGTACGATCAAGCCAAAGTTTCTTTAAAAAAGTTTAAGGGCTCGGGTACCTCTTCTGCTCCAATACATAGTAACTTTCAATTGGACCCCTTACCATCTGAAAGTGTTCTTGCGGCAGCAGGTTATTATAAATTTAATCGTGGTGCTGGTTATCGCGGTGGACGAGGTCGCCCCCCTTTCAAGGGTTTTCAATATGGTGGCTATAGAGGTAGAGGTGCTAGTATGGATAAATTTAGTAACCCAAAGTCATTTTCTGGACGTACTATGCGTTGTCATGGTTGTGGTTCTTTTCGTCATTTGTTAAAAGACTGTCCTGACAGTTGGGAAAATGTGAACACTACAGATTCCAGTGATAAAAGTAATGTGTTGTTGACTGAAAGTGCAGAAAATGTTATTATGTATACAGGTTACAATGAAACTGAAATTAACAGGCTAGGCAAAGAATCACAACACAGTGCTGTATTGGATACAGCATGTACAAGCACTGTGTGTGGTAAAGTTTGGTATGAAACATTTCTAAGCACATTTCAACCTAATAAACTTTGTGAAATTAAAGAATTTCCAGGTACCAAATGTTTTAAATTTGGAGGTGGAGAATGTCTTCAATCCCTAAAGCGTGTTCATGTTCCATGTGTTATTGCGGATCATCATTTTATGCTTGAAATTGACATTGTGGACTCTAATATTCCTTTGTTATTAAGCTTAAAGACATTAAAGAATGCCAATGTCAAACTGGATCTGGAATATGATCAAGCAGAGATTTTTGGGAAAAAATGTGCATCAGACTTCACATCTAGTGGACATTACAGTGTTCCTATAGCTAGTGATACTCAATTGGATGAGGTTTTTAGTGTCCAATTAGATACTTTGTCTCAGGGTGAACGGTATAAGGCTTTATTAAAACTACATAAACAATTTGCACATCCTTCCAAACATAGATTAGTGGCATTATTGACTGATGCAGGCGGTTGGGACAAAGGTTATTTAAATGATTTAGATCAAATATATAATGAGTGTGCAACATGTAAAGTGTTTGCTAAGACACCTGCTCGTCCAGTCGTGAGTATGCCTTTAGCCAGACGTTTTAACGAATGTATAGCTATGGATTTAAAGGTCCTGCGCAATGGCCATTATATACTACATATGATTGACATGTTTTCGAGACTGAGCGTATCAGTGTTTATTCAAACTAAACAGCCTAAAGTTATTATTGACCAAGTGATGAAACATTGGGTTTCTATTTGGGGTGTTATGGAGAATGTTTTGTTTGATAACGGTGGGGAATTTAGTAATGATCTCATGCGTGAAGTAGCAAGCATCTTAGGAGTTCAGATTTTGACAACCCCTACTGAAAGCCCATGGTCTAATGGAGTTTGCGAACGCAATCATCAAGTGACTGATAGAATGCTAGAAATTTTATGTGATGAAAACCCAACAGAGGACAAGGAAACATTGTTGGCTTGGGCGAATATGGCGAAAAATTCGTTACAAATGTGGAATGGTTTTAGCAGCTTTCAAATCATTCTTGGTCAGAACCCTAATTTGCCAAATATTATGACTGGCAAAATACCATATATCGAAGGTACTACTTCGAGTGATGTTCTTCTAAAACATTTAAACGCTTTACATTCAGCGAGACAAGCATTTATACGTTGTGAATCTGATGAAAGACTTCGCCGCGCATTAAGGCATCAAATTCGTGCTACTGAGGACTGTTTTTCGATGGGCGACATCGTATTCTATAAAAGAGAAGGACATAACAAATGGCTTGGTCCTGCTAAAGTTATATTTCAGGACGGCAGGTTTGTTTTTGTGCGTCATGGTGGTGTGTATGTTAGGGTTTCTACCAATCGTCTGATCAAAGATTGTCAATTGGACACTGGTTCATCTGAAATAAGAAATACTCACCTTGATGTAACGAACAATATTCCATTACCGGTAACTGAAACTATTGGATTGCCAGTAGTACAACCAATTGATAACATAACAGAAACTGCAGTATCTGCTGATCAAAATATATCTTGCAATGCTGATCAGGAAATCAAATTGAAGAAATATGATAAGATACAAGTTCGCGAATCCGAGCAAGACGATTGGGAAACAGTTACAATTTTAAGTAAAGCTGGAAAAGCAACTGGTTCTTATAAACATTGGTACAATGTTCAAGCTGCAAATGATAATAAAAAAAGTATTAATTTAGATAATATTTTCTGGAAACGACAAGATGATGAAATACTAGCTGTATTTGTACCTTTAAGTGAACATGGAAATTATGATTGTGTGCAAGCGAAATTAGATGAATTACAAAAGATGGAACATTTCAAAACCTATGAAATTGTTGATGACATTGGACAAAACAGGATTTCAACGAGATGGGTCGTCAATAAGAAGGGTGATAAGGTTAAAGCACGTCTCGTAGCGCGAGGGTTCGAAGAGGAGCGATATATCCAAAGTGACTCACCTACTATTGGTAAAAGTACTCTACGAACATTCTTAGCTCTTTCAGCCAGCTTAAAGTGGAAGGTTAGAACAACCGACATTAAATCAGCCTTTTTACAAGGTAAGACATTAGAAAGAGATGTGTTCTTATCTCCACCTCGTGAAGCGGGTTTATTTTGTGGAAAATTATGGAAGCTAAAGCATTGTTTATATGGCTTAAATGATGCTGCAAGGCAGTTTTACCAAAGTGTTCGAGAAGAATTATTAAAGCTAGGTTGTAAGCAATCTTCTTCAGATCCAGCTTTATTTTATTATAAAAAGCATAATCAGCTAGTTGGTTTGATTGCATGCCATGTGGACGATTTCTTGCATGCAGGAAATATTGAATTTGATGATTTAATTATGAATCCTCTCCGAAACAGGTTTTTAGCCGGCAAACTAGAAGAAAATGCGTTCAGTTACATAGGATTTAATTTGGAACAGGTAAAAACTGATAACTGTATAATGTTAGATCAAACAGCGTACATGGACGAATTAAACACTGTTAAATTGCCTACTTCTACTTCAAAAGATGCTGGTAAAGACAAGAATCTGAACGAAGAAGAATTGACTTTACTTCGTACACAAGTGGGTAAAATTAATTGGGCCGTTCAGGGTTCGCGTCCAGACTTAGCATTTGATATGATTGAGTTGAGTACTAAGTTACGTAATGGTACTATTGATGACCTTAAGAGGGCCAATAAGTGTATTTTAAAATTAAAGGAAATAACTTCTGTTATAAAATATCCAAATATTGGTGATCCTCATACCTGGACAATACTAGTGTTTTCAGATGCTTCTTTAGGTAACATTTGCAATGGCATAGGAAGTGTAGGAGCTCATGTGATTCTATTAGTCTCCGTTAATCAGTGTTGCCCATTAAATTGGCAAGCAAACAAAATAAAACGAGTCGTACGATCAACTATAGCTGCAGAAACATTGAGTCTACAAGAAGCCTTGGAAGAGGCAGATTATCTTAAACATCTTATTGAGGAATTGCTAGGATCAACAGACTTTCCGTTGAATATTCCGGTGGAGGCTATAGTTGACAATAAAAGTGTAGTCGAGGCGGTGTTTTCTACCAAAATGGTAGATGATAAACGTTTACGATTAGATATAAGTGCTATTAAGGAATCTTTATCATTAAAACAAGTAAAATCTGTAAAATGGTGTCCTAGTGAATTGCAGTTAGCTAATTGTATGACTAAAAAGGGCGCATCTGGAAGTGACATGCTAAGTGTCTTTCGATATGGAAGACTTAGCCAAATTCCATGATTAAAAACAAACAAAACAACAAAAAAAGTTAAAAATGTGTGAAATGTTTAGTTTAAAGTTTCATTTATCATTAATGATGAGAGTGCAGTAAAATGTGTAGGTAGACAACAAAAATTAAAGGAACTCAAGTGTTTAACAATTTTTATTTATTTCTTTGGATCTTCTTAATCTGGAACTTTAAAAATTGTTTAATGAACTATAACTTATAAAAGACTTTTACTTACCTAAAACAGAAAGAAAGAAAAGAGAAAGTATAATTAATGTTAATAATTGTATTTGTTAATTGTTTTTAGTTTAGTGCACTTACTCTTATTTTGTACGTTTCCAATCCATATTTTATATAGATGCCTAGTGGAGCATGCGCACTTTGGTTTTGTATCATGTCGCTAATAAAAACATATTATTGTATGATTCGACAGAGTTCGTATTTAACATGAACTTAACACAGTGGGGTTAGCTGTTCGGGGCTCTTTAAGATGGATCAGAAAACACTAATTTAAATCATACAGGAATACAAATATACAAATCAGGTTAGCATCATAATAGAACACTTGTCCACGTCGTGATCTAAACAATCATATTGAAATTTGTCGCTATAAAATACAAAATTTCTCACGGCTTAATTCAGGAAGAAGCTTCGACTCTCCTAAGTCTTTGTCTGCGTTCTGTGGAAGCAGATGTTAAAGCATCAAGATACTACCACCGCTTAATTCACACTAATATGTCCTCAGGTTGCTTAATTAACATCAAATTATGAAACGACGCCACATAAAGCCTGGACCACAATCCGCCGTATAATATTTAACCCGCGCGTGAGAATTACGCGTCACTTGCGTGTCTTCGGCACGGTACAATTAAATTCAAAATAAAGTGTAATTCCAGATTTAGGTCACACTCAATTCGCTAAAATCCGAACTGCATCCGTATATTTTTCCGAATTGAATCTGGAACAACTATTCCCATTCGGGTTATTCGCAATCAAAATTTGAGTGTGGCGCCCTTGTTTCAGATCAACGGGTTACCGAAACCGAATAAATTTGCACGCATGTTCACAACTACAATATTTTATCGCTTGGAAGGAAACGTATTTTTTCCTATCCAATATTCTGCAACGAAATAAAAATTCATATAGCAAAGACAGATCAGTTGGCCTAACTGAAACATATACTGTGGTAACATAACCAGTTAATAATCCAAATACAAAGATATTGTGTGTTCATATCACGACTGGCCATTTAAGGTCCAGACGTCTTGAGTCCAATATGAACATGAAAACAAAATGTATTGCTTTGCATTATGCATGTTTAGTGCTGAAGGTATTACGAAATGTGTCGCCGGTAGTGACATTGAGAGTGACGTCTGTGTACATACTTGTTGATGCATAGCAATAACAAACGCGAACAGAAGAGTAATCATCGACATTGACCTACGATGTTCCGTGGCTAGATGGCGAAGACGCAAGATGCATCAGAAGATCATGAATACGAATGACGGGCACATCTATCTTGGATAGGAATGATCTTCAATCGTCTGGTTGTTAAGAACATTCAGTTTGGCGCTTTTCAATTTGAATTCAATCCGAATAATCTGTAATGTCACGCACCCTTTTAATCCAAGACAACCATCCGAATTCCAGAGTCAGGTTATTACACGAGAACAATTAATTATATCATCAATTTGTGTCACAAATAAATAAATATACTTACGAGTCAAACATTCCCTTTCGTTACCTAAATCACGAAATCCATCCGAACAGGTACATTTGCTACCACTTCCAAATTTAGTGCAACTTCCCGGATAGCAAGGCTTCAAATGCGAGCATAATTCTGTAAATTGGGAAATATGAAAAATGTTTTGGAGTAAAGCTTAGGCTATATTATAGTAGACGCAGTTCATATAATAATTTACAGGCCTACCTGATCAGGCATTTTGCAATCTTCAATAATTTGGTATACTGTTTCGGGAAAATACAGCAATCAGTGAACCGTATGAAGAGAATAACGCCGGATGTGTATAGCTAGCTGACGAGAACTGGAAGTGAGATCGGCTAACCTATCCAGGTCATAAGCCTCTATGTCCGCCATCCTTATTTCACAAAATGGAACCGTGTGAAGAGAATAAAGCCGGAAGTGTATAGCTAGCTGACGAGAAACAAACTGGAAGTGAGATCGGCTAACCTCTCCAGGTCATAAGCCTCCATGTCCGCCATACTTATTTCACAAGTTGGAAACAAGTATGGCGGCTTGAGGGCGTTACCTTTTTTTTTATTACATTATTTCGGTATTTTTGTAACCGGGGTTCAGGTTTAACTGCACCACAACAAACGAGAAAATAGGGTCACGTCGAGTTATGGCCCTCGTTACACTAGAGTCGGAATGCCGTCGTCACAACGTCCTATCTAGCGGGGTTGCATGAGGTACATTGCACCTCCAGAAAAGTAAGGCGCCCGAAAAATGGCGCCACCCCCCCCCCCCATCTCCCCCAAAATTTGACAATCTTTCAATTATAAAATAATACACTTGTTATAATTTATAATTACACAGTGATGCTCTTAAGGCACTAGTCAGTCGGCCGGTTTTAACTGTGCCCACACGCCATTGTGCCCCCTCCACCCCGCTGCACCCCCACTTTTAAAATCCTACATACAGCCCTGCGTCGGCATGAACATTTCTTCTATAATCGGGGATATTCGAAGGGCATTCTAACTAAGAAATTTGACTGCATTGTGAGTGCATTCCAAAGTTTGGGCCCATCAAGACTTTCGAGGTGCATTCGAAGAGGTGGAATATCGAACGGCATTCGAAATGTACTGTGTTGTAAATAATCTCACCGCAGCATTCAAAATATCCTGATCGGAATCTATTCGTGCTACATTTTAAGTACATTCGAAGTAATCGAACTATATCCGGCGACCATTCCGTGTGCGTTCTGGCAGCATTCGAGGCAACTTTTAGTTAGACTTCGGGGTGTGGTTGAGGGTATTTGGGCAACAATCGAACCGCAACAATCATTCGATGTGTGTTTAAGGCATATATAAGTATTCGAACCGCAAATTTAGAAAGTTTACAAAAAACTCACTGCCTTGGCAGGTGGGTCCACTAAAAGCACCAGTACATGTACATTTATTGGGTAATGTACATGTTCCACCATTTTGACAGTCAGGATTACAGATAGCTGCAATAAACAGACATAATATCTACACACTGAATGGTATTAGTCTTGCTGTAATTAAAAACATGTAATTTTAAACCAATCAAACTGTATCTGAGATTGGGCATGCGCTCCCAAAATCTGTTTTATTATAGTTCCGATCAGGCGAGGGAGGACAGATTTCTAGAATGTCGAGGCCGTTGAGAACATCTGACACAGTTTATCCCAAGTAAAACATTGCTTTTTGTTTGATCGTTCAGGTCGGCGTATTGTTTATTGTGTTGTGTGTTTCAGGGGGTTAACGGGACTAACATTAGCAATAAATCAACCCATGTCCAGTTTGTATCGGAGAAAGGTTATGATCCGGATAGTCCGGTCTATCTGGATATGTTCAATAAATGTGGTGGTTTTATATTCATCCAACAAGCTGTATTATACCATAGAATGTTAAACAGAAGTGGGTAAGAAATGGAATAGTGTAATAATATATTTTAATACGAGTTTGAAATGGTGAATTTATCGATGATTTAAAGTTAGGTTACCTGTGTCACAATTGTTTGAGCCGGGACTACCTTCTTTCCATCCCGGTAGACAGAAATATTGTGTGTAGTAATATGGTACTGACACCCATTTATAATAACAGCAACTTAAAGAAAATAAATGTAATTATTATTTCATTTCTATCTGGTTTTAGATTATTACTAAAACAATAATAATATTAACAGTAACAAATTAAAATGCCCAGACCTTGTTTACTATCATAACAACTCTAGCAATGGCAATCGAGACTCCAATATTCCCTAAACAGCTATAACCTAGATTAGAATTAAGTAATTGGACTGAAATTGTCAATATATCCATTTTCATTATTTGATTTTAAACTTAAACAAACATGGCGTGGACTGTCAGCTCTTCATCTAAATCTCACATAAGTCATCTTTAACAGTAATAGAAACTTATATTAACATTTTTCGAATGTAATTATTTCAATTTTATCTTGGAGTTAGGAATTTCATCACAAAGCTTGCTAAGATTTTTAGGGGTTTTTTTAACAATTAGTGGTCATTTTGAATTTCAAATGATCCCGCGCTTGTATTCTATTTAATATTGTCCAGTTTGGCACGTTAGATAACATGGTCTGTCGATGCATCATGTGACCTGGTTTCGATTCCCCACTTCTGCGTGACAAGGAGTAGGATCGCCTGTCTAATCTAGTGGAATTCTTCTCCCACCCCCACTGCTACAAGAACCATAATAGCCTTTGCGTTTGATGAAACACATTTTCTTTATGATGAATACGAATTACTACCCTCAGGATGTCGCTACAAAAAGATGCTAGTCATCATTTATCCCCCTAGGCATATGTATACTAAACCAAGCAATATCTACTTGTCTATGTTCAAGAATTCCTGTAAGGTAATAAATAATTATTATTATAAGCCCAAGCGATACTATTTTGCCTGTACCGTTTTTTAGGACTTCTAATTTTGTCTAATGGTTTGGATTCTTCGTACTTCGTTTTATTTTATTGAAAGAAAATTGTACAATATGTCAATCTCAAAATGATCTAGTTTGTGTCGAATGGACGCAGAAAGGTATTAGTCAGATATTTACCTCACTATGAATATCTATAAATGTAATGAGCAAATTAGACACCTTGTGCCAAAAACATTTTATATTCTAGATTATCTTCGGAGCCCTTATTTTAAGGACAAAATGCTGCCTTGCGACCAATATTTAGAATTATAATATCATATGTGTGCCTTGTCGCCCATCTTCTTGTTATTCTAGTAATTTATTATAATGTTAAAGATTGCTATAATTTTTATTATTATTCAGAGAGTATTTTAGTGCCACTGAACATAGTGGTTTCATACTTAATTAGCAGTAACTCATTTACTAATCTTTAAGGAGTGAGGTTGTCACTGGTCGCCGATTCCTCGATTACTTATATTTGTTATGTTGTAATAAATATGGCATCATTTTCTTAAAACTCACGCTCTCCACGTTCTGTAAGCACACTGCCATACCCTCCGGTAAGAACATATTCTTCTTGAACCGTAGTATCTGAAATATAAATATACATTGCTGTCTGTGATTGAATGTTGCGGTATAAACGGTTATTTGTTGCTTCTGGTTTGAAACGGCAATTTACACCACACGTCAGCTTCCACCCACCTTTAATTGAATTCTGTTTATCATGGCATTGTTTACGTGTATAACCAATTTGTAAACGGTGTCTCCTGTGAGACCTGGACGACTTGAAACGATTAAAATGGTCGATTGATGATCACATATAAATGCACACCCGTTACGAAGTCGGACAATAATACTAACCCTAACCCAACCCTAACCTTAACCCTCGCGGATAATGAAATGTAATACACCAACCCACACAATGCAATGTAATGCACCAACCCTGACAATGGTATGTTTGCAATGCACCCACACTGACTGACGATGGTATGGAACAATTTTTCGAAGAATTGATTGAATTCAATATATATGAGACCGGCGGCGCCGCTAGTCGGGCACGGTTTCCCCCATCGTACACTCTATAGAACGTATCCGTCTTCATTAGTCCACTCGGAACAGAACAGTCGGACTCAAACTCCATTTCATTTCATTTACCTTTCCTACTTTTTTGTACCAACTGTACTATTGGAGATAGGAATACGCTATATATGCAGAGTGTTGTAAATGAAATTTGTTAGGGACAGTGACATTTATCCACCGAATTCCAACTCTGAAAAGGTCTTATATGTGCACGCAAATGTGTACACTGGGTCTTGTGTTTTGGTCCCATCTACACAACTAGACACCACGCTGCAAACCCCAGAGAACTTACTTGACCCAACTCCAGGATCAGTGTACATAATCAAACTGTATATTATGAGGACGATGGCTGACATCACGACATTTTAACAGGACTATACGACATTTTTACGCGACATTGCGGCATTTCTAATGTCGTGTTGTCGGATAAAAATGTCGTATTGTCTGTTTGAAATGTCGTGATTTCGTTTCTTTTGTGGCGTCGGGTTAAATGTCGTGATGACTTAAAATAAAAAGATGACCCAGATGGTCCTCTCTCAGAATCAGTTGAGAAACTTAGGTTCGCTTTTATGCATGCAAACACCCTTTGGCTCCTAGTCTTGGTCACCCAGAACCCCCTAGTCTTCAACGCACGGAGGGTCTGGGTCGGTTCTCAATTTTTGACGAAAATTACTGGATAATCTACCACATAAAAAACCAAACATTTGGTTTTCGCATCGTCAATGGAACCTTTTGGCTAAAGTCTCGGTAAGTGCTAGATCTTATGAAGCCGGGCCGATTTTGCTAGATTCTACAAAGCGTGGTTGAAATATATCCCACAATTCACTTGGCACATGTATTATTAGAAACAAAATAGAGACGATGAAGAATTAAGAAGATTGTGAGAAGCCATACGTCTGATTCATGACGAGAGAAAATTACCATTCAATTGAAACCTTTACAAACAAAAAAGAGTGTTATCTTTGACAAGCGAGCTGTTTTGATAGATTCAGTACGCGGTAACTTAAAAGACTGGATAATCCAGACCATGACCTATTTTCCGTCAAATTTTGAGGACCCATCCAGACTAATATTCGTAGAATATTTGTATGGATGATAGAGACTACTTGGCCCCTGGACAATACAGAAGCAAAGCTCTCCATTATCAGACCAGTAATTATAGTTAATGTGCATTACCAGATAGCCACCTCGTGATATCATCCTTCAATTGAAAAAATGATAACATATCTTTCTCGCTTTGTAGAATGTAAATGCGAGACAAAAATGTTAGCAGTAGATACAAATAGGTAGTTCAGTTCAATTCAATTCATGAAATAAAAAGAGATAAGGTTTATGAAGTTAGACGGGCATACTCCACACAGTGTGCTATGATGGATATTTTGCTCGGCCAGTGATGCCGTAGCCAAATTTTACATCGAATTTCAACTGTACGATATGCCTAGTGTTTCCCTTGGTCATTGTGTGTGGTGCAGGTGCAACGCTCACGGAATATTTGGGAAATGCTAATTGTAGGCCGGTTGGGGAGGTTCGGCAATTCCGAAATCCACAGTGCCCGCTTTATATTTTGGGGTATACTAATCTAACCCTGTTTAAGACTTATCTTGGATCCAATTTACCTTTTACCCCTCTTAAAAGGGGTAGGATTAGTATTCCCCAAATACAAATAGCATCTTATGGAATATTTAGTCTCGAACATTTAATCCTAGTGTTCGGTGTCTGTGATTCTATTAAATAAATGACGTTTAAAATAAACGCCTTAACGTATTATTTGCACAGAGTATTCGTTTCGCCATAAATTCCCCAACAATTCTATATTTAAGCGCAGAATGATATAAATTAGGAGGAAAATATAGAAACCTCGATCACCAAGTCGTATTAATCCTATATTTTGTCGTTCGTGATTCGCCGTTTTGGGGAGAATCACAGAAAATGCTATTGTGTTTCCAGTGCGACTACAACACATGTTCAAAGAATACAAATTGTAATATTATGATCGTTAGATTAACATTGTTTAAAACTTAATTCCAAATGACCAAGTATATGTCGAGTGGACGTTACCCCCCCCTCTCTCTCTCTCTCTCTCTCTCTCTCTCTCTCTCTCTCTCGCCTGTCTATACTCGTGGATTTTATCCGGGTCCTCCGACTTTCTCCCACTGCCCAAGACACCTATGTATACGCGAGTTATTGAAATTAAATTGAGACATGTTTTAGTCTCCAAACGACCAAGTATATGTCGAGTGGACGTTAACTTCCATCCCCTCTCTCTCTCTCTATCTTTCTCTCTCTCTCTCCCTCACGCACACACACACACACACCATCACACATACACACACACTCCCCCCTCTCTCTCTCTCGTAACGTACGCAAAATACAAACCCCATGCCACGTGAGATAATCAATAGCAGAAAGAGGTGTATTTTCGTGGGTGTCTTCTTACGTTATTTATGTGTGAAAAAGCATAGAAGCATCCAAGCCATTCACAATAGAATAACAAGTGCATGTGAATATGAATCATATATCGTCCTTTAACTTTTCAAATTATGAAGCATTCGCCGTCTATATCATAAACACATACTTTAGGGGTTGTGCAAGATATTATATATTTTCTGAATAAATGAACTGAAATGGGGTTTAACTTCCTACTGTTCTGGGCTGATGCAGACGGTTTTGAAAATAAATAATACTTAGAATTAGGTATCGAGTTATAAACTAGCAGTCGTGGACTATTGAACTGAGAAACTGGAATCGCCAAAGTAATCTTGATCGCAACAATACCAATTACCACCAGAATATATACAAGTTTTGCATAGTAAGCCAGAGTCACCCAAACGCCAAGATATAGAAATATGCGGAACAAATCAGTCTGTGTATTATAAATTAAGAACACTGAATAAAGAAATGTTTGATCTTCCATAAAATAAGTGAATGGAATTAATCTATGGTTGAAAAATTGAATTCTGGAAGCGAACTTCATACCCTGCGATTCTGGCTGCTGAAAACTGACGCAATGGGAGAGGGGAAATGTTTGGTGGCCTTTAACTGCTGCAAATGACTGTAGGTGTTTCAGATGTGTTTTAATAATTACAATGTGTTTTAATAATTATGTTTTGAATGTACACGTGATTTGTCAAGTGAGAAGGGCCTTTAAATTACTATAGTTTAAAATACTGTTGAAATATCATTGCTGAGAAAAGGTTAGATTTCGACACATAAACCGGAGAGATTATTATCGTTGTTCCTTTTGGAAAGATAATATTTAAATGTACGTTTTTTCTGGTAACATCCTTGTCTATTTTTTTTTATCAAACGACCTTCACTGTACATCATAAGCTTCAATCACACACGAATAATTTTGAACTGAACTAACGCCATTTAAAAACACCGTTGGTTCTACTGTATGTGTTAAATTATTCGTCCTTTGTAAATCGTATTTAGGTTCATTGGCCAAGCATGAAAACTGCACGACATTTCATATGAAATGACATATTTCATATAATTTACTTGACATTAACATGTCATTAACAGCGTTATTAATTACGAACCCAACTGCTATACATGTATGTACTATGACATACACTACAGACGAGAATATACCTGTTATTTTAGGGGTGTGGCAATATCTATATCGCTGAAATTATGTATTGTCGTAAATAAGATCATCCACAGAGTACTTTGACATGAAACAGCTATTCGAACCGAAAGCTTGCTATTACGATGAAAACTTGTACATATGTTTACTATGAGATTTTTAAAAGCTATTAGGATGAAATCTTACATTAAAGATACATAATGGAAAATCAGATAAAGGGCTGATAGATGTTGCTATAATAATTAAAACTAGATAAGATAATACAAAGGGCATTTTCAGAAAGTTTCAGTCAAACTGCTCCACTTCGAACCGAGATATTGGCGATTGAATTTTAGGCCTACCCTCGATCATCATTACTAAAGTTGGTACGATAAAAAAAAAATTGTCTCGATTATCGATTTGTGAATTAAATCATCAATGAGCGTTCGGCAGCAAATCGGATTCAAATCCAGTGAAAACCCAACACATAAGAATACATCGAGAGTAGATTAAGGTCTTTTCATATTAATAATTCCCTAATAGTTTATATAACATTTCAGATTTAAAGAACCCGTCTTCATTACCCCAGGTTAGGAGCATAACAGTAGAACGTTAAACCCCATTTCATTTCAGGGCTAAAAAAAGACCCGCAATAGGCAGATTTAGCTTCTGCATAATGTATGTTTAGCTGTGGTATATTTAATCGTTATTAAGATGATAACTGTGGTATTTTTAACTGTGGTATATGAAAACTTGTGTTGACTATGGTATATTTAACAGTTATTAGGATGAAAACTTCCATAAACTATTGTTATGTTGAATAGTTATTGGGATAAAATCGTATATTAACTATGGTTATAGTGCCGCTAGTTCATCAGGAAACCCGAGACTATTCATACATTAAAGATACATTATGGGAGATTAGATAACGAGTTGGCAGTTCTCACTATAATAGTTAAAAAGTAGCTAATGTAAAGGCATTTTTGCTGAAAATTTCAGTCAAATTGATCCACTACAAACCGATTACAAAGCGATTGAAAAGCCAGGCTGACACTTGCACGACTTTTGGCCACGATTTTGTCGTGCCCATCAGTGTCCACATTGACACGAACGGGCACGACGAGTTTGCGCATAGTTTGCGCATTGTTTACGCACTTCCCGCATTGGCACGACGAGTTTGCGCAAATCGGACGGTGTCTTGCTGACTCGAGTCGTGCCAATGCGTGCCACGGAATCGTGCAAGTGTCAGCCTGGCTAAAGTTCCACTTAGCTTCGATCTAATAGTCTCGGTTATCCATTTAACTTTTAACCATTAATTACGAAGAAAATTTTCCTGCAAGTCGAACTACAATCCAGCAAATACCATAGGCTAGCCTTGACATCGGGAGTTGATTATGGTCTGGATAAGTTAATTAATGTCTAATTAATAGTTTTTATAACATTCCAGGGCTACAGAAAGATCTACAATAGGCAGATTTTGCTCTTGCATAATGTATGTTTAATAGACTTTGAGCTTTGCTCTGAAATTTCAGTTCTTTTAAGACAACGAGTAAGGATCGTTTAAATGTAATTTGGCTTAGGGTTTCTTATCTAGCCTTTTATTAGTGACTGTTAAAAAGGATTGGCTTGGATTCGTACCTTGACTGAAGTTTGTTCTAATACAACTAAATGCGTGCTCAATAATTCTAATTTATTTAACTTGTATTACTCAGCCAGAATATATCTCAGAATGCACCAAATCGAATCTATATTTCCAAATTATCTGGATCATAATTCAGCCGCTTCCCAGTTCCTTTGACCTGACTCGACGGTTCCCGGTTCGACAGACACATCGGTTATGTATCCAAGTTTCATATGGCCAGGAAATTGTCCGATTGTTTCGATTTCTTCTATCTTTTTATTGGACATACCGTTCTGTAATAAAAACGCAAAGTAGAGTGACACCGTACAGGCGAGTTTGTTAAAATATTAAACGTTGAGTAATGTCCCCCCCCCTCTTATAGGGATAGATGTCCCCTGAAAAGACCTGAGCGCAAAATTTGGGTTTTATTTCTATGCTTGTCCAAACAATGAGCTCGCCATCCGCTGCCTGTAAGAAAGCTGACTCGGGACATCTTCTCATACTATTTACGCCATTTAACAGTTCGAGGTTTAGATCATTAATAAATTCTTCTACTCTTATATATTTTCGCCTATATATATCGTCATCCCCCAAATCAGCTTCTTCTAAGGCATTCTACCAAACCTTGTCTATATCACATAGTCTCACAAATGCGAGGGCGGAAGCCCGACACACAAGTAAATTTACAGCTGGGCCGTCTGCGAAAGTTCTCTGTAGTCCAAATTTCAGTGTTTCGCCAATTTGCTTGGCGAAAATGAAACAGCCAACCTTTCAGGTCGCATTGGAATATTGCAATAGCTGAGTTTTGTGCTGCTATTTCAAATCCGTGAAGATGGTCACAGGGGATAAATAAATATTTCTCTCTGCTGCATTTTGCTTTAAAACTTGAAAAAAGATATGTTTGATTGATTTATGAGTATTGCCTGAATGAAAGGTAGGTGAATAATATTTAAGATACTTGTTAACCGATGACACGTGAACTTAACATATATTTTAATGGGGACATCTCACTGTGCCACCCGCTATTGTTCTGATGGGGGATTAATCAAGCAAGGGGATTATCGAATACAATGGTGTTAAAAGTATAGTCCGCTTTTTAAAACTACTAGTTTAGACTGATTAACAACTTTAGTCACAATAAATTACATTAAAGTAACAACAATTACATTTATCAACCATAAATCATAACCCTACTAAATATGATATGACGTCAGTATATTCAATTGCACATTTTTACTCCATTTACTCCATTTAACAGTTCGATTTTGGATCATGAATAGATTCTTCTATTCTTTTATATTTTCATCTTTTAGGGGATAATCGTCCCCCGTTATCCAATTGAACTATGGTATTTTCAGTACAAGTCTGCTCTTTCAACGCAATGTTAATAAATTTAAATATATTTGGGTGGCTTTTTCCGATCTTCTTCATTTTACTGTGCCAAATTAACTAAATTTTGACCTCCTTGAGAATTAAAATAATTAAATCTTAACTAGGTGAACAGTACTAATAAGGATATAATCCTTTTCACACCACTACCCTATAACATCAGTTGATTAGATGGCACAATGAGATTAAACCTTTAATGTGCGATATCTTTACGATATAGTATATCTGTGCTGTACGTTACGACTCAGTCGTTTGGGGTTTAACGTGGGGAAATCCCTGATATGTCACATTGTGAGATTGAGCCTATAACTGAACTCTTACAAGATTTACGGGAACATATTGCGACCAGACTATCGGATCACCTCTCTATATAACCACCAAAATTACCGTGGTGTACAAATGATATACAAAGAATATAAAATAGCCTTACTGTCAAACATATCATGTTCGAGACGACGAAACCATCGATATTAATAACATTAGAAATGTTTCTTGCCAGCTACAATGTATACATTACATAAAAGCTCAAATGGTGTACTTAAGTGTATCCTTAATTTAAGTTACCTTTGTACACAAGCAAGATAGTATTGTACGCAGAATAAAAAAAAAACAGATTGCTATAACAACCGTGAGATAGTTAAAAGCAGAATGTCGTGTATTTCTTTGGGCGTTTTCTTCTTATATTATTTGTTTGTGAAATAGCATTGGAGCATTCACACAATGTGAATCATATCGTTATTAACGCATGAAACATCCATAGAGTATTATAACCCAATTCTTAGAAGTTGTCGCACATTATATTTTAGTGAATAAAAGGTTAATATAGTATAGTAACATTATCTGGAGGTGAGCGGTAGCGTTTTCGAAAACAAATACAAAACGTTCAATCTCGTTATGGTTGAACTTTGAACAGTCCCCAAACTCCACTAAATACATTAGTGCCTAGATAACCAAACATTTATACATTGCAAATTAACGGTTCTAAGTAATAGTCACGATTAACAGAGAACGCACTTAAACAGATATTATGTAAGAGGTAAATCTGCCTATTGCATGCCTTTCTTTGACCCTAAATGTTATATAACCAACACCATAACCAACCATCAGACCCAACGGGAGGCTGTCATTTCAAGTAGTTTAGAACGGTTCCGCCTTTTACTGATTTAACTTGGAAATAGAGAATCGAGGCTAAGAGTTAAATGACCAGTACGGTGGTTACGATCAACGCACACATCTTGTCAAAACTACAACCATTGATAACTTAGCTCAAATTAAAGTAATTTAAATGAAATTTTCAATATATTCATTTTGCATTATCTATTTTTGAAATATTATAGAGAGAATGGCCAGCTATTTATCCAAACCATACATGTCAATGGAAAAGTTTAGCAATTAGTGGGTAAGACGCTGACTCGCTAGTCTGGAGGTTGGGTATTCGATCCCAGCATTGGCCGAAAAAGTTCATCCGGATTTTCCGTCGTGGTTCTTCCTTGTCATTGATGCAGGACGGAAGATCTGACAAGGACAACTGTCTAGTCGTTCGGATGGGACGGCATGTTGTTGGCGGCATAAACCAGAGTCACTGAAATGCTAAGCTATAGAATATACGGATAAAACCAGCTAGTGTATGTCTGATAACATAACATCGTGAAAATGTAATTAGGGCAGAATTTCGTCGACTTTCTCAAAAACACAAATAACTAAATGTTTTCACGTGAAACTTAATTTTTGGGGAACTTTGTCACATTATAAGATAGAAAAAAAATATCTTGTCGGCATCTGTTTGATATTCTTATGTCTTGAAGACTGCAGGATATCTGTAATAATTACGCTCTTTCTGCAAACTGAAACTTTTTTGATAATTGTTAACTAATAATTTTAGAATTTGAAGCAAATTGAAAAAAATCAATACATACCCTCTCCAACCTTGTGCCTGTGTGTTACTGACCAGAGTTAGGAGACACAATGCAAACAGAAACTGGATAGACGACATGATATCTGCAAATTCTGCTAGCTAAACCCCGAACACGTCCTAAATACACTTCTAACGAGGAAGTATATTGCATTTCAAACACATACTGTATATGGTATTATGCATAGCTTACCTATCCTGTTTCACCTTTAAAGTAATTTATTCACATAATACATGTTATATATTACAGTAAATTCAATATCAGAGCAGACGCGGATGCAGATTTTTTTGCAGGGGGGGGGGGTCCAGGTTTGATAATTGCCACCGCCACCATTACCGGGGGGGTTTGGGAGCCCTCCCGCAGAAAAATTTGGTAAATTAGATTCAATTTGGTGCATTTTGACGTATTTCCGGAAGGTAAATTCCAAAATTACAGGTCTAAAAATCGCCAATAAAACCGCATAAAAAATTTTCAAGTCTGAGCAGGGGGGGGGGGGGTCCGGACCCCCTGGATCCGCGCCTGCAGAGATAATAAACATATAATTTATACTTATAAAAAGGCATAATGACATTGGTGATTTAGAAACATTTTATAATGGATTTTGCATATGTTTATTTTGTTTCCATAGATTTAAGATAAACCATTAACATAATTTATGTACATTATAATAGTTGCCTTTATATATATATATATATATAATACATATTAATCTCAAAACTTCTTTCCAACCTCGTGGTTTTTCCCCGGTTTCCCTCCACTGCTAAAGACCCCTTCGCGCAAGCGGCTTATTGAAATAAAATTAAACCATATGTTAGTCCCGAAATGACCTAGTTTGTGTCGAGTGGGCGTTAAACCCCCAACTCTCTCTCTCTCTCTCTCTCATTATCCTTCAATTGAAAAATGAAAACATGGCTTTCTCTCTTTGTAGAATGTAAATACGAAGAGCAATGTAAGCAGTAGATACAAATAGGTAGTTCGGTTCAATTCAGTTCATGTGTAATGAAAAGAGCTAAGGTTTGTGAATTGAAATAAATAAAGTGAGGACGGGCATACGCCACACAGTGTGTTAGTATGATCTTCTTAGTTTTAAAATAATGCTTAATTTGAAGTAATGTACATGTATCTGCTAGACCTGTTTTAAATAACTTTACAGTGTATATGCAATATTTATCATAAAAGATCTGTAGCAACTTGGAATCACCCCACATAGTTTATATGGGGTGATCTTGTTTCGACATTAGAATTAAATACCAAATAGAATACAAACAAATCTAAAATTATCATCAGATAAGGTGGTTCATATCATTTCTGTCAGCATACCTTTAATGAGTGTATAGATAATATTGATATATCTAGACATGAATAAAATAAATGGATAATTGTAGTACTACTGCTACTTTTAGGACTTCTTCTTTGTTGTGTTCTTGTGATCGTAAAACAATAGCACAGTATTTAAGCTATAAGAACTTTATTTCCAAGCTGGATGACTTCGCAGGTCCCTTGTTCTCAACAGATAATGGCTGCTTGAATATCTGGGTGAGTTTTCTCCTGGGGCTTGGTCTACACTCAAATTTATACCCCCATCCCTGCACGTCCAAGATTTAGCCTTGACGTTAATTTCCATTCCAAATGCGTAATAACTTCCTAAATTTCATACAAATAAAGCAGGCGATGACACCATATTATGTCTACTAACCATAGGTCCAATAACAGGAAGAACGTGATGGACACTTTTGTCACAGGTTATGATTTTACCAAAACTTTTGAAAACATCACTGACTTTTTATGTATAGCTTATATTTCACGTTTACTAGGTACGTGAGATTTTAATTTTATAGACAGAGAATTTAATAATTTTCCAAAGACACAATATGGTCTTAAAGACCATAGTCTTACATAATATCTTCAGTTTCTTCGGTCTAATTTTCAAAATTTTATCAATCCCAAATATGGCCCTGACTGCAGACGATATAAACGGGATACGGTCAAACCTAGCCATCACCACCTAAAGTATATGCAAAACTATTTTGATATAACTCTATAGCCGATCTTTACTCTCAAGAAGTAATTCTTTATTGGTGGCGTGGTCCTCCTGTATATACTACATGTATAATGGTTGTAATTGGAACACTTATCCTGTCTGAGTGTTTCCTTGCGTGGAAACTCATGTAAGACTATTGTAGAAATTTTTCTTTTTAGATTAGTAGCATTGAATTAATAAATATTGTAAATATGTACTTAAATCAAAATGAGTGAATAAATGACAGTTGGTATATAAAACAGAGTTAGGGGACCAAAATATAGCTGGTTCTATGTGCCATCAACATATTACCAAATTACACGTTTTGGACAGTTACTAATCGCATTATTTGGCATAAGTAACCAATCGTATCAGTAATTACGTCGGTTCAGAGTCACGAATAATAGTCCAAGCTGTGCTTGTTTAGAGGTGTAAATTCTCTCTTCGGATATAATAGACTTCGAATGATTTTTGAGTTCTTTAATATACCGAACCAAAAATAAAAATGTTATACAGTACTGACAGGCCAGTTACTGAACTTAGTAAGAGATCTTAACTAGTGACTGCCTTTAATGTACAATTTTTGTGATATTTAAGAAAAATCAGACAATAGGACAAAAGTAAAATTGATAAATGTTGTAATTAAAACTGACATGTCGATATATGAACAATGCATAAAAGATTAAACAATAACATAAATCAACAAAAACAATAGATTGGATTAACGTCGGTACTCAATGACGGCTTGACAAGTGATGACAGTTTAACGCCAGTTGACTTTAAAGTGGTTGATTTAAGAAACATTAAATATATTAGTCATTGGCAGATTATCACACCATTATAATTTCCTCTGTTTTAGAAAGGACGCGTCCCTGCGTCTTAATTTACGATACGAAAGAAATGATAAATTATTTGTTGAATGATGAAAAACACAATAATATTAAATATTGAATTCGTAAAGTTAAACAATCGAGTAAGAGAGAAACAATTTGAGCTGAACACAAATACTGACTGTAGCTAAGATTATCACACTATTATAATTTCCTCTGTATTGTAGTAGGGTGAATTACGGCCCAATAGTAAATGTTTAATACGTCGTGCTAATCCGCACAGTATTACTTAATTTTGATGACCATATTTTAATGGATCTTAATCCACCTTAATTACCCCCATTTATATCTTTTTCATATTGTCTTATATATCTCATTAATCACATGTCTCCAGTATTCTTTGTTTTACACTTTAAATATATCTTTATAAATTGTAATTGACGTCTACGGGCTATAGTATTTTAGTTGCCACCGTGTATTGTTTGTAAAGCCCCCGTCGGACCGGAGTGGTGACCCTACTGCGCTCTGCGACCGAACGGCGGCCTGGAAATACACAAGGTCGTCGGCAAGCGTGAACACAACGCGGAAAAATGTCCCAAAATTACAACCTTAAAAAAGTCGCGTTCTTACTGCGACCTGTGCGTTTATATAGCATTCTCGCGGCGGGTTCGTCACGATCTCTCCGCGCTTATGGCGTTTCGATTGAGATCTATAAGCGGTCATCGCGAACCCGCGTCGCTCAACCACACGTCTTATCTGGACTACACGTGCGTTTCCACCACGTGATCACGGCGACTTTGCAAGCTGTTTTGATTTTTTTTCGAAATTTCAAGATGACCTTTGAATCGTCCGTTTTCAAAGCAAGTCTTGCATGAAATGCATGATCGCCATAAGCGAATAATGCAAGCATGGTCGTATTAAGAACTCCATACACGTTGTGGGAACCTCATAAAATCGCCATATGCTTAAGAGGTAGCCCCATGAGGTTTTGATGCAGTCGCGCAACAGTGGTGGAATCATCGTAACATCGCTATGACAACGCCATAAGGACTCAGAGCGCTGGGTGGGGTCGCGGTCAACGCGTGAGTGTTGTGGTGAAGACGCCATGAAGGCACCGTTGCAAATGTTACAATTTTCGCAGCGTCTTTTCCACGTGTGTACTGCGCGTGTGCTACGTTCATAGAGATGTTACCACGCTTATCGCGCGACCCTCGCGACCCACCAAGTTCTCTCGGTTTTCAATGTCATATGACAGGACCTTGGAGTTTGCTTTGAACATACTCAAAACAAACGCCGTGACTCAGCGATCATTGGCGACCATGGAGACCACAGAACGATATCTCGCGTTTCCACAGCGCTCAGGGTGATCTTGGCACGCTCTGGAAACATTTTTTGTCGCCGTAGCAGCGCAATAAGGACTTTTGCGACCACATCACGTTCTCGCAGCTTTCCAGATCATATGCGCATTTTCAAGACAAACGTCGTGGCTCGGCGATCATTGGCGATCATGGAGACCACAGCACGATATCTAGTGTTTCCACCGCGCTGTTACCACGCTTATGGCGATCTTGACTCGCTCTGAGACCATTTTTTGTCGCAGTAGAAGCGCAGTAAGAACGCAACTCCGGTCTGACGGGGGTATTAACGATAGATTTATAGGATTAATGCCCTAGGCAATGCATGGGTATATATAGACCCAAATGACAGAATTAGGAGAGACCTTGCTACATATAGCGGTATATTAGTGTCAAAATTCTAACATGCTATCGTCTAATTTCTTACTTCTGTTCATGTAATTTCTAACCTCCATTCATGTAACTTCTAACTTCTATTCGTGTAATTTCTAATTTAAGACAATGTATAACCCAACTTCTTTGTTTGTTCAGTGTAAATTTCAATTCTGTTCCAAATTGTTTCTATTATTTAAACGAAAAATGTCTTTTTAATAGATGCCTTACATGTTTAGCATCAACATCAACGAATTTAGAATTTATACATTTCTGCCTAGCAACCATCACTATGAAGACGTTTGGTGTCGCCACTGCGTGCTCGATTGGGTGATTGTGCACCTGATCGGGGCCATTATTTGGTATAAACGACCCATTCTTCGTTTGGTTGAAGGTTGGAAGGAGTGCTGAGAGAGACAGAGAGACAGAGAGAGGTCACTTAGTATTTAACTCAGTATCTGTGTAGGCCTATCCATAACATTTATACCCTGTGTAAATGTAGACCAACTGCAAATAAATATTAATATTTGGCTCAAACGTAAAAAAAAAATCAAATAAAATTCTCCAAATCCCGTTTAGCTTATATTTGAAATAGAACATGAAATGAAATGAAAGAGGGTTTAACGCCCTACTGTTCTGCTCATAACCGGGCTAATGGAGACGGATATACGCCATACAGTGTGCTTTACGGAAATATTGCCCGGAGAGCGGATCTACGACCTGGACTTATATCGAAGTCTAACGGTCACGGGATCTTTTACGTGCACGACAACATGTACATGGAACCGTGGGTTTTCATCCCATCGGAACGACAAGGCACTAATAAGGGGGAACCTTATTCGATGAACTTTTTTCGACCAATGCTAGGATCGAACTCCCGACCCACAGCCTAGCGAGCCTGCGTCTTACCCACTTAGCCACGGTATTCGAAATAGTATTTGCAAACCATACATTTATATCACGTTCAATGTTGTATAGAGTGTAGGATGGCCGAATGGTTAGCACGTGCACGCTGTAACATAAGGTCTGTCATTGAATAAACTGGCGTGGTTTCGATTTCCCGTTTTTACGTGACATGGAATAGGGCCGCCTTTCCAACCTCGTGGGTTTTCTCCGGGTCCTCCGGTTTCCTCCCACTGCTAAACACACCTACGCGCAAGCTAATTATTGAAATGCAATTGAACGGTGTTAATACCGAAATGACCTGGTTGGTGTCGAGTGGATGTTAAATCCCATGTCCCCATCTCTCTTTCCCGATGTTGTTTTCAATTTTAACACTCAGGCAAGCCACTCAATCTGACGAAGGGCGAGTCGTTTGTATCAATAGAATGGTCCCGATCTGGTTCTCAATCACCAAACTGAGCATATGGTGGCGACAACAAACGACATCATAATGATGGTTGCCAGGTAGAAGTATCATAATTCTAAATTTGTTTGCCGTTCATGCTTAACATGTAATACCTCAATGAAGTAGACATTTTTCGCCTCAATAATAGAAATAAGATGAAACAGAATTGATATTTACACTGAACGAATAAAGAAGTTGAATTGTACATTGTCTTAATTTAGAAATTACATGAATGGAAGTTAGAAGTTACATGAATGGAGGTTAGAAATTACATGAATAGAAGAAAGAAATTAGACGATAGCATGTTAGAATTTTGACACTAATATACCGCCATAGCTACACACGTGTCTTGGGAGATCAGCTTAGATCACATTCCTAAGAACAGACCTGCATTTGGATATTTGGAGACATAAGTTTATGTCAGTTCCCATACCCATATTGGAGCTTATATTCTAGTAAGCATATAACCAAAATTTATTCTTCATTTAATCAACAACGAGGTTCCAGAAAATACACGAGAAACGCACTTCTACACTTGATGTCCATGGGTACTATATATTAAAGAAATCATGGTAAACGTTTAAGGAAGATTTTCATTAGATTCCGGAGATATTACCATTTGAGCTCCCAGGTCATTGGATATGGGGAGTTCTGTCGACATATTTCCCACATCTAATCAGCGACTGCATAGCACTAGGTAATGTGTTACACTCATCATTGCCGACGTTGAACGCTTCAGTTGTTTTGATTACGTGATCAAGTCGATAAAATCTAATGTCACTACATAGCTTTACCTGATACCCCAAGAATTAGAGCGTAATTTAAGACACAAAAACGCCTATTCATCTTCCTGGTAGAGAGGTACAGTAGTACGTTACACTCTATATCATCTTCCTGGTCTATTCTGAGTGACAATGCTCTAATTTTTCAAGCGACAACAACGTATTTACTTTTCGATAACGACGCATGCTTTAGCCGTCGTCTGCTTTGTCATTATTTTTTTTTTAAATTATTATTTCAGTTCACAGATAGTCATAGCCCTTTATTGTCTAGCTGCTTTAGGTGTCGTCTGCTTTGTCATTATTTTTCTTTAAATTATTATTTCAGTTCACAGATAGTCATAGTCCTTTATTGTCTAGCTGCATGTAACTATCGGAGGAAGTGGATAATTCCGGCTAAAAGGATCCCCTTCACTACAACTTTTCGCAAGTGACTCTCCCCCTTGACTAAAATGTTAATTCTGTGCTATTTTTTTTAAAAAAATTATTATATGCGTTTTGACCCATTTGTGTCAATTTTTCGGTGCCAAATATTAGCGATTTAGCTCTTTTAATGAGGGGATTTGTGGCGTCATTTCCGCGCGTGAATTCGCTAATTCATGTCTATTTACGTCCTCTGGATACCTCGAAATCATGAATATTCACTAAAATCTGGCAGTAAAGGTATATTCAAAAATTCTTCTTCGATTCTAGACCAAATAGTCAACTTCACTGTTAACTTTTATATGTTGAACAGCTCCAACCTATTCCCAAATTGTGGGTTTCCCTTCTCAGTGGTGCAGACGGAGGGCCTGTAAAGGACAGCTGTCTAGTCGTTCGGATGGCACGTAAAAAGGGTCCCATGTACAAATTGGCGTGCACGTAAAAGATTCCTTGGCAGTTATGTAAGCTTAATACATATTATACATATGGAGTCAGGCATTTTCATTCCATTTACTATGCAGAAGTGTTTCAGTGTATATTTTCAAGACTTGTGCAGCCTTTTTATTTGTTATGAATGAAATATATCTGTCATTTCATTTGCAAAATGCCATTTATGTACAGATAAACACCGAAATGTATGGGTGCTATAGTCATTTGTATTCATTAAGAAGAATGATAGTTTAAAAACTCAAATCACTTCAATCTGTGTTACCAGGAAATACTATCTATCCAGTTGTTATATTGTGGTTGGTGAGAATTGTAAATATTTTGACATTAAGTATCTGATATTTCCGTTATATAAACTATAGATAACCATGGATTTCCCTGTGTAGAGCCACACGTTATTTATCAGGGATAGGCGTGTTAAACTCCCCACAGTTTCTCTTTTCCTAGACAAATCCCAGCAATATTGTAAAAGGGTTATCTGTCCGTTCAGTATTTACAAAGGTCTGATCAATTCAAAAATTTAGCAGCATCGGGCATTTTCTGCAGACGATGTAAACTGGATATGGTCAAATCTAGCCAACGATCTTATCTAAGTCGATAGATTATCGACCGCTATGTCGTTTTCAAATGTTAACAAAAAGTTGGAGTACTTGCTCGAATTTTGATCCCAAATGGCTATTTACCACATTTCACGAATACGGTTAACTATAACTGTATTTTCTTTAATTTGCTGACATTGAGATTACCCGAAAGCAGATAGCCGACATTAACTGTCAAGAAGTAATTCTTTATGCATGGGGCGGTCCTCCAATAATGACTGTAATCAGACCACTAAAGTGATCGTATGTTTACTTGCGTGCAAACTCATAATTGCCGTCTTTGGACGCTTCAGCTGTTTTTATTGCGTGATCAAGTCTTTGCACAGTGCAGTTATAAAAAAATCCATTGTCACTGAATAAACACTATTTATCTGCTTTGGCTTGTGGTTGGTATAACAGAGTAAGAAGTCACACCAAATGTCTATGGAAGACCAAACAGCTCTTTATTTAATGTTCTTAATTCTTAATTATTCTTAGACCAACTGTTCTGCTCCGACTGGTCCAGCTAATACAGTGTGCTATGAAGAAAACTTAAAAGGGATCTTTTACGTGCACAGTAACAACCTCGATTTCTCGTCCCATCCGAACGATTATACGATGTCCCTTGCCAGACTGAAGAATTTTTAGAAAATAACCTACTCAAAACACACGGCATGCACGGTTATTACAATAATGAATGCAACGCTTGTTAAAATAATGTCGATATACGTCTTTCTATCAATCTAAAGCGATTTTAGTATAAGTCATCTCCCCTGCAAGAATATTTACAATATATAAGTACATTGTTTAGAATGACAACCCATCACTTGTATCCCCGGTTGTCATAATATCCAGGTCAGATGAATTTGGAGAAAGTATTTATTATTGGTTTTGCAAAACTGGTATTTGTATTAGTATATTTGCTGTTCGAGAATTGTTTTTCGTTGTATGGTTCTAATGAAATGCAAATGTAATGTTTTGATTTTCTAAAAAGAAAATATTATCATTATAGTTAATACAATTAATTTTAAACAAAGATACGATTTACAGATCTGAAATGCCAAAGGATTGATTTGTAAACAAATTAATATTAATTTTAAGATTCAAACGTTAATTTTAGTGTGCAAATGTTGAAATACGACTATATGTATTAGTTTTGAACTAAGAAGTAAGAACACTGAATAAAGAGCTATTTGGTCTTCCATAAATTCCATTTCTCTGGTTGATTCTGGTTGTCAATGCTACAATTCGTCTTTCAATTCATCAACTAGGCCAAGCGAAAAATGACGTATTTTCTTTATGATAACCTCGCATGTGGATAGCCGACGTCTGTCATTTCAATGCCATGTTCCTTTATTGTGCAGCTACATGTAACTATTGAAGCAAGTGGCGAATGGGGCATTTATAAATCTGAGTAGGTATTATATCATCTCCATGATATGAAGCACTTATCACTTTATTTAACCACAGTGTATAATTCAAAATTGGAATCATGATCACCAAGTGTCCCACAGACATGATTACTAACACAATTTAACTTCAGTAAATTTGGAAATATTGGGTTATTATTTGCTTGCTTTGCTTGATACATGGAGGCAACTGGGAGAACCAAGCATTGGCAGGGTATTTGGAGTACATTTTCCGCGATACAACTCACTATTTTTGTAAAAAAAAAAATCAAACAATGTGCACATTTTGCAACAATATGTTGTAGTATTGTGTAGTATGTGGTGATATTGGGCGGTATTGGGTAGTACTAAGCAGTATTGTGAAATCATTCCGCCGCTAAAGAACTTTGAGTCTCGTCCAATTGTTCCCCGCCCTGCAGTTACACTGTGTGACAACGTACATAAAACGAGAATGGACATACAACGAATGAGACTTCCGTTGCCATACGTTGTTCTAAAAGATCCCAATAGGTTCTCGATAAGTTCTACTTGCTTTGCATACGTGTCTGTAGTTGTCCGCCAATTCTGCAATACGCTCGGACAAAATGGGATATAAAAAATGAGCTGTTTCCTCACTGGTTCATCATTTAACTTCTATCAATTCAAATACCCAAATCAGAAATAGGTAGACTTTTGCAGTTGACCAACCCTCTTTTAAATGATGTCGTTTGCTTACATTAATATCAATTTCTATACAAGATCTCACATGACTTGAAAAGAGCAATAGAAACTGCCATAAATTAGTTTTGCGCTACACTGAAAAAAATCTTGCGTTGGATTTCAGCACTAGGACTTGGGTTAAAACTAATTTACACGAGCTTGTGAAACTCTCGTTTTGTATTGTATAACACAAGTAATGTAAACCCTCTTTTTAAAGCAGTCATTGATGTTATGTGGATCTTCCCAATCTCCCAGGTTAAGAATTTACCATGTACTCCACTGGTAAAAAGGGTAACAATTTCATTTCCTTTTTTATTTTTTTTAACAATGCCCAATAATTGTACAATAATTGTCCATGCGCATCCTTGGTTGATCAAATTATTAAATGACTGTTCGATCTTGATATAGTACCATATACCAATTTTAAACAGTTATATTTTCCCTTTGTGAAGTCGATGAGGGAAACAACGTATTTTTTATAGGTTAAAGACAGCAGTAAATCTACAGGGTGATAGTATAGAGCAGATGACCTCGTTTGGCGGCGTTCCAAACATACATCATGTGTGTCCTCGATTAGGCAAAACTACATGTAGTAGCACAAGGACCCGATCGGTCGCATATCCCCAATTATTTGCAACTCTAAGTATAACTGATTTGAAGTTTGAATTATTAATTCTGTAAGACAACAGGCCATTTACAAATAACTACTTTTCTCTTCATAAAGGAAAAGCATGAATAATTTTCCCAATTCCCCTAGTTTTAATGTAGGTCTATATAGCTGACATGTCCGAATTCACATTTCATTTTAAAGCAATTAGGCAGCACTAAAACTTATAGACTAATTATTAACACTAAAGTAGGCATGACACCTCCCAGTGTATCGCAGCATACTTCAAAAGAAATATGCCAAGTGCCAAGTTGATTCATTCAGAATTGCAGCCTGTAGGGAATAAACACAAAAGTTGGGCGTTGTTTTGCCGCTGGGGGTCGGAGATGGAACAATGTAAAGATAGGCTGGCACTGCCAGGCAGGATACGCCCACATTTTCGAGAGATGGATAGAGAACAAGCAATACCGAAAGTGATTTTCCTACATCATTAAGTCCTGTATTTCATATTGTATTGGGAGCAGCCATTTTGTTGGTCAGTTCCAGTCTGATATTCATGAAATTCGAAGCCGACAATGTTTATTGTGTGACGGTACACAACCTAGAAATGTGACTTTTCGTCAAAATCGGATAAGAATTGTGACCTGTAGAGAGTCCACAACCACGATATACCATATTAAATTTTTACACTATTCGCGTACAAACGGCGACCATTTCGTAGGTCAATTTTGGTACCATTTTCACGAAATTCGAACTCAACCTCCCTTACGGTGCAACAGTAATATTATAATCAGAGTTTTTTTTTTAAAATCGGATAATAATTGTTCGAGAGATAGATAGAGAACAAGCACTACCGAAAGTGATTTTTCCTACAATCAAAGGCCATAATGCATTAAGTTACAATTTGATATGCGCAAATATCGAAAAGAATAAAGATCTTTAGGTTATAAACATGCATTTCAGGTTTCATCAAAATCGAATTAAAATTGTGACCTCTACAGGGTCCACAACTTTGATATACCATATTTTTACACTATTCGCGTACAAACGGCGGCCATTTTGTCTGGCAATTATGGTCCGATTTTCTCTAAATACGAACTCAACCTTCCGTAGGGTGTAACGGTGACAGAGTCAAACTTTTTTTTTGAAATCGGATAATAGTTGTGACCTCCAGAGGGACCATAGGCGATTTTTCGGACAATCAGGGGCCATAATTCAGGAAGTTACGATCCGATATGCGCAGATAACGAAAGTGGACCAAGATCTTTGGGTTATAACCATGCATTTCAAGTTTCATCAAAATCGAATTAAAATTGTGACCTATACAGGGTCCACAACCATGATATACCACTTTTAAACAGTATTCGCGTACAAACGGCGGCCATTTTGTCTGTCAATTTTGGTCCGATTTTCCCGAAATTCGAACTCAAGCCTTCCTTAAGGTGTAGCGGTGATATAATCAAACGTTTTTTTTTTAAATCGGATAATTATTGTGACCTCCAGAGGGACCACAAGCTAAAAAGGGTGATTTTTCGGACAATCAGGGGCCATAATTCAGGAAATTACGTTCCGATAGGCGCAAATATCGAAAGGAACCAAGATCTTTGGGTTATAAACATGCATGTCAAGTTTCATCAAAATCGGTTCAAAATTGTGAACTCTATAGGGTCCACAAGCTAAAAACGTGATTTTTCGTACAATCAGGGGCCATAATCCATGAAGATTTGATCCGATACATGCCAATATCGAAAGCAGCTGAGATCTTTTGGGGATAAACCTATATTTCAATCGGGTAAGAATTGTGACCTGTAGAGAGTCCAAAAACAATTGTGGACGGACGTCCGGACGGACAGTTGCGACGACATAATACGTCCACATGAAAATGTGGGCGTATAAAAATGGAAAGTTTTACAAACAAATAAATACAAAACATGGGCGTAACTCTGACTGGGTTCGAGCATTCATCAAAGACAATCGGGATCATCCTTAGAATTACTCTAATAGAGTATAAGGAATGAGTATGCACATTAAAGTTTTAAGACGATTAGTTAATTAAGAATTGCTGCCCGTAGTCGACACACCCACTCCCGCAAACTGGGTCATTTATGGACAACATAGGGTTCAATTTTAGTTTAAAAATTCGCTCTCGCGTAGGGGAGTATCCCTGCACAGATACTGCTGATACCTGTTTGCTGTCATTGCAGTAATGTGGTCGTTGTTATTCATAGTTCGCTTTGGTTCGTAATGAATGCAGATATTAAAGGAATTCGAAAGAAGAGGATATGGATTATTTGAAATTCACACATTGATCGCACCACACGCTCAAACTACTAGTAGGAAAAGTAAAATATTATTTATTGGTGATATCATATTAACAATCTAAATTATTGAGGTAAATATTTACATCATGAATTATTAAAAATTCGACTGTTTTAATGCCAATTATGTTATTCGGAAATTATCCAAAATATAACATCTAAATAGTATTAATGCCCTTCAAAATTAAAAACACATGTGTTGACAAGTGTTTTAGACAGTAATTGAGACACAAATGGTGGTTGGATTATTAGATAATCTTTGATGGATACAAAATAAATATGAGTCAAACCACGATATAAAGAAGCCTTACCTTTTACAAGTCGCGATAATGATTTATTTTTTGTTATAAAAGTACAAAAGGTCAATATTAGACTTAATAATGAAAGTCTCTGTATATAGACTTGCATTATACTATCTACAAATTTGCAATAAAATCACTACAAATTATTATCCTTATCAAATAGTATCAATAAAAATTGGGCGCTCTTTTCAAAGGGATTATTCACCTCCATTACTCGAGACCTTTGCTTTTCTTCTAATTCAATCATTACGTAGCAACTTCAACGATAATATTGTTTATGTGTTATAACAATAAGCATGGTGAACGTTAAATTAAATTAGTAATTCTCTAAAAACCTTGAAAATAAAAATGAGGTAAGATAAAAACTGTAATTACACAAACCATGTACGAACTACATGTATATAGAGCAGTGATTTCCAACCTGTGGTAAACGTACTACTACTGGTACGCAAGGGTCGCCCAGGTGGTACGCGAGCACTTTCGGGGTCAAGAACGATTTTTTGTTATTTTTTTTACTTCACAAAAATGTTTACTGCCTCACCACACAAGCTGGTGGAGAAGAAACAGATACAGCTCTCGCGTTGATTTGAGTTTTTTCTAGTTCATTTGCGTGTTCTACTTGTAAAATTAAAAAAATAAAGTTATATTTGATCGAATGGAGTTTCTCTGGAACCAGGTGGTACGCGCAACTGTGCGGGACGTCCAAGTGGTACGCTATCACAAAAAGATTGAGAACCACTGATATTGAGCATTTTTTTTTTACCATAGTGACACACACATAGAGCAATTTTACAATAGTACCACACAAATTGTTAATGTAATGTACTCGGTATGAATAAAAAATAAGGCGCCTTTTTTAAAAAAAAGGGGGTAATTCATTTGTAATGATAAAGAATGTTATCACGGAATGTCTTGGAAATATGTCCCCTCAATGTCTTAGAAATATGTCTCCCTGCATCGTTTGTTTGTGCTTTCCTCCCAGTAGAACGTCTTCACATAATAGGTTCTGTAAATAAGCAATTTTACAACTCTTACTAACTGTAGTCTGTCTGATATCATGTGAACATTTAAATGTTATTGTAAATCATAATGATTTAAATATAAATATTAAAGCTTTATCAAAAATCACACTGACTCAAATTATGAAACAATATCACAATATTTCTAATCTGAGAATGTAACGAAAACAATTACCAAATAGTTTTCGAAATCATTTGAATAGAAAATAGAATTATTAAACACATAGCTGGTGCAAATATTATGTGCATGGTCGTGACTACAAATTAGAATAATAAGGTCTTTGAATACTAAATGTTATTCGTCTCAAACTATATTAATAGTGAAGACCATAGAAACTATTCGTAATAGAGAAATACAAGCCCCGCGTCAATCCCAAAATAAATAGATACGGGTTAAATAACTCAACTTGTATCTTTTTTAGTAAAGCATCGAAAATTCAAGTTGAATATCAGCTGTACCTCATGATCTAACTATAGTCACGGTTTTAACGTAGTTAAATCTTCCACCAAATTTCACCACACAATTAGAATCAAATGGATCGTGCCCCAAAGCATCAATCATTGGAATTGCTTATCTCATAACATAGGCATCAAGTTTGAACCTTCTACCTTGGATGAAAGCATGGTTATTGTGTTCCAGGGTCTTGACCAATCAAATCAATTATTTTCATCGTCTCATTTTGTCAAGGTTTTGATTTAATGAAAGTTAACTCCGATTTTCAACATTTTGAAGCAACAAGAATTACATTAATTAACAGTTGTTTGTCAATAGCGCCCAAAGTATTGCAAAGTGTTTAATAAGGAAAGATATTGTACACATCATATCCAAAACTTAAATGATTTCATCAGAAAATGCTTACCCAGTATAAGCTCTATAAACCACTCTGTTTAAATTACAGTTATCCATAATTTTGTAACAACAAAACACATACTTATGGAAAACAGCTACTATGTATTTTAGGCTAATTTGCCTGATAACTTTGAGACAATACTCTACGAAATACACAATAGCTGTTTTCCACAAGTATGTGTTTTGTTATTACTCTGCCCAGTTACTAAATGCCATTTAAAGATCATAATTTTGTAATTGTTTCATTTGAATTGTTTCATTTGAAGTCTGGTTATGATATACATAACTTGCATATACATAACATATCTTTTTGATTGCCCTGGTCAATCTTTGCAATCTTTGCGACTCTTGTCGCTGATTAGTCAGCTGGATTGATTTCGATGATGAAGATGTTCTTCTTCTAAGGCAAATATGAACAATTTGACTGGTTCAGTCTCAGTTAAGGCATCCACCTAATAAATACCTCGACCAAGTCTAGACCAACCAAACTGGCCTCTCTGCTGAACATAAGCAGGAAATGCTCATCGTAGGACTTCGTGTATCAATCAGAATCAAAGTTATCCAGACTCAAAGTCCCGATCAATCAAGCCGATAAACCTTAGCAGAAAATGTTCATTAGTTATTATGTCCCAAGAATGTGATCGACAGACAGACAAACAGGCGTTTTAAAGGTAAAAATACTTTGTGTGTTTAGTTACATGTTAAGAATAAGACGGTGTAGTATTAGATTGATTGGTTGCTGTTGATTTACCAGTCATATTTCTAATATACACTGATCCTCTTTCTTTTCTGCTTTTGGTAAAAGGTTGTCGGTTGGTGAGAAACAGGAAAATCAGAACAGCTATGGCAATTATCAATATCACACCTGAAAAAATTGATTTAGTTATAAATGCATGTTATGCACAATCACAGAACAGTGGTTGAATTCAAGAAATCTCAGTATAATACAAATTGTAAAAAGGGTGGGATGCATTCACTGGTGATTGGTTTGCACATACATGTTTGGCTGTACTATATCATAAACAGCGATTGTGCTTTGGAAAATGTGACTGATCCCATTCTGCTGTTTTATCAATGAAACCACCCAAATGTCGTCTACTTCTTCTGCACTGTTTCCATCGATATTATTATTTACATGTAGTGCCTTGGTTTTTTAGTTTTTATCAACAGATCAGTACCCTTGGCAACACCTAATCGCTGACTCTTTACTCTTATCCCAAGCCACCATTTTATGGAACGACCCATTTATTCTTTGAATTTTGCTGGCAATCTCCTGTCCAGATAAACGTGTATAACCCAGACCCGTGTGCAGTGACAACGTCTTACTATAATTTGGTTTGGATTGGTTTCTTATAGATCTCAAGCAGTCTACGGGTATTGCCGGAATTTTATTACACCCTACAAAGGTTATAAACGGTTTCGCATAATCGCGTTTTTCAGGTGGAAGGCGAGTGCTCTAAAAGCGCTAGTCAGTCCACTGTTTGAGTGGTCATACCTAGACGAATTATCATTTGAGGTGAAATTATACACAAGCTATTTCCGCACTTAATGATATCAGATATATAATCCATTACGAATTTCACCCCACCCACTCCCCTGCATGATACTGACGTATATATCAATGATTTGGTTTCTCACATTTCTATCATTTGACACTCCTCCGTTCACCTGAACTCTAAAGAGGAAAAGAGTGTCTTCTAAACAAGTTGTATGCTCACATTTCAGGTAACTCTGTATTTAACTAAATAATTTATGCGGCGGACTAAGCAAAATGTATGGTTATTAAAATTTAATGAATTTATTCATATCTACCTATGATTATACCGGCTATGGCACCACCTGATAATCCAGCTGCAGCTATATAATAAAATAAAATTTGCCTTTAGGTATGTTTGTTAAGCTATATATATTAATTACTGATACCAGATTCGTCTCAACCGGTTAACAATTACATACCTTTTCACATCCGGCAAAAAAAGTACACAACAATAAATAAATTTATACTGCACCAATTAGATAAGGTTTTCTACTCACCTGGACCTGCAATAAAATAATAATAATTTTTATTAGAAAATTGTATTTTTAAAACAAAATTATGGCGACAAAGTTGGGTCATAAACCTTAACTGCCAAAATAAATTGAGAAACAAGTATTATGATGACAAAGAATACGTATTTTAAAGAAGACCTTGGTCCACTTTTATAAATATCATTTAGAGGAATATGTACGGTAATCAAATACAGCGGGTTTAGACGTCCGTGTTGATGGTGGAGTGCGAGACATTCATTTCAATGAAATGGTCATGCGAGTCCAATATTTCATCTAGTAGAAATAATGCAGATTTTTCCATTTATCTTTAAATTTCTAAATGCATCTTTAACATTTCTTACCCGCACACACATTTGAAACCTCCCTTATATCATTAATCTGCAAATAAAAAAGAACAAAAATGTTTACCAAATAAAAATGGCATGACAGGTACATTATGAAAGCAGGCGTATATTGGACCACCAACCACTATTACCATTGTTCCAAAAGTGTCATTGGACGATAGTTTAAACCTTGAATTTAGAAGCCGAAGGTACTGGGCTTAAGATAACCTCGGTGTCACCAGATGAATCATCCGTTCAGTGTTTCAAATACAAAATTAAAAAAGCGCTATACGAACTCCCCAAATGGCATTGGGTGTTCTGGGTTATATACATTGCCCTATATTTTTATATTTTATGTGTTTTTGAAAAATAAAATGGATTGATATTTTCACATTTTATTTTCAAGCGGTTAAAAAACAAATTCATCCATTGATTTGAATATGGCAGCTGTTTAATTAGTCAATGATATTTACCTTAAAAACAGATTCGCTGGACGCAATCATTGCTTGGTTCATAACAGAAAACCTCAACTCTACTGTTACTGAATTGCTTAATCCAGCTATTGCCATCTGACAATTATCAAAAGACAGTTGCGCTCCCCGATTAAAACATTCGTCAAATTTATCATTACATATACATTGTGACGCATTACTGCATTCCTGAAATGAAAGTAACGCTAGTATGTATCATGTTTAAATCCACCAGTCATTATAATATACAGATTTTACAAATAGACTTCTTAGGTGCATTATTTTTCATTTAAAACACATCAATTTTGATTAATGGTAAAACATAGTAAGGCCTTGTAGAGAAATAACAATAATTATAGTGAGGCCTTGTAGGGAAATAACAATAATTATAGTGAGGCCTTGTAGAGAAATAACAATAATTATAGTAAGGCCTTGTAGAGAAATAACAATAATTATAGATTAAAGGGGGCAGTAAGCAGTTATAACATGTATTCGGTATGATTATTAAATATATTCCTTAAAAAATTTTTTTAGTAAAATAGTCCGAAATTATTAATAAATTATGTTAACTTTTTATCCAATTATAGACAATGTGATTATATATTTAAAAAATGGTCGCTGTATGCTTTCATTTATAATTTATATTTATTTAAATACATATTAGCACAAGTTCATATTATCTATTGTACTTTCCATCCAAATTTCTTATTGTTAACGTCGATGTATCTACACACGTGTATGAAATTTATAATAATTCATTTATCTGAAAAATTTTACATTCATTTATATCAAAATTTATGTTATATGCTTCCAAAAAAAAAGACTTTCTGTTTAACAAAAATATGCGAAGAATCGGAAATGTCCTATTACAATTCGAATACCTCCATTTTAGTTGGCCACATAATTTGTCCAGTTGCGTATTTTGTGTTGGTATCTAGTCTAACAGCTCGCCACGAAATAAGAAGTACGCCACTATCAGGATCAGTGGCTGCACAGGACAGACTGAAAAATAAAACCGGTTATACTGAGTGATAATCCAAACAAACCAGCCCAATGATAACAAATGAAAAGGGGTTTAACGGCCTACTTTCTACTCGATTAGGTTAATGAGACGGGCGTACGCCATGCAGGTGGAATTTTGCCAGGGCAACGGCACTGTGCCCTACTCGTACTTCGAATTCCAACTGCCAACGGATTTTGTACATGCATGCCAATGTATACACGGGCCTTCCGTTTTTCGTCCTATCCAATGACTAGACCTGGCAATGGGGAAATCACGCCGGAAAATCGGATGAACTTTCTCGGCCAAGGGAAGGAATGAACAGGCGACTTCCAGACTAGCGAGCCAGTGTCTTATCCACGTAGCTAGCCAACGAGCCCCCGCCCCCCCCCCCCCAAATTAAAACATTAGCTATTTATATAAATAATAGACAAATTATACATAAAGGATCAATTAGGCTGGTGTTAGTGGTGTAAAATCAAATACACCGACGGTTTTTGGGATATTAAATAAGATATCGACCTTGGATGAGATATACCACATAATATGAGCTATAGAGTAACTATGTCAAATAAACATCATGGGGGTTTGTTGCCATTGCCAATACATGGATGTGTAATTAGTTGGGGTGTTTTTGTCGGAGACTGATTAGTCATAATGAAGTCAAGCTGGGAAAAGTAAACCTTTGATCAGCCATCTTTGTTTACCAGACCTGGTTTGATAGCCTTTTCTGTCACCCGAGTTCTACCTTTCCCAGAATATACCCATAGCAACGGTTTTCTTTTATTACCTAGAGGTCATTTCCGGGGCGTTCTTATTTGGAGTAAGTTCAAAGTCTAACTGTGTTACAACCGGTGGCGTTGAATCAAAATTAACTTGGGTCGATTCCACCCTTTCTCTTCCGGTGGGGTCGATAGCCTTGACATATACAACTACTGTATCGCCGTTGCTTACAGGAACGTTTAATGTATGCTGGGTAGAAATAGGGTCAGCTAAATCAGTCCAAACAGTCGGTGCGGCTGGTTTGTTTTTTCCACCATTGCTGTCATGATGATGTCCAATTTGAAATTTTATTATTCCTCGGGAATTTAAAACCGCTTGATGAGTTCGCCCAGCGGTGTTTTTGTATTCGTCAGCTATTCGTTTGACTTCGGATGGTCCTTCGTCAACGAACTGAGGTGGGTAGTCAAGAATCTTATTCAACAAATGACCCTGCTCAATAACCTCGTTAAAGAAATAGTTTGTCCATTTAACTGGAATCATTCCATCTAAATTTCCGTGCCAGGTGAAGTTGGATTCAGGAGTAGCTGACATAACTCGCAAGTGTGAATCTTTGTCATCCGACAGCTGGATAGTGGAATGGGGATCATACAAACTGAATCGTCGAACGTAGACAGAATTGTTGGCTACATCAGAAACTTCCAAGATGATAGAATACAGACCAGGCGCAGTCAAAGAGTAGGTAGGATAATCTGTGTGGTCCGCATGATCAACGTGTGATATTACAATTGGACTAAGTGGATGTGGCTCATGTAGCTCCCCATTATCATTTGCTTCGAGCCGAAATATTTCCCACGAATACCGGAAAACACCAGATGGTTGATCTTCCCACCCTTTCCAGGTTATGTTAAGGGGAGTCTGAAAGAGTTAGAAATGAAACATGAGTTTATACCAAAAAAAAATTAAGTAAAGATGTGGTTGTACCCTGGATAGATGTACCTTTACCAGCAAGGTAGCATAGGGTTGTGTCCATCCCTACAACCACAACCAAAACAACTCTTAATGTCTGTTCCGATTACCGTCATCCGATCCACCGCTGATATTTACTTGAAGACATCTTCAAATTATTAAACATGTGTAGGTTGTGTTCCAAAGGATCGTTGAAGAAATTGGTTGTGGATGGGTTACCTACTCACCTGTCTGGAAGCAGCAACAATTTCTAACGGGGTTTCGTCATTAGGACAGTTCGGGTAACAATGTGTGGGTTTAACAAAATCAAATTTGTACGTTAAGGTTTTGGACATGGTTGTTTCTGTGTAGTACTGTTTAGCTTCATTTTGTTTCGTGTCTATATTTATAAGCTGACGGTAGCCACCTGCCTTGACTGTAAAAGTTGTTTTAAGACTGAAAGAAAAACATTACAAACGTGTACTTTAATATTCAGTTATTTATTACTCCTTAATGTTTTGGATATAAGAAAAAAAATTGGACAATGTAACATCTAGTTTAATTAGACTGCTATAACGTGTATCGTTTGCTCAGGAGACCTATCATTTAGTTCACTATCATTAGTTATATAGCTACATCGAAGTAGAGTATATTTACTCTTTTTATAATATCGAATATGCAATCCGAAATTTGTATGCTAAATGTTAGCATTTTGTTCACTTTGTGCTAGCTCTTTTGTTTTGTACCCTTTATGTACTGTCTATACAAGAAATTTGAATGCTAAATATTTGCATTTTGTTCACTTTGTGCTAGTACTATTTCGTTTTGAACTCATTGTGTATTGTCTATACTATTGTTAATCTAAGCATGGACGTACAGAAATAAGTTGATTAAAAGATAACTCACAGGGAAGAAGGTAACGTAACATACGCCCACCTGCAGATTTTGTCCCAATTGGCCTATGCCAAGACTTTTTAGACGTTGAAATAGCTGTCAATAGTTCATTAGCCCACGAAAGAATATCTAATTTATTTATTCTTTTGTGGGTACTGGGAATATTTACAAGATATGGTTCTAAAAGATCTAAACAGACTTTTTAGACGTTGAAATAGCTGTCAATAGTTCATTAGCCCACGAAAGAATATCTAATTTATTTATTCTTTTGTGGGTACTGAGAATATTTACAAGATATGGTTCTAAAAGATCTAAACAGAAGTTGTAGAAATCAAATCGACTTGCTCAATTTACTAATTGTAAATAAAACACATATATGTCATGCGGATTGGCATTAAGTTCGAGCGTTTACGAGGTTCTACAAACAGAAACAAGGACCATAACTATGGAAGTAATTAACAAAGATTATACAAATTCGAAAGACACCTTTACTTATTTAAAATAATACAATACATGTATTATGCATTTTGCATATAGATTGGATGATAACGTTTGTTGTTCACAAGATTCTACAAAGGGAAACAAGGACCATAACTCCATAGGTTATTAACGACAAATGTAGAAATTAAATAGCCCCTCAGAATTTATTAATTCCAGGGTAACTACATTTCATAAAGGAGTGTATCTTCTGCATGTAGGCTTGCCTACGAATCTGCATGAAAATGTGAACAGAAAGGTACAAGACCGACGGCTAGGAACAATGGCAACTATACGACCATATTGTAATGTAGTCCTGTAGATAAATAAAAAAATAATAATAATCATGACGTGTACCTGTCCCCCGATTGAACTTGTAAACTGTTGGGGTGATTTTTAATTGTACAATTGAATATACCAATCTTAGGATTGTCTTTATTGACACCAGTATCATCACAAACAGCTTGATCAGGGTATGGTACATTGATGTTACCAGCTTTACATGAAAAACAAAATATATGGACAGCCCCAAAAAGTACATTAATTCCCGGTGGCTATTAATTTTATGTAATTGCTGTTTCAAGAGTTGTTTTATGTATGTGGCGAAATACTGAATAAAAGTCAAAACTATATTATCAATTGTAAGTTAATCCTAACAATATCCCACACCTATGCCACTGTCTAGCTATGATAGCGATGATTGCTTTAAAGTATAAAGAGGAATACCAACATCCGTCCATAAATTTTAAACGACAACGCGAGAAATACAGTGCTAAAGTTATCCCAAATAATGTACACTTGCCAGTTTCAATATAAAAAAAATACTTGCTTACAAAAACGTTTTGCAAATGTTTATTTCTAAAAATATATTTAAAACTTATAGAAACATTTTTTTTAAAATCGTTGGTTTTCCTCTTTAATGAGCAATATCAAATCAGTTATTATAGTATGGCGTATTATTTTCAAATATTTTCACAAATTAAATAATATATTAAATAAATAACATATTAAACAAATATTAATGTCAATGTCAATGGCTACGTGTATAATGACAATTTCAGTACTACAGGACCACGTTTGTACAAATGTTTTATTATCTAATTACTGCATGTAAAATATCAAGGCAGTTCATAATATACTCACATTTTATATAGACGGTGTTAAATGATCCACCAACAATACCAAGTTTAAAATCAGATATATAATCTGAAGGAACTGGTGGTAAATCTAATGGATTGAAGACAGCAATTCCTGTATAGTCAATACGGTTAAAGTCTTTACGATTGGTCTATATTTCTGTAGTATCAAATGCAGAGTCCAGCATTATGTTATACATCTCCATACCTTCACTGAATTTCGAAATTTGAAATCGACATTGGCAAATTTCGGGTAATTCATCCACTAAAATACGTAAGTGAAACACTAAAATTCGTAAGTGAAACCACTAAAATATTAAAGTCAAACCAATAAAATAAGAAAGTAAATTGATAAGAATCGGAATAAATTGCTTTTTTTAGGGCTGTGGGTGATGGTCACCGGTTTTCAAACGAGGATCGAAAAAAGTGTGGGCCAAGGTCCATAAATTGGTATAGAGTTGGTCAAATAGCACGATTGCCACCGTTGCGACACCGCTTTTGTAGTCGGCGTTTATTTCTAAGCAAAACAAAACAATAAAGACCGATGTGAGGTTCCGAGTTGCCGTTTGTATAGTGCGTGTTGCGATACCCTTCAACACGGGTTATTTCCAAAACTGTTTCCAAATATACTAGGTGATAATTGTAATAGATTGTGTTAATGGCCGTCCCTAAATAAAAATTTTTAACAGCCATAAAATTATTTTCACAAAAACTGATCTCAGTCAACAAACTATAAAACTCATGTATACTTATCAAATACATTTTAATATCTATATATACGCTAATTCATTTAAAGATAATATTATATAATTTATATATTTATTTATTTATGACAAAACAAGACAAAGTGCGAAAGTCACAATTGGCAACAGCCTTAATTTGTTCTAGTATTGACAGGCCCACATATGTGGAAAATTTATCATCTTTATGTGTCATGTAGCCTACAAATTGGTCAACCGCGGTATTAAATATACTTACGGGTCAAACATTCACTTCCTGCAGTAGAACCTTCAAATCCAAAAGAACAGGTACAGGTGCTACCGCTACCGCTTTGGTCTTTAGAGCATGTTCCAGGGTAACATGGCTTCGAATGCGAACATAGTCCTTTAAAATGGGAAAATATGAAATAACGTCAAATAGATTAAATACACTCCTTCGGGCAAACTAGATTGTACCATGTTCAAGTTAACAAAAGACACACATTGATGTTTCACATATGAAACATGGAGGAAATAAACGACTAAGCAAGACTTACAGATAGAGTTAAAAAATTTTGCTGTAGTGTAAATTACTTTACAGATTTCGAATTTTATTGCATAATACCCTATACAGACATGGCATTTTTCTTGTGACAACAAGAAGCACGATTCTTATTACAATGATAAGATGTTATGAGTGTTTGCTAAGGCTCCCGCCACAGAGATCAAATCAACTGCCAGCTGTGAACCATATCGTACAAGAATAAATAACACTGAACAAATCCGCATCTGAATGGTACTATGATTTCAAATGAAAGAAAACGCAGACCAGGCTTGGTATAAACAAAACATGCTAGCTAGTCAGACTGGCTATTCAAACCTGCTGGTGTCTATTATTTAAATAAAATAAAACCAAATACGAACAATCCAAACCATTAGACATAATTCAAAGTCCTAACAAACGTTATAGGCAAAATAGTGTAATCAACAAATGGTCTGCTCCCCGTGTACAAAATACACATTAGCCTGCTTGGCGCCACACCCGCCATAGCTGCATCCAAACTATTAAGTTAAAATGATATGATGTGGCTGTGGGCATGTTTAGAAAGAAACCCCAGACATTATGCTCAGGTGAAACCACTAACTGAAATTGCTAAACATGTGAAAAACCCCAAAGCCGTTAATCATATATGTGATCAGAATAAATAATTAATCGGGGATCAGACAAACAGTAAGTTAATCTATCAACTATAATATAGGTCAACAGAAACAATGTCCATTTTTCAATATCGTCACCCTACTTTCCAGATAAAGGCACCACTGCAGGTATGACTAATATTATTATTTCGAATTACATGTATATTATCACCATTGGTGGGAAACGTAAAAACGAGTCAAATAGCGACGATTCTTGAGTGAGAAAATGGTCTGCCATTTGCTACATATACTGTTACCGGCGGGGAATCACGTTGGCTAAGTGGGTAAGACGCTGAAGCCGAGAAAGTTCATCCAGATATTCCGGCGTGGTTCCGACGGGGGAGGGGGGAACCTGCCAAGAACGGGTGGGACGAAAAACCGAGATCGGGTATACAGATTGGTGTGTACGTAAAAGATCACTTGACAGTGTGAATTCGATATAAGAGTAGGTTGTAGTGCCGCCGTCCGGGCAAAATTTCCCTCATAACCACTGGCGCATGACCGTCTTCATTAGCCCAGTTTAGGTGCAGAAAAGTAGGACGTTAAACCCCATTTCATTTCATTTCTATAATTACCGGCGATAGATCCTCTAATGTGATCGATGAATATAGTTTTAATTGTAAGCATCTCTGACAAATGAAATCGAAATTTATGTCATTCTATCAGGGATTCAGATTCTGATACCTTCGAAATTTATATCATTCTATCAGTGGTTCAGATTCTGATACATTTATAGTACCTGAAAAAAACAATAGACCTACTGTGCACGCAAAACATAACGTTATAGAAAATTGGCAATCCTTGGATGAGATCTGACTAATAAATACTGAAAGTACATTGTGCAATACGGTGTGCAAATAGATAAAGTCACCACAACTAAAGTCTAACCATAGTAAATCATCTCAAAACTCAGCTAATGTATTATGTAAAGATGTTTTTTATTTTAAGTGTTGCTGTAATAGCAGTAATTGTTTTATATTAGGTCTACCTGAGAAATAAAATTGTTAATTTCTTTTTCGTCACACATTTTTGGCAGATAAAATATTCCAGTTAGCGGGAAAAAAATATATAAAAATCAACATTCATTTTGGCGGGGGAAACATGAAAGCCAGTGTGGGCCTTGATATTATCTATCCCGCGGTATATTGTTTTGTTCACAACTTTGAGTATTAGGTGCTAGAGTAGAAAGTTAGATGGCGAATCTTTGGAAATATAAACGAGCCAGTCTTTGAACAGCGAATGTATGGTGCTAGAGTAGAAAGTTGGATGGCGAATCTTTGGAAATATAAACGAGCCAGTCTTTGAACAGCGAATGTATGATCTAGACAGAATCTTCAATATTCTCCGAATCATTAAGGGTAATATAAAGCGAGACAGACAGCAAACTGTACGCTGGCCGTCAGTGAAGATAGAACATTAGGAAATACTTACTGCCTTCGCATGAGGGTCCAATATTACCACCAGTACATGTACATTTATTAGGTGATGTACATGTTCCAGCAAATTGACAGGGAGGGTTACAGATAACTACAATAAACAGAAAAGAAAACATTGACGTCACTAATTTTAAAAGCAGAATAGGTTTGTAGTAATGCAAATAACACACAAAATATGATGAGGTGTGGGGTAACAGATAGCTACGTATGTGGGGGGGAGGGTAATGGGTAAGGTGCCGGGTTCGATCCCGGCGTTGATTGAGAAAGTTTCTGGGGATATTCAGGCGCCTTAAATTCCCTTTTCAGTCGTGCAGGACAAGGGATCTGGCAATGAACGTACATGACGCGAATATAAGGGCGCTAAGTGTAGTGAATTAAGACGCATTGTCTTTGATAGCATCATCGGTCAAAGAGGACGTTAAAAGCTAATGGAAGAAAAAAGTACAAAATTGGGAAAGGATTGAGCATTACTGCTTTTTATTTGGCTAAAAACAAAAACAAAAATATTGCATTTTGTGCGTTTTTTTCTGAGCTTCAAATTTTGTATAGATTATTACTGGGGTATTAATTCTCTTGAGCATTGGTTGACCGTGAGTTTGAATGGATTAACACGCAATCTCCATTTAATAATTTAATTTTAACTGTATAATCGAGACTTTGCTTATTATCGTATTACCTTTAGAGCAACAAAGGTCAGCTCTATATCTAAATCTTACATACATCTTTAATACATAATTTGAATTGATGGATTAATCAGTTATTTAGAGCTATGTTACCTTTGCCACAATTTTTGGGCCTACTTTCTTGCCATCCAGGTAGACAGAAATATTCTGGGTCATAGTTTGGTACTCTCACCCATCTAAGTGTTGAGCAACTTCAAGAAAATAAAAAAAAATAGGTTGCCAGGCAACGAAACATACGCCCACACAGCAGCCAAATCATCCGGGCAGTCAACAAGGGTTGTCGCATATTAAGGAATTATCAGAAAATCATTAGAATTTGTTTGGTTTTTATAATTAAACGTTTTTTTTTTTTAAATCAGATAATAATTGTGACCTCCAGAGGCACAACAAGCTAAAAAGGGTGATTTTTCGTACAATCAGGGGACATAATTCAGGAAGTAATGACCCGATGGGCGCAAATATCGAAAGGAACCAAGATCTTTGGGTTATAAACATACATGTCAAGTTTCATCAAAATCGATTCAAAATTGTGACCTCTATAGGGTCCACAACCTTGATATAACATATTTTCACACTACTCGTGTACAAACGGCGGCCATTTTGTCCGTCAATTCTAGTCCGATTTTCACGTAATTCAAACTCTCTCTTCATTACCATGTAACGGTGATATAGTCAAACGTTTTTTTAAATCGGATAATAATTTTGACCTCCAGAAGGACCAAAAGCGAACAAAAGCGATTTTTCGGACAATCCGGGGACATAATTCAGGAAGTTATGATCCAATGGGTGCAAATATCGACAGGAACCAAGATCTTTGGGTTATAAACATACATGTCAAGTTTCATCAAAATCGGTTCAAAATTGTGACCTCTATAAGGTCCACAACCTTTATATAACATATTTTCACACTATTCGTGTACAAACAGCGGCCATTTTGTCCGTCAATTTTGGTCCGATTTTCACAAAATTCATCCTCAACCTTCATAACCATGTAACGGTGATATAATCAAATGTTTTTTTAAATCGGATAACAATTTTGACCTCCAGAGGGACCACAAGCTAAAAAGGGCGATTTTTTGGACAATCAGGGGCCATAATTCAGGAAGTTACGATCCGATGGGCGCATATATCGAAAGGAACCAAGATCTTTGGGTTATAAACATACATGTCAAGTTTCATCAAAATTGGTTCAAAATTGTGACCTCTATAAGGTCCACAACCTTGATATAACATATTTTCACACTATTTGCGTACAAACGGCGGCCATTTTGTCCGTCAATTTTGGTCCGATTTTCACGCAATTCGAATCCAACCTTCATAACCATGGAACGGTGATATAATCAAACGTTTTTTTAAATCGGATAACAATTTTGACCTCCAGAGGAACCACAAGCTAAAAAGGGATATTTTTCGGACAATCAGGGGCCATAATTCAGGAAGTTACGATCCGATTGGCGCAAATATCGAAAGGAACCAAGATCTTTGGGTTATAAACATGCATTTCAAGTTTCATCCAAATTGGTTCACAATTGTGACCTCTACACTGTTCACAACCTTGATATAACATATTTTCACACTATTCGCGTACAAATGGCGGCCATTTTGTCTGTCAATTTTGGTCCGATTTTCACGAAATTTGAACTCAACCTTCATAACCATGTAACGGTGATATAATCAGACGGTTTTTTAAATCGGATAACAATTTTGACCTCCAGAGGGACCACAAGCTAAAAAGGGCGATTTTTCGGACAATCAGGGGCCATAATTCAGGAAGTTACGATTCAATTGGCGCAAATATCGAAAGGAACCAAGATCTTTGGTTTATAAACATGCATTTCAAGTTTCATCCAAATCGGTTCAAAATTGTGACCTCTACACTGTTCACAAGCTAAAAAACGTCATTTTTCGTACAATCAGGGGCCATAACCCATGAAGTTACGGTCCGATACATGCCAATATCGAAAGGAACCGAGATCTTAGGGTGATAAACCTATATTTTAAGTTTCATTGAAATCGGATAAAAATTGTGACCTGTAGACTGTTCACAAACAATTGTGGACGGACGGACGGACAGGGGCGACGACAATATACGCCCACATGAAAATGTGGGCGTATAAAAATGGCGTAACTGTGACGTAAAATTAATGATAGCTTGATATCTGGGGTTACCACTATCTGGTGTTACCGCTATCTGACGTTAAGCTAATTCTAATCAAAATGGTATAACTGTGAAGTAAAATTTAAAATTGGTTTTCTATCTGGACTAGCAGTGATACTCGAGAGTAAATTTTACCACTATCAACGACAAACAAAAATTTGACCAAAATGGCATAACTATGGTGTAAAATTAACGCCAGTTTGCTATCTGGGATAGCAATATAGTACATATTTTAATATTAATTTTTCATTATCTATTTTTGAACTATTATAGAAATGTAACAGGACGGGTTATTCCCGATTTGCACTCAGGCGTCGGAAGTGACCGGCTCTTATGCAAACCGGAAGTCCAGGTTCGTATACACGATGTCAGGCTTTTTTCGTGAAATACAAAGATAAATGACCGAGTCGGTCGTCTTGTTCTTACCAGTGGCGAGCCAGCTGAAAATAAAGGACTTGCGCCAAATTTCACCAACGATCCTTTCGTCAACTATGTCCGCTTTACAGAACCAAATATTATATCTACCGAACGAAACCCTCAGAATCAATTAGAAATCATTAAAAATATACTGAGCGCCATAGAAAACGCATCACTTAGTGATCCTGTAAACATATCTAATTTATTTTGCTTCTTATTGTGAACAATATTCAAATGGGAACACATCAATAACAACACATTTGTACACTTATGGATGTGGAATTAACCATCTGTGTCGTACTTTTGGTTTGGACCCCTCTGACTTTGTACCGTTGATTACAGATCAAACATCTATAAGTGTACAAATGTTTACAGGATCATTTTGTTATACGAAAAACTAAGTGATGCGTTTTCTATGGTGCTCAGTATATAAACTATAATTGGTGCCTGTCTCAGCCCGAACTAACACTATTAGTACATAGGGAATCAACACATCTTATATCACCCCAAACGGAACGCTCAAATTAGAAACTCATAACTTAAACTAACAATCTGCCTACATTTTGAAACGCCCGTCTTAGTCCGTGGTATAATGGATTACGCCTGATGGACTCGCACGTTAACAAAAGACGAAACTCTATTCCAGACAGGGCTGGGGCCATTACATTGCCAATGTAATTAATTACATTACCATTACTTTTTAAATGTAATCATTACAATTACTTTCTCATTTTTAGCAATGTAATTAATTACCATTACCCATTACATTGAAAGTAATTAATTACCATTACCCATTACTTTTTGACTATATAAATAAAAATCATTTTTGACATAGAAATTATAAAGACAACATTATTTTCTGCCATGAAGAGTCTACAACACCAAATAATCCTTGATTCACTTTAACAGAGATTTGTGTATGAATTGTTATTTCTATTTTCAAGTGACTGGCAAAAACTGATGTACTTATAATTAACTGATTATAAATTACAGTAAAATCAGAAACGACTGAATGTAAATCAGTTTATATACATTCATATTACATTATTATATGGGTTGCGATCCATTCTGTCAATTTCTGGGTCTAGAAAATTAGCTTTTTAGCTCCTTTAAGTAATTTTATAAGATTTTTAATCTACCCAAATAGTTTGTTTATAATATATTGTATAACTGGTAAATTATTTAGCAGGACTCTAAAACAAAATATATAATTGTTTCATATTAAGTAACCATATGATGAGATACTTGAAAGCCATTGTTTGTTTTGTCACTTGTTACCTTGAGATTAAGATTAAAGTGTGGTAGGACTATTGTCTTTTAATCTAACTGATTGATTGATTGACTGAGTGATTGACTGTAAATTAACACTAATCTTTGATTAAAACATACTTCTTTTCAAAGATCAACTTACATGTCTAAAGAAGGCCTACATAAAAAGTAATAAATGAAAATGTTGAATGCCTTATTATAATTTGTTAAAACTAATTTAAATCTTTTTTTTTTTAAAAAAATAGGTTGCCAGGCAACGAAACATACGCCCACACAGCAGCCAAATCGTCCGGGCAGTCAACAAGAGTTGTCGCATATTAAGGAATTATCAGAAAATCATTAGAATTTGTTTGGTTTTTATAATCAAACGGTTTTTTTTAAATCAGATAATAATTGTGACCTCCAGAGGCACCACAAGCTAAAAAGGGTGATTTTTCGTACAATCAGGGGACATAATTCAGGAAGTTATGACCCGATGGGTGCAAATATCGAAAGGAACCAAGATCTTTGGGTTATAAACAAACCTGTCAAGTTTCATCAAAATCGATTCAAAATTGTGACCTCTATAGGGTCCACAACCTTGATATAACATATTTTCACACTATTCGTGTACAAACGGCGGCCATTTTGTCCGTCAATTCTAGTCCGGTTTTCACGTAATTCAAACTCTCTTTTCATTACCATGTAACGGTGATACAGTCAAACGTTTTTTTAAATCGGATAATAATTTTGACCTCCAGAGGAACCAAAAGCGAACAAAAGCGATTTTTCGGACAATCAGGGGACATAATTCAGGAAGTTATGATCCAATGGGCGCAAATATCGAAAGGAACCAAGATCTTTGGGTTATAAACATACATGTCAAGTTTCATCAAAATCGGTTCAAAATTGTGACCTCTATAAGGTCCACAACCTTTATATAACATATTTTCACAATATTCACGTACAAACGACGGCCATTTTGTCCGTCAATTTTGGTCCGATTTTCACAAAATTCATACTCAACCTTCATAACCATGGAACGGTGATATAATCAAACGGTTTTTTAAATCGGATAACAATTTTGACCTCCAGAGGGACCACAAGCTAAAAAGGGCAATTTTTCGGACAATCAGGGGCCATAATTCAGGAAGTTGTGATCCGATTGGCGCAAATATCGAAAGGAACCAAGATCTTTGGGTTATAAACATGCATTTCAAGTTTCATCCAAATCGGTTCAAAATTGTGTCCTCTACACTGTTCACAACCTTGATATAACATATTTTCACACTATTCGTGTACAAATGGCGGCCATTTTGTCCGTCAATTTTGGTCCGATTTTCACGAAATTCGAACTCGGCCTTCATAACCATGGAAAAATGATATGATCAAACGGTTTTTTAAATCGGATAACAATTTTGACCTCCAGAGGGACCACAAGCTAAAAAGGGCAATTTTTCGGACAATCAGGGGCCATAATTCAGGAAGTTAGGATCCGATTGGCGCAAATATCTAAAGGAACCAAGATCTTTGGGTTATAAACATGCATTTAAAGTTTCATCCAAATCGGTTCAAAATTGTGTCCTCTACACTGTTCACAACCTTGATATAACATATTTTCACACTATTCGCGTACAAATGGCGGCCATTTTGTCCGTCAATTTTGGTCCGATTTTCACGAAATTCGAACTCGACCTTCATAACCCTGGAACGGTGATATAATCAAACGGTTTTTTAAATCGGATAACAATTTTGACCTCCAGAGGGACCACAAGCTAAAAAGGGCGATTTTTCGGACAATCAGGGGCCATAATTCAGGAAGTTACGATCCAATTGGCGCAAATATCGAAAGGAACCAAGATCTTTGGGTTATAAACATGCATTTCAAGTTTTATCCAAATCGGTTCAAAATTGTGACCTCTACACTGTTCACAAGCTAAAAAACGTGATTTTTCGTACAATCAGGGGCCATAACCCATGAAGTTACAGTCCGATACATGCTAATATCGAAAGGAACCGAGATCTTAGGGTGATAAACCTATGTTTTAAGTTTCATTGAAATCGGATAAAAATTGTGACCTGTAGACTGTTCACAAACAATTGTGGACGGACGGACGGACGTCCGGACGGACGTCCGGACGGACGGACGGACGAACAGGGGCGACGACAATATACGTCCACATGAAAATGTGGGCGTATAAAAATATAGTACTATTTTTATGTCGTGAAGATTGCGAATTAATTTACATTAACAGATAATATATTTTGGAAAATAGCCTGAGATTGTTCAATACAACGTTGCCTTCAGTTAAAGATGCAGAGCACGAAACTCGCTTAGACATAAACTAATGTGGCCATTTTGAATTTCGAATGATCCCTACATTTGGTATTACGAAACAATGTGGATACGGTTTTCACCTAACTATTGCGGCCTTTCGATTGACAGTCAACGGCCCCGTATGATAATGATTTAATACCTCTCTATTCGCAAATATCGTGCATTTTCTATACATGTATGGGAAATTAGAAATTGATAATTTTTTCCCCTGAAACCTGATTTTAAGAACCATGCGCCGCAAAGTGACAAATATATAAAATAAATAAAAAATCAGGTTACTGATATCAATGTACTTTATAATCTTATGTCTTTGCAATGAATATATCTAAACCAACAGTACTAGTACGAGAAATGAGTTTAAAGATTCAAAAGATATAGTATTCTGCATTATTATAATTACCCTGCCCGTGTGTCGTAGGTACATTCCTCCACCATCTTGTAGTTGCATATTTTTCTTAAACCATAATTTCTGAAATATAAACATAGAAAAATTCTAATTATTCATATCCTTGATGAAAATTGGTCTGAAGTAGGGGGTGAGGTCGCCTGGGTGACATCGATACCACCAATTGATCACTACAGGACGATGGAAAGAAACATTCGGACGATTTCAAATTGAAAAGGTAGGCATTTCTTTCAGGCTAAATGCTCCATAATAGTAAGAATTTGTCATAAATAAGGGTTATCCTCTATCAATTTCCATATCCGCCATTTATCGCAGTATGTTGTACGTTTAAGTATCTCGCGTTTCGGACACCGACTACCCATTCGATTAAAGGACAATATTGGTGTCAGCCATTATCACTGTTCAGATTGCCATTATCACATGTGATAGAATGGTTTAAACACGTTCCAAATATAATTTCAACATAGAGATCATTGCTACGGTAGATACGTAACGAAGATTTAAAGAAAGGGGCAGTGACGCAGAAAGTGATAACAGCTACAAGGTCGAATTTCATCTCAAGGAGTAGGGTCGCATGCCTAACCTCGTGCGTTTTCCCAGTACTCTGCCCACTCCACCTAATACTACTAATTGGCAACAATAATGCTTTGCCCTTGTCGCCGGATTAACCCCATGGCTATTCGCCGGATCCTCCCTTTTATTCACACTGTTAAAGACCCCAACGCGCTAGTAAATTATTCAATTAAAATTGGGCCGTAATTATTTTATTCCCGAAATGACCTAGTTTGTAATGCCTCCCCTCTTTCTCCTCCATTTCTTTCTCTCTCTCGCATTGCCCTTGCATTCTTGGGATATTTATAACAAAGATCGTGATAACTGACAGGTTAATATTTGATTAATGTGCAATTTGATAAAGAATGATTGTTTTAACAAGAAGGCCATATAACATGATTAAAAGAAATAAAATAATAAAGTTAGGCAATGCTTGAATACTACCAACAACGAGACATTGGTAATAAACGACCAACAACATAAAAGTGAACTGACCTACATACAGGTTATCATTTGCACAATTATATTCAGCCTGGGTAATTTTGACCTACATACATATTATATGCATACATGCTATAAACTACCCAAGCATGAAAGTTACTCAACAGTATATTATGCCAAGTTTAACGGTCGAGTGTGACACATATTAATATTGAACGAGTACTTTAGCACGAGGGCTATATCTATATGTCTCACAATGTCCTGCACGAGACCATTAAACAACTTGAAAAAGGATGATGTCATATCCGTATGTTAAAGCTGTTTCAAATAAGACAAAAATTCAATGATTAGAATATGTTTCGGAACAATTTGATTTAGCATTTAAAGTGTTATCAAATGGACGTGTAGCATAAGTGCATAAACACTTTGGTGAAAGAACAAAGGGTGTAGAAATCCCTTTACAAGAATCATAGGGATAGTTTGATTTAACATTTGAAGTGCTATAATAGATATGCACACCATAATAAGCGTACGTAACTAACGTACGAAAATTAAATGGTAGCTGGATTTTTTTTCGCACGTATACAAGGAATGGCCATTTTGCTCAGTAATCCCAGCCAGAATTTGGCTATTTCCTAAAAATTGAGTTTAAATTTTTGTTTAGAACCGAAATAAATTAACTATTAGTCAATCCCCACGCTAAAACAATTACAGAATTGATTGTGTATATCTGAAAAAGATACGACCGGAGCACAAAATAGTGCCAATATACCGACGTCAAATCCAGACTTGTAGATGTTATTTTTGTGAAGAAGCGATAAGACGCTATGGCTGTACGGATTATACAGTCCTAAAGACTGCAGAAGGCTATTGTTTACAATGTAACATTGTGTCTTGTAATGTTTATAATGATCTTAATGATGGCGTTGACATTTGTTTGTTGATGTGACATCATGGCCTGTAACGTTTAGATAACGTCATATGGAAATTATGGCTATTCATTGTGTCAGAGTCACTTCTCTGCAGGTAGGACGAGTCTGTCGTTGAGGTTGCATGATAAGATAACAGAAGGTATTGATGTTAAGCTACATCCTTCCAATTATTGTGTATTAATATGTAACTTCTTTAAACCCCTCAATAAATTATTTCGTTATGACATATATATTTTTATTTTTAGAAAGGCGATGAAGTGTATATTAGATGAAGGTAAAGTTTTAAAAAAAAGGAATAAGGAAAACGGAAAATACTGAAAATTTCAGTAAAATTGCTTTACAATTAACAAGGATCTTAAAGATTCAATTTTCGCCTATCCTCGATCATCATTACTACCGTTAAAAGGGCATAAAGTAGGGTAAGATTAGATGTAGTCTCGGACCGTTGTCAATTTTTGACGAAAATTACTGAATAATCTACCACATAAAAAAACTCCCGGTTACGCATGGGCAATGGAAACTTATGGCTAAAGTCTCGAAACATATCCCACAATTAAAATAGAGACGGGGAATAAACATGAATCGCGATGAAGAATTAAGAAGATTGTGAGAGAAGCCAGACGTCTGATTCTTGACGAGAGAAAATTTCCATTTCATTTAAAACATTTACAAACAAAATTTTAGAGAGTGTCATTGTTCACAAGCACGATGTTTTGGTAGATTCAGTGCGTGGTAACATAAAAGACTAGCTAATCCGGGAAATGACCTACTTTCCGTCAAATTTTGCGGACCCATCCAGACTAATATTCGTAGGGACTAGATTAAGGAAAACGGAAAAATGCAGACAATTTCAGCAAAAATTGCTTTACATTTAACAATGATATTTACGATTCAATTTTCGCATAGACTCGATCACCATTACTACCATTAGTTATATAATTAAACATGCAGTATGCAAGAGCTAAATCCAATTATTGCAAGTCTTTATTTAGGCTTCAGATGACATATAAATTATAAATTAGATCTTTATTTACACAACAAGCACAAAATCAACTCTGTAGACCCACGGATGGCTTGTATTCAGCTTGGATTTAAACGGGATTTCGTTGACTGATTTAATTATAAATGGCGTCTGAGAGGAGATACACCGCTACGTTGACGTCATCCGGATCGAGGCTAAATGATAGAGTGTACGAAGCGAGGCCGCTGTTGAGCGAGGTCTTAACAAATGACATCTGAACTATTTAAAGTGCAATAAACTAAACACAGATAATGACAAATTATCAATACCTGGAGACTGTGTGATGACTAATACAGACGGACAGGTCTTCTGTCTTAATAATATCAATAAAAATATTTTTATTTCCCCAATAGGCATTGTATTATAATATTATGTCCTATATTCAATTCATTTAATGCATGCCCAAAATATAAGTAACAATTAAATTTACCCTCTCACTCATTTTGTCTAATTGTTATAAAAATCCAAAAAATTAAAACACAAATTCAGATATGATGACTGCAGACAAAAGACAGCAAAGATTATGTAGGTGGGGTTAACGCCTGCCGTCAATCAAACGATCGGCCATTCTAAGAATCGGTGAAGATGGAATTCAATCCCATTTCTAGTCAAAAATTACACTGGTGATAACTATGTTCAGAATAAAGTAATTTGACTGAAATTTTCAATATATTCTTCTTTCATCATCTATTTTTGAACTGTTATAGCACGAATGGCGACACCTTATAAAAAATCTCCCATGATGTATCTTTAATAAAGTATCGATATCCATCACAAAATGTATTCAAACCCACTAAGGATCACAGGCTAACAATTAACTTGAGATTTGATTATGGCCTGGGTTAATGTCTTATTAATAATTTACATAAATTTCAAGTCAATAGATAGATTTAGATCTCGTATAATGCATGTTTAACGTAATATTAATTGCCTATTCATTCGACTAATTGTGTGCTATAGAATTGTGTTTATGTTTATGGATTCCTTTTGATTCTTGCGCGGATCAGACCGTAACTTCTTGGATTATCATACCTGATTGTAAGAATAAACACCCTTTTTATGCTTGTTTTCCGTCCATATCTTGCAAAATGAGGACGTCAGTAAAAGTTACCAATTTTTTAACTAAAGGAACGATGTCAAATATATTTTGGTGAAGACAACTGGTCAATTGCTTGTGAAAGACTCTTAGAAACCACTTTCTTTGTCCTGGGATACGCTTTCAAAGACATAAAACTTTCCAAACTCCCGATCTGTGGAGCCAAGCCAGTCAGTATATTGATGTCTATACTGAAATGACTGATGAATACACAGAAAGCATTCTTACAAACGATTTCGAATGGTTAAAAAGTTGTTTTGAGACAAAGTAAATGGGCCACTTTCTCTCAATTTGGTGAGAGATTTGCAGACTTAAATCCTCATTTCGGTGAGAAATTTTGTAGAATCTTGGGCCGATCCCTTTAAACTTTGTATGCACACAGTTTGCATTATTACATGAGGGTAACCGGTGTATCCCCAGTAACTATGCAAATTGAAAATATGCAATAAATATGTTTAGACATGATATAGAACGCTATAGTCTGTTTCGCCTAATACAAGCTATTAAAAAGTTGGTAATGTGCATCCAAGAAAAAATTATCCCCAACACCTTGTATCTTTGACGATATAGATTCATTTCACTTTTGTATTTGATTCTTAGATGCGGGAAAACGGCGAAAATGATCACTATTATAGTTTTGACTTGTTTAGAAAGATTTGCTATTTAAGAATTTAATTTAAAAATGGAAAAGAGAGGCTAAACTCGAATATACCAGTGCCCTATTTACAACTACGCACACATCTTGTCAAATCTACAAACAGTGATAACTTGGCTCAGAAAGAATTACATGTAATCTGAATGAAATATTCAACATTTTCATTTTTCATTATTTGGCAAGACTGGTCAACTGTTGATCTAAACCTTACATAATACATCTTTAATAGTTTTAATAGTACTGGTTAAGTCAAACCTATAACACCAGAGTGATCGATTTCTAATCAGGAAATCACTCAATATACCCCACATCTAATCAAACCAGTAACCTATTTTAGCTATGAATCATATATATCTATTTTAGCTATAAACCAAATCTATTTAAAGTAGATTTATGGCCTTCATCACATCAAAACATGCAAAATATGTTGTGTAAGTTGTATTTTATAAAAAAAGATATCACTTTAAAATATGTTTTTAAATTGTATTTTAACAACACAGTTATCACCTTTCAAATTGTGTTGTGTTAGTTGGACTATAAAAACACATTCATCACTTTAAAAAGATGTTGTGTACGTTGTGTAATTTATATTTTAACAAGTATCTGTTGCTTTAAACATCTGTCTTAAAAGGAATGTAATCCATTTTATCACCCAAGTTTTTATAAACATGTACATGAATCGCTTCGGTAATTTTTCGACGTAGAGAAATAAACTCTATACCCCGGTTGCATTGGTGACTGAACTTCATGTTATATCAAATAATCTCCATATATAGGTTATTCATTAGCCCTACTGGTGCAAAAATATATGACGTTATACACTATTTCAATTCATTTCAAACAATCTCCTCGATTAAAATGTGCTTTTGTGCGTCCTATACTGACATGGATCATTGCATAACTAACATTGAAATGTTCACATGAAAAGCGCGCTATTAACTACGCCTGTAAGTTAGTTAAAAGTAGAACAAAAATGTTTTTCTTATATTTTCTGGGGTTTGTTTCTCAACAACCAACATATTTGATGTATTCAGTCGGGGAATATTGCAAAGATAAAACTCCAGACAAACTTCACTACTGACACAAAACCAAAACATGACGCAAGTTTATTGGACCGGAACATTTGTTATTCAGTGAGGAGAAGTCAATGACAGAGAGACAGGTATGCAGACGGACGAACAGGTCCAATTTAATAGTTCCCTACATTCTTCGAAAGACGGGGACAATAAAAGAATTATACTGACAAAAAAATTCTACTTCCATGAACAGAGCGGTGGTCGCGTATCAAATCAAAGCATGTTATCGCGTGGAACTTAATTTCGAGCAGAATTTCCCTTTAATAGAAATAAAGTGAAAGGATTATGTACGCATCCGTCGATTGGTAGTGTTGAAAATCCGTAGTACTTGCGCCCTCATTAAGCTCTGTGATGTAATAAGTATTTTTACATCAGAGCGAACATACTCAATATCGCCCGTTCCTTTTTATAATTTATCAATTAAGAATTTTAGAATTTTAAGAAAAAAAGGACAAAATTAGTACATACCCTGTCCATTCTTGGGAGCTGCAAACTACAACGAGGAGAAACAACACAACAGCCAATTTAACAGACCCCATATCTAAAATATTATGTAGCGAATATCTCACATATCTTTTAAATACACTTCCAGTTGATGAATAAACCTGTATCGTTATGTATATTTTACGTAGGCCTATGTGATTCCTGCTTGTTGCGTCACGCTTGAATACAATCTGAACAGCAGCTGCAGTCTACCTGGAATGAAAAATAAATCAATAATAACAAGTCTTTTGCCGATGATACCAAGCTATATAGTTCAGCATTGATCATTGACGAGGTATGCAGCAAGACTTCAATAACACTAACAGCTTTGTTTCAAACTATAAATATAAGTACTCCACTTCGGGTATAAAACAACGCCAGAAACAGCTTAACACCCATCCACTTAAGACTCCACTAAAAGACACACATGCGTGTATTCATTTTTCAAGGGGACCTAAAGTTTAAATTCAAATTTAACCTTAGGTGCCTCAACCTGTAAGTTGTTTCAAATTAAACGATCTATAATTCTATAATTGGTATTTAAAAAGCAAATCAAGTTCCGGTGCATATAAGGCCGAAGAATCAAATAATCTACCTGTAAGTGTAGATAAGTTACTCCAGACGATAATATAATATTAAAAAATATGGCCTGGATATACCATGCGCAAAAAACAACTACGCATCTATTTATTGAATGGGGGAAATTTACCTTTAGCTAATTATAGAACATTGTGTTGACAACAAATATATAACGGCATGCTATCTTTATATTCAACAGTGACATGTTTTTGTTCTTAATTACAAATTTAACACACAATATTTTAAAATTAATAAATGATATTATGGACAGGTTGATTGATTGAATTGAGTTATTTACTTTTAAAGGCGTAATATATATGAAAACGCGAAATAAAATGTTCTTGTATATCAAAAAGGCACATTAAAACATACTTATAATCGTTGTCGTGGGAAATGGCTTTGTCGTCAACCTGGTCTGCGCAACCACTTATTTTCAAGGACTAGGCATACAGTGCTCTATTGTGAGTAATTAACAATTAATTCCCGATTCTGTTATGAATTCTGAGATCATTTGTCGGATATATTGGTATTTTTGAAAATTCCTTACTGAAAACTGAAAAACATCTCGTGAAACCTTCATATTATATGACATATTCCGAGGAAGGGGTGGGGAGCGTTGTACATTTTGGAGGGTATATTGAACTTCAATTAAATTTCTTACATGGAGCCTTCTCTTTTCTAATTTATCGCACGGTTAAAATGTAACCACATTCGCAATTCACAGGATAATATTTATGGTCGGTAATTAAATCTTTAGTTCTCAGTCTTGTCTTTACAACTAGATCGTTATTTAATTTGAATCTGAATGCATTTATTCTTGTTCCTATCAAAATACATCCGATTAAATAAAATCTGCAAAACTTAATCGTAGTATGTGTATGTAAGGGATAAAAGCCGAAAACTGTTGTTTCTTCTGTTGACAGAAAGTGCAGTTTGTGGCCTTTATCTGTCTTATAACATAGTATCTGCATTAAATGAGCATGCACACAGCTCACTACTGAATGTTGTTTTAAGACAGTTGTTACTTTAACAATGTACACTTTTAAACATTCATGCATTCATTCATGAAATAGTTGATGCTTCAAGTGTCAGGATGTTTGGTTCTAGTGATGATGAAATATGTATTACCCAAACAAAGACTTGTGAAATAGATGATTATAATTTAGAAACGGATACTGTTCTTAGTGATGCTCTGAATTTGGAGGAAAATTATGTAAAAGAAGCCAAACAGTTACCAAACTTTGATTTGAACTACTCTGATATAAGCGATGTTCAAACACCAAATTTGCCAGAAAATGCCAAGACTTCACTGAGGTTTTCCAAGCCCCTGAAAATAAAACTAGATGGGCAGTTAATTTGTTTAGTATGTGGAAGAAACACAGAAAGAATAATAAGGTTTATTTAATCTTTCCAGTCAAGAATTGAATAAGGCACTTTCCTTTTTTATAGCTGAAGTGCGTAAGGAATCCGGTGATAATTATAAACCAAATACTTTGTATGAGATTATTATATCTATACAACACTACCTTAGTCAGAATGGACGTTTAATAGCCTTTATTCAAGAATATCAGGGTTTAAGAAGTGTTCTGAACAGTAAAATGAAGGAGTTGTCGAGACTTGGACTGGGTATTAATACCAAGAAGTCAGAAGTTATTACAATAGAACAAGAAGAGATTTTATGGAGTAAAGGCTTGTTAGGTGAAAGTAACCCACAGCAGTTATTGGATACTCTTGTTTTCTTGTTTGGATTACATTTTGCACTGCGAGCTGCTCAAGAACACAGGAATTTAAGGTTTGGTATGAACACTCAATTGTCTGTTATGTATGACTTAGACGGTAAAAAATATCTGCAGTTCATAGAAGATGTTTCAAAGACAAACCAAGGTGGTTTAGATCACAGGAAAGTCAGCCCTAAAATGACAAGAGCTTATGAAAATTCTAACCCATTAAGATGTCCAGTTAGATTATATGAAAAGTATATAGCTCTGCGTCCAAAAAACGGTACAGTAGATGCATTTTATCTGCGTCCCATGAAGATGCCATGCTCTGATGTTTGGTACTGTGATTCTCCTGTAGGAATTCATACCATACAGTCCACTGTTAAACGTTTATGTCAGTCGGCTGGTATAATTGGATACTTTACTGGTCATTCCCTTCGTGCCACAGCTGCTACTCGTTTATATCAAGCTGGGGTGGACGAGCAATTGATCACTGAAAAGACTGGACACCGATCCAATGCTGTACGAGCATATAAAAGAACAAGTGATGCCCAGCAAGCCTCTGTGAGTTCAGTATTGCATAGTGGTTCCAAAAAACATAAATTGGAAGAATTGGTGGATACAAGCCCAACTAAATTTAAGCAAGAACGTTGCGTTAATGAGGAAACCAGTGACAAAGAAAATAAGGAACTCAGAGAGTTCAAACTTTCAATGCCAGGAATGAACTTGTCCATGAAATTTTGATTCATTTGACTGTAGTATTGTTTCAAAAATTGCAATAAATATGTTTGTTTTAGTTATCTGAAAATCTGGTCTTTCTTAAGTTTAATAATGTACTATTTTTTCCAAAAACTGTACATTCTTAGGTCAAAGAAAGTACAGTTTTTGGAAGTTGTGAGTAGGTGTTCACAAAAACAGTACATTCTTTGAAATAATGGCCTAAAACAACAAAGGACTACTGTCTAACTATGTTTTAATTAGTATGTCATATGTTGTGTTAAATCTTAGTGTCCGTGTTTTTATAAAGCAACCACCAGGTAAACGCCAAAATGGCGCTAGAGACAATGTATCTTTCAAAATTAACATGCCCACCCCCGACCCAACCCATCTCCAAGTTTTTTGTCTGAAGAGTTCTTTTGCGGACCCTCTTTGGCGGAAAACATTAGCTAATGACTGCAAGACATGTTGAATTGATTACTGCCGGCCCAAGACGAATACTTAGCATACTTCTTTGCCACTTACATACGTCAAATACGTACGCACGAGCATGACCTGATGAACATGCCCTTGAATACATATAGAAATCCTGCGCAACACCTAAAGTTTAACTTTCATATCACACAAACTAGGTCATTTAGGAATATGGTTCAATTTTATTTCATCATACTTTATTATATTCCGTGGGCCCAATTTAACTATGGAAACCAGTAAATAAAAAGGTGTTCATAATGAAGAAGATAGTAAGCTAAAAGTGGGGTATTTTGCCCCTTTTACTCAAAAGTTGTAAATTAAGCTCAAAGATCGACGTCCACAATGCAAACTACATGGACATGTTCAAATTCATGCAGTTGTAACTGTCGTTGTTGCTTTATATGTCCATATTTTGGAATTGCTGAAGCAGTTAAGGTGGAATTTTCAGAAAAGGAATGATCTGTCGCTGGAATAACCTCTATACCATATAATTGACATGCTTGTGGTTTCTGACGTGTAATAGACAAACAATGGGTGTTAATTCTTGTTCTTTATCTATTTTCAGATACACCCAAATTACAATACTAGACTTACGTCTACAGCATTGCAAGTTAAAACAATTCAGAGGAAACTAGTTTCAGCAACTCTACTGAAAGCGATTCTTTCTGGCCGCGGGAGGCGGTTCTCAAACTCATACAGATATATAGACGTATCTAAATTTAAAACAAGCGTAACCAAAAGGAATTGATGATAAAACGTTGCTCTGGATTGAAATTCAAAATAATTAAAGGAATATACGTGGGTACAGATTAACATTAAATGGAATTATCTAATACTGAATTACAGAAAAACGTTCGATGGCTTATCACAAATGTTTCATGGCGAATTGGTAATTTTTTGTCATGTAGACCTAATATTTCTGCTGAAAATTTAGTTGCTTAATATACATCTACAAACCCGCCATGCTTACTTCTAGTTCGATCACAGACACTCCAAAGTAGAAAATGCAAAGATTAACTCCCAAGACGGAGAAGATCCTACAGATATTTTATCTTCCCGCGAAGCATCTAAAAAGGAAGATGTAGATAAACCATTAGAAGAAATGCACGACAGATGAGGGGAAATTATGAAGCTAGAGAAAAGGAAGTTTGAGATGGAGGAGGAGTTAAGCGATATATTCCAAAACCCCAGTCTCGTTTCTTATATATTAAACACCCTTGGATCAATAGGATTGGGGTCTCTTAGTCTATTGGTTGAGAAGAGATTTAAAGCCTCCAGTGTAGATAAGGTGATATTTAAAGGAAAACTTGCAATGAATGCATTTAATTTCGTCAATTTCTCCCACAAATTTCCTAACCCCAGAAGGGAATAGGTAGTTGTCTTCTTGCATGAAAATGGAATCGTATGTACTGGAAGTGAAAAGGTTCAAGAAAATTATTCCTGGGTTTATAATGTATTTTCGATTAGCCTTGCTTGTTTAGGCAGAATTACTGTTTCAGGCATATAGTAGTAATTGGAAGGGTTTCGCCCATTCTGACAAATATTCACGTTAAATTTATTACCTTCCGCCCATAGATTTAAACAACGAAGCTATACCTCTGCATGAAATGATCTTGGGTTGCATATTTCCTGTGCAAATCTTCTTATGATTACCTATCAGACATGTTCCTGCGAGAAATAGAACAAAGAATGGTATGGTTTGATTTTTCAAATTGTGTAATAGTATAGTATAAAGACCGTAATAGTTTCTCAAATAAGTAGATAGAATAAAATTTAATTCGTTACAGCAAATTAACATAAGTATTTACAATTAAAATTTGAATGGGCAAACATAAATGTTTAATTTGAAAAGTGTGACCAACGGGAGACCGTCACAACATAACTCCCTGTTGGCCAATCCCAAAGAGATGCTTGATGTGATGATATTTATTTTTGTTTGCAACATCCCAAGACTTGCCTATCTGTGAAAGGTATTGTGAAATGAAAAGGCATTGTGAAATGAAATGATCCAAAGCCGATTTGGCAGCTTATCCTCCTTGGTCATACCCTTTAATATGAACATGACTGTCGCTCCAGCAAAGGTGCTGTTAAACCCGAATGATACCAACAGGCGATAAATAATGTCCAAGGCTAATACAAATCCTGGTTTAGCAATGTTAGCAATAACCAAATATAGCTTCAGTTAATGTTTGGATAAAGATGGTTCCATGGATTTTAAACGTTTTCGCAAAAGTATTTCCAGATTTACTACCCCTAATTGGCATGTGTACGTTCAATTCTTGACCGATTTTTATCAAATTTCCATGATAAGTTTTTACGGTTCCTCTCGATTCATATGATGTTTACGAAAGTACTGGAAGAGTTATAACCCTTAACTACGATTTGCGATAAAAATGTTCTCGATTGGTTTTTTAGATCATTGGCACTTTCACGAAAGTACTTGAAGAGTTATTCACCCTTGAGACCATAATTATACTTCTTTTACTGGATATTTCTGGTTATTTGGACACAGATCACTAAATATTTCTACAAATTGTAGGGCCAAGTTATTTTTAGTCTTTCTCTCTCTTTCCCTTTTTCCCCTTTTTGCATGGTGATTTTTGTTTACTTTTTGGTGTGGAATCAAAGAAAAGGGTTTGAAAATACATTTTCTGCCAGGTTTTGGTGAATATTCATGATTTTGAGGCGGAAGGATACAAGAGTTATGAGGTTGGTTACGTTGAAAGGGGGACCGAAAATTGCCTGGTTAGCTGTCTCTACTTCCAGCTTGTGTATCTCAAGTTTTTCATGAAGAACCTCATACATGCTCTTGGGCAAGAGTTTGCCACATGTTGCTCCATCTGTGGCAGAAAGCGTTTTACCCAACGAATATTTGGGGAAAGGTTACAGCCGGTCTAAGAGACGAGAATTAACATTGGAGTCAATGGGGAAATGATTAGTGATCTGTAGCCATTTCCTTAGCACTTCTACGAACATACTTGAAGAGTTATTCCCCCCTGGGTCTATAAACCCCTTTTACTGATTTCTAGTTATTTCGATCCTTAGAGCTTTCACGAAAGGAGTTGAAGAGTTATCCCACCTTGACTCCAAAGACCTCTTTTACTGACTATTAACTTATTTTGATAATAGAAAATAACAACAGGAATATTTTGTATTGGGATAAAACTGCCTACCGATTTTGAGCGTTTTCCCAATCGTTGTCCGAAGATTGTTGCCGGTGGCGTATACCAATGTTTATGAACGAATCTGACGGTACTCGTACTTGCTCTTGTCCTTTTAGGAATAGAATATCGGGCTTAAGATCCTCACAAATCTGTATTAGTTGGAGAACTACGGCATGTACAAGTCTGCACAAACCTCTTTTTCACTATTCAGACTGCACTAGATTTCTCAAGTGCGGTGTACATACAAATTTATTGTTGAATATTTATTATTTGAGGCGGAAGTTCCGGGTAAGCTGCTAAATAATAAGGAAACATCCTCTGGAACAAAATAGCCCCCCCCCCCCAACACACACACACACTATACCAAAAATCTTTGATAAACACCGCTTTCGCTAATATAAATAACAAGACACAATCAAAGATAAATTTGTTTCATATATTGACAGGTATATATATATATCATAAAACGTAGATTTCATTTCAGTAAACTTTGTTAAAATAAGCAAATAATAATGTAAATACTTAATAGCTTGATATTCAATAAAATCTATAAATTGGGAAAGACCTATTGGGTAATATTATATTTCATACTGTATGTATAGGGGTGTTTAAATTTTAATGAAGATACTACATGTACATGTATTATTAAGGATACATTAGTTAAGCGTTTATTAAAGAGTTGGTCATTAATTTTGCTATAATAATTCAAAAATAGATGAGGAAAAAAAATATTGAAAATTTCAGTCAAATACTTTATTCTGAACGAAGTTGTCACTGTTAGAAGTTTGGGCGAGAAATCGGCATTAACTTTGTCCGCACCGCCTTCGATAATCGCTGATCATCTGATTGACAGACAAGGTCTTTACTAGCTCAGAGTAACGAGGGCGGGGAGTGTTCTCACGGGTGCTGTTGGCAGACGATAACGTCACCCACATATTCTTGATTGTCAAGTGGCATTCTCAATGGCAATGGTACCCTCGCTTGGCAGGCCTTTCACCAATAGTCTCCGGTAGTGACGTCAGTGACTAATAGCAAACGTTAGCGTGGTCAAATATTTATTGATTTAATTTTGAATGAACGGGGGTCTACAGGGTTGATTTTGAGCTTTTCGTGTAAATAAACGTCTAATTAATAATTTCTATAATGTCTGAAGCCCATTTAAAGGCTTGCAATAGGCAGATTTAGCTCTTGCATAATGCCTGTTATATCAATGCAAAATCATAAAATGTAAAAAAAATATTTTGATATATTTACAATTATATACATTATAATTCTAAATAACCAAACAATAATCCAAATCAGTTTATCAAATGACACTTCAGACTTTATCTGGTGGCTATTCGCCGTCAATATATGTGTAGCTAAATTATTGCAACTCATTCATAGTTTGTAAGATATGTTGTTTTCAGTACCAATTATAGTTTTCCGGTTTAAACGACAGCAATTTGAGAGGTTGGATATCAATGAATTATAATCTTTTAAATAATTTAATCGTATGAATGATACGATACATTATTTATGAGATGTCGATTTAATTCAGATTGTTTACATGTGAAGAAGGCATGCAAAGGGGAAAACAATTTTACAAAACTTTTGTCGTGAGAAGAGCAACCTGGCTATCTTCTCTTTGGCTCTTTAGTACAATGGTTTATTTATAATAATATACAGTGTCAGGGGCATTGTCGCTGAATGTCTTTGAAATCCGTTCTTTGATTGTTTTGAAGTTGTTTCGTTTCTTTGGGTTTTCTTCCCAGCAGTTCTTCATTAGATCATAATGGCTGTAAATAAAGATAACATTATAAATCGTAATTAGAAAACACCACAAATAACACCAGAGTCGGGTACATTGCACCCCCAGTAAAATAAGGCGCCCGAAAAATGGCGCCTCCCCATCTCCCACCAAAATTTGATACTCTTTCAATTATAAAATAATACACTTGATTATTATAACACAGTGATGCTCTTAAGGCCCTGGGTCCTGTTTCACAAAAATTTGAATCTCCTTAAAATCGTCTTAAACTAAAAGATGGCCTTGTGGTCTAGAGTGCCGCGTTTCGACCTCTAGCTGGCCGGTCACCTCTGGCTTGCGGCTATGGTTTCGAGCCCTGGTGTGAGCGTATGTGGCATGGAGATAGAGGCGCCTTCTCAACCTCATGGGTTTCCTCCGGGCAAGCGAATTAATTGAAATAAAATTAAACCATATGTTAGTCCCGAAATGACCTAGTTAGTGTTGAGTGGACGTTAAACCCCACTTCTCTCTCTCTATCTCGAGTTGTGGGTGGTGTTGGGGGTATTTGGGCAACAATCAAACAGCAACAATCATTCGGTGCGTGTTCGAGGCGCATTCTAAGTATTCGAACCGCAATTTTACAACGTTTACAAAAAAAGAACTCACTGCCTTGGCAGGTGGGTCCATTATGTGTACCAGTACATGAACATTTATTGGGTAATGTACATGTTCCACCATTTTGACAGGGAGGATTACAGATAGCTGCAATAAACAGACATAATATCTATACACTGAATGGTATAAGCCTTGCTGTAATTAAAAACATGTAATTTTAAACCAATCAAACTGTACTTGAGATCCGACATGCGCTTCCAAAATGTATTTCTTATAGCCCCGATCCGGTGAGTGGGACAGATTTCTAGACTTTGGAAGAATTCAAGACATCACTGTCAGTGCTTTTTGTTTGATGGATTAAGTCGGTGTGTTGTGTATTGTGTTGCATGTTTCAGGGGGTGACAGCACAAACATTAGCAACAAATCAACCCATATCCAGTCTGTATCGGAGATAAGGGTATGAACTGGATGATCGAGTTTATTATACCATAGAATATTAAACAGACGTGGGTAAGAAATGGGATAATATAAAAAATATTTTAATACGAGTTTGAAATGGTGAATTTATCGATGATTTAAGGTTAGTTTACCTGTGTCACAATTTTTTGAGCCGGGACTACCTTCTTTCCATCCCGGTTGACAGAAATATTGTGTGTAGTAATATGGTACTGTCACCCATTTATAATAACGGCAACTTAAAGAAAAAAATTTACTTATTATTTCATTTCTTGTTGGTTTTAAATTTTACCTAAAACAATAACGGAAACGATCACAAATTCATTACCAGTAGCAAATTAAAATGTCCAGACCTTGTTTACTATAATATCAACGGTAGGAATGACAATCGAGGCTCCAATATTCCATAAACAGCTATAACCTAGATTAGAATTAAGTAATCGGACTGAAATATATCCATTGTTCGTTATCTAATATTAAACTATCATACGTGACAAGAGTATGGTCGCCTGCCCAACCTAGTGGGGTTCTCAGGGAACCACAACTGCTAAAAGACACATAGGCCCAAGCGAATTATTGAAAGACAATATTGTACAATATGTCAGCCCCGAAAAGAATAAGTTTAGGCCATTATTATTCAGAGAGTATTAATAGTGCTACTGAACATACTTAGATGGAATTAACTCATTTACTTATATTTTCAAGGAGTGAGGTTGTCTCTAGTCGCCAATTCTCTGATTAATTGTATTTTTTATATTCTAATAAATACGGCATAATTTTCTTAAAACTCACGTTGTAAACGTTCTGTAAGCACACCGCCATTCCCTCCGGTAGGTACATATTGTTTTTGAATCGTAATTTCTGAAATATAAATATACATTGCTGTGGTCGAATGTTGCGGTATTAACGGTTATTTATGGTTTCTGATTTGACAAAAAGTGAGTTGGAAGGGCAATTTACACCAGACGCCAGTCTCCACCTACTTTTCTTTGAATTCTATTTACCATGGCATCGTTTGCGTGTATTACCAATTTGTAAACGGTGTCTCTGAGCCGCCTGCAACACCAGAAACGCTTTAAATGGCCATATTTATATTAATATATGTATTATTCATGCGTTACTTAACTCTAGCTCACATTCCATCGTACGCACGGGTCCGTAGGAGGGGGGGGGGGGCTGCTCATAAGTCCACGGCTCACTAGTCAGCGGGTCCGCCTATATCAATTGATGCCAGTTTTGCGATGGATGACCACATGTAAATGCACACCCGTAACGAACTCTCTGCCAATAATACTAACGCACCAAACCTTACAATGAAATATAACGCACCCCCACTGATAATGAAATGTAATGCACCAACCCCGACCGACAATGAAATGTACTACACCAACCCACACAATGCAATGTAATGCACCAACCCTGACAATGGTATGTTTGCAATGCACCCACACTGGCAAACTTACCATTTTCCCCAGAATTGATTGAATTCACTCTAGATGGGGCCGTCACCACCGCAATCCGTATATAGCACATTCCTATCTTCATTAGCCCACTCGGAGCAAAACAATTGGAGGTTAAACTCCATTTCATTTCATTTCGTTTTCTTACTTTTCTGTGCCAACTGTACTATTGTAGTATTGAAGATAGGTATACGCTATATATGCAGATTGCTGTGAAGGAAATTTGTTAGGGACAGTGACATTTCTCCACTGAATTCCAACTCTGAAGGGGTATTTCATGTGCACGCAAATGTGTACATCGGGTCTTGTGTTTTGGCCCCATCTACACAACTTGACACCATGCTGCAAAATCCCGGATAACTTACTTGACTAAGAACAGGTTAAGTGTACATAATCAAACTGTATATTAAAAAGAAGATGGCTGACATCACGACATTTTAACAGGACTATACGACATTTTTACGCGACATTGCGACATTTTTAATGTCGTGTTTTCGGATAAAAAAAAATGTTTGTTTGAAATGTCGTGATGTCGTTTCTTTGTGGATCCTACTTAGCCAAGCCGAGTTTGATAGATTCTGCACAGCGAGGCAGATTTGAGAAGGGGAGGTTTATTGTTAATGATAAAAGAAATCTCGAACGCTATTGCACTATGATACGCCTAGTATTTCCCGTGATCGTAGTGTGTGGTGCAGGTGCAACGCTCACGGAATATTTGGGAGATGCTAATTGTAGGCCGGTTGGGGAAGTTCGGCAATTTCCGAAATCCATAGTGCCCGCTCTATATTTTGGGGTATACTAACTCTAACCCTGTTTATAAGACTGATCTTGGGTCCAATTTACCTTTAACCCTCTTAAAAAGATTAGGATTAGTATTCCCCAAACTACAATTAGCATCTCATGAAATAGTCTCGATCAATTGAGCCTTGGGTTCGATGTCGGTGATTCTATTTAATAAATGACATTTAAAATATACGCCTTCTTGTATTATTTGCACAAAGTATTTATTTGTTTCGTTATCGATCACATTTGTTATCTCCTGTTTTCGGAGAATCACATACACAATTATTGATTATAATGGTGTGATAATCTGCCAATCGCTAATATAATTTTCTTAAAACATTAATTATATTAGCGATTGGCAGATTATCACACCATTATAATGTTATGATGGTTAGGTTAACATTGTTTAAAACTAAAGAAACATAAAGTATAATCTTATCAAAGCGACAATTAAAAAAAACTACTGATAATATGGGGTTATATTATCATTGTGAGGTCAACTATTTGTCAAAAGAAGAAGTCTAACACCACCGTGTCGAATGTCTTCCTGAAGCAAACAATGACCCGAGAAATCCCTGTCTAACCATTGGGTTTTTCATCACCCAATAAAATCTTGGCCGATGGTTAGCGCGTGTGCGTCTCCGAAGGAATTATTTGGGAGCAGAAATTCGCCCATGTATGTATTATTACTCGTCAGTTATATAGAGGGATAACTCTGGTCTCTATCCAGAAAAATATCCTACGAATATTAGTCTGAATGCGTTGTCAACATTTGAGAAAAATCGGTCATTGACTAGGTTATCCGGTCTTTTAAGGAAGATAACTCGTCCTTTATGTGTGAAAAAGCATTGAAGCATCCACGCCATACACAATAGAATAACCAGAATAATATATACGTGAATGTGAATCATATCCTCTTTAACATTCGTCGTCTATTTATAAATCAAGACTTTAGGGGTTGTGAATGATACATATTTTTTGAATACATGAACTGAAATGGGGTTTAACTTCCGTCTGTTCTGGGCCAATAAATACTAGTTAGAATTAAGTATCGAGTTATAAACTAGCAGTCGTGGACTATTGAGCTGAGAAGGTGGAATCGCTAAAGTAATCTTGATCAATATATACAAGTTTTGCATAATAAGTCAGAGTCCCCCAAACGCCAAGATATAGAAATATGCGGAACAAATCAGTCTGTGTATTATAAATTACGAACACTGTATAAAGAGCTGTTTGATCTTCCATGGAATAATGAATGAAAATAATCGATGGTCAAAACTGACGCAATGGGAGAGGGGAAATGCTTGGTGGCCTTAAACTGCTGCAAATGACTGTAGGTGTTTCACATATGTTTTAATAATTCTGTCTTGAATGTACGCGTCATTCGTTGGACTGATCAAATGACAAGGGCCTTTAAGAAATAACTATAGTTTAAAATACAGTTTAAAAACAATTGTTGTGACACATAAAACGATTTTCACACATAAACCGGGAAGAATATTAGCGTCGTTCCGTTTGGAAAGATAATATTTATTGTACGTTTTTTTCTGGGAACATCCTGATCTATATCAACTGACGTATTTTTGTATCAAACGACCTTCACTGTACATCCTAACGCCATTTAAAAACACGGTTGGTTCTACTGTATGTGTTAAATTCTAGTCCTTTGTAAATCGTATTTAGGTTCATTGGCCAGGCATGAAAATTGCACATTTCAAATGAAATGATATATTTGATATATTTATTTGACATTAACATGATATTATTGCCCAAAATATATCATTAGACCTCTACTTCCTGAATGTATACTCCATAAGAACTGTATCGTCATCTCACTATAAAGGGTTGTGGAATACAAAAATTAGGAATGAAATATATGGATATATCGGAAATCATTTTGTTACACATACATTATGCAAGAGCCAAATCTGCCTATTGTAGGTCTTCCTTTAGGACTGAAATGTTATCTAATTTATTAATTAGACATTAATTAACTGATTCAAGCCTTAATCAATTCTCGATGGCATATGATTTGCCCGATTTGAAATAAATTAGAACTGGTTCAGCCATATCCCGATTAATTTAAAAATGGACGAGGAGACTTAACTTCGAACAACCAGGACGGTAGTTGCAATTATAGCACACTTCTTGTCACACCTTCTTAGGCTAATATCTTCGCTCACAATAGAGTAATTTGGGGGAAATTTTCAAATTATTCATTTTACATTACAACAAGAAAGGCCAACTCTTTATTAAACTCTTTACTAACGTATCTTTAATAAAGAAGATTAGAGAACGTTGAAGGCAAGGGTCATTATGCATTGCTAGTATGTTGTTTTCTATTCGTGATATATTGTTAAAGAATTAGAGTTTACAATATCCATCATTACACTACCACTATTTATTATAATCATACTATTTTCATGGATTACAATAAAATATTTCGACAAACATGTTCCTGTTGATGCGAACTAAGTACAGTGATGCTCTTAAGGGGCATAACTTGCTTGCAATGTTAGAAATTTATGATTTTTGGCAGTGGGGGGTATTCTATAAATTGAACATTCATGCTTTTTGGCGAATGTGAGTATTCCAGAATTTAAGAGTAGAGTTAAATTTTTCACATAGCCAATATAAAATAAAGCATTTGAATACCGATTTAAGGTAATACAGTCAGTTAAGTGGAAAAAGTGAGTATTTTTACTTAACTTTTAGAAAACCTTTGAATACGGACCCAGGTATTAAATTATACTATAGAAATCACTATATACCAGGGTCCGTATTCAAAGGTTTTCGAAAAGTTAAGTAAAAATACTTAATTTTGACTATCTGATTAAAACATAGATCCAATTTCGTTTCGTTTTTTATTGTTCAAAATTTCGTTTTAACTTGTCTTTACTACTCTTGGATCTGGAGGACATGTTATTTAACTCGTATTCTGCCTGAAATGAGGGGTCAGCCAATCAAATGGTCTGTCGAATCGACCGTTTGACCTTTTCATGCGTGGAACTGTGGGTAGATATTACCAGCCAATGACGTCTATACTAACACCAGCAGATAGAAATCAAAACAAAACAAAAGTAGATTTGCGGTCGCTAATTGGTTAATCGAATGGCTGACGTTATCGGGTCAAACGTCCCGTGCTTGATACCTGACGTCATAGAACGTGAGCTCCCACTATAACTTGTTAGATCTACATGAGTGAAGGCCATCGAAAGTACAAAAAACGAAACGAAATATAGATCTATATTTTAATTAGATTGCTTAACTGACTGTATTACCTTAAATCGGTATTCAAAGGTTGTATTTTACATATACATGGCTATGTGAAAATCTTAACTATTTCTAGACATAATAATATAACACCAATTTATAGTAACTTGCCAACATCTAAAATTCACTATTAAGAAAGTATGTCGGTGAAAAAGAAATCCTACCATGAAATGCTTTAAAGGTTACGAAAAGACGAACATAGCATCGTAAGAAGAAACTGATAATTTAACTAAACTTGAAAATATATATTTGTCCAGTTCAAATGCGCAAGTAAGATTTAAAGAAATGAGAATTGACGCCAAAAATGGAAAACACGAGTTATCCTTATATATAATTGACAGAAGTACCGATGGACACGGTCGAATTTCAGCTGACACCAACATTGTCCTTTAACTTGTCAGAAAGGAAATGAAAAAAAGTTTACATCCTACTGTGCTTACGCCATACAGTGTGCTATGATGGAAATTTGGATCGGACAGCGACACTACGGCCTACTCGTAAACCTTATTCCAACTGTCAAGAGATCTTTTCCCCTACGACAACCTGCACACGGGCTTCGGCTTTTCGGCCCTGTCATGACCTCCGTCCTGCATCACTGACAATTATTTACTTTATTTAATTATTATAGTCAAACCTAAGTATCAATTTAAGAAAATACTCCATGGACTACTGAACTGAACTGAGAAAAAAAATCGCCAGAGTAATTATCACCGTGATAGTAGCAATTACTACCAGAATATCTAAAATGTGCCGAAGTGTTGTTTTCTGGGGGTTGTAGCTTAATTCAACACTAACGACGAAGACTCAGATAAATAGCTAAAATTGTACTTTTAATAACGAGTGTCCAAACTTGCTAACCGTCACAATAACGAGATAGGTATCGCCAGGGCGAGCCAGTCAACAGACTAAAGTTATAGTAGAATATATATAAAACATATATACAAGCTTAGGATTAAAATAATTATATAATTGTTAACTAATAATTTTAGAACTTGAAGCAAATTGAAAAATATCAATACATACCCTTTCCAGACTTCTGACTGTGAGTTACTACAGCTCAGAGTTAGGAGACACAATGCAAACAGAAACTGGATAGACGACATGATATCTGCAAATTCTGCTAGCTAAACCCCGAACACGTCTTAAATACACTTCTAACGAGGAAGTATATTGCATTTCAAACACATACTGTATATGGTATTATGTATAGCTTACCGATCTTTTTTCACGTGTAAAGGTATTTATTCACCAATATCATCGGCCAATTTTGCAATAATTTATTCTTATTGCAAAAATGATAGTTATTGCAAAAAGGGTTGCAAGTTGGAACTGGTCAAAGAGACCCAAATTAAGATTAAAGTTGAATATTTGGTCTAGAATAGTAGCATGTTTGAGTATACCTTTGCTGACAGAATTTGGTGAAAATTCGTGATTTTGAGGAATCCGGAGGACGTAAATAGACACGAATTAGCGAAATCACGCACGAACATTTTTTTTGTATAAACATATTTTATTCAAACAACATGAATAGGATTGGGTAACAGGCAGAGCCTATGTGAAAACCCTCTCCCTGAAAATGACACCACAAATCCCCTCATTCCAATGTTAAAAAATGAAATGGCGCAGAATTAACATTTTAGTGGCGGGGGAAAGTCAATTTCGAAAATTTGTTGTTAAAGGAACCATTTTACCCCGAATTTCTCACTTCCTCAAATAGTTACATGCAGCAAGACAATAAAGGAACATGACCATGGCTATACATTTGCACTGAAATAATAGTTTTAATAACGCTCCAAGTCCAAGTCACAGGGTATCGAATAAAGTTATTTAGTGACAACAGATTTTCCCGAATTGATCACGGAATCAAAACAACTGAAGCGTTCAACGTCGGCAATGATGAGTGTAACACTATACCTAGTGCTATGCAGTCGCTGGTTAGATGGCCAATCCCAAAGACATGCTTAATCTGATGATGTTTATTTTTGTTTGCAACATCCCAAGACTTGCCTATCTGTGAAAGGTATTGTGAAATGAAAAGGCATTGTGAAATGAAATGATCCAAAGCCGATTTGGCAGCTTATCCTCCTTGGTCATACACTTTAATATGAACATGACTGTGGGGTGCCTTATCCCGGAGAGGCGCCCATAATGATATGATTGCCGACATCATGGGTGCCCATAATGCCGAGATCACGGCGTGATAATCTTCAAAATACAAACGACATCATGCATGGGGTTCCTCTTCCCGGAGGGGCGACCATAATGACGAGATGAGCTCTCATAATATAATGCTAGTGAGATTAGTTAGGCGCCCATAGTATAATGAACCTCAGAATGCCTCGTTCGGCATTTTTGTCCAAACGAGGTAAAAATAATGCCTCGTTGTCTGCAGTTCCAAAACGAGGTTTTTTAAATTGCCCTGTTTATGGAACGAGGTATTTTGTTCAGAACGAGGCTTGGTAAAATGCCTCGTTTACTAAACGTTGTTTTTTCAAGATAGTTATTAGCAGTATTTGCTATCAGCGAATTTGTAAAAATTAAAATTTATGTTGTTTAATACGAAAATAAAACCAGTCCAAACTATGATATTATAATCAGAGAAATAGACAAGACAAGTATACACGCCATACCATAAATTATTTTCGCATTATTAATATCCATATGTCCTCTTAATTAAACGTTTTAGTTAAATTTTAATGTATGAGGTGTGCTTTATTTCCCATTTAATTGACTATTGGTATAAGCCGACAAATTTATCGCTGTGCGTTTATATAACTTTGCTCCAATAATATTTTGTGCAATGTTATGTTGTTTCAACAGAAACAGTCAATGCTATGGTCAAGTTATTTTTTTACAATAAATATAAAAAATATACTGGCGTATTGGAAATATGAGATGAAATTTAATGCTTTTTTGATTTTAATCAAAAAAGCATTAAATTTCATCTAACAATGGATAATTTGTTGTATTTAGATCAGATAAACACTAATTTGTCGTCTGCGATATCAGTTAGGTGGAGGTGTAAAGACGCAGCTACCTTGATTAATTTACAACCCCAATTTAGCTTTCACAACACCTCAGTTCTATACCTAATTGGAGCAATAAATCAATCAAGGTAGTTATATGTCTGCAATAGTTTTACACCTCCACCTATGGCGTGTATTCTTGTCTATTTCTCTGATTATATCATAGTTTGGACTGGTTTATTGTCGTGTTAAACAACATAAATTTTAATTTTACAAATTCGCTGATAGCAAATACTGCTAATAACTGTCTTGAAAAAAAAACACGTTTAGTAAACGAGGCATTTTTTTACCAAGCCTCGTTCTGAACAAAATAACTCGTTCCAAAAACAGGGCAAATTAAAAAACCTCGTTTTAGAACTGCAGACAACGAGGCATTATGTATTCCTCGTTTGGACAGAAATGCCGAACGAGGCATTTTGGGGTTTATAGTGTAATGTTAGTGAGATTAGTTAGGCGCCCTTCCTTACAAATGTTGATATTGTTCATATCCAGGTATCGTAATACGCCAATCTTAAATTCAGCTTCAAAATTGAAATTTTCCGTCATTTTCAGGTGCAAACCCTATTTTCCAAAATTCGCGCGGGGGGGGGGGGACCATAGGCAATCTGAGTTTTCGGGCAGAGGGGTAAAGTGAAAACAAAAAAATATTATTTCATCTGGTTTGCAAAATGAAGTGCCCGTAATCTTTTAATTGAATACCGCGAATTTGTACTTAATTGAATATGAATTATAACATTTTGTCTGGAACCACCCTACTTTGTTCCACATTTTTCGGGCATTGATTATTTTTTGTGAATTCAACTACAACAATGGATGGCCCGTGAAACCCCTCTCTGGGCAGCAACATGACAGCCCTTCGTTTAATCTGGGGTGATTTAAGGTATTGTATCCGTTTAGATATCCTCGTTTGTCACGCAATTACTTTAACATTCTGCTATGTGCACTGTTCAATTGGGTATAATAAAATCATGAGTCATGGCGTAACGTTATATAAACATGTTTGGTCTAATTTGGATCTATGTTTAAAGCGTAATGGCATTGTTATGCAGTTGTTAATCAGACTATTGACAGAAATTTGCTTCCATTACAACGGTGTTACGCGTGATTAGCTCTAATCAAACGAAACACTGCGAGGAGTATGGTACTCCACCGAAGGTAGACTATATTGGACCACAATTAAGCTACTGTATTCACGGGCTGGAATAGCAGGAAAACACGCTTGCGGCAGTCAAAATTTGCTCCTGACGGCCCGGCCCGTCTCCGTGGAAAATAAACGATTGATTGTAATTCGACTCGGCCATCTAAGTTAGGCTATATCAGACCACCTACTGTTTCAGGGACTGGAATAGCAAGAAAACGTGTTTGAGGTCGTCAAATTTTCCCACAAGGCGTCTGAAAGGCTAACCCGAATCCCCGCACGCCTATGGAAAGCACCCTATAAACCCTTCCGCGGTGTAGGTACATCGGCGCCCCAGATCGGCGCCCCCGGAAGCCTTTGCCCCCCTAACAATTTTGGGCTAGCTACGGGCCTGCAAAGGTGAGTGTCACTGCTGTTAAACACGAATGATACCAGCAGACGATAAATAATCCCCAAGGTTATGGCAAATCCTGGTTTAGCAATATAGCTTTAGTTTGTGTTTGGATAAAGATGGTTCCATGGATTTTAAACGTTTTCGAAAAAGTATTTCCAGATTTACTACCCCCTAATTGACATGTGTACTTTTAATTCTTGACCGATTTTTGTCAAATTTTCAGGATTAGTATTTACGGTTCATCTCGATTCATATGATTTTTTACGAAAGCACTGGAAGAGTTATAACCCCAAACTACGATTATCGATAAAAATGTTCTGGATTGGTTATTTAGATCCTTGGCACTTTCACGAAAGTACTTGAAGAGTTATTTCCCCTTGAGTCAATAGGATTCTTTTACTTGATTTCTGGTTAATTCCTTAGCACTTCTACAAAAGTACTTGAAGAGTTTTTCCCCCTTGAGTCTATAAACCTCTTTTACTTACTGATTTCTAGTTATTTCGATCTTAGAGCTTTCACGAAAGGAGTTGAAGAGTTATCCCACCTTGACTCAAAAGCCCTCTTTTACTGACTATTAACTTATTTTGATAATAGAAAATAACAACAGGAATATTTTGTATTGGGATAAAACTGCCTACCGATTTTGAGCGTTTTCCCAATCGTTGTCCGAAGATTGTTGCCGTTGCTTATACGAGTGTTTGTGAACGAATCTGACGGTACTCGTACTTGCCTAATATTGCTGTCGCTTTAGGAATAGAATATTGGGCTTAAGATCCTCACAAATCTTATTATGGCACCGATGCCGATGGGTGTATGTTACCTTACTGGCAAACTGACAACAGCATGCACAAGTCTGCACAAACCTTTATGTTCCTATTCAGACCGCACTAGATTCCTCAAGTGTGATGTACCTACACATCTATTGTTGAATATTCATTATTTTTAGGCAGAAGATTCGAGTTAGCTGTCATATAATAAGGAAACATCCTCTGTAACAACCCCCCCCCCCACACACACACATACACTCACACACACACACACACCCACACACCCACACACGCATACACACACCCACCCATACCAGAAATCTTTGATAAACACCACGTTCGCTATATAAATAACAAAACACAGTTAAAGATAAATTCGTTTGATATATTTACAGGTATATACATCATAAACGTAGATTTTATTCCAATAAACTTTGTTAAAATAATCTAGGACGTATTATCATTTCATTCGATAACCAAACAATAATGTAAATACTTAATAGTTGGATTTTCATTAAAATCGATAAATTCGGAAAGTACTATTGAGTAATATTATATGCGACCGGTGGCAGTCAAATGAGTCACTTGGGGTAAAAAATAATATGCGACAATCGCGCCACGCGCCATGACTTTATTTCAACTTTGTGCATAACAACTTTTTAAATTTTCATCACATCTTCGCATTTTATTGAAAGCTTATAACGTGTACTTTCCCGGATATATGCATAACCCAAATATTATTTTTTGCCCCAAGTGACTCATTTTATCTGTCACCGGTCACATATTTCATATGTATAGAGATGTTTAAATTTTTATGAAGGTGCATTGTACATTAGTTTAGAGTTTAATAAAGGGTTGGCCATTCTCACTATAATAATTGAAAAATAGACGATAAAAAATATTGAAATTACTTTATTCTGAACGAAGTTGTCACTGTTGGAAGTTTGGGATAGAATTGGCAATCAACTGTGTCTGCGAGAATTGTTGATCGTTTGCTTGACAAACAGGGCCGTAACTAGCCCAGAGCAAAACCATAAATTGCCGTAAAAGGTAAACAAATCTTTTAACACATTTACAATTATATACATTATAATTCTAAATAACCAAACAATAATTCAAATTAAATTATTGAATGACACCCCAGACTTTATCTGGCGGTTGTTTGTTGTCAATATATTATGTGTAGCTAAATTATTGCAACTCATTCATAGTTTATAAGATATGTTGTTTTCAGTAACAAATAAAGTTTCCCGGTTTAAACGACAGCACATTGAGAGATTAGACATCAATGAATATAATCTTTTAAATAATTCAAACGTATGAGTTCACCCCTCTGTCGTTGTTTACTACAAGTGTAACGTCCAATACATTTTGAGATGTCGATTTAATTCAGCTTGTTTACATATGAAGGAGGCATGAAAAGGGAAAAACAATAATACAAACTTTCGTCGTGAGACAATGGTTTACTTATAATAATATGCAGCGTCAGAGGAGTTCCCTGTGAATGTCTTTGAAATCCGTTCTTTGATCGTTTTGAAGTTGTTTCGTTTCTTTGGGTTTTCTTCCCAGCAATTCTTCATCAGATCATAATGACTGTAAATATAAATAACATTATATTAGAAAACACCACAAATAATAATAGTATGGATACAAGTGTTAAAATGTGGTCACAAATCGTTTTGACTAGAGATATTAAAAATATATATTTTTTTTTTTTTTTTTACAAATGTTGATATACTAAAAGACTCCACATATCAATCATTATTATTGAAATTAGTGTATGCACATATCTAATTAAAGTATTATTACTAATAAGGGTTACAAAATTGAAATGCTAATAGTAACAGTAATGTAATATCGTTTCCGTTATGCCTTAAAGGACAATATATTTATTTATAACATATAAAATCTACATACAATTTAAAATTTCAAGAGTAATTATAAAATGGTATCCTTACAAGTCTTCGCATATTTCAGGTTTGTACATTCTGTAACCAGATTTTACTTTAGTTTCTACGTCACGACTTTTCATGTCATTGTATGGTGTCTCGCCTGTAATTAATATTATATATTGATATGTTATATTACTTTACTGTGTCACTTCCGTAAGAGGCCCGTAACTAGCGGGGTTTGGGGGCAAGGGGGGCCGGGGCCCCCCCCCCCCCCCCTGGACAATTTCGGCGCCCCCATTTGCGCCGATTATCCCTTGGGGAAAAATCGGCTCCCTCAATGGGCGCCAAATGACGCAATAAGAGACCAGCGACCAACGTCTCTATAATACTATAGGGGCCACATAAAGTCGAGTGACGATATTGGCCCATGACGATATTGGCGCCCAACCAATGCCACATGGTTTTATGGGCGCCTCGCCAAATGGTGGAGCGCCTCATAATGACCCACACGATTAACACCACAACAAATGGGGCGACCAAACGGCTTGATCTGTGGGGGGCCTTATCCCGGAGAGGCGCCCATAATGACATGATTGGTGGGGCGCCATGTAATGTTGGGCCGCACATAATGCATAATACCGAATCAGATTGGTTGGGCGCCCACGACTAGATCAATGTGGCGCCCAAAACCGCATGATTTGCAGGGTGCCTTAGTCAAAAGGGGCGCCCATAATGCCGAGGCCACGGGCGCCCATAATGCCAAGATCACGGCCGCCTATAATATAATGCTAGTGGGATTGGTTTGGCGCCCACGAATGCGTTGGGCGCCCAAAACGGCGTAATAATTTTCTATATTCAAACGGCATGTTTTGTGGGGTGCCTCATCCCAGCGGGACGCGCATAATGCCGAGATCATGGGAACCCATAATATAATGCTTGTGAGATTGGTTAGGCGCCCATGAATGAATTGGGCGCCCAAAACGGCTTGACAATCTTCAAAATTCAAACAATGTGATTTGTGGGGTGCCTCATCCAGGAGGGGCGCCCATGATATAATGCTACTGAGATTAGTTAGGCGCCCACGAATGTATTGGGCGCCCAAAACGGCTTGATCTGTGGGGTGCCTTATCCCGGAGAGGCGCCCATAATGACATGAATGGTGGGGCGCCTTAAAATGTTGGGCCGCAAATAGTACATAATAGTGAATCAGATTTGGTGGCCACCCACAGCTTGTTCAATGGGGCTTCAAAAACGGCATGATTTGTGGGGTGTCTCATTCCAGGGACGTGGAATATACACGATTGATTGGAATTCGACTTGGTCATCTAAGTTAGGCTATATCAGACCATCTAGAGTCTCAGGGACTGGAATAGCAAGAGTACGCATTTGAGGTCGTCAAATATTCCCACTAGGCTAATCCGAACCCCCTTACTTCTATGGAGAGCACTCTATAAACCCATCCGCGGTGTAGGTACATCGGCGCCCCCAGAAGCCCCATCGGCGCCCCTGGAAGCCTTTGCCGCCCTAACAATTTTGGGCTAGCTACGGGCCTGCGCAGTCAGTATCTATACTTTATGAGTGGCATGGTGTCTTTTTCAGTATATTTGTTAAGTAAGTTTAGTTCGCATATCTAGCAATTTATGGTGTACATTTGCTTTATATGCTACGTAGGTTTAATTTTATTTATTACCAAAATATTGCTCACCCAAGCTGAATATTTCCCACAATACGATTCCATAAGACCAGACGTCACTCTTTTCATTGGCATGTTTCAAGGAAACTAAACATTCTGGTGCTGTCCACTTAATAGGAATTTTTTCCTAATATCAAAGACAAAGTATCTTTTTAATTGTTCATATTTGAATATTCAAACGTGTATTTGAAGTCTTCGGTTTCTTCGTAAGTTTATGGACATTTGATCAGACATGTTTTAAACACGATTTTAAATTCAATCGACATTGATGTTGTTATATTACCGTGAAATATTCGGCTTCTGATATCTAATATTTAAGACGGAATGAAAACTTTAAAATTGGCATAAGTATCGCGTGCCAGAATCCTTTTGTGTGCCATTTGTAATGAAGCGACTCGATGATAGTGGCTAAACATATCTCGCAAGAGAATACTATCAGTGTAGACTGAAATAACCAGACGCCAAAGACTGTCATTACTGGACTCAGTAAAGCCGAAACAATTGAATGTAAATCAGTTTATATACATAAATATTGCATTATTATACGGGTTGCGACCCATTTGTGTAAATTTATAGGTGCCAAAGAATAGCGATTTAGATCCTTCAAAATAATACTCGGCCCTTCTGCTTACTTATAAATTAATTATTCATGATCTTATTTTTTTTTACGAAAACATAAAGTACAGCCAAAGTCTATTCACCTTGGCTTTTGAAGCGTTATCATAGGTAGTGGATTCTTCTTCTGGTTTTGACGGTCCGAATCCTGCAATCTTTGCTTCTCTTGTAAATGTTAACAACACATTTCTTGCCGCCAGTTTCTTATGAACAATCTAAACAAAAACAAAACATCTGTTCTTGCTATATGGTATAATAGTTTAAAAATAGATAATTCAAAATAAATGTATTCATTTATTTTTGTCAAATTACTTTAATCTGAGCGAAGTTATCAATGTTTGTAGTTTGACAAAATGTGTGCTATGATTATTTATTATAGTAATCACCGTACTGATTTTTGAGACTTAGACTTGCGTCTCCATTTTCAAATGGTATTGTAATGTTAATAAAATGAATGTCTGATGAATAATTTATATAAGCCGAAAGAAACGGCTGCAACAGGCTGATTAAGCTCTTGGCTAGTTATTCTCTAATTAAAAATACTGAATGGGGCAACTGTAACCATTACCTTTCTAGAAGCAAGGTAAGCCATTCCTTTACATACATCAAAGGCAATTCTTTGTAAAATCTCAGTTAACTCATCGTTAATATCACCACGCTGCTTTAGTAGCCATTTATCTAGTTGCCCAAGTTCACAATATTCTAATACCAACACTGGTCCCACTAAAATATAATAATACCGGTAAAATACAACATCATTAACAATATTTTAATATCAACACGTGGTCCATTATAATACAGATAATACATTTACAATATTTTAATAACAGCATTGCTCGCAAAAAATAATATATATAAATATTCGAATATCAAAATATATCTTACTAAGATATAATTATATATGACACACCACAATTTACAATAATATATTATCAACACTGAAAGACCAAGTGTAATATTCATTCAAATATCTAGACAAGCCTATTGTTTCGAAAATAATATGAGCAACTTATCCAAATGGATTATTTGGATGTTGACTATTGTTAATGACGGCCACCAAGAAATCTAATATATATCGGGGTTACAAACTTGGTAAACATCCGTAAAGGACTGTTGCACATATCACACACTAAGGCCACTGAATAAACATAGGATTCGCCCTCTTTTGAACGCAATCCGTTAAAACTGTAGCATCTATTGCGTTCACAAGCCGATTCCTGGCGGAACAAAGGCCTAAATAAATCGCAACAAGATCCAGTACGAGTAACAAGTAATGTCAGTGATAAACATATTTCCAGACGACGGTCCTGGAACCGAACTTCGAAGACGCTATAAGTATAAGAAACGGGTTAAATTAAATACATATTTCATAAACTAAAGTGTACCACAAGGGTCATCTATTTGAAGTTAAGACTTAAGAATAGCTAAACAGTTATTCGATAAACTGCCCATAGCACATTTGTTGAATAGAATTCCCTAAATATTTTTAGTCCTGCGTTTTCTTAAGATGGGACATTATTCCATTCCAACACGTATTTAACAGATTTTTCCAAAAAGGAAAAACATAATACAACACTGTTTTTTTATGAATGCGGCTTTCGAAATAATATTGCGGACGTATAATAATAACTATAATCATACCTAAATATATTCTATCGTAAAACTGTACAATAATAATACAAAATACTTACACACTTCATTATCCACAACTGCGCCAATAAACTCAAGTATATTTGGATCTTTACCAACTACTGTTGCATAAAAATTTACCTTGGCCCGCATAAAGATTTCATCTTCAGACGTGTACCCATCTATAATACAAATACAACACTAATATTCAATACAAAACGGATCTTTAATTATATGTTTATGTTCCACCCTTAAACGAGACACTAGTATAAAGTAAAATTTAATTAACATTCGCGCCAATGTTATCAATAAGAAGCTTATTTGTGCAGCTAACGCATTAAGTTCTTGTTACCAGCTGTGCTCTGTACTGCTCTAATTTAAACATGTCTCCATACGCGCCAGATCTTATTGTAACATAGGCGTACGAGCCCTAACTTTCGGGCAAGCCGACTTTTCGGGCAGACAGGTAAAGTGAGAAATAAAAATTATTTCATCTACTTGGCAAAATTAAGTGCCCGAAAACTAATAAAACACTAATTTTACGGGCTGGAATAGCAGTAAAACGCGTTTGCGGCCGTCAAATATTCCAAAATTTTCTTGGGGGTGGAGGTGGGGGTGGTGGTCTATACAAGGTCAGCTCCGCTTCTTCGCCTCTGGAAGAAAACCGACACCGCTGTCTGTAAACCTGAAATTTTTTCCGGCATTTCTAGTTTTGCTTCCCTAACTTTCCTAATAAAACACTAATATTACTCTTCTTTAATTGAATACCACGAATTTGTACTGAGTTGACTATGGATTAAAACATTTTGTCTGGAGTCACTCAACTTTGTGCGACATTTTTCGCACATCGATTAGTATTTGTGAATGCAGCTGCAACAGTCTGATTGGATGGTTGGAATTCGGAGTGGGATTTCGCTTACAAAATCATTGGATACTTTTGGAGTTACTTACACGGGCTAGAATAGCAGAAAACGCATTTGCGGTGGTTTAATTTTCAAAATTTTCTCCGGGGGCGACGCCCCCATACCCCGCCACGATTGATTGGTTGTTTGGAATTCGGCTCAGCAGGTAGGCTGTATTGGACCAAATTGAAGCTGCTTTATCCACAGACTGGAATAGCAGGAAGGCGCGTTTGCGGCTTTTAAATTTTCAAACATTTTCTCGTCTTCGTGGACTGTAAACGATTCATTGAAGTTCGAGTCAGTCACCTTAATTCAGCTATATTAGACCACTTTGAAGTTGCTTTGTTCACGGGTTGAAATAGCAGGAAAGCGTGTTTGCAGCCGTCAAATATTCCAAAATTTTCTTGAGGAAGGGGTGTGGGGGTGTCTGTAAAGCCGAAAATTTTTCGGGCAATTCAGGTTCTGCCCCCCTAATTGTCATCGAGCCCGTACGCCTATGTATTGAAACTTTCTTATATCGTCTAATAGTCCCAATCAGTTCCAATTGTGAACCCCGTTTGTTACCTACCATTGAGCAATTTGGCAACAACTTGTTCTGATCTGGATCGGATTCTTGCTTGACAAATCTTAGCAAATTTGCCAGTTGTAATAGTCCCCAGTAGCGATAAATGGTCGCGAGGAATCAGCCAAGTTTGCCCTTTCTGGAAATCCATTCCACCATATAAATATACATCATCATCTTCGACACGATAAGCATTGTTCTGTTAAAAGAGGTTTTAAGAAAGTTAGAAATATATATCGACTTAATCACGCGGTATGTAATACTCTGTTATTGTAATGTAATACTCTGTTATTATTTAATACTATCTTAGTTCACTTATGTAATACTCTGCTAGTTAATTAATCAGTATGTAATAATCTTTTCTGTTCACTCACAGGATAAGCTGAAGAAGATATAGCACCAAGTTCGTTTGTTGCTTTTGGTTTACCAATCATATTCCTTACAAATACCGAACTTCTTTCTTTTCTTTCCTTGGTAAAAGGTTTTCGGTTGGTGAGAAACAGAATAATCAGTACAACTAGGCCAATCAACACTATTATGCCTGGCAGAAAATGAATTTATTTTGATTTTATTTTACACATATATTGTAACAGTATGTAATTTGCTTTTCCGATTCCAAGGCCATGAGCTTTGAGACTAGAATAGCCATGATTAGAATCCAAGTACGAAACTAAAATAACCACGTGTCAGGGTAAGCGCTTCTAGGGCTGACAATGAAAGTGTACACAATTTGATGCGCGTAAAATATACCTTTACAGTTGGAGACGGCTTGAGGAGCGCCGCTGTCAGCTGTCCCTACAATCTCCTCCTCTCTAGCAATGTACAATTGACCAAAGAAAACGAGAGAGGGATATGGTTTAACGTCTAATCGCCACAAACTATATCATTTCGGAATTAACATCATGTTTCAATTTATATCAATTCGTTTGAGTGTAAATGCAGACGGAAACCGAGAAAACCAACGTGGTTGGACAGGCAACTCTACTCCTTTTTACGTCACGCTGAGAATCGAAACCATGCTACTTGACTCGGCGTAACACCATTAGACTCCACCCTCAAACAAATCGAGACCAGTTTGAAGAAATATTTTGACGAGAGATTAAACTGCATTCCAATCCCATCCAACAATATCTCGACTGAATCGTGTGCTCTTTGGTTTGGGCAAGCACTGGGTAAAATGTCAGGGTATCACCCACACTGATCGGCAGAGAATATTCGCTAGGGTCTGTGAAACAGATTGGGTATCACCAACTGGCAACCCGAATGTGGCCTGATACGCCTTTTGTGCGCTAGCTTGACTGATGGAGCGGTTATTTCTTGATTACATGGTTTGACGGTTTTGGGATTATTGAGGGTGTCAACGTACAAAAAAAGACTCTATATATTTAAACAGCGGATAAAGGAGTTGACAGAAAATAATTAAGAATTTACAAATGCCACCAAATGTATGGTAAATGGTCAGTAAGAAATGAAAAATGTACATTGCGACAAATGGACCCTCACCACAAAGAAGTAAGTTGACAAACAAGACGTCTAACAATAATTTATTTATAGGTTTCTCCTGGCGAATACAACGTTTTGCGCGTGATTTGTAGCAAATTTTTGAAAGAATAATTAGTTCGAATATACGTCCAGGTGTTGTGTCAATATACATATATATTACGCGGTATCTTGCTCAAGACCATTAAACAACTTCAGTACAGTCATTATCACCCACGTTCATTTCACTGAAATCGTCACGCGAGTAAGATATTACAATGATGTACGAAAAGTGCGCTGCCCTTACCATTATCTGAAATCATGGTACGCCAACATCAAATGATGATGTAACATCTGTATTTTAAACTTGCTTTAAATATCTTATAAATTTCATTAATATTTACCTACAACTATGCCAGCTATGCCACCACCTGATAAAACCACTGCAGCTATACAGCAAAATACATAATTAAAGTTTTAGTATGTGGGAGTACTTATTAACCTACAGACATAACATCTTATTTATTTCCAAGTGGATTTCAATGTACAATAATAAAACAATCTCATTTAGATGACAGATATTGGTATAAAGCGTTACACAGGACTGTTTACTAAAGTAAATAAATTCATACTACACCGATTGCATTCTCTGTTCAACTAACCTGGACCTGCAATATGAATTTAAAACTTCTTGTAAATTGTACTCTGGGGAAAATGTATATAACGACAACATGACAAGTGATGAGCGTATATAACCTTACATGAAAACTTGATGCCATTTGAACGTAGGACGTTTGTGTTAAATACATGCAACTATAAATATAATAACATAAATTGTGTTGAAATATGTTAATAATCCGGGCATATATTTTTACATAACTGCGTTAAATTATTGATAATTGTCAGAAACGTTTGTGTGAATATGCTTTGTATGGACACCCGCCAATCCCAAAAAGCAAGCAATAACTTATTCTATAACAACATATATTTGTGTAATTAATATGAGATTGAATTAAAAAATTACCTAAACACGCGTTTGAACCTTTTCTTATATCACTAATCTATAACAGAAAAATACAAGATTTTCAAAATTTTAAAAACAAACTTTACCTGCTCTGCATATATCATTATGTTATATATTTAAGAAGCAGCATAAAACAAAAATGTGACTTTTGGTCGTTGTTTTAAATAATATGAATAGAATTTTAAATTGCCATTTATTTTTTAAATTGGCAACAAGTATATATTATTTTATTTAAATTTAATAAAATAAAGAGTTTCAAACTATTTGATCTACTGGCTTTATTAAAACAGCATAATAATGATTTGACGTTAAAAGATCGGCGGAGGCTATGGAGCCATCCGTCGTCGTCGTCAGTGCAGACACTTCAGCAATATTATTCTAAAACGAAATGAAGTGGGGTTTAACGTCCTACTGTTCTGTTCCGAACTGGGATAATGAAAACGGCTATACGCCATTCAATGTGCTACGAGGAAAATCTTGCCCGGACAGCGGTACTACGGTCTACTCTTATATCGAATTCCTAACTGTTATGTGCACTAGGGTTAGGGTACATGGAACCTCGGTTTTTCGTCCTATCCGAACACGTTGTTTACCTTATAAACACTTTCATTGGATCCAATCATTGCTTGGTTCATAACAGAAAACCTCAACTCTACTGTTACTGAATTGCTTAAACCAGCTATTGCTATCTGACAATTATCAAAAGACAGCTGTGCTATAAGTGGAAAACACTGATCAAATTTCCTAATACACAAACACTTTGTCACATCACTGCATCGCTGGAATGAAAGTAAAGATGTTTTCTCTGTGTTTAAATCTACCAGTAAAGTTAATAATACAGACTTTACAACTGGCTTTATTACGTACGTATTTATGAATCTAAAAGATCGTTGAATAGGGCGTTCCCAAACTGCAAAATGGTGATGTTTTGAGTCCATCAATCAAATTTGTTTAATTTGTATTCGTTCCTCCTCGATAGACAATAATTGTTCCAACTCATGCATATGAATGGTCAGCTTGTTCAGGAAGACAACTGATTCAGTGACGTCAATTCTACAAATTTGGGTACAGGTTTGTGTGTCCAACACAAATCACACACCCCCCCCCCCCACACACACACACACACCACCCTATCAGTTTATTTCTAGATAACGAACAAACGGCATCTATATTAATACAGTTGGATACAGTTAGATAAATTCTTTGCCGACCTGACAATCTATGGCGCATTCTTTTTGGGGCGTTATAGTCTTTAACGAACAGAGCAGACTTAGATCTCAGACATCATTCGACCATGATGGAGATATCCTAAAGTTGGTTCCCACATAAGCCGACTCGGGTTAGAAACTGGGGAAAATATTGGCCAGAAAGTAGAAACATGATCATAGGATCACAGGATGTTGTATTGTTACCTTCACGACCTCGAAAGACGCGTTGGTGGTACATGTGTTAAAAGTGGGACTTTGGGAGGATTAGAAAATGCCATAATTTCACATTTATTATTAATGTGTTATAATACAGATAAGTTTGTAATGATGTTTAACGACATATGGTTCCTTTGATTCTTTCTGTAAGACCACAACCCCAGACCCAGGATTTCAGATTGTAATGGTCAGTTACACATAATACAGTTGATTTATTTCCGAGATCTTGGAACTAATCTGACCTATTGCATCCGCGTTTAAGTTATTCAACGTTTCTTTGAAATACAAAACAGAAACAAGCAGTTATATGGTTTGCTAGTTGAGTCAGGACTAATCCACTGTTTCAGATACAAAGCTGCCAATACCATAACACGCCCCAAAATTATTATAATAAAGAAAAAAGGGTTAGGCCATGTAAATAGATTTTTAACATACAAAGATACACGAAAGGAATATTAGCATTTATGAAATACTGTTATATCTATAAATTTAACAAATTCATCACCTCGAGTTTGGACCATAGAAGGTATCCAGTTGCGTATTCTGTACTGGTGTCTAGTCTAACAGCTCTCCACGAAATAAGAAGTACACCACTGTCAGGGTCCCTAGCTGCACACAACAGACTGAAAAATGAAATAATTCTAAAGTGATAACCACAGCAAACAAAAAAGACGACTGATAAAAAATTTAATTTGCGGCTACATAAATAGATGTTTAGGATACAAATCGAACATGTTTCAGATTACAGCATGTTGTCCGAGTTTTGATGTAACATGTAACATAATTATAAATGATTTTTATATGACACATATCAAACCGGTATAAACCTGTGAGATTATGATAAGAGTAGTGTGCCACGTATAGACCAAATGGTATTTTCATTATGGATACAATGTTTGTTTTGTTTAGTATAACAACATGTAATTCATATGCAAGTATTTAATCATAAAAAAGCACCCCTGGGTTATAATTTTCCCAGAATACCTAGTGTCAACCCACCCTTTTCTTACCTAGAGGTTTTGTCCGGGGAGTCTGGAGTATGTTGAAATTCTAACGATGTAACAACCGGTGGTGTTGAATCAAAATTGACTTGGGTCCAGTCTACCGTTTCTCTTCCGGTGGCATCAATAGCTTTGACATATACAACTACTGTGTCGCCGTTACTTACAGGAATGTTTAACGTCTGGATAGTAGATATCGGATCTGCTAGATTGTTCCAAACTTTCGGTTCGGTGGGTTTGCTTTTGCCGCCGTTGCTGTCATGATGATGTCCGATTTGAAACTTTGTAATTCCTCGGGTATTCGGGACAGCTTGTTGAGTTCTCCCAGCAATATTTTTGTATTGTTTATATATATATTTTTCTTCTAATGGGCCTTCGCCGTGAAATTGGAGTGGGTAGTCAAGGATGGTATTCAATAAATGATTCTTCTCAACGAATTCGTTAAAGAAGTAGTTTGTCCAGTTAACTCTAATAATACCGTTTATGTTTCCCTGCCAGGTGAAGTTAGATTCCGGGGAAGCAGACGCAACTCTCAAGCGTGTATTTGGGTCATCCGATAGCCTAATAGTAGAGTCTGGATCATACATACAAAATCGTCGAACGTAGACAGAATTATTGGCTGTATCAGCAACTTGTAATATGATAGAATACAGACCGGGTTCAGGTAAAGTGTAGCTAGGATAATCTATGTTATCCGAATGATTAACGTCTGCTATTTTAATTGGACCGAGTGGATCTGGTTCATATAGTTTCTCATCGCCATTTGCTTTGAGGTGAAATATTTCCCACGCATATCGGGCAACACCAGAAAGTTTATCTTCCCATCCGTTCCATTTCAAGCTTAGAGTAGGATCCTGAAACAGTTATCAAAGAGAAATCGTCAAATAACAAAATACCTAGATCATTTCTTAATTTATATCGTTAATATCCGTCTTTCGATGGTGTTGGTTTCGCTCGTTTATTACTTAGGCTGTGTTGAATTGGAACTATGTTTCTTGTCGCCCGCGCGCTTAGGATCGGGGGGTCTATTTTCGGCCGCATAGCTTTTCAACACAAAAAATTTTGAAGTTTTATTTGAATGTTTCCGACATTTTTAACAATTATTTTAGAAATAAGTTACCCCGTAATGTCTCGTTTATCAATATATACCGGCTAAACAAAAATAGCTGCAATTTACATAAATTTTATGTGACCATGGCCACTTTGCTCTACTAGATGTATTTCAACTAGTAAAATTTTCAATATAAACCTAAAAACAAGTATTCCACAAGCGAAATTCTCGGCTTTCGCTCGGTGAGGGCATGTTTTTGCATACATAATGAAGTTATTTTAAGAATAAGTTATTTGATTGGTCGGTCGCTAAGGTCAATCGTTGAAGTGTCCAATCAGAAACAAGCAGGTCAGGTTATTAGGCATGCGCACTGAGCTGATGTCTTAGATATTCCTTCTCGTCGGTTTATCGCTAATATTCTTGATAAATAAGTCATTGTTTGTAGATATTTTTGAAGACTTTCGAATAAAATGGCTTTAAATTTTTTGTAGATCACTCTATAAGTTTGACAGACAACCATAATTCAATAAAGAATAATAATACCATTACTAAGTTCTGTTGTTTTGAATAACATTTATGTCATTGTATGTCAAAGTTACATGTATATGTGTCAAAGTTACACATGTAAATATACACACAACAAGAAATAAAATAAGCCAATATTGAAATATTGTATAATTTATGAGAAATACATATATGAAAACTCATTTTATTAAAGTAAAATAAATTAATGGAACATATCTGCCTAACAGATCCCAAATCATTTTATTTTTTCTACAGTTAACAATTTTAGTCAAAATTATATCTCTGAAAGTTATCGTCAGATTTTATTGAAACTTGGAACCGCTTTCTAAACTGACTTTGTGCAATGGGAGATTTTTTTTGATTTTTTTTTAAATCTGCAAAATAGTTGCTGATGTATTGCACCAAGTAAAACATTTGGTGTTGAATATTGTTTGCCAATTGTTTGTTGAATCAAAAAGTTAATTTAGTAGGGGATATTGGTCAAACCAACTTTTATTTGGATGGCATTCAAGTTTTTAAAAGTATTTCAGACAACTTTTGTATTTTACTTCATTATTTCATTCATTCAGTTTACCATATAGGTTAATACCTGGGAATATGAATTAACTTTGAGCTTTTGGGGGTAGAATAAAATCAAAATGATGGTTTGTGTTGGTTTGTATACTTTGTGTTGAAAAATACATTTTGTGTTGTGTTTGCCTCACACCCTCATTGGATTGTCACGAAGGTAGTGACAAGAAACATAGTTTCAATTCAACACAGCCTTATGTGCTATATAAGACCATTCCTTAGTATATTTAGATTGTTCTAACAACTCTGCTACTAACAGAGCGGTGATGTTCAAACTTGGTACAGCTATTTATGGTGTAAATGTCTTAAATAAAGACAGTGATATGCATTTCATTGGTCGAGACTTTTGGCAACTCCAAAGATCTATAATAATAACCGTGTGGACCATATTATAGCGAAGGGGTAAGGTGTGTCAGGTACAGAATCACTTTGAAGATTCTCACAAAGGTTATCCTGCTGATTGTCTCCGGGTCTTTTCCGTACTTGAGTCACGACAAAAGCTAGGAAAAGAACAAACATTTAGACCAAAACGTACAACGATTTTCTTACTCGTTCATGTTAGCCCTATTGAATTTTTAACAAATGCTAAACGAGGACATTATTTCTGATTTTCCTAAATGAGTGAGTTGGCATCTCTTACCTGTTTGTATTCATCACCATATTCTAAAAGAGTTTCATTATTAGGACATGTTGGGAAACAATGTGTTGGTTTGTCAAAATCGAATCTATACGTTAAAGTTTTGGACATGCTCGTTTGTATGTAGTACTGCTTTTTGTAGTTAACTCTGCTGTCAATATCTTTCAACTGACGATAACCACCAGCCAGTGCTGTAAATGTGATATTAATTCTGAAAATAATTATACAACAGTTACTTTTTTGTACTGTAATATATGTTTCAAGAGGACAGAAATCATTGACTATGTATCCATCAACTTTTGTCAGTTTTACATACAGGGCTACTTGGTCGGGTGCTGTATACGACATGCCATAAAATACGATTGAATGAGTTAAAAAAAACTTAGGTCTACATTGAAATAATGCAAAATAATCAAAATTGATTGTTAATATAGCGTTACTCCCCTTTCTAATTGATACTTTTAACGTAGGCATACAGAAAGTGGTGTTTTTTTTAAGTTGATTAAAGAAATTGCCATCTTTATCGTTTTGTTGTTAGAATACAGAATGGTGACTGTCTTCTTGTATTAGCTTTAAAATACCTTTAAATAACTCTCATGGTGCCTACCTGTCCCCGGATTCAGTCAGTAAGTTGTTGGGGTGGTTTTTGATAGTACAGTTGAATATACCACTCTTAGGATTGTCTTTATTCACATCGGTATCATCACAAACAGCTTGATCAGGGTATGCTACAGTACTGTCATCCACTTTTAATATAACAAGAAAACCGATAGTACTATAATTTAACTATTCTTTTCTGGCGAAAAGATGAGTGGGCGTTAAACAACTATGCTTTATATTTAATAAACGTCGAAAATTGATAAACCCACTTCTAGAGACAAATTGATAAGCATGGCTTCGTGTTGGTTATCATTTAAAGCTGCTAATGAAGTATTGAATTGGGTTGACCTTTTCTTGGTAACGAGACGAATTCCAAGAGATTACATTTCTGTTTCAAAGGATCAATCGGTAGTTGGTTTAGTATAATCATTTTTCACTCATATTAAACAAAACTAGTAATTTTAACGTGGATATATACTCACGTTTTATATGGACGGCGTCAAATGATCCACCAACAATACCAAGTTTAACATCAGATATATAATCTGAAGGAACTGGTGGTAAATCTACTGGGTCGTAAAAAGCAATCCCTGTATAGTTGACTAGGTTAAATCCCTTCCGATTTGTCCATATTTCCACCGAATCGGTATCATCATTATATGAAGCGTCCAGCATTACGCCAAACATCTCCATTTGTTTGGTTGCACTAAATTGCGAAATTCGAACTCTACATTGGTAAATTTCGGGCCTTTGGTTTGGTGAAACCACTAAAAAAGTGAGTAAAATTAATAAATTGATGAAATACGCCCACGTAGGGTAGAAGCTACAGATTGGGACAGTATATTATATGAAATGAAAACTTGAATGTTGACGACTAAATTTGACAAGGATCTGCATTTAATTCGAGAAATCTAATGTATATTTCATGTTCGTATCCTTTTCCAGACATGCATTATTTTCTCTGGAACAAACAGTTCTGGAAAAAAAATAAACAGCGTTCGTCATCTCTGATCTCAATGGTTCATAATAAATTTGAAAATGAACATGGTTCGTTCCCGCACTGCCCTAATAATTCACGTGTAAATAGCTAGGGTTTGTCCTTCCATGAACCTAATACTTCACACCAAATTTAAAATCAAATCCAATAAATACTGTAGCCTATGTCGATTTCATAGAGTTTCGGAATAGTTGGGGTAGCTGTTCAGAGCTCTTTAAACAAGGGTCAGCAAAAAGAAGTTTCAACCATTCACAAATATACAGGTAAGCACCATACTAAACAATGTGACTTCGTCGTCCCTTCTGTGTAATATATTAAATGATTATATTGGCATTTGTTGCTATACAATACAAAATTTCCCACGGCTTAATTCGCGCTAATATGTACCTAAGTTGAGTATTTAACATTAAATTAAGAAAATCACGCCACATAATGCCCCGGCTAGGATTAAATCCGATTTTAAACATACCTATCAATATATTGGATAGCAACACCGTTTCTGTGGACCATTACAGATTCATTTTTATACGCCCACATTTTCATGTGGACGTATTATGTCGTCGCCCCTGTCCGTCTGTCCACAATTTGTTTGTGGACTCTCTACGGGTCACAATTCTTATTCGATTTTGACAAAACTTGAAATATAGGTTTATCCCCATAAGATCTCGGCTGCTTTCGATATTGGCATGTATCCGATCGAAACGTCGTGGATTATGGCCCCTGATTGTACGAAATATCATGTTTTTAGCTTGTGGACCCTATAGAGGTCACAATTTTGAACCGATTTTGATGAAACTTGACATATAACCCAAAGATCGCGGTTCCTTTCGATATTTGCGCCTATCGGATCGTAACTTCATCAATTATGTCACCTGATTGTCGGAAAAATCGCTTTTTTAGCTGGTGGTCCCTCTGGAGGTCAATATTATTATCCGATTTAAAAAACCGTTTGTTTATATCACCGTTACATGGTAATGAAGGTTGAGTTCGAATTTCGTGAAAATCGGACCAAAATTGACAGACAAAATGACCGCCGTTTGTATGCGAATTGTATGAGAATGTTATATCAAGGTTGTGGACCCTATAGAGGTCACAATTTTGAACCGATTTTAATGAAACTTGACATGTGAGTTTATAACCCAAAGATCTTGGTTCCTTTCGATATTTGTGTCGTAACTTCCTGAATTATGTCCCCTGTTTGTCCGAAAAATCGCTTTTTATTTTAGCTTGTGGTCCCTCTGGAGGTCAAAATTATTATCCGATTTAAGAAACGTTTGATTATATCACCATTACATGGTAACGTCGGACCAAAATTGACGAACAAAATGGCCGCCGTTTGTACGCTAATAGTGTGAAAATACATGTATGTTATATCAAGGTTGTGGACCCTATAGAGGTCACAATTTTGATGTAACATGTATGTTTATAACCCAAAGATCTTGGTTCCTTTTGATATTTGCGTCCATCGGATCGTAACTTCCTGAATTGTGTCCCTTGATTGTCGAAAAATCGCCCTTTTTTAGCTTGTGGTCCCTCTGGAGGTCAAAATTATTATCCGACTCAAAAACCGTTTGATTATATCACTGTTACATGGTAATGAAGGGTGAATTCGAATTTCGTGAAAATCGGACCAAAATTGACGGACAAAATGGTCACCGTTTGTACGCGAATAGTGTGAAAATATGTTATATCAAAGTTGTGGACCCTATAGAGGTCACAATTTTAATATGATTTTGATGAAACTTGGCATGTATGTTTATAATCCACAGATCTTGGTTCCTTTTAATATTTGCACCCATCGGATCGTAACTTCCTGAATTATGGCCCCTGATTGTCCGAAAAATCTCCCGTTTAGCTTGTGGTCCCTCTGGGGGTCAAAATTATTATCCGATTTTGAAAACCGTTTGGTTATATCGCCGTTTCATGGTAATGAAGAATAAGTTTGGTTATATCACCGTTACATGGTAATGAAGAATATGTCGAATTTCGTGAAAATGGGACCAAAATTGACAGACAAAATGGCCGCCGTTTGTACGCGAATAGTGCGAAAGTATGTTTTATCAAGGTTGTGGACCCTATAGAGGTCACAATTTTTATTCGATTTTGATGAAACTTGAAATGCATGTTTATAAACTAAAGATCTTGGTTCCATTGCATATTTGGGCATATCGGATCGTAACTTCCTGAATTATGGCCCCTGATTGTACGAAAAATCGCCTGTGGTTCCTCTGGTGGTCACAATTATTACGTGATTTAAAAAAAACGTTTGATTATAAAAACCAAACAAATTCTAATGATTTTCTTAATATACGACAACTCTTGTTGACGGCTCGGACGATTTAGCTGCTATGTGGGCGTATGTTTCGTTGCCTGGCAACCTATTTTTCACAATATTGTTGGTTACAAGTAATTCTTGTGGCTTAAAATGACGCGGCCGGACTTTATTTTAACGAAACACACGCCTGCCAATGCCATTATGTTAAGGCAAGTTAACACTATGTCACACAACATAATGATTTAAACAGTTAATTTTGACTAAGATTTGTACAAAATATATAAAATTTTAACTTTGCTTCAAGCATCAAAATATAAAACGCGTGTAGAAGAAATTGGTGTATATTTTTGACAGGTTATCACACGAGGGAAAATCATTTTACCTCTTTGTGTCATCCCGGTCAACTGATGCAATAAATATACTTACGTGTCAAACATTCCTTTTCGTTACCTAAACCACTAAATCCATCCGAACAGTTACATTTGCTGCCACTTCCAAGTTTAGTGCAACTTCCCGGATAACATGGCTTCAAATGTGAACATAATTCTGTAAATTGAGAAATTTGAAAATAATATCGACTAGGTTTCCATTAATATGGCCTTTCTAGTTAATGCTCTTCTGTAGTACAAATACTACCAATGTGATGAAACGGCGTCTTTGAATATGTCTCAAATGATAATGAACAACTCATTTGATCAATGCAAATTGTATACTATAATTCTATAAAGTGCGGTAAATGAGTCAAATACCACTAACTTCTAAAGCATTACTAGAATTAACTGCTAGATTGAAATGCATCACGACATACGAGAAAATAGGGTCACATCAAGATAAACCCCTATTCACACTAGAACTGGAGCATTATAAATGTTCGAAGTCCTTTCTAACAATATTTTGAATATCCCTACTGCATTCAAGTTTGACAGGCCCTAAAGATTTCAGTTGTAATAAGACGCGGCACTTACTGTCCAATTTTTCAGCTTTATTGTATATTATTCATTTTCAAAATGTTAAAAAAAACCTTTATAGCGGCTACGCCATTCTTGTAGCTGTTTATAACATTGGGGCATGAAACTGCGATTCTTACTTCTTTTGTCTATTTTCACGAAAGCAGTGTCGACAAAGCTTTACTACTACTGATTCGACCTGACCGAAAACTTTTCTGTAGATCATGATTGGTATAACGCTGTTTGAATCAATCGATCCGATTTAACTAGGAAATCGACATAGTCACCGTAGATTATTTTGAATTTAGAGACTTGGTAGTAGCGAATATGGGCGAGGTGAATTGCAGTTTGAACACGAGTGCGGAGGGGGTGAGGGATTCTCTGTGCCTACCTAGTGTGATTTCGAATCATGCAGCATTAACCAAAGTCTGACTAGTGTCGGATAATGGGTATGTGTTTTTATTTTGTTCAAATACTTGAGAATGGGCTATAGAAGAGACCGTCAGTATATTTAAAGTGATAGTTAAATATAAAAGCAAAACTCACTGCCTTGGCAGGTGGGTCCATTATGGGTACCAGTACATGTACATTTATTGGGTAATGTACATGTTCCACCATTTTGACAGTCAGGATTACAGATAGCTACAATAAACAGACATAATATTGAATGGTAACAGTATATTAGTCTTGCTGTAAATAAAAACATGTAATTTTAAATAAATCAAACTGTACTTGAGATCCGGCATGCACTTCCAAAATCTGTTTCTTATAGTCCCGATCGGGCGAGTGCGGACCTATCTCTAGACTACCGCTCTGAAAAATGTTTTTTCTGTCGAGGCAGTTGAAGAATACAAGACGTCATGTGACACAATTTTATTTATCCCACGTAAAACAATGCTTTTTGTTTAATGTTTGTTGTGTATTATGTTGTATTTATCGGCGGGCTAACAGCACAACATGTAGAATTAAATAAACCAATACGAAGACAAGCGTATAATGATCTAAATGATCCAGTCTGTTTCGAAGTCTTTAAATGATTGTATTGTTCAATAAATGTGGTGGTTTTATATTTATCCAACAAGCTGTATTATACCATAGAATGTTAAACAGAAGTGGGTAAGAAATGGAATAGTGTAATAATATTTTAATACGAGTTTGAAATGGTGAATTTATCGGTGATTTTAAGTTAGGTTACCTTTGTCGCAATTTTTTGAGCCGGGACTACTTTCTTTCCATCCTGGTTGACAGAAATATTGTGTGTAGTAATATGGTACTGTCACCCATCTATAATAACAGCAACTTAAAGAAAACAATAAATTTATTAACAGTGGTGTATTAAAACTAACATAATTTAAAATGCCAAGAAAAAAAGATAAGAAAATGCGTTAATTTTGAATTGCATATGATCCTTGGGTCGCTACGAATTATAACAAAACAGTAATGATTTAGTGTATGGATCTATTGAAGATGCAATATGTAAAAATTAAATCTGCTTACTACATGTATTTCTTTGGATCCCAAATATTTTATAAAATATCAATTAGACATTTATTAACTATATATAGTGGACTGAAAAAAAGTCGTCGTTTGATAATTTAATTCAAAAATGGATAATCGAGACTTTGTTAAAGGTTGTCACTAGCCGCCATTTGCCTGAAAATTATATATAATCCATTAATTATAGCACAGTTTTCTTAAAACTTACGCTCTCCATGTTCTGTAAGCACACTGCCATACCATCTTGTAGGAACATATTGTTCTTGAACCGTAATTTCTGAAATATAAATCTACATGGTCGAATTTTGTGGTATTAACGGTTATTTGTTGTTTCTGATTTGTAAAAAGGTGAGTTGGGAGAGGAATTTATACCAGACGGCAGTTTCCACCCCGGGGGCGCAATGACGAGCTTTGCGTATTGGTTTTGAGGTTAATATTTAAACATTGACCTCGTAAGTCAATACAAATTGTTTACGGCTTTATTCATTTTTTATGTTTTTATATTCTTATTTCCTATACAACACGTTCAATCAATCAATAGTGTCACAATTTTGGTCACAATAGAGGTCACAATTTTGAACCGATTTTGATGAAACTTGACATGTATGTTTATAACCCAAAGATCTTGGTTCCTTTCGATATTTGCACCCATCGGATCGTAACTTCCTGAATTATGGCCCCTGATTGTCCGAAAAATTGCCCTTTTTAGCTTGTGGTCCCTCTGGAGGTCAAAATTATTATCCGATTTAAAAAAACGTTTGATTATATCACCGTTACATGGTAATGAAGGCTGACTTCGAATTTTGTGAAAATCGAACCAAAATTGACGGACAAAATGGTGACCGTTTGTACGCGAATAGTGTGAAAATATGTTATATCAAGGATGTGGACCCTATATTTTAGCAGCTGAACTATCTGAAAAATTTGACATTATTCTCCTCACTGAAACATGGCTTGATAAATCAGTAGACACCAACACATTACTACTAAGATCTTTCCACGCACCTATAAGAAATGACAGGACGTACGGACAGGGTGGGGGTATTGCGACTTACATACGGGACACACTTTCTGTGAAAAGAAGACCTGACCTGGAAGTCGACGGTACAGAATGCATATGGTTACAACTAAATACTTCATACAAAACTATTTTGATAGGTACATTTTATAGACCTCCAAGTTCTACTGCCGAACAAAACAATAAAATTTTTGATTCAATTGCTAAGTCAGCATGCGATAATGTCGATAACTGTTATATATTTGGCGATTTTAATATCGATTTTATGACTTCAACTCAATCATTTTTACACAATGCAATGATACTTTTTCATTTTTCCCAAATAATTAAAACTCCAACGCGATTCGGAAATTATAACAACTCACTTATAGATTTAATTTTAACTAACTGTCCTAACTATATAAAAGAATCAGGCTGTCTAGATAATTTTTGTAGTGATCATTGTCCTGTGTACTGTCGACTTTCATTTCAGAATCCAAAATTAACATGCTACAGACGAGTTGTTTGGCACTTTAACAATATTAATACAGAGGATTTAACAATATTAATACAGAGGAAATGAGACGGGACGCTACTGACACGGACTGGGAAAGCTTAATTAACACAGATTCGATTAATACAGCTTGTGTTAACTTCACAAGTGAGCTGACAAGGCTAGCAAAAAAAACACATTCCTAATAAAACAGTAACTATTAGACCAAATGACCAACCATGGATGAATAATGCGATTCGAAAATTGAGTAGGAAAAAAAATAAAATACATAAAAAGGCAGTCCAAAGAAATTTAGAATCAGATTGGCATAAGTTCAGAACTACATGTATTAGAAATGAATATAAACCTAATCAGAAAATGTAAAAAGGAATACTTTGACAAAATCGACAACAAAATCAATAATTGCAATAATTTTGGAAGTAAAAATTGGTGGGGCCTTGTCAACTCATTTATGAAAAATAAACGTGCTGGCACAAGCAATGAACTGCCGCCTCTATCAGTGAACGACACCAGATATTACACACCTTCCGACAAATGTAACTGCCTTAACGATTTCTTTATTAGTCAATCTAACATTGATAGCGACAATGCACAACTTCCTGCACTAGAAAGAATACCCAACTCATTAACTACTATTATCCTCAACCAGAAGGAAGTTGAAGACATAATTACTACTATTGATCCCTCGAAAGCCAATGGTCCCGATAACATCAGTGGAAAACTAATAAAACTAATATCCAGCGAAATTTCTGAACCTCTATCTAAATTATTTAACTACTCTCTTTCGACGAAAACAGTACCGAACATCTGGAAATTTTCCAATGTAACTGCCATATTAAAAAAAGGTGACCCATCAAATTGTGGAAATTATAGACCCATATCTCTACTTAGTATCCTAGTTAAAATATTCGAAAAATGCATCTACAAATATGTCTTCAACTTCCTAAGGGAGAATTCTGTCCTAACTAAACTCCAGAGTGGCTTTTTGCATGGTGATTCATGTGTTTACCAACTTACAGATATTGCACACTGCTTTTGTCAAGCCATTGATCAGGGATTCTATACGAGAGCAGTGGTCTGTGACAACAGTAAAGCTTTTGACAGGGTCTGGCAAGCTGGACTCTGTCACAAGCTTGAAGTTGCGGGGATAAGGGGAGACATCCTTCAATGGTTTCACAACTATTTAGAGGGAAGACAACAATCAGTTGTTGCTGGGGGTGTCTCTTCCACCGCAAAAACCATTCCCTCGGGCGTGCCACAGGGCTCTGTTCTCGGTCCCCTCCTTTTTCTCATTTATATCAATGACGTTGTGAATGATATTTCATCAAATGTTCGACTCTTTGCTGATGATACTTCCCTCTATCTAAAAATTGATGACCCTACCGAATGCGCGAATATTCTAAACAATGACCTGAATAAAATTAACGGGTGGGCTAAAACATGGCTGGTATCCTTCAACCCACTGAAGACCGAAACACTAGCACTGACAACCAAACAAAATCCCATTTTACCTACCCTGACTCTAAATAATGTTCCCATCAAGGAAGTTCCCCATCATAAACATTTAGGCTTGACATTTCAACAAAATTGTAAATGGAACCAACACATTAATGACGTTATAGAAAAAAACAGCAAATCTGTCAATTGTTTAAGATCCCTTAAATACAGACTTAACCGGAAATCGCTACAAACCATCTATACCTCTTTTATCCTACCCCATTTTGATTATTGCGACGTCATCTGGGACAACTGCACAGACCAACTAGCTAACAAATTAGAGCACCTACAACTGGATGCACTTAGGTCCATATGTGGTGCTGTTAAGGGTACCGGCCATAGACTGTTATATAAAGAAACCGGTTTTATTACGCTAAAAGAGAGACGCAGACGACATAAACTCAAATTCATTTATAAAATTATAAACGGCCTTTCTCCATCCTATCTCCATGATTTAATCTTGACAAAAAGCGCACACTATAATCTCCGAAAAACAAGCCTACCCGAATATAAATGCAAAACAAATATTTTCTGTAATTCTTTCATACCATCATCAATAAGAGAATGGAACAAACTAAGTTCGGAGACAAAAAATTCAACATCTCTAAATATTTTCAATTCGAAACTCATGGCTCAAGATCCGATACCCCCTAAAACATTCACTTTTGGAACCCGTGTAAACCAAATCATTCATTCTAAACTGCGTCTCTCTTGCAGCAATCTAAACGGACATAAATTTTTACGCCATATTTCTGATAACCCATCCTGCAGATGTGGTCATCAATTTGAAGACACTGAACATTTTTTATTGAATTGCTCCTTATATTCAGATGCCCGAAATAATACAATAGATAATTTACCTACTATTCACCGAAATACTACAACCCTATTGGATGGAATTGACAACATAGAAAACTCATTCATTATCTTTAAAACTGTTCACTCGTTTTTCGAAATCACCAGACGATTCCAGGGACAACTATAACCATATAACCATTCATTGTAAATATATTTTCACTTGTACATTATTTGCCTATTTGCTTATTACTAAACTGTAAATCCATTCCAGAGACAACTATAACACACTCACTGTAAAATATTTGCACTTGTACATTGTATGTTTCTTTTTGTAAATACATGTATCTATATCTGACAGGGAGAAGGGTTTAATATAGGCTATGCCTGTTCCCCAATCCCTATTCAGATAGAAATCTGAATAAAAATATTGCTTATAAAAAAAGAAATAGGTCACAATTTTGAACCGATTTTGATGAAACTTGACATGCATGTTTATAACCCGAAGATCTTGGTTCCTTTCGATATTTGCGCTCATTGATTCGTAACTTCCTGAATTATGGCCCCTGATTGTACGAAAAATCACCCTCTTTAGCTTGTGGTCCCTCTGGAAGTCACAATTATTTTCCGATTTAAAAAAACGTTTGATTATATCACCGTTTTACCTTAAGGAAGGTTTGAGTTCAAATTTCGGGAAAATCGGACCAAAATTGACAGACAAAATGGTCGCCGTTTGTACGCGAATACTGTTAAAAAATGGTATATCATGGTTGTGGACCCTGTATAGGTCACAATTTTAATTTGATTTTGATGAAACTTGAAATGCATGGTTATAACCCAAAGATCTTGGTTCCTTTCGGTATTTGCGCATATCGGATCGTAACTTCCTGAATTATTCGAATTTCGTGAAAATCGTACCAAAATTGCCGGACGAAATGGTCGCCGTTTGTACGCGAATAGTGTAAAGATATGGTATATCATGGTTGTGGACTCTCTACAGGTCACAATTCTTATCCGATTTTGCCGAAAAGTCACATTTCTAGGTTGTGTACCGTCACACCATAATCATTGTCGGCTTCGAATTTCATGAATATCAGACTGGAAATGACCAACAAAATGGCTGCTCCCAATACAGTATGAAATACAGGACTTAATGATGTAGGAAAAATCACTTTCGGTATTGCTTGTTCTCTATCCATCTCTCGAAAATGTGAGCGTATCCTGTCTGGCAGTGCCAGCCTATCTTATATTATGGAGTGCATCATCTGAATCAGAAGTATACTACGTACAAAGAAAATATATATATTTTTAACTTTACATGATGTTGTCATTTACGCAGAACATAGACTTTTTAAAACAGCTGTGTCAGTTATAGGCATGAAAGTTAGGACGGGGAGATGAAATATCTTTTCGCCCTAAAAGGCCTGTAATGTCAGTTATCGTGTGTTAAATGGACATAAGGCAACAACAGATTTCATTACAAATACAATGTAGATATTTGTCAAGAAATTATTTAAATCGATTTTAACCGTGATCTTTAAGCCCTTGAACTACCCATAATATAATAATATTATTGTTTCAAATCCGCCAGGAGTTAAGATTGTTCGGCGAGTAAGGCGTTGGCTCCTAAACCTGTCCGATTCCTGCGTTGGCCGAGAAAATTCATCGGGATTTGGATTTTCCTGTGTCGTTCCATAAAAGTCGAAATTAAAAACACGAATGAGGATTCAATATTGATCAATTTCAGACAAATATTGTTGTTGTTACCTTGTCGTGAAACTATAGGATCCTAATATCCAATATTTAAGACACCATTAACATTTAAAGATACATTATGGGAGATTTTTGTAAAGAGTTGCCCATTCTAGCTATAACAGTTCAAAAATAAATGATGATATTGAAAATTTCAGTCAATTAACGTTATTCTAACGAAGTTATTGCCATTGAAATTGTTGACTAGACATAGTAGTTAACTGTATGTTCACCGGTCTCCGAGAATGGCCGATCGTTTGATTGACAAGCGTGAACTGCACCTACATAATCTCGATTGTCATTCGTCTTGCATATAGTATGTTTAATAATGAGTCGTGCACCCTTGTTTTGGGTGCTATTTTGTTATGAACAAATGACAACATATAAGTAAAGGCGTTTCCACTAACGATAAAATAATTATTTTAAAGAAAACGTGTTCACACATTTCACCAAACAAAACTGGTTAGAAATTAAAATATTTTTTTTACAAATTGAATATAAATCACTTTACATACATTTATATTACATTGATAGGTTCTTTTAGAACCATTTTTGTCTATATCACGATTCCCAAAAATGAAAATGAAATGAAATGGGGTTTAACGCCCTACTCCTATGCACCTGACCTTGGCTAATAGAAGACAAGCATTCGCCATACAGTGTGCTATGAGGGAAATTTTGCCCGGGCTTCGGTGCTACGGCCTACTCTTATCGAATTCCAACTGCCAAGGGATCTTTTACGTGCACGTCAATGTGTACACGGGAGCTCGGTCTTTTCGTCCCATCCGAACGATTAGACAGCTGTCCTTGTCAGGTCCTCCGTTCTGCATCACTGATAAGAGGAAACCACGCCGGAAAATCGAGATGAACCTTTTGTCGGTCAATGCAGGGATCGAATACCCGACATCCAGGCTAGCGAGCCAGCGCCTCACCCACTTAGCCACCGTGATTCCCCGCCCAAAAATGGAACCATACAATAATTTCTAATTTTGAAGAATAATTTTTAATTTTGTAGAATAATTTTTTATTTTTTTGTAGAATAATTTTTTATTTTTTTGTAGAATAATTTGTTATTTTGAAAAATAATTTGTTATTTTGAAAAATAATTTGTTATTTTGTAAAATATTTTTATTTTGTAAAATATTTTTATTTTGTAAAATATTTTTATTTTGTAAAATATTTTTATTTTGTAAAATATTTTTATTTTGTAAAATAATCTTTATTTTGTAAAATAATCTTTATTTTGTAAAATAATCTTTGATTTTGTAAAATAATTTTTATTTTTTAAAATAATTTTTATTTTTTAAAATAATTTTTATTTTTTAAAATAATTTTTATTTTTTAAAATAATTTTTATTTTTTAAAATAATTTCTATTTTTTAAAATAATTTTTGTTTTTTAAAATAATTTTTGTTTTTTTAAAATAGTTTTCGTTTTTTAAAATAATTTTCATTTTCTAAATAAAGATTATTTTAAAAAATAAAGATTTTTATAATTTTAATTAGTTCTACTTTTAATTTTGTAGAATAATTTTTAATTTTATAGAATGATTTTTAATTTTGAAGAATAATTTGTAATTTTGTAGAATAATTTGTTATTTTGTAAAATATTTTTATTTTGTAAAATTTTTTATTTTGTAAAATTTTTTATTTTGTAAAATTTTTTATTTTGTAAAATTTTTTATTTTGTAAAATATTTTTATTTTGTAAAATATCTTTAATTGTCAAAATAATCTTTATTTTTTAAAATAATCTTTATTTTTTAAAATAATCTTTATTTTTTAAAATAATCTTTATTTTTTAAAATAATCTTTATTTTTTAAAATAATCTTTATTTTTTTAAATAATCTTTATTTTTTTAAATATTTTTATTTTGTAAAATAATCTTTATTTTTTAAAATAATCTTTATCTTTTAAAATAATCTTTATTTTGTAAAATAATCTTTATTTTGTAAAATAATCTTTATCTTTTAAATAATCTTTATTTTTAAAAATAATCTTTATTTTTAAAAATAATCTTTATTTTTTTTTAAATATTCTTTATTTATTTTTTTAAATGATCTCTTTTTAGAATAATCTTTATTTTTAAAATAATCTTTATTTTTAAACATAATCTTTATTTATTAAAATAATCTTTATTTATTAAAATAATCTTTATTTTTTAAAATAATCTTTATTTTTTAAAATAATCTTTATTTTTTAAAATAATCTTTATTTTTAAAACAATTTTTATTTTTCAAAATAATCTTTATTTTCTAAAATAATCTTTATTTTCTAAAATAATCTTTATTTTTTAAAACAATTTTTATTTTTAAAATAATTTTTATTTTTTAAAATAATTTTTATTTTTTAAAAAAAATTAATCTTTAAGAATTAATTTGCAATATTAAGAATTAATTTGCAATATTAAGAAATGATTTGCAATATTAAGAATTAATTTGCAATATTAAGAATTAATTTACAAAATTAAGCCAAAATTAAGAATTAATATCCAAAATTAAGAATTAATATCCAAAATTAAGAATTAATATCCAAAATTAAGAATTAATATCCAAAATTAAGAATTAATATCCAAAATTAAGAATTAATTTACAAAATTAAGAATTAATTTACAAAATTAAGAATTAATTTACAAAATTAAGAATTAATTTACAAAATTAAGAATTAATTTACAAAATTAAGAATTAATTTATAGAATCAAAAAAATATTCTACAAAATCCAGAATTATTCTACAAAATCCAGAATTAAAAATAGAAATTAGAAATTATTTTTCAAAATTGAAAATGCAAATAGAAAATTGAAAAAAAAATAGTTCGTACTTAAGATTCAATTTCACTAACCACCTACAACAATTATATTGTATTGGAGAGGACTCTTTTGTAAGTTTTTTCCAATCCGCTTACTTTAAAGTAATAAAATATATTTAAATCAAACCAATTAGTATTGTTTATTTTAACTAATATCCAAGTCGGTCTAGTCGCTTTGTGTGCTTTAAAACTATTAGCGAGTGCCGGGTTTAATTACGCGATGTTTGCAAATCGAAATTATAAGATAGCTTCATTATCTGCTTTGGTTTATACCTAATAATGTTCTTTATCCACATAATAGATATCTGTCTTCGTTAGCCCGCCTAGAGCAAAACCCCCATTTCATTTCCCAAAAGGGAGGTTGGGTGGCCGAATGGTTAGCGTGCGCACGCTGTATCATATGGCCTGCGATTGAGTCAACTGGCGTGGTTTCGAATCCCCGGTTGTACGTGGCAAGGAGTATGGTCGCCTGTCCAACCCCTTGGTCCCGAAATGATCTAGTTTGTGTCGAGTGGACGTTAAACCCCATTTCTCTCTCTCTCTCTCTCGTCCCCCCCCCCCCCAAATAATTTGATTGAGTTCATATATTGGCTATAAACGTAAATAAAGGCCTTCATTTAAAGAGGCATTACTTCGATTATCAGGATATCAATCGAACCTAAACGTGTTCATAAAAAAGAAGAGGTGGGGAGAGGGCTGTCGACTTAGAGGTGTACAAGTATCTTTAGATGAATTCGGCATTATAGAATAATCGCACAAAAGATAATACCGCGATGATACGTCATATTCATCAGCTTTGAACTTTAAATTATGAAATAGACAAAATTAGTACATACCCTCTCCATTGTGCAGAGTTACAACCCAACGTAAGAAGACTAAACACAACAAGCAATTTCACAGACATCATATCGTCATGTTATGTTATCGCTATCTTAGCTTTGTCACTTAAATACATTCCCAATGCGGAAGTAAATTGTGTATTACAACCTGTATAAACTTACCTGTGTGACATGCATTTGATATATAAATATACCCGTATCAGTTTTGAGATAACATAAAAATAACATTATTAACACTCAATAAATATGTACATTTTATCTTCCTGGAAGATGTGTCAGTCTGCGATGAAGCTAAAGTAGAAAGACACATTTGCAGCATATGATTTATAGCCAAAATAAATAATATGTCTGATTATTTGTCACGTTTCATCTGCCGACGGTTGAGACTGTGATAGATGGGGTACGTTGTACATCAACAGGCGCGGATTTGTTACTGTTGTAGTTCACATTATTATCTGCGGATTACTTAGGTATGGAATTTTATTTGTGGGTGAAGTCTATTTTTACAAGCTCATGACTAGTTGAATATCAACACGTGTATGGTTATTAAGACACAAGCCATTAAAGTAAACGAAGTCAATTGTAATCGAATAATAATAATTACAGCCAACAAGTTGACACAGACAAATATCCCCAAAAAATCATAATAAATCTCTATGGCTAAAGACAGTGATTCAATATTTTGTTTAAAATACATGTAAATGAAAGCTGGTTAGATTCCTCATATTATGTTTATATGGATGAACTTACTTCGGATAATATTCATCTGTCCTTGTAAATAGTCAGGTCATTATATGGAAAATACCCCCCTCAACAGCCCAAAAATTGCAAGAAAAGGTTTCTCAACTGATTCTGGCAGGGTTTAGTGTACTTTATAACATACTAAAAGTTTACCAAAGTTGGACCCTGGAAAAGTGTTTTATCAAGATGGCGTCAAAAATGGCAACCGAAACGTCTTAAAACGGTTATAACTATGTAACAATCAACTCAAATTTGATGATCTTGGTGTCTTTTCCTATGTTTTTCGGAGCAGAGAACACATTAAGATCATTAAATATGCTTAGTGACATACAAATAGAACCGATTGACCTGAAATCAAATTCTTTATTCGTGATATATAGACCTGAACATGCATTTTCATCCATAAAACTGATTAAACGCCAAACGAGGTCGCAACTGACAGCTGATTCAAATTAGAAGTGTCAGTACGGAATATTAAAAACAAGCCAAAGTCTCTTTAATGTTAATCTTCTTTATCATATATTGCTCTTCTGTTTTATCATGTAAAAATGCTAATTATGTTTATAATCATATTTTTTCAAGAATTAGACGGGAGAAAACGAGTTCTATGGCACATCCGAATTCGTGTGTGAAAAAAAATAGCGAATAGTATTTAAAGCGTTTGCAACCCTTGGTATACACCGTTCTCCAACATCTGCCACTTTAACTATGGGGTCATCCTCTCTGTTGTACGAATAGACTTTTGAATTTCAGTGAATAGTGAACATGGAGCCCTGATATAAAGCGTCCTATAAAACCTTTATAACAATAAGCTACACTATCAGTTTTCAGGTGAAAGTCAACCGCCATGTAAAGTTTAATGTTGTGATAAAAACTCCATTGATTTGTAGGGAATATTATCAACCGATAAGGGGATTTAAATACTAAATATGCAGGTCAAGTGACCCCACCCCACTCTTAACTCAACAAGTATTGCCCTGTTCTCTAGAGAGAATAAACATAAACCGTATACACAGAAATTTAGTGTGGTAGGTGGAAAGGCGATATAAAGGACGTGATTTTGGGCATGTAGCCAGCTCAAAAAATTTGGTGGGACTATGGAATTTTTTGGAGGAGCTGAGGATGTGGCCGGTTAAGAACGCTTCTAAGAAATCATTATTGTTGGCGGAAAATGGGGGAGGGGGCTTATTTGATTTTTTTTTTTGATTTTTTTTTTTTTTGGGGGGGGGGGGGAGGAGCGCGTGATTGGTAAACTTTACAGCTGTGAATCAGGTTATTCGTGATGTATGGATTAAAGATTATGAATAAGAAAAATATCTTCCTAGGAAGTAGACCTATTTTGGTTATATAAATAGCACGTAATGTTAACCAGATAATAGGCCAGTGTTTACATTGTCCCTTTGTTTAAAATCATGCATGTGAAAATCTGACCCCATTTTAAGCTTTAAAATTTGATAGAATTTATTAAAGTGTGTTTTAAAGAAAGATTTGAGACACCTAACGGCGTTGGTTTATCGAGTTCGTGTCAGCAAGCAGTTAAGTAAGACCAGATAATAAAAGACAACGCTGACTAAACAATGTAGAATTATTAAAAACTTCCTTCGCACGAACATTAGCTATCTGTATTTGGAATAAACGGGAACTTAGGTGTTTGTCCCCAACGAACGACTGCGCACTTTTTTAGTTGAATTAGAATTGATAATCATTAACTTCCTGATGTTAGTTGGATGTGTATATATAATATATACTATTTCAATTCATAACACACTTCATTATAACAGCCTGTCTGTGAATTTCGAAGTAGTCGATAGATTATTTGACGAAACCTGTTGCAGATGTATATAAATATATTAAACATATCAAAACATATTGATTCAAATAAAAGCTGGAGTTCAACTTTGATAGCATTCACCTGAACATTTCATACGACGAGATTCTATGTGCTGAGCTTTCCTTCCTGAGATGAGTGTATTATTTGACTTGTCTATATCAAAATATAAACATTTGTTCTTCGTGATTTGTCTCGAATATGGTAGTGACTTGAGAAACGGCCAGTAGAAGCACCACAACCAAAATGTCTCGTCGTTCAGTGTTTGATACTCCAAAGGCCTATTTTATATACGGTATTCTAATTGGTCTGTTCTCTGTGTTTGGAATGTCAGGATATTTTTTGGAATTCTTTTCAACGGACAGTCAATCAATGAATTATCTAAATGGCGTCCTGCCACAAATGGATTTTATTTCCAAACGAAAATCTGATAATCCCGAACTGGCAGTAGTTAATAAAAAGACAGGTATTGTAGAACACAATATTATCATTTACAATTTCATTTTTCGAATAGAAACTCAAAAAAGTGTTTTCTGAGTTAATTTTTTAACTCAGTTCATATCTGGTCTGCCTTTAAAATAAAACTATAAAACTAACACTGCGTTAACCGCATTAAATTCAACGGTGTTTGGGGAGAGTTTATTTTGCCCAATGTTGATAATATTATGTTATCCGTAATCGAAATATGTTTGATGATAAAAAGTGTTAATATGTATAGGGTCGAGTTTTGGCACATTCGATCAATTTTCCCACGTTTGGCCGCGCACTAGAAAGGGGCTCATCAATTAAAAAAATGTCAAGGCAGTCTGACAGACTTTTTTCAGTTATTAACCAGGGCCCTGTTTCACGAAATTTTAACTTAAGATAAAATCCAATTTTAGTAGATACTTCAATTTTGATTGGCTAAGCACTAAAATCAATCTAATATTATCCAATCAAATTACTAAAATTGGGATCTTATCTTAGTTAAAATTTCGTGAAATAGGCCCCAGGATCCATTCACTCTCTTTGATTTGTTTATGTTTGTGGTCTTTGAGTATGATGTCTTGTCCATATATTTGTTTTTGTGTAAAATTGTGTGTGGTGCAACCCTCCTGCACTTACTATTAATGTAAAATAAAGCATAGTTGAACTTAAATATGAATGAATAAAGGCCTAGTTGAAGTTATTGATATCTTGCAATGTATTGATATCCTGACCCTGCGTTTTCTACAACCGGTCCTGAATATGTCCATGATCGTGTTCTATTATCACTAAAATCGAAACTAAGATATTTAAAGGTATCACCATTTCATTGATTAAATGTTTTCTATAACTGAATCTCTCTGTCAAAGCAACGATGCAAAGTAATTGAATTCGGCGTTCATTTAATAATAAGCGAATAGACTTTACTGTCAGTAACAATAAGGTCAATGCAGATAATGACTCTAGCATATTCAGGTCCATATTATTTGATATTTTTATTTGCTGTCGGGAAAGACGGTTAAAAGATTAAAATCTTTTAACCGTCTTTCCCGACTGCAAATAATTGCCTTAGAAATAATTTTAAATGTTATATATACCTCTGACGTTTACCCATGACTAGACAAATTGGCAATTCTTACAATAGTAAATCGACATATCTAATGAGTGTACATTTATTTACAAAATTTTCTTAAAACAATGCCCTACCTGATTCAGGGGCGGATCCAGGGGGGGGGGGTCCCCACCTGCTCAGCTACATAAAAAAAATTATGCCTTGCATCAATGAAATTACATCACAAAGTGATCCTATACATCAGTATAAAAATGATTTCTCTTTTTAAAAAGCACAGTTTGTATGTATGCCTACTATGTATGTAATTTAGAGACGATGTAGGCAAACCCCCTCCTGCAAAAATTCCTGGATCCGTCCCTGTGATTACCTAACTGACCTCTAACCTTATTATTATCTGAACTCCTTACAATCATCTTAGCAATAAACTTTCAAGCCAAAGCAGTGTAAGCTTTAAAGGTCCCAACCTCTAGAATTCGTTGTCGGTCTCTTTAAAAACTTTAAATAACTTAAAACTTTTCATGTAAAAACTGCTTCTTTACCTTAAATCTACATCAAATATCTTATCATAAAACCTATGCGCTTATCTTTATGATATTTGTTTTGTTTATATCCATGTTATAAGTATGTACATATTGTATATTTATCAATACATGCTGTTATTTTACATGTATATGTATTCAAACTATCCAATCAGCATAAACATATACTCACATTAATATTTTAACCGATTTGTATATTTTTTTTGTTCCTCTATTGTAAATTACTGTGGTGTGTTTTTATTTTATTTTATTAGCTCTGTTGTGTCATATTTTCTACGAAGTGTAAGATGTTAGAAAGGCTATAATACCCTATTCTTCAACCTTTCTCATATAGTCATTATTATTACTGTTATGTAGACGCAACTTTTCCCACAATTCAGACATTGCAATTAGCTTTTCAGCAGTCCAGGGATCCCTTTTGAGACGTCATATTTTTTTCTAATTCCAGATGATGACACTTTAGCCAAGATTTTGGAAGAGAAAGTTCGTGTTTTATGTTGGGTTTTAACGCAACCGAAACATTTAGAAAATAAAACAATACATGTTAAAACAACGTGGGGAAAACGGTGTAACGTTCTTCTGTTTTTCAGTTCTGTTCCCAATCAAACTTTCCCCACAATTGGTTTAGGTGTTCCAGAAGGTCGAAAATATTTGGTGCAAAAGACAATGAAGGCATTTCGTTACGTTTACGAAAATCACTTTTACGATGCTGACTGGTTCTTAAAAGCAGACGACGACACTTTCGTCATTGTAGAAAATTTGAGATACTTTTTGATGGATCAGAATGCCACTAACCCTGTTTATTTTGGGCAACATTTTCACAAATACAGCGACAAAGGATATAATAGTGGGGGTGCTGGATATGTTTTGAGTAAAGAAGCTTTACGACGTCTGGTAGTCGATGGTCCTGAAGCTAATGACTGTGTTGTCAGGGGCGCTGAGGACGTACGGATGGGAGATTGTTTAGCAGAGATCGGAGTCAGAGTTGGCAACACTGCAGATGCTTTAGGTAGAAGTCGATTCCATGCTATTATACCCGAGCATGTCATCTTAGGGCAATTTATGGCTTGGTATGAGAATTTCACAAGTGCAAAAGGGGTAAGTTTTATTGGAGATTCCTTTTGTTGATTTTCTTTTAACCATGTTAACGAATTAAAGAAACAATTGTATTACTTCTTACGGTGATTTATATGGTTTACTTGTTACTGATAACCACTGTACTTCCATTCTCGCCATTTTGTAAATCCACACGACTCCTGTCAACTCTAAGTACTTGGAAATTGAAGAATAAATTCAATACGATACAAAATAATGGGTATATTCGTTTCGAAAAAAAGTCGCGAACAATGTCGATTATATTAAATCCATAATCCAGTGAATGGACAAGTGTTCTAAAACCTCGGGAATAATAATGATATCCTTTCAATCATAAGCATATTATTTAAAATACCCGTGGATCGCGGCAAATACTCTATAGTTAAGATTAAAGTTTGAATTATTTAATCAAAAATTTCACTTATAAATTTAATGATACTAATAGTAAGTGCAGGAGGACCGCACTAGATGTTCTTCTATAGATGCCAGTGTCCTAATTCAATCATTTAATATATTGCTAATGACTGTGTTTCATATGTATTTTTATATCTCTTCAGGGTATGGAGTCATTAAGCCACTATGCAATAACGTTTCACTATGTGGACCCTATGGCAATGCAAGAAATGGAGTATTTTATATATCATATAAGGCCATATGGTATTAAACGTGGAATGTTGAATATTAACTGAATTGGTGATACATTTTTCTAAATTCTGCACAAAATAATAATTCCTCTGAATAAATGAGTGATTAGCAAAAGACCAAAACACAGCAGTTTCTTATTCAAGAATTCGTTGTGGATTATGACTTGATGCTCACAACAAAATTATCATATTAAATCCGAACATAGGTTGTAGTATATCTTTAATCTAGTGAATGTACAATGATTTTCTAAAACCTTGGGTGTGATAATATTATTTGATCATTAATTAAATTATAATGGAATTAAACTTCTTCGTTTTTTTATCAACCCTGTGCATGTCTATGTCGTCGTGAACTAATGATCCAGTTTCGAATCGTCGATGAATGATATACTTATATCTACGGATTTATTAGTTCCCTAATCATATAACTATAACTTTAAAGCCCGAAACATTATTCATGTGTTTGGACACGCTTATATTATGCGTAAGCCAAACTCTCCTTACGAAGGTAGGCCAAAGTAATATGTATAACGTCACCGATCTTGTCTTGGACACCTATATATATCTGAATTACTCTACTGGTAGAATTCCCAAATGAAATGAAATGAAATGTGGGGTGTAACGTTCTACTATTCTGCTCCTAAACTGGGGTACACCATACAGTGTGCTATGGGGAAATTTTGCCCGGGCCGCTGTTATATCGAATTCCAACTGCTAAGGGAATTTTTACGTGCATACCAACGATTAGACACCTGTTCTTGTCAGACCCTCTGTCCTGCATCACTGACAAAGGCAGGGGCGTACATAATGATTTCGTTTGGGGGGTGTTTAGCCAAATGCGACCGACTGATGCACATACCCCCCCCCTCCAGTGCGAGTGACGCAATCAGGAGCTGAGCGCCGCGAGTGAGTTTTCTAGGGAATATGGGGTGGGGTAGGGGCGGTTTCAAATCTAGGGCGCCATCCACAATCCCACCCCACAATGAAAGTAAACAAAATACTGGCTATAACATTAGGCGTCCCGGTAGTACATATATAGTATTGTAGAACTACATAGTTGTTCGCCGATCGTTGTCTCGTCGGAAAGCAGTTTTATTTAGTTTATGTCATATCATTGATTGTGCCTATAACACAGTAATTTGAGAAAAAGTTTAAAAATTGATTCAATATCCTGGCATATGAGATCATTGCTGGGAGAAATTCTTGTGGACGAGTGGACCAGAAATTTCAGTCAATGGGACAGAATCTCAAGATCTGTTGTTTTGCAAGAGTTGACATAACAGCTGTACAATCTGACGCCCCATACACCAGTGGTACTACAAACTGGGCAGTTCACTATAATTGTAAATATAATAGTACTGATACAGTATAAGACAACTGAGGAGTAGAAGAATAATTTTAAAATGGAATCGAGCGCCGCAGGCGCGAAAAAAAATTTCAGATATGTAACTGTGTAGAAAAATGATGTTATAATGGAATCGCGCCGTAGGCGCGAAAAGATTTCAGATAAGTAACGGAGCTTTTAAATGTTTGGGACTCGGCTTGAAAATTTGAATTAATATCATGGCAAATGGAACCAAATTCTCGTTAACGAGAGGATAAGAAATGGGACAGAATCTTAAGGCTTATCTGCCAATTTCGCCCGTTTTGTGATTGTTGGTTTATCTCATTAATTCATTTAGTCGGAGACCCACTGCGGTCTCATAGAACAACATACTCACTACAGAATAAGAGTGACAAGCATACTGCCAATTTCGCCCGTTTTGTGATTGTTGGTTTATCTCATTAATTCATTTAGTCGGAGACCCACTGCGGTCTCATAGAACAACATACTCACTACAGAATAAGAGTGACAAACATACATGGTTATTTTATACTATAGTTTTGTTGTGTAACGTATGCAATTTAGTCACACGGTTTCGCGCAAATACACAGGTATAGTTTTTGAGACCGACTGCAGTGACTGTACTTATTTTGTGACCGACTTTTTTTCTACCTGGGTGAAATTTTGTTGTTAGACGAACATACTCACAACAGATTAAGAGTGACGTATGCAATTTAGGCTCACGGATTCACACAAATACACAGTATTTGGGATCTATTCTGGCATTGTGTTTGAGACCGACTGCACTGACTGCACTTATTTTGAGACCGACTATTTTTCTCCCTGGGTGAAATTTTGTTGTTAGACGAACATACTCACAACAGATTAAGAGTGACGTATGCAATTTAGGCTCACGGATTCACACAAATACACAGTATTTGGGATCTATTCTGGCATTGTGTTTGAGACCGACTGCACTGACTGCACTTATTTTGAGACCGACTATTTTTCTCCCTGGGTGAAATTTTATTGTTAGACTAACATACTCACAACAGAATGAGACTGAAACACAGCATCTTTTCAAACATGATAAGTTGACAAGGTTATTATATACTAAAGTTTTGCGTGACGTATACAGTTAACACTTACTTTGATACCGACTGCACTGATTTTGCGACCGACTATTTTTATACTAAAGTTTTGCGTGACGTATACAGTGAGCTCCTATTTTGCGAACGACTGCACTGATTTTGCGACCGACTATTTTTACGCCATTGTCAAAGGGAAACCACGCCGGACAATCTGGATGGACTTTTTCGGCCAATGCAGGGATCGAACACACAACCTTCGGGCTAGCGAGTCAGCGCCTTACCCACTTAGCCAACGTGATTCCCAAGAACCACCAAGCCCGATGACAATTGCCCGATTGTTTTGGGCAATATCAATGAAAGCTATTACCAGGTATTTCAGACAAATCGTAGTTTATGACCCCGACACAGACCTGTGTCTGGCTTGGTAAATATTTTGATGGCACTACATTGATAGACAAGTCCATAGATGTAAAAAAAAAGATAGACTGGCACTGCCAGGCAGGATACGCCCACATTTTCGAGAGATGGATAGAGAACAAGCAATACCGAAAGTGATTTTTCCTAAATCATTAAGTCCTGTATTTCATCCTGTATTGGGAGCAGCCATTTTGTTGGTCAGTTCCAATCTGATATTCATGAAATTCGAAGCAGAAAATGATTATGGTGTGACGGTACACAACCTAGAAATGTGACTTTTCTTCAAAATCGGATAAGAATTGTGACCTGTAGAGAGTCCACACCCATGATATACCATATTTTTTTACACTATTCGCGTACAAACGGCGACCATTTCGTCCGGCAATTTTGGTACGATTTTCCCGAAATTCGAACTCAACCTTCCTCATCAAAATCGAATTAAAATTGTGACCTATACAGGGTCCACAACCATGATATACCATTTTTTAACAGTATTCGCGTACAAACGGCGGCCATTTTGTCTGTCAATTTTGGTCCGATGTTCCCGAAATTCGAACTCAACCTTCCTTACGGTGTAACGGTAATATAATCAAACGTTTTTTTAAATCGGAAAATAATTGTGACCTCCAGAGGGACCACAAGCTAAAAAATAAGGCGATTTTGCGTATAATCAGGGGCCATAATTCAGGAAGTTACGATCCGATATGCGCAAATATCGAAAGGAACCAAGATCTTTGGGTTATAACCATAAATTTCAAGTTTCATCAAAATCGAATTAAAATTGTGACCTATACAGGGTCCACAACCATGATATACCATTTTTTAACAGTATTCGCGTACAAACGGCGGCCATTTTGTCTGTCAATTTTGGTCCGATTTTCCCGAAATTCGAACTCAACCTTCCTTACAGTGTAACGGTAATATAATCAAACGTTTTTTTTAAATCGGATAATAATTGTGACCTCCAGAGGAACCATAAGCTAAAACAGAAGTGATTTTGCGTATAATCAGGGGCCATAATTCAGGAAGTTACGATCCGATATGCGCAAATATCGAAAGGAACCAAGATCTTAGGGTTATAACCATGAATTTCAAGTTTCATCAAAATCGAATTAAAATTGTGACCTCTACACGTTCCACAACCTTGATATACCATTTTTTAACAGTATTCGCGTACAAACGGCGGCCATTGTGTATGGCAATTTTGGTCCGATTTTCCCGAAATTCGAACTCAACCTTCCTTAGGGTGTAACGGTGATATAATCAAACGTTTTTTTTTAAATCGGATAATAATTGTGACCTACAGAGAGACCACAAGCTAAAAAGGGTGATTTTTCGGACAATGAGGAGCCATAATTCAGGAAATTACATTCCGATAGGCGCAAATATCGAAAGGAACCAAGATCTTTGGATTATAAACATGCATGTCAAGTTTCATCAAAATCGGTTCAAAATTGTGACCTCTATAGGGTCCACAAGCTAAAAACGTGATTTTTCGTACAATCAGGGGCCATAATCCATGAAGTTTTGATCCGATACATGCCAATATCAAAAGCAGCCGAGATCTTTTGGGGATAAACCTATATTTCAAGTTTCGTCAAAATCAGATAAGAATTGTGACCTGTAGAGAGTCCACAAACAAATTGTGGACGGACAGGGGCGACGACATAATACGTCCACATGAAAATGTGGGCGTATAAAAAACAAAAAAGAATATCATCAAAAAACTTAACTTTATTACTGCAATAATGTCAATGCTTAACTTGGAACCTATTTGCGTTCCCGGCATTTACACGAAAGGACCAAACAGTCCTAGCACCGTAATATCAATAACATTAATAATTCAACCATTCGCCCAGCTAATCTACCACATCAAAACTTATTATCTATACTATACATTTATCAAATGATACCCCGACCAAGCTACTATATGCATCAACAATTTAATAATATGTTTTAAAATTTAGGTAACGTCACAGAAGCAACAGCCCCCGCACACTGATCATCAAGGGTGTTTACAAGGTTCCATTGAAAGGTGCAATGACTCTGTGAAAGATAGGTTGCCAGACAACGAAACATACGTCCACAGCAGCTAAATCGTCCGCGCAGTCAACAAGAGTTGTCGCATATTTTTACTTTTTTCGGTAATGAAACATTTGTAATACATAAAGATAGGTTGCCAGGCAACGAAACATACGCCCACAGCAGCAAAATCGTCCGGGCAGTAAACAAGGGTTGTCGCATATTTTTACTTTTTTTGGCAATGAAACATTTGTAATACACTAAAATCTGATTAAGAAGAGTAACAACTCATTATGTAATTATCTGAAAATCATTAGAATTTGTTTTGATAAAAGTTTTGCCCCACGCTAACAATTAGTATAGGAAACATTTAATATCATGGATTTAGCAGTTCAGTTATCAAAATTCATTGAAAATCAAAATACTTGTTCATTTCAACACCTTAAACTCTGTTTATCAATCTGAAGTCAATCGAATGATAATTTGGCCTCTATAGCATCACAAGTTTTTTTAAAGTGATCAAGGGAGACAACTCTGGAAGTAATTATTTGAAATCGCTCAAAATCAATAGGCTTCTTCGTCTCATGACCTTAAACAGTGTGTGTGTATTTATAGTCAATCGGGTATAACTTGGGCCTCTAGAGCGTCCACAATATTTTTTGATGTGATCAAGGGCTATAACTCTGGCAGTAATTATCAGAAATCGCTGAAAATCAATAGGCGTCTTTGTCTTATGACCTTAAACGTTGTGTATAAATTTAAAGTCAATCGGATATTAACTTTGGCCTCTAGAGCGTCCACAAGATTTTTTGAAGTGATCAAGGGCCATAGAAATCGCTGAAAAACAATAGGCTTCTTCGTCTCATGACCTTAAACACTGTGTATGAATTTAAAGTCAATCGGATATTAACTTTAGCCTGTAGAGCGTCCACAAGCAATTGTGGACGCCGGACCGACGGACGGACGGACGGGCGGACGGACGGACGGACGGACGGGGGCGACGACAATATACGACCACATTTCAATGTGGGCGTATAAAAACTAATTAAGAGTAACAACTCATTATGTAATTATCAGAAAATCATTAGAATTTGATTGCTTTTTTGTAAAGTTTTGCCCCACGCTAACAATTATTATAAGAAACATTTAATATCATGGATTTAGCTGTTCAGTTATCAAAGTTCATTGAAATACTTGCTTTTTATAAAGTTTTGCCCCACGCTAACAATTATTATACGAAACATTTAATATCATGGATTTAGCTGTTCAGTTATCAAAGTTCATTGAAATACTTGTTCGTTTCAACACCTTAAACTCTGTGGGCGCCGGACCGATGGACGGGGGGCGACGACAATATACGACCACATTTCAATGTGGGCGTATAAAAATGACTCAAGCTTTAATTTTTTTTAAAAAAATCAGAAACATGACTGGATTCGAAGACACGATCAGTAATACAAAAGATTGAATAACAATAATCTTTTGAATAACAATCGAGTTCCCCATAAGATACTTTTTTTCCTTGACTTGATAAGAAATGTCACAATGATTAAACATATTTCAAAACATGCTGCACACTATATGATGACTAGATTAATTCTTCGTTAAAGATCCATAAATCTTCAACACAAAATTTATTTTATCTGAACTTCTTTTCTACTAATAAAAAATGTATTAAGACAACCTTGCACAAGTATACTTCAAGATATTACTAGGCACTAGAACATGTTCTTTAAAAAATACTAAATGTCTAAAATTCAGTAGTTCACTGTATACTTAAAAGTAATAATAAGGTATGTCTTGGGCAAATTCTATATCTATAATAATGAACAGTTTTGTTGTTTTTTTTATAGATCTTGCTAGCAAGAAGTTTCCTAATAGTATTACTGAAAACTGCTTTATTATTGACATTTCAATTATATCTCACAGCTTCCAAAATGAACACAACTGAGATCAGCTAAAAAAAAATCTGTTTTTAAACAATTGTACCATGATAAATATTTATCTTGATAACATCAAGGTATTACAACATATGCATGACAGGCTGACATCATTAGCTCACATTGTTTTAAAAAGGATGTTATCTTGTTAAACAACACCCAAAGCACATTAATTTTAGAATCACAGACAAGTTAACCCACCTTTTTCATATGATCTTAAGTTTAATGAAAATAGAGACTTAATTGTGTTCTTTCCATAGTAATCTAGACTAACAAAAAATACAATGGGTGGCAACATATTCTTCTGTAGTTAACTGATGCCATGACTCAATGGAAACTTATGGGAGGACAATAACTTACGTTTGATCATTTTGAATGATCTTTGGACCAATTTGCAAATAATACCATAAAAAAAGTAGATATACCGGTAATTCATTATAATGTTCAAAAATAATTCATCATCATTATCGTTTTATTGAAATGTTACATTTCTAAATGAAAGACATCTAACCAGTTTCTTGTTAAAATTACTAATATAGTTAATATGAATACTGTTAAATGCTGTTAATTAATATCAAATATGACTAGAATATATATTACACAGGGATGAACAATAACCACATCTAAAACTAATATTATATCTTAAACAAAGTAAGTTTCAAAATCAGAAGATTATTTGAAAAATTTCTTTCAGAACCTTTATTCACATATACTCACAAAACTTAAAATTCTTCTGATCTACATGTACTAGTAGTGAATTCCCACTGACATTACCAAAATTGGATCTTTATAGCCACTGTTCGTCATTTCCATTTTTCAGACAATATATAATTTTAATGGCTTAATCTAAACTAAAATGAACTCAAATTGATTATTTAACATTTAATGATAATTTTTTTTTAATAATATTGATAGATAATCTCCGTGCTTGGATTTATCATCCACATAGGAAGCCAAATGTTGTGAAATTTTTCATTTATATCATTGTAAATGGTGAACAGAATTGAATCCCCTTCAGACTGACCTTCCTTTAAAAAATTCAACTTTTATGATATTTTAGCTTGCAAAATCCATCAAATGAAAATCAGTGGCTTTTAGCAGACACAATAGATTAATGTTGAGCATTGGAATAGTTTGGTGTTAAGAAGCACATGACTGTCATAATAGCACATACTTTAAAACATATTATATCATAAAATGTTCCTAACCCCTGGTTTTAAATCTTCTCCTCTCCCTTCCCATAAAGGATTAGATTTCTCTCATCTCCAATTTCATTATTAAAGTTCACTTTGATTTTAGTAATGCTCAACACCACTGTCTTTACGTAAAAGAGAATTGGTGTCTAAACAGTTTTCATCATGGGAAGAAAATCGGACAACCTAGATATATATATCTACAATCTAAATCACGCCAATAATAATTTGCAGGAAGAAATAAGATGCAATACAAACAATTATATATTGACATGGAAGACATTTTGTCTATTAAATAGATCACATAAAATATAATTTATATTTGTTAAGTATAATCAATCTAATATTTAAAAAAAAGCAGGAGGGGTTGGGGGACTAATTCAACTTTTGAAAACTACATTTATTACTTACACACGAAATTAGTTTAGTATATAAATACAAATCATTATTTCTTCAAGATACATTTGATGTATGAAGAGGGAGTATATGGTGCTAGCTCATTAACAAGGTACCAGGTTCAATCCCTGGGCTTGGATGGGAAAGTTCCCTTGGATTTTACAGCCTTGTTGCACCTCGTCAATGGTGCAGGATATAGAGTCTGGTATTGAGACAGTTGTGGTCCCTTTATTATTCTAAAATTCATTCAAATATATAAATAACAAACTACTTTTCTAAAATATGTTAACACAATCCAGCTTATAAAGAAAAACTTCTAACGTATATTCATTATTGTAAATTAAAAGTGGAACTAGTGTACAGTACTCTCATAATAGCCTACCAATATGCTTTAACAAATATCTACTATATCTACACAAGTTTTAATTAAAGACTATTCCATTTTAAAAAAAACAATGTTGTATTTGTTACTGCTTGGAAATATTGTGTTTCACACTAGAAAGTAGTAAACATTGTGTGCACAAGTCGGGAAAATCAACATGACTGTCATTGTAATATAATTTCTAGTTTAACTACGATTCGTCTATGGCTTTATATTACATTATTCAAAAAGGCATTTTGCAAGAGCTAAATCTGCCTATTGAAGGTCTTTCTTTAGACCTGAGATGTTACATAGATTATTAATTAGACATTACTAATTAACTTACCAAAACATCAGATGAATGCGATATAAGTAGATTTACATATGTTTTGTGGTCAATACCGTTACCATAGAAATGGATAATGTTTATTCTTGTAAGAAAAGCAGTAATCTAGGCTCAGGGTGAAGTAATTTGACTGAGATTTTCACAATATTCTCTTTCCATATCTTTTTTTTCAACTATTATAGCAAAAACTGTCAACTATTTAATTTATCTTACCTAGTGCCACTTTAATAATAATCAATTGAAGTATATAGAAACATATAATTTAGGAGAGAGAGAGAGAAATGTGGTTTAACGTCCACTCGACACAAACTAGGTCATTTTGGGACTAACATATGGTTTAATTTTATTTCAATAATTTGCTTGCACATAGGGGTCTATAGCGGTGGGAGGAAACCATAGGACCCGGCGAAAACCCAGAACATTGGATATAATTTAGGCCTTTTCACAATTATTAAAGCCATGGTTCACGATCGTGTTACATCACATATCGTGAACTCATTTATAATTTTAGCTACCAGACTTCTCAAGCAGTAATTACGACTTCCGAGTCAACTTTTGCAGTAACAACTTTTATTCGTATTTTCCAGAAGACCAAGGAGTAACAAATACAGCATAACTGTACATTTATCCATCCCTTTACAAGTACCATTAAGTTGAGATATTCCTCCCCATCCTCTCTCTCCACCATCTTTAGTATTTGAACAGCAGGCAATTTAAAAACATGGTTTTCACATTCCTCCAGGTATTTTTAAATGGAATAGCCTTCAAGAGAATACCGTCAGTGGTTGTTAAATAATAAATTATAATAAATACCAGATATAAGCTAATATAACATATAATATATACACTAGAAATTCACTAAGGTAACCCAGCCTTCCAATGAATCTTGATATAGCAAGGATCTTTTAAGTTTAGAGAAGACGTAAAGATTCTTGTGAACAGGAACTATGACTAGTTAAATAACCTGTAATATACAAATATAATAATCATCTGAGTAAATAATAACTTTAGGTAAATATGTGTGGATTATGCTAGGTTCCCACTGTAGTGCAATGCGTTATGATAGGAATTTCCCTACTGAGTCCATGATCTGGTACTTGCAGAAACGTTCGGATATGTTTTGACACGAACAACACGATTGTTATGACTGATCACAATATATGATAAGACCTGACAGGATCACCACAATTAAAAGCATGATTTCAATCGTAGCACGATTCATGATAGTGGGTACCTAGCATTAGAGGTTTAGCTGAACTAAGAGTTTGGGCGGATAGTTACACTATAAACCTCAGAATGCCTCGTTCAGCATTTCTGTCCAAACAAGGTAAAAAAAAAATGCCTTGTTGTATAGAGTTCCAAAACGAAGTTTTTTAAATTACTTATTTTAGAACGAGGTTTTAGAAATGCCAAACAAGGCAGTATATATACTTCTTCAAGTTCAGGTATCTTAAAATTGGGTGCTTCAAATTCATGTTGCTAATTTGACTAATATTGATATGGAGTTTAAGGAGAGACCAGATACTAACCACATTATTTCTGAATATATTTTTCACTGATGTTTTTATCTTTGTGTTTTGTTAAATATGAATAAAACTTACCATAACCAACACTAGCAGCACCACCTACAACTGGTGAACCAACTTTAACAGCTCTCTTCCATTTAGTTACCATATACTTCATTCTGTTATAATACCACATCATTTTAATATTTAACATTCCTTTTAAACTGGTATAATTATATTACAATTATTTGAATCCAGAGAAAACCCACGAGGTTAGTCAGGCTACCCTACTCCTTGTGTTGAGTACCAATTTTGGGAATGAAAACCGCAATGCTTGAATCAAAGACATACCTCATGATCCAAAGCTGACATATTGTAGAACTCTGCCCTTCTCCTGACAGACAGGAATGCATTTAAAACAATTTTCTTGTTTGCAAATCTCACATTATTTATCTAGTGAGTGAGTGCTGTGCAAAGTATGTGTACTAAGACAGTTATAAATACATGCAATAATATTTCCATGAAATTAATACCCCGTTCAGACGCGCAAGTTAAACTAGTTTAACTTATCCGGCGATAGTTAATTCAGCAATTTTCGTAGTCTGAACGCATATGTGGAGATTTTAAACTAGTTTAAAATATCCACCTCCGTAGGTGAATTGAATTCAGCTTTTTTTTTTATCTGGTTTAACTTTCGGCGTCTGAACGGGTAGGATTAAAATATCCGGATATTTTCACTCTGGGCATGCGCAGTGCGTAGTAAATAACAATCTTAGAAAAATGGCAGCTTCTTGTTCTTTTCAGTGCTCATGCGCGTTTACCTCTGACCCTTGACCGACGAGGTCAGGAACATGGTCAGGAATGTTAATCCAGTATAGTGTCAGTATCTTAAAACACGTATGAATGCAGAAATTGCCGGATAAAAATCGCCGGATAAGTTAAACCAGTTTATTTATAAGCGTCTGAACGGGGTATGAGACAAATTAAAACAAATTGGAACAACCAAAAAAAGCAAATCTATGGTAAATAAGATATATATATTTTAAAAAGAGCTGTGACAGGACACTATGAAGGACTTCATATTCATTTTTGTACTCTATTGTATGTATCATATTAAATTTTCAATCTCTGACTACAGATTAATTATCTAGAGACTCGTCCCATTATTCAAACGTTTCAGTAAAACGACCCTAATGAAGTGACAGACAATCCAACGACGGGAATTTGTTGTACATACCTGAATATAGCTATAACAGCAGTGACAGTACGACGGAATATATGTAACAATGGAGTATAATATGGGTATCTATTAATACTGTAAGTTATTGGTACACCAGTCTGTGCTATCATTCCTAACGTAGCCTGTTCTGTATCCTGATATCCACCAATTAATATAAGTAAATATTTCTTCTGATATATCAAGGCTTTTCTATAACTTTCAGCTCTTAGATATCGAGCATATAATCTCTGCACCTGAAACAGTAATTTAAATTTGGCTAGAATTGAATATTAGAAACAGAAATTTTACACAGAATTCGGTGTGACACTGAATTGTTTATCATCACATCAAAACAACTTAACAAAAACGCATGCAAGTTGCACAGAATGTAATCAGCCCAGGACAAAAGTATAAGTGGACTATATTCTAAGGGCACAAAATAGCAATGTTGGCAATTTGAAGAATATCTATAAGGTTGGACAAGTCTAAACAAATATGCATGCGGTAACAGTATCGTCTAAACAAATATGCATGCAGTAACAGTATCGTCTAAACAAGTATTCATGCAGTAACAGTATCGTCTAAACAAGTATGCATGCAGTAACAGTATAGTTAGTCTAAGCAAGCATGCATGCTGTAACAGTATAGTTAGTCTAAGCAAGCATGCATGCTGTAATAGTTAGTCTAAGCATATGCCTGCATTAATAGTACAGACTAAACAAGCATGCATGCTGTAAAAGTACAGTCTAAACAAATTACATGCTAGGGTACATGTAGTCTGAACAAATTGCATGCTAATACAGTAGTCTAAACAAACTACTATTTTTACCTTTGCCATTTGTTGCCTTGTATCAGGTTGAACTGGAACTTGTTGTCTTAAATTAATCTTGGCATCTGTTAATCTCTGTTCTAGAATAAATCTATGTTCTTCTTCTTGTTTCAATTTCATTTTAACCTTATTAAATCTAACTTGTTGTTCTTCTAACACGTCTCTACATAAAAACATTGAAAATATTATACAATTTATTGTTTCAGACATTAAAAAGGATTAAGTTACCAACACTAAACTGTTAAATATCTAGGAAGTATGTCACTTGCCACTGGGCTTACAACTTTGATTGGACCTGAAGGTATATTCCATCCAATTCCCTTCCTTTCTCTATCAGTTATCAGCATTAGTCATTAAGAATTAAGGGTACTGACATACCTACTAGATATTACAATATACTAGGGGGTTTAATCTCTTTAAGTTATTAGTATTATTACTGAAATTATTCAATCTTAACTAACAAAAGTACCAGAAATGATTACTTGTTCACTGAAAATGCTTCATGAATAAAGTATAGTCGTTTGGAACAAAGTACCTGTCGTATCATCATAAATCAGAATAATTTCAGATCATTCTTCTAAAACTGCTTGTTTCCAAATTGTCTGACAGTATTATCAAAATTCCTTAAAAGCTCAAATCTCTACATGTTGCCATTTGAAATATAAAAATATAATTGGATACAACAGAATAAGATTCGATGACCAGTTACCAGGTTGAAACCATATGAACAGCACATGTATTCAGGATATCAAATAAAATAAACTTACAAGATGGATGAGCAGTATTCCTGTTCTTCCTTTAAGGCATTTTGTAATTTGGAAACATGCACCCACTGATCCAATAATTCTGTTGTACAGCTATCAGACTCCATCTTCTCTTTATTTAACAGTATATTATAACGTTTCTGTTCAGCTACCAAACTTCTTAATAAATCAGCACCAATAAGTTTCTCCTGACGCAATTTTAGTTTCAGGGATATCACTGAAATAAAGGCATTTTTAATTCAAAATAGGTTATATTTTGAAATGTGTTGGACTGCAGTGATCTCTGATTTTGATTACTAATAGGAAAAATTGTGACCCAAAGTCAACAGAAATTATGGTATAACGGTGATGAACATTTTATAAAATGTGACTTCAAAAGGGTATAAGTTATAAATTATAAGTTAAAAACTTAATTTTTTTGGATAATCAGGAGCCATAATCCTAGAAGTTATTAGCAAATATTGAAAGGAACCCAGATCTTTAGGATATAAATATACCCTTTAAGTTTCACCAAATGGGATAAAAATTATTACCTCTAGAGGGTCCACAACCCTTGTAATTATATACTTTTATACTATTTGCTAACCGGGAGCAGTTTCAGTCTGATTTTCATAAACGTTGAACCCAACTGTTATTAGGGTGTAAAGGTGTTATATATTTGAACTGTTTTTAAAATCAGATAAAGAAACATGACTTTTCGAACAATCTGGGGCCATCATCAAGGAAGTTACAGTTTTATATATGAGCCAATATTGAAAGGAACCGATATCTTTGGAATATATATATCAGACAAAAATTGTGACCGTGACCTGTAAAGTGTCCACAAACAAAACAAGCCAACAGTGAGGCTGATGTCCCCCGCCGAAATCCCAAAATAAATAGAAGACACATATTAATTAATCGGACATTTATTTTTTTCAAACGTATCGAGCAATCAAACTGTACACGAAGTGTCATCCAAAAGTGATTTATAGAGAAAAATGCTAAAACCGACGAGAAAAATGAAAATGTACCCTAGTTAGGGGGACCCTAAAGGCAGACAAAAGGGCCCCTCTGGCCAAGGGAAAGGGCCCTCGTGTCCAAGTCAAGCGTTTCTATACACTGTTACTGTGGAATCCATTACTAAATGAGAATTCAGTCATTGTATTGGCATAAAAATCATCAATCAAGATGAACCTAAGTTATCTTGTCCCAAAGTATCAACCAATCAAATTGCTTATCTCTGCTTACCCTAAGCGGAAAATGATCATCTTCGAAGTCCATCAAGGCATTGACCTAATAAGCATATACACCAAGTTTGAACATTTTAACTCAATTAGAAGGATAGTTATTGTGTTCCAAAGTCTCGACTACTCTCGACCAATCAAATTGCGTATCGCCCTGCTCATTATCGAACTTAGTCAAGGTATTACTGTAATGAAACTATACACCAAGTTTCATCACTCTCACTTAATTAGAACTAAAGTTATCGTGTCCCAAAGCATCAACCAATCGAATTGCTTATCTCTGCTTACCCTGATTGGAAAATGCTCATCTTCGAACTCCATCAAGGGATTGACCTTATAAGCATATACACCAAGTTTGAACATTTTAACTCAATTAGAAGAAGAGTTATTGTGTTCCAAAGTCTCGACCAATCAAATCGCGTATCGCTCTGCTTACCCTGAGCAGAAAATGCTCATTATCGAACTTAGTCAAGGTATTTCTGTAATGAAACTATACACCAAGATTTATCACTCTCACTTAATTAGAACTAAAGTTATCGTGTCCCAAAGCATCAACCAATCAAATTGCTTATCTCTGCTTACCCTAAGCGGAAAATGCTCATCTTCGAACTCCATCAAGGCATTGGCCTAATAAGCATGTACACCAAGTTTGAGCATTTTAACTCAATAAGAAGGAGAGTTATTGTGTTCCAAAGTCTCGACCAATCAAATTGCTCTGCTTACCCTGAGCAGAAAATGCTCATTATCGAACTTAGTCAAGGTATTACTGTAATGAAACTATACAACAAGTTTCATCACTCTCACTTAATTAGAACTAAAGTTATCGTGTCCCAAAGCATCAACCAATCAAATTGCTTATCTATGCTTACCCTAAGCGGAAAATGCTCATCTTCGAACTCCATCAAGGCATTGACCTAATAAACACATACACCAAGTTTGAACATTCTAGCTCAATTAGGAAGAGAGTTATTGTGTCCCAAAAAGTGTGACGGACAGACGGACAGACAGGCAGACAGACAGACAGACAGACAGACAGACAGACAGACAGACAGACAGACGGACGAACCCATTTTAATAGTCCCCCAACTTTCTTCGAAAGGCGGGGGACAATAAGAACAGACACACGAAGTTACAAAATTACCTCCATCTTCAGATGTAAAGATTGTTAACGTAAAAAATACAACACAATATTGAGAAATCGGTAAGGTGGAAAACAAAATTTGCTTCATAAAAATCTATCTCAAAGTGTCAATAACGATGTAACTGGATAAAAACATAATATTCGGATTATAACTCCTCATTATGGCTTAAAATCTCTAGATAAGGTGTGTTAATTAACAAGGGGGGAAAATGGACTGAAAGGCGAGTTAATTATCGGCAGGGTTTAACAACTCTCGGACGGTGCGTTTTCTGTACTGAGTGCGTTAATTAACCGACGGGTAAAAAACGAATGACACGGTGTGTATTGTTAAATTGGTGTGTTTTCTCGATAGTTGTTATAACTGCACCAAAAGGGTATAATCAAGGACCATGAGGCTTTATTTGATGCGTAATTGTTAAATCAAAACTTGGAAAGGAAAACTGTTTTTACCGTGCGATTTTTCATTCGTCGGTGTGTTTTACGCAAATAGGTCTTTGAATAAGGATCTTTGTATGTCCAGTTGTACGGGGCTGTTTCTTCTATGCGTATTTTGTATTTGTTGATGAACGGAAGACACAGTACGTGTTTTATAGTCACGCCATTTATAAAATTGAATAATGAAATATAAATATAGACATTCATCTGTCGTAAAAAGGCGAAAACAATGTCGTCATTTATACGTATCCAGCAGCCAGGCCTCAATTTAATTATATCCAGGTATATATCGATAAGCTTAATTTTCCGTATGTCTATATATTTTCTTTTGTTCTGACAATTTATTGTTGACATGAGTACCACGTAAACAGTAACTCGTTGTCAGTTTATTGTTTTGCGTGTTGAAATGAGTACCGCGCAACCCGTAACTCATAGCCATTTTATTGTTTTGCGTGTTGAAATTAGTACAACGTACGTAACACATACTTGTTTCATTGCAACTTATTATAAAAAAAAACTCTATACAAAAAACAATAGAAATGTTAGCAGTTCAATAATAATTATTCGCGGGCTGCAGTTATTTATTTTTCTTGTCTTTTTGTGGATTTCATTTGTTAACATTATTGTGGTACCACTGAACTATAAATGCATGTGTCTTAAAACTGGTCGCATGCAATATCGCTATTTACCCATATCCCGATAAACCTCCATTTGATTATCCGATACATGTATTAGTCCGAAAATATTTTGCTGACTTTTTAATTTCGGCACAAAAGAGTGTGGATGGTTGCATACTGTCAGTCAGGTTTCAATAATGTGAATTGAAACGTGGCATCATAAGAAACTGATTGACAGAATATAGACGCCCCTTTATCAACACATTTTTCCCTTTAAACTTTAATTACAGTAAGCCTACAAAATTTTTGACGCATTATTGAACAATCAAAACTGTTACGCTATCGCCAATGATTACTTAAACCCCTTTCCCATGCATTCGTAATTTTATGTCCGGTTAAAATTCATGTCTCACTTAGCAGTGTTACATTCTTCTAAATATGAAAACGCTTTAAGTTTTAGTTACAACTCTATTTATGGAGTATCTTACCTTCATCGAAATAAAATCCATAAAATAGAATTTCCATGTATAAGAATATCACAACACACCTTACCATATAAGTTGTAGATCACAGGAAATTTAAAAATCACAAATGAATTTTTAATAACGTTGTGTTTATCTCCTATTTATATTTTGATTTGCATAATAGGTGGGTCCCTGGTGCAATGTTCGTTTTTTGATATGTGCGACCTGACCTGGGTATAATCTTTGTTGCAGGATCAACCGACGAAATTAATTGGCTGGAAACCTTATAATACCACCATTTTCTTAACATGCCTTCCCCGACTATGAACATTTGATGTCAGGATGGGGGTGGAGAATTTTCCCCAAAGAAATGAGATAGCATATTTAGTTTAATAATGTTTAATCGAACTAGAATAGAAATCAATATTGGTCAATTTCAATTGATGTTGATATTTTGCCAGGAGAATATAGGATCCTAATATTCAATATTTAAGATTGAATTAACATTAAATAATCAGTACACTAGACGTGTTTTGCAATGGTTACGGCTGCCATTTTGAAATGAACAAAATAAAATATCCTGCACCACAACATAATTAGTAAAGGCTGATTCACAAACCAGAAAACATTATCTAAAAGAACATAGAATGGACTAAGCAGGCGCAAATGACAGCCGTACATTACCAAATATTTTTATTAATTTACAAACTCTAACTAACGGTGATAGTAATAATACCTTGCAAATGAATATGCACATTTTTAATACAATCCACAAATTTATACATTTATCTAAAAGACTCTAATAACCATCGTAAAATACTAGCTGAATTACCGGTAATTAAATTCTCGGTTAATATACATCTGACGTCCTGAAAACGTATTATGAAATGGTGAAGCACTTTTGTGACACAAACTATTAAATTACTTGCATGCACGATTAATAGTGAATACAAAATACCGTACTGTTAAATGTATTTTGTATGTGAAGTGTATATATTATACGTTTATTTTAGTATATGTATTAATTAAGGAGGCGAATTAATATAAGCCTTTGGCTTGTTTTTGAATCCTTAACTTTTGACAGTGTATAAAATCTATCTTATTTGACATAAATATTGTTAAAATCAAGATAAAATCTTGAAAGAGGTTTATAAAATACACATTCACAGAAATAGCTGAGCTGCGGCGATGTTCATTTAATTACCCCCAATAAAGTCTGACAATTAGCAGCTGTTATATAATATCTAGGTCAACCTTGATCCAAGTTAGTGTGCAGCGAAGCGTACGTCCTGCTTTGATGTCAGTTTGTGTAGTAATATGGAACTTTGAAATGTTTTATAATTTAACCAATTCAAGAAGAACAACCAATGGCATTAAATTTTCGCATATTTCCAATACGAAGTTTTTTTTTGTTTTGAAATATACTGTAGTAAAATAACTTAGTCCTCTAATTTTCAGTACGACATGATAATAATGTCATAGTATTTCATCCTATATGTTTAATCTTATAACCCCTCTTGTTGTTTTCTGGTACCGTGAAGGTATAGGAATCGAAATCTCAGATAGGATATAAATTTTGATATTATTTGTAAGATATATGCTGACAATTATACTGAATTTTGATATTATTTGTAATATATGCTTACAATTATACTCATCGAGCATTTTGGCGCTGGTAATATCATAATACAAGTTTGTAGTCTCATTTCTTTGCGGAAAATTCTCCGCCCCCAGTCTGACATCAAAAGTTCATAGTCGGGGAAGCCATGTTAAGAAAATGGTGGTATTATAAGGTTTCCGACCAATTAATTTCGTCGGTTGATCTTGCAATAAAGATTATACCCAGGTCGCACAAATCAAAATATAAATAGCTTAATGACACGTGACCTGTCTTTGTTTTTTTAACACAGGTAAATGTCTACGATGCAGCAGATATTATTAATACATAATCAAATCAACAATGTCGTTTGTAACAGCATTGGTTCAACATGGGAGACGACATGTCTACGCATCAAAGAACATTGTCTTGAAAGAATCGTGCAGTTGGCTATTGTTACATTGGTATTAGTTTCGATCACAGGAATACTTAGAGTTCAAAGGTTGATTAACAACTTAGTTCTTTTGAAGCCAATCACATACAAATTACTTTGTGTTCTGCATTAGCAATGTAAATTTTGTGAGGAGATAAACGCAACGTTATTGATAATATTCATATGCATGGAAATTCTATTTTATGGATTTTATTTCGATGAAGGTAAGATACTCCATAAATAGAGTTGTAACTAAAACGTAAAGCGTTTTCATATTTAGAAGAATGTAACACTGCTAAGTGAGACATGGATTTTAACCGGACATAAAATTACGTATGCATGGAAAAGGGGTTTAAGTAATCATTGGCGATAGCGTAACAGTTTTAATTGTTCAATAATGCGTCAAAATTTGTTTGTAGGCCTACTGTAATTATAACTACTGGCAATCTACAATTAAAGTTTACAAGGCAACAATGTGTAAAGGGGCGTCTATATTCTGTCAATCAGTTTCTTATGATGCCACGTTTCAATTCACATTATTGAACCCTGACTGACAGTATGCAACCATCCACACACTATTGTGCCGAAATTAAAAAGTCAGCAAAATATTTTCGGACAAATACATGTATCGGATAATCAAATGGAAGTTTATCGGGATATCGGTAAATAGCGATATTGCATGCGACCAATTTTAAGACACATGCATTTATAGTTCAGTGGTACCACAATAATGTTAACAAATGAAATCCACAAAAAGACAAGAAAATAAATAACTGCAGCCCGCGAATAATTATTATTGAACTGCTAACATTTCTATTGTTTTTTGTATAGTTTTTTTTAATAATAAGTTGCAATGAAACAAGTATGTGTTACGTACGTTGTACTACATGTAATTTCAACACGCAAAACAATAAAATGGCTATGAGTTACGGGTTGCGCGGTACTCATTTCAACACGCAAAACAATAAACTGACAATGAGTTACTGTTTACGTGGTACTCATGTCAACACGCACAACAATAAATTGTCAGAACAAAAGAAAATATATAGACATACGGAAAATTAAGCTTATCGATATATACCTGGATATAATCAAAGTTGGGTCTGACTGCTGGGTACGTATAAATGACGACATTGTTTTCGCCTTTTTACGACAGATGAATGTCTATATTTATATTTCATTATTCAATTTTATAAATGGCGTGACTATAAAACACGTACTGTGTCTTCCATTCATCAACAAATACAAAATACGCATAGAAGAAACAGCCCCGTACAACTGGACATACAAAGATCCTTATACAAAGACCTATTTGCGTAAAACACACCGACGAATGAAAAATCGCACGGTAAAAACAGTTTTCCTTCCCAAGTTTTGATTTAACAATTACGCATCAAATAAAGCCTCATGGTCCTTGATTATACCCTTTTGGTGCAGTTATAACAACTATCGAGAAAACACACCAATTTAACAATACACACCGTGTCATTCGTTTTTTACCCGTCGGTTAATTAACGCACTCAGTACAGAAAACGCACCGTCCGAGAGTTGTTAAACCCTACCGATAATTAACTCGCTTTTCAGTCCATTTCCCCCCCTTGTTAATTAACACACCTTATCTAGAGATTTTAAGCCATAATGAGGAGTTATAATCCGAATATTATGTTTTTATCCAGTTACATCGTTATTGACACTTTCAGATAGATTTTTATGAAGCAAATTTTGTTTTCCACCCTTACCGATTTCTCAGTGATAACACAGATTCTTTAAATGTCTACCAATTAAACATCAACAAAGTAACCTTTCAAATATATCATCTAGCACAAAGGAAATTAAAATTATATTCACCTTCATCTTCCAATAGTTTCATTTTAATCTCTGTATCAATTGTGTCATATGACTTCTCTGAATCACATTTCTGTTTTTTATGTGGAACAGGATTTGAATCAGACTCACTGTATAACATTCCCAAATCATTAGATTCACTGGATGATGGTGTTGGTGATTCCTTAAATTAATCAAAGATAGGTTGCCAGGTAAGAAAACATACATATTTCCCCCCACCCACACACAGCAGCTAAAGCGTCAGAGCAATCGACAAAGATTGTCTCATATTTATTCTTTAGTAGTTGATGCGAGGTTCAACTAAGTAAAACAAGGGCCTTAACTGTAGAAGTTGTGAATGTAAATATGCGTCTTCATTTTACAAATTAAAATAATATATGTAAAATCTAAAACAGATCAGATGATGACTTTAGTCATTAGAGTATTCACAAGGTTCTACAAAGTGAAACACGGACATTAACACTAGAAGTAATACAAATAAACAACATATATATAAATTTCAAAATGATCAAATAACTTAGTGTGTTCACAAGAAATTGTGGATGACAAACACACCGACCGATGGGTATATATACAACCACATTTCCATATCTAAGAAACTTCCAATCAATATAAACAGATAAACCCATTTAAGATGGTTTGATGGGATCATATACACAATAGAATACCGGTATTCTATCAATTATCACATTTTCATGTGGGCGTATAAAAACAGTAATGTCATCAAATTATATTTAGTTTAAATCATAAACCGTACAACTGCATATACATAAAGTGGACAGAACATGAGTGACAAATCAAGATTCACTCAATCTAGCCCACTATCAATTTTTTAATTCAATATCTTATTACAGTTGATCATGAGTCAAGCAGGAAATCAATATTAAGGTCACAAGGTTTGACACAAAACTCTACTTCCTTGCCTCAAACTTAAACAATATGACCAGTAACACATATTAAGATCTATATTCCACAGCAGTCAACATCCCAAAATAGTCAGTTATTCAACCCCTATACTATAGACAAATTCTGAAAATTTCTGACATTTACAGTAAAGCCATGGATACCAGGATATTTTCAGCAATTTTGTGAAACCTGTAATATATTTCAATCAATTTCATGAAACCTCTACTTCTAATGGTATTATTTTAATACCCCCGATTGATGAAATACAAGTCATGTCACCGTTATAAAATTTAACAATTCAATTTTATTTAAATTTCCTCATTCTTAATTGCTACTCACTGATTCATCGACATGGATGACCAGTTTGGCGTCTAGTAACTAATAATATCAATTATATTTCCTCATAGTTGTATGGTGTTATTAATAAGCTATACAAAATCAATATAAGGTTTCTCAGGTGCAAAATTAAATTGGGCTATTGCTGAGCAGTCTTTTTTTTCTAGCTTTTTAATGAGAACTTTACAGAAATCACTTGTCTACTATTTTGCTTTCACTTATTGTAAATCTAGATTCAACCTTAGAAATATATATTCTACTGAATGTTTCTTCAGGTATTTGGTGTTCAATCATTCAATGACTATTTAAATTTTATTAACAACTGGTCAGTGAATCTATCAAATGTATGATCCAATCATTATTTTAATATCTACCTGGAATTCATATTGAGTGTTGAAAGGTCGTTTTCATTCAGCATCTAGAGCAAACTTTTTTGCTTCCCAGATAATCCAAATTACTCTTAAATATGCTAGTTACTCGGATTTTGAACCAAATCACCAATTCTTACTATGGTATGACTATTATAGTATCCGACAAGAAAGTTGGCTAACAAGAACTTATTAACCTGTTGTAATTTAGCCGAAAGTAGATTGATATATAATACCATAGTAGCCGGTTCATTGTTTTATCAATTGGCTTTTTCAAACATCGGGCCGAATCGGATTTAATGATTAAAATATTAATACATAAACTATTTTCGGTGTGGACGGAAACCTCCATTTCATCATGGGACGTAATTAATATCAAGTGATACAAAAATAGAGGTTTTTTTCAATATCGATAATAAAGACCGGTAAATAAATATTTTCATCTGAATCAGCTTAAAGTTCCAATAGCATTTTTTTAAGTTATATTTTCAAAATTTATTAAAATAAAGCCCCAAAATAGATTGAACCTATAAACAGTCCTACCTTGTTAAAGAATAATCCTATTAATCCTATAATTCACTATTGCCAGTTGAGAAATTGGCAAAAATATCATTTTCAACTTCAAATTCAAACGTTTGAAGATGGCCGTCCATGGAAAAGAATACGAAAACAAGGGAGGTAATTGAGTAACTATTTCCTCAATCAACCAGTGTCACCCTTTCTATCCCCCCAAAAATTTTGTCCATGATCGTATAATAGTGAGTTGACAACCTTTTGAGCAAAAAACATAGAAATAATTATATTTTGACTTTCTTAGAAAAAGTGAAATTGGAACTTTAATAAATGTATGACACATCTATCGATGTTCGGGCGGCCATTACAGATTTTTTTTTTTTAGCAAGACCAATAAAAATACTGCACGCGCAACTATTTTATGTGTTTCGGTTGTGCCCGAGGAACAACTTATTTTATTTGTGTTGTCTTATTTAAAGCCCCAATAACACTTTTGTTGTAACTGAATAATATGTCACAATCTTCATTCTGGTCAACGAATCGTATTATTTTAGAATATTCCAATTAAATGGTGATATAAATTTCATCTTAACACACCTATTTTGAAAAATTGGAAAAATTCAACCAATGGATTTGAAAAGTCTAACGTAAACCTTTTCAAATGTGACTTGGATTTTAAAATATTTTCAAACCCTCTGGACAAGTAAAATAGGTTGTAATGGATAATTCACACAACAGGTAGGACACTTAAACATCTTGTACTTAGAATAAGGGTATTATTTATTTTCTGGAGCTACCAGGCCAGCAAGAATGTTATTGTCCCTTTAAACCTGGTAAAATAACTATCAATACTTCATAAACATAATATTAATTAATTTGCTTTACTTTCCGGGTAATAGTGATTTGAATAATATTGGATGTTATTATTAGAATTTACTTATTATTATTACCACTTAAAAAGTTGGACGTCAATATGGTAATCTTGCTCGTCTGCATATTCCTTATCATAGGTCAATTAATATTTATCACCCAATACCAATAACACTTTCTACAGTATGTGATAAATTTCATATTCTACTAAGCAATATCTCCTTAAGGAACTATTTCTTTTTTTAAAAAAGGAACTACTTTTATTTGGTTTACATTTCAACATAACTACCATTAATGTTTTTCACTCTGGTGATAAAATTTCAGTGTGGTGGGCCTTTCTGGACAAGGAACACTAGGTCAATGTATAGGACTTTGCAACAGGTTCCTTGACAAACCTTGACAAAAAAATGATGTAATGTAATCAGATTCCGTAAAATAAAATCTATACTTAAGAAATTTACATCTATTTATTTATTTGTGTGTATAAGAAAGTGTTGGGGATAAATAAAATCTCCTACATGGTGTAGATTTCCTACAGGTAACCTACAATCATATATATTATGTCAACACTTAGCAGTTTAGCTTCTTTTCAATCTGATTGACTCCAAGCTGGCAGATTTAATTAATAAAATGTTAAATAATCAATTTAAATATATTTTAGCGTGGATTTTTTTAATATATTCCAACTTTAAATTTCATAAAATTCTGAATATGTTTTTATCAGTATTTAGCATCAGTTACAGTCTGTCTTAAACTTCTTCAAATACATGTACTGAATATTATTCACAGGCAGCCATAGAAAGATTTAAATTAAAGGTTGTTGAATTCTGTGACGAATTGCAATTAGATAACTAATCATGGGCATTACCTGACTAACGACTTCCTGTGGTAAATTGCCTTCTTCTAATGTTTTTTCATTCAGTTCATCTTCTAACAATTTGATATTATTTTCTAGGTCTGAATTTCTCTGTGTTGAGGTATTCAGTTGGGTTTTAAGTTGTTGATTTTCACTGTTTAAACTTTCTACATCTTCTTGTAAACTTTCAATTCTATCTTTCATATCTCCAATCTGCGACACAAAAGATATTATATATAAATATATGGTAAATCTAATCAAATAAAGTTTGCCATTCTTATAGTCTCTGATTATCATTTGAAGGATTTTGAAGTCATTACAAACCAGAATCTAATACAAAACAGCCCAAATTGACTTTGGACTAAACAGAAAAACATTTGCCTTCTTTTTATTTTTTTTAACTTTTTCACTAAAAGTTATGGTCATTTTGCTATTTTGACCAAATATTTGGGCTTTGTTGGTTTAAAGGCTGTTTTCACTTATAATCCTGTCTTTACCAAATTCGGAGGAACAGTTGTGAGTGTGAAAGAAATACAGCTGCTTGTGTGAAGGGTGAAAGGTATAAACTAATTCAAATTGACATTATCAAGGAGCGAGAGACAGAAATCAAAACAGAAGGTCATTTGTCACTAACATAAAATATATCTTTCTCTCATCAGCACTGGTACGAAAGTTTATCAGATATACAAATACTTGATAAAACATATGGCTTACATATGACAGACCTTTGAAACGGCAGACAATAATTTAGATAATTCAACCATTCAGTCAACAGAGATTGAACATAGATTACAATTAATTGTACAATACCTACCTCTTGATACAAGTTTTTATTAGATGTTAATTGACTATCTTTTTCATCTATTAATTTATTTAATCTGTTAATCTCTTTACTAGCTTCATCTCTTTCTACTTCTCTATCAGCTGATTGTTCCTGTTAATAACAACATTATTAAACTTATACTTTACAGCTGACAAAAGTAACCTTGAAACTGCTGCTTTTCTTTCCAAGGGAAGAAATTCTGGTATAACGCACCATCAATACACTGCAGAGACTTACATAATACATGTATGTCATTTTTATTTACATGATTACATGTGTCATGTGACAGTTTGCCGAGATAGCAGCATTTCTGTAAATCTCAACTATCAAAGGAAGCTTGAGTGCACCATTGGTTTAGCAGGAATCACCCATGCTTGAAAATTCCTGATGTTTCCTTTTCAGACCAAAACAGGAATCAATCCCAACTATACTGGTTGTGATTCTGTGAGGGTACTGGAGCATCTGCGTTCTTATGCGTTGGGAAACAAATGATGTTCAAAACTTAATCTAAACTGACTAACTTACTGATAAAAATTGTTTACTAGATTTTAGCTGTCTTTCTAGACTATTAACTTGTAAAACTAAATCATCTATTATTCTCTCCTTTTCTTCTAATTCTGTTATATATTCTATTGTCTGTTCTTTACTGTAACCTTGTAATTGTAATTCGGGATCAACTTCGTATATTTGTGACGGTTTATTGATAACTTGTGTTTTAACTGAAAATATACACATACATTTAATACTATCTTAACAGTTAGTGCAGGAGGACAACACTACATGCAAAACAAAACCGACTTGTGATGAACTTGCAGACAAGACAGACTACATAGACATCGCAAGAAAGAAACAACAAATATCAAATCAAGTAATGGGTTACCATGGTCACCAGATTACAGTGTCTGGAATTTCTATTATACTTGTAGATTACTCTAATAATGATAAGAGATCCGGATCCTAAGGAAAGATTTAATATGTGATGACAATTGATTAGGGCTGGGTAAAATATCGATATAAATCGATAGTATCGATTGGACCGCCCAGAAAAGCACTATCGATAGCGTTGGGTTACTATCGATTATCGCTCTTCGTCTATTTTTCTTGCGTCTGAAATGTCAATGTTTTCTTTCAGTTAATCATAATACACCGCTCACTTTAATTACTATCAAGTATCAATGTAACACATAACAAAATTTTGACTGCTTATTGAACAGCCGTTTTCATAAACTCACTCTCATTGAAACGTTAGTTTAGTTTTGAAGAAATTATTGTTGAATATCGCTAAATCGGCGATACCCGGATGTGTAATAAAGTTAGAGTTATTTCCCTTTGCAAGCTTCGGAATTCGTCTGTACAATTCACTATTTCTGTACGTGTACCCGGTACAATAAATAGCACACGTGGACGACGGAACGCTTGTTGATTTTCCCGGCAAAGCTAAAAGTGTTGTGTGGAAGCACTTTGGGTTTTAGACAGGAGCAAACGATCTTTCGCAACTGCGTATGGTTTTGAACTTTGAACTTTGAACTTACACTGTATCCAGTCTTGATCACGACCGTGGGCATGAAAATAAGTTTGTTTTCGATACTATCGATTATCGACCGACATTTCATTGTCGATTATCGATAGTAAAAATCACTATCGATACCCAGCCCTACAATTGATAGATTCCCACTTAATTATAATCCGTTTCTTGTTTTGTTAGGTTATTCTAGGAAAATTTATTATGTGTGTGATATGTGTTTTAACATGGTGTCAGGCCCAAAGTAAAGAAAAGATTAAGTTTAAATATGATTATTATGATGCCTTGATATATTTTAGTGAAGAAAGCAAGACTGTTGAATCAAAGCTACATGTACATAAAGTGACATTCAAGAGAACAGTGCATTTGAAAGATATATTTGGCAAAGGTATACTTACAGTTTTGTGCATTAAAATTGGTATCCCAGAATTCTATATCTCCAGGCTCAATATTTGGCTAAAAGAGAAAGAAATGTCCATATAAGATTTGATAAATATAAAAAGAAAACCCAAACAAATCCAATTCCTGGTGATATTTTTATTATAAATAGTTAGTTGATTTTATTTATTTTAATCTGCACCTATACACCATAATTGTTCTACTAGATGTATCCCTTGAAACCTGTCCTATACTGTCGGCTCTATACCAGGTCTACAAGTAAGACTTGTATCACTGACAAGGCAGAATCGGATTGGAAAATCCTGACAAACTTTCCGGGGTAGCATCTGGTTAGTGTGCAAATTTAGCCATCTTGGCTTCCTTCCAATAACACTTATAGAATTACACAATCTTAAACATACATGATTCAAGAGCTAAATCTGCCTATTGTAGGTCTTTCTTTAGGCCTGATATGTTATCTAAATTATTAATTAAACATTATTTAACTGATCCAGGCCATAAAAAACTTTCGATGGCATCAGATTTTTCAGATTTTAAATAGATTAAGTATCAAACATGAAACTCTTCTGACTCATAATTATTTTCACTACATGTACAATGTATGTCAGCTAACCTGTTACGCATGAAAACTTTACGGTTTATTAATTCTACGTGTTACACATTAGTTAACAGGATTAAATATATTTTTGTCCAAATTTTTCATGTAGTTTGATACAGAATATACATACCTCTAATATCATATCCATAGATGTAAAGTCTTCTTCACGTACAAAACTACCAGCATCAGCTGTTTTAGTGGAGCTATGTTCTGGCGTCTTATTATTCACAGAAATGTCTGCCTGTTCAGTTTGTAATAAATGTAAATGCTGATGTAAATCATCTTTACTTAATTCAAACTTTTCTAATGTGTTTTGAAATTCCTCACTTAAAGTCAACAGAGCAGCATTTTTACCTTCAAGTTCTTCCTCAAGTTGGCTCTTTGCTAAAAGTAAGTTTTCAACTTGAATTTTCAAAGCATCACAGATTTTCGAAAAATTGTTTTTTTCCTCAGCAAACACGTGAAATTGGTGTTCGATTTTCTGTTCAAGGTCAGCTTTAATTTGTTTAAATTGTTTTAAATGTGGAATAAGATCACTAGTTGCAAATTCATCTGACAAACAAAAATGAAAACCACTTTCACTTTCACTTAGACTTAAGTTGTCCGCCATATTTTCATTTCTCACTTTGGGTGGATCATCTCCATCATCACAAAATACTCCATTTGAAAGAGAATTTTGGGAAACATTTGTTTTTAACAGTTCCTGCAGTCGATTCCTCATGTTTATACAATCTATATTTTGGCACTGAGAAACAGGTCCAGCATTTGTGACTAATTCTGACATAAGCTGCCTTTCATCTATTGTATCTTCAAAAAATCCCAATGATGTTTGAGTATTTTCACGGTTTACTACACCCGAGGGAGAGAGAATTTCCCATTCCATCATAGCACCATCTGTTTGTATCTGGGAAATCCTTTCTATTTCATCCATGAAAATGTCATCATCTGAAGAGGTAGTTTGATCCTGACATAAATATGTATCTAATTCTTTTTTCAATATGTCCTGATTTTCTTGTGAAATATCGACTTGTTGTAATAAAATATCTCGTACTTCTGCTAGTTCCTACAATGTACAATTTGAAAAAAAGTGAGCATTTTGCAGTTGTCTCCCTTGGAAAAACAAAAAAAAAAAACTCTCAATAAAAAAAAAGAAAGCATCTGAATTTAGGTTCTATGCACAAATAAAAAAAAAACTATTCTGGATAAAATGGATCTGACATTTTGCAGTATCGGTAACTACATACACTGACATAAGCCAAGCATTTTGCACTTAAATATATGTCAGACCGCAATCATTAAAAATTTGCATGTTTCACATCAAGAAAAAGATTTACCGTGAATTAAGAATTACTAATCATAATCTAATGAATACATGTATCCATTTAATATTGAAAAGTACAGCTAACATTAATTAGAAAATTAATAATTCAACACAACAATCGAATTATTGAATTCCTAAAGTCTCACCTGATTTTCAAGCGCAAGTTTTTGTACAATATCACTCTCCTTTTTCTCTGGTAATTTTTCATTCTCTTTGGCCAGATTATTCTCATCATTTTTGTGATTGGTGGTTTTCTTCATATTTTTCTTCATCTTCTGAAAAGCTTTGATGAACTCTCTCTGCTTTCTGGCATTCTCTGCTTCAGACTTTTGGATGAATCTTACTTCAAGATCTCTTTTATGCTGGGCCAATTCTTCTTCATATTTAACCATCAGTTCGGCTTCTTGCATACGTAAATCCTTCAGTCTCTTCTCTTCTAGATTTTCCAATTGTTGTTGCAGCTCTCTTAAATTGTATGCAAGATCCTCAGTGCTGTTCTCAACACAGTTAGGATTCGAACTTGAAATTGAGTTACACTGATGGGTCTCACTGGAAGAGGATGGAAGAGTATTGGTGTGTGAGTTAGGATCAAGGATAGTCACATTTTGTAAACAATTTTGAAGACTATAAACTTCCCCTTTCACATTTTCAATAGCCTGAACAGAACCTAAATGATGAATCTCTTGTGCTTTCAGTTTTTCATCTGCCTGTAAAAGATTTAAAAAAAAGGGAAATAAAGTTTTTATAGTAAGAAATATTTCAAATTGAGAATTAAAACACTTGACCAGATCCATAAATTTGCTCCAAAAGGGAAGTCAATGACTGATAACTTATAATGATTAAAGAGTTACATGAAACCTCTTTTATTAAGATGGAATCCTCCACTGCTCGGAATCCTCAGCTATCGTACAGAAGGACATTCTTGTCCTTTACAACAATAAAAATAATAACATAATAAATTACCTGACTTAATTCCACCTGAAGTTTTTCTATTTCTTGTTTTAAAAGTTCAACTTGTTCAAACTGCATGAGAACATGGTTTTCATTTTGGGAGAAAGACTCTTTTAGTCGAGAACTTAATCTTGCTATTATCTCATCTCTTTTTATTATTTCCTTTTGAAAATCGATCTCCTGAAACAAATTCTATATAGCATTAATATCACACATTTCAAAAGGCTTAAACCGGAAATATAAATATATAAATGGTTCAATTAAAAAAAATATCATTGCTGTCATGTCAAAGAGTTTTGGCATGGGTATCGATGATTGTAAATCTAATTTAATATTGAATTTTGCAACATCAGATCCCAATGATGAAACTAACAAGTGAGAATGTTTCACATACTACAGATAGATTCTGTTAGTATAAATGCAAAAATTGAATTCAACAGAATGGGAAAGTTGACATGGGGTTTAAAGTGTGTTTTTTAAAAAGTTAGCATCAACAATGACTGCTACTACAGTTCTTTGGAAGCCAACATTATGCCAAGGTTGACAACTGAACATAGAGAATGCCAATTTAAGAGAGCACGAGTACCACAGTCTCCACTACCATCCTAAGACTGACCAATTGTTTCCATCAGATGGGTCCACTATGGATCGACCTGGACAAAAACACATTACATATCACTTGCACTATGTCTCACCAGTCAATTCTGTGGTCTGTTTTCACTGCGTCTCTCAGTACCCTCAGTATATTTTGGAAATCAATCATGCATATTTAATTTTAAAAGTTAGTGTACAGTGTACATGTAAGCTTAGGCCTACAAACGTTTTTACATGCATATTTTTCTACTTTTGTGATAAGTTTTTAATAAATCTAACCTTTCTAGGAATCACAGATTCCTCAGAAACAGTTCTAGATGTATTGTCGATTTCATTCATTTTAACGGACTGAGAAGAAAACTTATTTCACGACGTCATGTTAAGATAATGAAGAATCATACAAACTGCAAAACAAATATCAATAACAATCATAATTATATCATGTCAAACTAAAATTATTTTTAAAAAAAAACAAAACAAACCCCACAAAGTAAGAATATCTTTCATGGTTTTTTTAACACAATCGATTTTCAATGCAATGTAAATTGTACTGATAAATAATCTGACTTTAAAATTTAATGAACCTTCATATAAATAATTATGGTCTTTTGTACTATTTATGGTAATTCTTTATTTCTAATAATTGGTGCACAGAAAACCCACTACATGTATACCAATACAATGTCAATGTACATTTAAATTGTGAGTTTGATGGAACCAGCATACAAAGCTTGCATTAGAATTAACCATTACCATTCATGTAGGTGGATAGGGATTATAGGGGATTATAGGGGATAGTGGGGTATATAAATTTGAAGAGCCATAGGGTTAGTCGATCCAACCCCTCCAACGATCAATTATTCAATTTCAATGGACCATCATATACATATCTGATCTATTTCAGAAGCCCCATCCTACAAAATGTCAAAATGACACTGGAAAAAAGAAAGAAACATGCTATTGCATTTTCTAATATGTACCAGTGGCAGTGGTCAGAGATTTTGAATCAATTCTTCAGTCAAAAACATCAAGTCTGGCAAAACAAGGAGTGGCCTGCGCTCTGCAGAGACCGCAAAAGTGCAATAGTTCTTAAGGCATAATAAGGAACTACAACATTAGCGCCATCTTGGCTAGAGCTGGTATTTTCAGTAATTAGCTGAATTAAGTTTGAAAATGAAGATATATACGAAAGGTAGGGCTATTTCAATTGATATAACAATGTCATTATCTCTTTCTGGCACTAGACAGACAATTCAATCAAGCGAGGGGAAGCAACTCGTCTGTTTTGAATCGAATTGCTTTTATTTATTCAACATTATAAAAGATTGTATCATATTTTATAACCTTATAACAGAGATTTTTTCTCAAATTTAGGGCTTACCAACATGAAACACGGATTGTCAATTTCAGTTTTATCTTATCTATTTAGTACATTGTGAAAAAGGTGTTAATTTAGACTCCAGCTTTTAAAAAACGACGTCTTATTGTTTTCCTTTAAGATTTGTTTCACCAGTCTCTTTTGGACAAACCAATCACAATAATATACTTACGGAGGTCGAGAGTACGCTTGACCAATTTATAATCAAATGATTGTTAAAGAATTCGCTCAGTTAAATGAAATTATTCATTTATTTCTTCAGTACTACAAACTAGAAGGGTTGACATCATAGAGCTGTATATATATACACCTCCATGGTTGACATTTATAAGTGTCCAACTTCCGGAAACGGTTTAGTGGCTGGATAGTAAAGGCCTACAAGATTTGCCAAATTTAGAACTGAAATGATTAGATGAAACGAATAAATTTTTTCAGGCACTGTCGGGTCTATTATCGCCTTCCGCCGGGAGCCCAGGGCCCTGTTTCACGAAATTTTAACTTAAGATAAAATCCAATTTTAGTAGATACTTCAATTTTGATTGGCTAAGCACTAAAATCAATCTAACATTATCCAATCAAATTACTAAAATTGGGATCTTATCTTAGTTAAAATTTCGTGAAATAGGCCCCAGGTCCGTAGCTAGCCTAAAATTGTTGGGAAGGGTTCTGGGGTTGCCGTTGTACTTACACTTGACGGTCAACGGGTGATTTCCATAAGGCTTGGCGAATGTTTGGGGCAGAACCTGAAATGCCCGATAAAAACTTTAAAAAAGAGTTTGGACTACAAACGTCCGGGGTGCCCCCCCCCCCTTAAGAAAATTTGGATACACCTCCCTTCGGCTAAGAGCCTAGGACAGTGATTCTCAACCGGTGTACCACATGTGTGCCGCAAGATCTTTCTTAGTGTGCCGCTATTTTTTTTTACATGTTTTCCAAGGTGTGAAGTTGGCAAAAAAAGGTCGAGTGCTCTCCAAAGGCGTACGGGCTCGATGACTATTGGGGGGGGGGGCAGAATCTGAAATACCCGAAAAGATTTCAGGTTCGAGTTAGTTTAGAATTAAATATAGGACCAAAACCACAGGCTACATATTGGGCCATCTTCCTGAAATTGCAAGAAAACACATATTCACGCCCAATCCAACCCGCGGCTCCGCGGACTCAAAACGAAAATACCTTATGATAATAATAGTAATTAATAATACAGACCTAAAGATAGTTTTTAAAAAATAATCGAGCGACGTTACAGCCACATTTATGAATATGACGTTATTTCTATTGTCCTATACAAATCATATTCACACAATATTTAGGACCCCCCCCCCCCCCGCCCGCCACTTCTACTCTGTCGTTGGTTAAATAATGGAGATAGGATGGATGGAGAAACGCCGTTTATCATTTTACAGTAAATTTCACTTTTTGTCTTCTATGCCTCATTTAGCGTAAATAAAAAAATCGGGTTCGCCATATAATAGTGTGTCACTGCAACCCCTTAATGCACGCACCACATGATATGGCCCTAAGTGCACACAATGGTATACAGCTGCTCTAAAATTTGTTATCTAGTTGGTCCGTGTAATTGTTACGGTTTAGTCTATAGGGGATCTTAAAGATTGACCGAGGGCCTGACAAGAACAGCTGTCTAGTCGTTGGGATGGGACGAAAAACCGAGGCTCCGTGTGCACATTGGCGTACACGTAAAAGATCCCTTGGCAGTTGGAATTTGATATAAGAGTAGGCCGTAGCCCGGGCAAAAATTCGCTCATAGCACACTGTATGGCGTATGCCCGTCTTCATTAGCCCAGGTTAGGAGCAGGACAGTAGGACGTAAAACCCCATTTCATTTCATATTTGTTTTAAGGTTCCAAATAATAAAGACATACGCTCTTTAAAGGATATCAGCTATGTTTAGCCCATGAGTTAATTATATCCAAGTTACGGTTTAGAATAATTGGCACATTGGGTAGGGTCATTAATTTTCAGATACCATTCACATGTAATATACATGTAGTTTGTATTGGCGAGAAAAAGGTGCGGATCGAGAACAGTAACAACAGATTATTCTTTTTCTTTAAATAGTTATGAAGTCATCCAAGTATGTCTCCTCGTATCTCTGCATGCCAATCCCCGTGAAAAGCTTTACATATGTCCCAGAACACTGCTGTTGGTGTATTTCTTTAGTTTATATATAATGTATGTTAATTATAGTATTTATAATTGAGTCGGTGAAAAATGTCACGTACAAGTGTGGTATCGAAATCACTCCACGAACCTTGTGATCTGAAACGCTCTTGTTGGATCATAAGCCCCCCCCCCCCAAACACAAACACACCCACCCGCATCCTCGAATATGTAACAAAGCAAAATTCCTTATTAATATGTGAAGGCTTTTGATACGCCCCTGAATAAAAATTGCAAACTAAAGAACGGAATCAACTCTCAAAGTATTTCGTGTCAACTGGGAAAAGAAAGTTTTAGTGCTTAAATGCCTTCCCATGTACAAACTTGGTGATTAGATGATATATTTTAGCTAAAAACATATTCAAACTCATCAATTAAACAATTTTGCTCCTAATCCCTCTCAAATTGTATTCTCGAGGAAATAACCCAAATCATGTTTGTGTCACTGGCAAGTCGAAGGAGAATTGATCGTATTTTGATATGGTCTTGAATTGCTGTCCTTTTATCATAAATTCTGGAAATATCCCTTGCCGTCAGAATATGTTGTACGTTTAAGTTCTCCACCTTTCCACGCCAACTCACGACAATGTTATTGGAAAGATGTTATTGACACCACTGTATCAGACAGCACTAATCGCCGGGCTACCAATTAAACTTTTGTCTTGTGCGCGCTTTAGGGACGTTTTCTGGGAATCCAGTATTTTCCTAGTAAGATTTGGTGACTCTACTTTCAATATTTTAAGTAGATATAACCCAATTTTTATATACTTTTGTGAGATTGTATCTCGAACTAAACATTACAATAGTATTATTACGTACAATATTGAACTAACCATTTAATAGTATTATTATTACGTCATTTACAAACAGCCTGCACAATCATCAAAACTATACAGGAGACGCGGTGGCTCGGTGAGCAAGAAGTTGGCTCGCTAACATGGAGGTCCTGTGTTTGGTTTTTCGTCCCTTCCGAACGCTGTTATATCTCAATAGCGCTTGTTGGCCCATTTTGCCAATGACGGAGTACAAGCAGAAATCAATATAACAAAAAGCATTTAAAAACTATTAGTAGGTTTGTACACTTTTATATACTTGCTCTTCTCATTTTATACAAAATAGATAAAACTCAACAAAGCCAAAATGTAGCATAGAAATTATAACAGATAATTTTCACCATATACAAGTTTTTTCCATTTTCCAAGTGCATCGGTCAAATGATTTATCCAGATTTGAAGAGAAGGATGGCAACCTGTCCAAGATAAAAGTAAATGAAATGCTTAGTTTCATGGGTTACATAGCTTCCAAAGTTTCTGCCAACAATGCAATGCCATGTCGGGTTGTACTTTTTGTCGAATTCTTTTTTAATATAAGCAGCAATATCCTTCTCAATATTATATTTTTCCAAGGCTTGAGAGGCACATTCAATGGAATCACTTTGCATATCTTCAGCCATGTCGGCATTCTTAATAACTGCCTTCCGATCAGTCATTCTGAAAAAGGTAAAATAAGACTACTAGTAATGTGCTAATTGACAATCAACGCAGTTAAGGTAATCATTCGCTTGTGCGTCTAATATCACGACGGATCGATGACAAAAATGATGAAAATGAAATGAGGTTGAATGTCCTACTCATTTGCACCTAACCTGGGCTAATGGAAGACGGACATATGCCATACAGTGCGCTATGAAGGAAATTTGCCCAGACAACGGCATTACGGCATACTCCTATATCGAATTCCAACTGCCAAGGGATCTTTTACGTGCATTCCAATGTGTACACGGGGCCTCAAAAATGATGATCTCAAATGCAGAGACTCAAACCTTCTGGAGAAGCAACAAATTGCAGAGTCCTGCCACGTATTCCTACAATGAAAACATTGATGATCTCGGGTCTCAAACCTTCTGGAGAAGCAGACAAAAATGCCAGAGCCCTGTTCTCCCACTTCCATGCCATAATACCACTATACTCCCCACAGTGTTTCGTTTGATTAGAGTTAATCCCACTATGCACTGCTTATATGGAAGCAAATTTCTGTTTCAAATTATGACTGGTCAATAGTCCAATTAACAACCAATAGCTAACCACCTAACAATTTAATTAAGCTTTAAACATAGTTCCACATTGGACCAAATATGTTTACATAACGTTCCGTTATGATTTTATTATGCCCAATTAACCAGTGTATTGCAGAAAATTGTAGAAAAAATCAATGTGTGACAAACGGGGCTATCAGTATTGATGCAATGTAAACAATACTGCATGGAGACGAACATGACTATTTCACCGTTTTTAATATTATAATACCTTAAATCTCTGTCCAAAGTTTTAGGGAAGACCCCAGAATAAACAAAGGGTTGTCATACTGTTGTACTTAGGATAGATTTGATTGAACGGGGAAAAACCACTTTCCCCCAAAAGCTCAAGTATCAGAAGTCAATCCAGCAATGGCCAGAGAAGGATTTCTGGGGCAATTGCTTCAGGGATATGTAATACCACATGTATTCCTACAGTGAGTGTAGTCCTGGACCAATCATTACATCGCGGCCAATATGGATCTAGAATTTTACTAATAGTAAATTTAAATGATAATTATATTAAACAACCAATTTATAACTCACCTGATATTTTCTGTTAATGTGAATTGCAAAATTCCTACTAAATTGCCGTCGATCAACTCTAATGTATTATTATAATGAAATGAATGTTTGGTGTAACGGATTGGACTAAATTCTGATTGGATGGTGACTGCATAGTCATTGGCTAAATTTATTCTTCCGACAGTGGTTTCTAACAATGAAGGCGTCGGCTCTATATCCCGTCGTTATTAAAGGTAATTTCGCTATAAATAAAATAGACTGACCAAGCGCTCCAGTTAGAACTGCATAAGCCATGCGCTAAATTAGCTATTAATAATTTCTTGATGAAAGACTTTGATCCAAATCCCATAGGAACCCAAGAGGCTACAAATGAACCAACAAAAATACTTATCAATGCCTCAAAACAATGCGTAAAACTTGTGAAGATCAAAAAGTGTAATACAAAGAATAAATGGTATGACAGAGACTGCAATAAGCTGAAAAGGGATATGCTTATGGCACTAGACCAATTAAATAAAAATCCAAACAATTCCCAACTGCGGTCAATATATTATAAGAGAAAGAAGGAGTGTAAGAAAACAACTAAATACAAAAACCGACAGGCTAAAAATGTAATTTTAGAAAAAACTTGATGATCTGGATAGCAATAACCCACGTGAATACTGGAAACTTGTCAATTCCCTTCTTAAAGACAAAACAGAGGGGGGTGATGACATAACCATCAACGTATGGGAAAATCATTTTACCACACTTTTTGAAAAAAAACATGATCAGGCCAAATTCTCTGAATTATCTGAAAAAATGGAACAACTTAAACAGGAACCCATCAATACCAACCTTAATGAGCCTATCTCTGCAAGCGAACTTCGAAAAGCTGTAAAAAAACTCAAAAGAAAAAAGTCGAATGGGCCTGATTTGATTCTTAATGAAATGTTAATATCTTCCTCCGAAATTTTGATTGATCAGCTCTTAAAATTGTTCAATATGATTTTATCGACGGGTTTCTATCCAACGTCCTGGGTGGAATCATATATTGTTCCAATACACAAAAAGGGCAGTAAGGACGATCCAAATAACCATCGTGGCATTTCCCTGTCCATTTGCTTTAGCAAATGTTTTCTGTCCATTATCAATAATCGAATAACAGATTACCTCGAAGACAACAATTTACTTGACCAAGCACAGGGCGGGTTCCGTAAAAATCATCGGACAGTTGATAATATCTTCATACTCAAAACGATTATCAATAAATATAAGTGTAATAAACAAAATCTTTTCATGACCTTTGTGGACTTCAAAAGAGCTTTTGACTCTATATGTAGAACAGGCCTCTTTTATAAATTACTAAAAAATAATATCAACGGACCAATTTTTGATTTAATTACATCCATGTATTCAAATACTTCATATACTGTGAAAACTTCCAAGGGATTCTCCAACACCATAAACTCTTTCATGGGTGTGAAACAGGGATGCGTGTTAAGTCCTGTACTATTCAATATTTATATTAACGACTTACAGTTTTATATTAATAATGCGAACACAAATCCTCCTTCACTAGAATCTAATAATGTCTCCCACCTGTTGTTTGCGGATGACCTTATCATGCTCTCCACTACTGAAACTGGCTTACAAACTAGCCTTGACCAACTTAATAAATTTTGCAGTGATTGGCAGATTGACCTAAACCCAACAAAATCAAAAATAATGATAATCAAAAATACACAAAAAGGGCAGTAAGGACGATCCAAATAACTATCGTGGCATTTCCCTGTCCAGTTGCTTTAGCAAATGTTTTCTGTCCATTATCAATAATCGAATAACAGATTACCTCGAAGACAACAATTTACTTGACCAAGCACAGGGCGGGTTCCGTAAAAATCATCGGACAGTTGATAATATCTTCATACTCAAAACGATTATCAATAAATATAAGTGTAATAAACAAAATCTTTTCATGACCTTTGTGGACTTCAAAAAAGCTTTTGACTCTATATGTAGAACAGGCCTCTTTTATAAATTACTAAAAAATAATATCAACGGACCAATTTTTGATTTAATTACATCCATGTATTCAAATACGTCATATACTGTGAAAACTTCCAAGGGATTCTCCAACACCATAAACTCTTTCATAGGTGTGAAACAGGGATGCGTGTTAAGTCCTGTACTATTCAATATTTATATTAACGACTTACAGTTTTATATTAATAATGCGAACACAAATCCTCCTTCACTAGAATCTAATAATGTCTCCCACCTGTTGTTTGCGGATGACCTTATCATGCTCTCCACTACTGAAACTGGCTTACAAGCTAGCCTTGACCAACTTAATAAATTTTGCAGTGATTGGCAGATTGACCTTAACCCAACAAAATCAAAAATAATGATTATCAAAAATAATCAACGAAAAATAAAGAACATATTTCATTTTGGCAAGTTTAATCTTGAAACAGTTAAATCATACATCTATCTAGGGGTCTGCTTTTCCAACAACTCAACCTCTAAGTCTGCGATCAGTCAACTTAATAGTAAGGCTAGACGTGCATGGTTCTGCCTGTGCAATAAAATTGGTACGACTGATTTTCTTCCGACCGAGGTTTTCATTAAACTATACCAATCAGTTGTTAAGCAGATAGCTATATATGCGTCGGAGATCTGGGGATCTAGTTTGGTCCACAGCAAAACTTTCGAAATTAGCAAATGGGACCAAATTTCTCATAATAAACTAACCATTAAGATCTGCAAGTCAATACTGGCACAACCATCAAAAACATTAAACATTGGCTGTCTAGCAGAACTGGGTATTTTTCCGGCCAGCCTTGACATATTTCAAAGAATGATTTCCTATTATAAACGCCTAACGAATTCTAATGTAGACAGTTTTCCTAAAAGTGTTCTTTTACGTTCTGTCTTCATTACTGATAGCAACCTTATTGCAAACAATGACATTAAATATTCTTGGACAGCAGCCATAGCAAAAATATATGAATATTATGATCTCCCAAATAACCCCTCTCCCTCAGCAACTAAACTAAAACTTCAAACTAAATTCAACAACCATTTTACAGAACTAACTAAATCAGGAACAAAGTTAAGAACGTATGGACTATATAAAAACGTAATAAACCACCCCGCGCGTTACCTTCTGCAGGTTAAGAATAAAAACTTTAAATCATCCTTTTCATCCCTTCCACTCAGCTCGCACAAATTGGAAATAGAGAGAGGCCGATACAAGAATATTCCACCTGATCAAAGGTTATGCACGCAATGTTCTCTTTCTGCCGTTGAAGATGAATTCCATTTTCTTTTACAGTGTCCCCGATATGAAAACCTGCGTCTGAGATATATCTACCCTACTTTAATACCATCTTGTCAATTAACTTTTGAAATTCTTTTTAATCCGCCAAATTTCCTTGCTAAGGCAGTAGCCATGTACACATACCATGCTCTTCGGGAAAGGGGTGTACCTGTCTCTTAGTATCTGCTGAATGCTCTTTCCCCATTTGATCATCATACTCTTATGTACACCGATATACTTTTACTACATATTTTATGAGTATTTTTATTTCATTGTCATACTTTCATTGTTGTTCTCATTGGTATCATCCCAATGGTGCATTTACATAGATATATCCCATTATAATTTCATTATATTTTCATTATTTATATAGTATTCCATGACAAATGTATCTTTTGCATGCATATGTATGTTGATTTTTGTATACTGTTCTTAATGGACGTAATATGCAAATAAAAAAGTTGAAACGTTGAAATGTGGTTGGATAGCTTCTATGTAGCCATTGGCTAATTTCAGTGTTCCGGTCGTGGTTTCTAACAGGGAAGGCAGTACTTTGCTTTGCATATCCATGGGTTACGGAGGCTGAATTACTGATTCACATGACTTCAAACATGTTTGGACTCATCATAGACATAATAGTCCAGGAGCTATAGACAACATAATATGGTCATCAGTTACAAAAGGTTCCCCCCCCCCCAAAAAAAAAAAATTTGAAGCAGGTGTCCATCCATGCGAGTAAAAATCAATTGTTCAGATCGGGCACTGGTGGGGCGTTTAAGTTACATGGCTGAAACTTTCTTGGGTCATTGGTATCCACAGTCGGAGTAAATATTTCACAAATCTAACTAAAGTCAGAATGCCTGTAGATTTGACATTGGAACAAACTATTAACGCATATGCTGCTAGCCAAAGAACAGGAATCAGTCCATTCATGAATTCGATTTCATCTTGGCAAAGATGGGCCAATAACTTATTGGATACAAAAGAAGATATTTCCTGGGATTTAAAGCCACACCAAATGCAAAGAAATGCACGTGATGTAGAAACCATAATTCTAATGAGTGAACAGCTCATGAGTCCATTCACTTAAGATGAAATAAATCATCATTTTCTTTCCAACATCGGAACAGCAAGGCAGCCACCATAGCAACAAAGGAATCCCTATTAAATGTTCCTGATATCGGTCAAAGAGCACGAGAAAAATTCATATCTGAATGCGCAGATAACTCGCATCGTTTTGAAGAAAGTATTCAACGCCAGAAGTTACGTACGCCAGAAGGTATAAAAACAAAGGGGAAAACTTATGCAGGTATTATAAAAGATTGTAATATGAAGTCTGGAATCTGATGCGTTACTGGTCTGCAGTCACGTTACAGAGCTTTACCCATCTTGCAGAAACTTTCGTGATTCCTAGCTCGTCGGTGATAATGTGATCAACTGTCCCAGAGATGCCCACAACACTGGTAATATGTCGAATGGTCGATCCGCCATCCCCATGCCATGCCCCCAGGTAATGTTTTGTTGAATCGATGCCGTTGATGGCCTCCCAGGACGCGTGTAATCGTTAAGATTCTCTCCGCCACGCATAAATCCCACAGCCGACTCCTTTACTGTGAAAAAGGAAGGGACATCATTTCATAAAGTGGAGACCCCGTCGGCATGTTTTTGTGTTTAGGTCAGTCCTTTCAGGTGCAGTTACTTTCTGGTGATTGCAATGCATGGGTAGGTTAACAAGATGGTACGAAGGCAATAATAGCATACTAAACTTAATAAATTTGACTTTCAATATAACATTAAAATATGATTTAAGCTGAAGAAAGGCGTCCTTAAATCGTGTATTAGCTAACACTCAGTACCAAGAAAACTAGGACGAGGCGATCATTCAAATTTTTAATACATGGGGTCAAATTCAAACAATATTCCCATATATACAGTACGAAGAATCTCAATATGCATATAACAAATACATGCCATATGACCCGTACAGTCACGCAAGATTTATGAAATATTTAAATAAGAACCTCTCATAAGCTGGTCATAACCCACTATTATTGAAACGAATTATTCATTATTCGATTATACACATTAATCCATTATTAATATATTAAACGTATACAAGACCAGGAAGTAACCAGATATAACATACATGACAATAACAAATCATTATTCCATTAAAAAGAATATAATAATCAGTATATTCAAATCACAGCAAAGTAAGTTACGTTGTATAAAAACTCGTGACGAACGTAACAATACGAAGATAGACAACCATATTTCATACAAAACATTGAATACATAATGCATGCATGTATATATGATAAGTGGGTTTTATGTCAATTTTAAATCATCTTTGAATGCACACCATTATATGAATATACACACCCATTAACCGTGCTATCCACAAAGAGCACGGGTATATAATATGAACACGTTCATATACATGTAAGAATTCCGAATGTACTTATATACATATTTGAATCCCGGGTGTATACATATTAATATTTAGAATGTTCTAGAACAGATTCCTCATTGAAATAATTATTTGTTCAATTTTCCGGATATTAGATATTATACGCACGGATAAGGGAAGATATCATAATTAATATCAGCACAGTTCAGAGAGAGGCGAGAGAGAGAGAGAGAGGTACGGGGTTAACATCCACTCGACACAATATCATTTTGGGACTAACATATGGGTTAATTTTATTTCAATAATTCGCTTGGAGAAGGAAACCGGAGAACCCGGAGAAAACTCACGAGGTTGGACAGGCGATCCTACTCCTTGTCACGCACACAACCGGGGATTCGAAACCACACCAGCTGATTCAATGACAGGCTTTATTATACAGCGTGCTAACCATTCGCCCCCCACCCCCTAAACAATTTAGCGTCCCACAGACCGCACGTGCTAACCATTCGCCCCCCCCCCCCCAAACCAGAAACCAGAATTTTTTTTTAAAGTGTTGGTTTGTACAAGACCCTATGCAGGAACCTAGACAAATAGAGCGATTTGTAATTTTTTTGTAATAAAGAAGTTCAGTGCATGTTTTTTTTTAATTAGATAGAATCCAAGTTTTTACATTTCTGACCTCGACATTTTGATTTTGTTTTCTAATCAATCTGCATGCATATTAGCGCAGATTATATCGTGAGAAATTTGATTTTTTCTGAAAGATTCAAATAACGCACAGTTACTATAATTGTCATTACGTATTAAACAATACTTAGGTAACCTATGTATGAATGGCATGGGATTTAGCGTCCTAGGTTCTGCTCCAACCGGTTCAACCAATGATTTACAAGCTACACACTATAGCTTAGTTATGCATATTCATTTTTTATAATATAGAAGCTATTCAACCATGCACTACTTTCCTTATGAAACACATTTAAATACCTGGCGTCAAATAAACGATTGAAGATAGCAAAATGGCAGCAATGCGGGTAGTCTCTTTTCTTTTCCTTATATCCTTGACACCTCTGCTGGCGCAAAGAAGATGGAGAACAGGGTATGTTTGAAATTTGTATAGAGTAATTGTTTAATATTATAATTAGGAATTATATAAAGGTTTAAATTGCACAGAAAATATGTGTTCTGTGCAATTGATCAAAACGTTATCTCGTATTTTGTAATTTTAATACAAAGATAAAAATGTGGTTAGAGAAAAGATTTATTTTTGATTTCGAAGACAAATTCAGTTTGCAAAAACAAATGATTGAGCGTATTTGTTTTATTCATCTAATGAAATATGTAAATCTAAATCCATGCATATACAGGTAATACATAAATAGACGCACTGTCCCACTATATACATATTAATTTGCCGTACTATTGCTCTACGTATACGTCAGTTTTTGTGATTTTAACATATCGTGCCTATTCGAATAGCCTTTAATTTAAAAAAAATCAGCAATATTTCGGGTTAGGTTTGGAGCTGATTTGTTTTGCATAAGGATGTGTCCTGTTAAAATTCATTATACAATATGTAATGTGTTAGTTAAACACGGATTTTATCGCTCTTACTCGTCTTACACTCAGTGTAGTTTAACGTAGACTGTACCAAGAGATTATGGTAAAGTCATACTAAACTAATGCTGTCTGTTAAGAATTAACGCCGCTTGGCAACGGTTACTAAGCTCGATAACCGACATTTTAAGTACTTAACGACGATTTCACATCGAGAATGTTGTGAAGTATTTATTCCGCTTATTGATAAACTAACTGAAAAGGTTTTTGGGTATTTGTGTGAATGCAGATGTGGAACGAAGAAGAGCCGCATCACAAAATAGTATACCAGTTTCTGAATATGGCAACCTTTCAGCGTAGAGATATTTTCTCAGACTACGTAACTCTCCATGTGTAGAAGGTGGTAACCAGTCCAATTTTAAAGTACTATTAGAGTTTCGGTGAGCAAACTCTGCCTAGAGCACGATATAATAACAATATAAATAATAAATAACCCCAAAAGATACGCTAGACATTTTAAATAGAGATATTGAAAAATATTCCAATGGTCACTCATATGGAAAGTGGATTATAAACCCATCAAAAGCTGTAAGTTTTACTTTTACAAGAAAATTACGCCCCCAATCTTTGAATTATCACTAAACAACTCAGGCCTCCCTTTAAGTAAATCGTCTAACGTAACTGGGATATGTAGTTTACCTTACGTCCAAAAAAAGTAAACTGAGAACTTCAAAATACCGTTTAAAGCAAAAAACTCCAGAAACTATACAAAAGTCATTCATTCTTCTGATTTCGATTGTGCAGATTGTGTATGGAATAATTGTTCTAAAAAATTAATCAAAACATTGCGTACTATAAACCTATCTGTCACGTGTTACCACTCATAATATACTTTATTCTAAAACTGGAATTTGCCACCTTCAATTAAAACGCTATCAACATAATGATATGATACTTTTCTATAAAAATTTTGAATGGATTAGTTCCTAAATATCTAACCAATATAGTTCCGTCGCTTGTCTCAGCTGACCAACACTGTCGTTTTTTGTAACTGAAACCCATACTCCGCGCAATTTTGCGTTTGATTAGAGGTACTCCGCGCAGTGTTGCGTTTGATTAGAGGTAATCCTACTACACACTGCTATTATGAGTGGATATTGTTGTTTTAAATTTTGATTGGTAAGTAGTCCGTCTACCAACCAATCACTAGCTGCCAATTGGATCAAATATCTTTACATAACGTTACGCCATGACTCACGATTTTATTATGCCTAATTAACCCGTGCATAGCAGAATACTGCAGTAAAACAAATTGCGTGACAAACGAGACTATCAAGTCGAATGAAATGTAAACAATACTGTTTGGAAACGAACATACTTTCACCGTTTTTAATACCTTAAGTCACTGTCCAAAGTTTTAGGGAAGACCCAGATTAAACGAAGGACTGTCATGTTGCTGTACTTAAGTGATGGCTTTCATTGAACGGAAAGAATAGACACACTCCCGCATAAGTTCAAGAAACAGACGCTATTCCAGCAATGGTCAGAGAGGGATTTCTCGGGCCATTGCTTCGGGAATATGCTGAAACCATATTGAACAAATTAAATGTAGAACATTACTTTACCGAAAATCCTTCGTTCCATATTCTGTTAAACAGTGGCATTACTTATTGCCAATAAAAAATATAACCTTTTTCTGAGTTAAATTGGAATTAAAACCAACTATCCACTTAATCAAAACAAATGCCCAATACTATTTAGGCCAAAGGCATCTTCAGATATAATACATTATAAACTTCAAAATACAAAGAGCTAACAAGAGTTTGATGTACATGTATATATCGGAAAACCCCTCTTGTTTATGTGGTCATGGTGTAGAAGACTGTATATTATTTTTTTTTTTTTGCTACCCGCTTTACAATTCCTAGCTCGAACACCAAAATAAACAACTAAAACGTTCGGGAAAAAACTATTTCTTTTCAGGACAATTCGTTTTCGTTTAAATCGTACGTCACTGTATCAAACTAAAGCCCCCGTCAGACCAGAGTGGTGACCCTACTGCGCTCTGAAACCAAATGGCGGCAAGCGTGAACCAAATGGTCGGCAAGCGTTAGCACAGCGCGGAAAAAATGTCCCAAAATTATAAACTTAAAAAAGTCGCGTTCTTACTGCGACCTGTGCGTTTATACAGCATTCTCGTGGCGGGCTCGTCACGATCTCTCCGCGTTTATGGTGCTTCTATTGAGATCTATAAGCTTGGCAACGGTGGTCATCTCGAACCCGCGTCGCTCCACCATACACGTCTTATCTGGACTACCACCACGTGATCACGGCGACAAAAAAGCTGGTTAGTTTTTTTTTTCGAAATTTCAAGATGACATTTGAATTGCCCGTTTTCAAAGCAAGTCGTACATGAAAAGCATGGTCGCCATAGGCGAGTAATGCAAGCTTGATAACCGCGCCATGGTCGTATTAAGAACTCCATACACGTAGTGGGAACCTCATAACATCGCCATATGCTTAGAGGTAGCCCCATGAGGTCGTGATGCAATCGCGCAACAGTAGTGGAATCATTGTAACATCGCCATGATAACGCCATAAGGACTCAGAACGCTCTGTGGGTTCGCGGCCGACACGTGAGGGTAGTGGCGAAGACGCCATAAAGGCACCGTTGCAAATGTTACAATTTTTGCAGCGTCTTTGCCACGTATGTACAGCACGTGTACTACGTTCATAGAGATGTCACCACGCTTATCTCGCGACCTTCGCGACCCACCACGTTCTCTCAGCTTTCCATGTCATATGGCAGAACCTTGTCGTTTGCTTTGAACATACTCAAAGTAAACGCCGTGACTCAGCGATCATTGAGGACCATGAAGACCGCAGCACGATATCTCGCGTTTCCACCACGCTTATGGTGATATTGGTACGTTCTAAAACCATTTGTTGTCTCCGTAGCAGCGCAGTAAAGACCTTTGCGACCCCATTACGTTCTCGCAGCTTTCCAGATGATACAAATATGTTCAAAACAAACGTCATGGCTCGGCGATCATTGGCGACAATGGAGACCACAGCACGATATCCAGCGTTTCCACCACGCCTTTACCACGCTTATGGCGATCTTGACTCGCTCTGAGACCATTTTTCTGTCGCAGTAGAAGCGCCATAAGGACGCAACCCCAGTCTGACGGGGGTATAAGTACATGTAAACGCTTTAAAACGCCCTAGATCACCAGCAAAACTACCAGGCGTCCCCACCCACCACTTAAGACAGTGCACTACTATAGCTTTTGAAATATTCTATATTTTTATTATATCACTCAATATTTTTCGAAAACAAGTGAACTCAAAATTTTGTTCACATACTCTGACCATGGCATCAACATCGTCTTTCGATCTATATACCGTTATAATCTTTGTTTTGCATGTTCTTTCCGGTGGATCTTTATCTTTCGCACCCTGTAAAATATGTAAATATATCCAATCGTCTAACTTTTCAATGAAAATTGTTTATGGAAGCGATTTTGTTGTAAGCAGCAATGGCTGTTACTTTATTCATATTTAGTTTGTAAATATATCTGTGACTAATTAAGTAATAAAATCTTGTTTAAACTATTCAATTCTTAACAATTTCAAAATGTTGACCAACGAATTTCTTGAATTCGAGCTTTAACTAAGTTAGTTTGGTTGTCGTTTTTATACACCTATAATTGAAATAGAGGGCTCTTTTGCTAACAGTTTGTTTATTTATTACTATTCATAAAATCCGACCCGTGTGATTGAATAAAGAAATAAACTAAAAAGTTATTATAAAGGAATACAGTTGGTGAAATGAAAAGGTGTTTATAACGCCCTACTTTTCTGTGCCAATGCGTGTTGGAGGGTTTTATATTGATTTCAATATTTCGAGCTGCAGAAATGAAATGAACTGGGGTTTAACGTCCTACTGTTCTGCACCTAACCTGGGCTAATGGAAGACGGGCATACACCATACAGTGTGCGATGAGGGGAAATTTGCCCGGACAGCAGCACTACGGCTACTCTTATTTCAATTCTAACTGCCAAGGGATCTTTTACGTGCACGCCAATGTGTACACGGAACCTCGGTTTTTCCTCACATCCGAACGACTAGAAAGCTTTCCTTGTCGGTCCTTCCGCCGAACTGTAGAATACAAAACCCAAAATCATAAGTTTGTATTTTTTTAGAAGAAACCACTGAAACTGATTTTGTATCCACTAAATATTTGATCTTTCAAGGACTACATATCTCTTTTATACCAACACGAAAATAAATAGTCTCGATAAGTTCCTCAAAGCTGTGAGAATTGAGGGCATATTTTGGAAAGGCGTTTTGTTTAACTTATTGATACCCCCAAGACTCAAATATCGGGCTTGGTTCCCAGAACTATGATAGGTACAAACAGACGAAATAAACTTTTTATTCAAGCGACAAAACATCTTAATTGTACAACTTGATTTGATTCCCTCCTAAAATGGATGTCCGGGACCACTGCGCCCTCTACCCAGCTCTCAGCAAGCCACAGTAAGATTCGCGTTGTTTTTCTCAGCATCAGCAGAGTGTTCAATACGCGCACTCAGTCTTGTACGTTCCGTCTATCATCTTCGGTTGACCTGCTCCGTTGGTGAAAGTTAAGATTTAATTCAAACTATGTTCGTCCCATCCTAAGACTAAACACTGTTCCTTGATGGATCTGTGGTCTTGTGAGCCAACGGCGACATCACCTGGTTAGAGTCAGCGTCTTATTTACACAACCATCAGACCATGTACAGATTGACCATCGGAAAATTACATCTAAAATTCGACATAATTTTTATACGCCAACATTTGGACGTATTTAGTCGTCGACCCTGTCCACCCTGACTCTGTTCACCTTTTTTGTTGACACTCTCAAGCTGACAATTTTTATCCGATGTCGATGAAACTTGACATCTGGGTTTATCTCCCAAAGATCTGGGTTTATGTCCCAAAGATCTGGATTCCTTTCGATATTGTAAGGTATCGGTATCGGACTGTTACTTCATGGATTATTACCCCTGATTGTACGAAAAGTTTAACTTGTAGATCATCTACTTTCTCGGCCAATGCGACCTCCAGGCCAGGAAGCCAGAGTCTTAGTCTTATCCACTTAGCCACCGTGATCCCCTGTTAGGAAGACGCTACAGGTTATTGGGTGAGATGCCACACGTATTCGCAACAATTAAAAGATGCCTGTGACCTGGAGTATCAATGTTTGTTCATTTATTTCATTTAGGGGTGCCTCCGGAAACTATGATTCTCGAAGAGTATGTTCTTACAAAAGCGAAAGAAGATGTGCTTATTCAACGTGGCAGGCGTAAGTATTAACAGACATTTAAGATACATTATGCAAGATTTAACAGCTCAAAAATAGATAATGTAAAATGAAAATATTGAAATTTTCATTCAAATTACTTCAAGTTATCACTGTTTGTAGTTTTGACACGATGTGTGCATAGTCGCGACCAAGACACTGATATATTCGAGCCTTAATCTCGCTTTCCCATTTTTAAATTAGATTTTAATTAAATTTTTAAATAGCGAACCGCTAGTTAAAATCGCGAGTATCCGAAACCATCGAGAGCTGATTATGGTCTTGATTTGTTAATAGATTTCCAATTAATAGGTTATATAGCATTTCAGGAACAAAAAAAGACCTGCAATAGGCAAATTTAGCTCTTAAATAATGTATGTTTAAGCTATGATCGTGTATCAATCTTAAAGAGACTACATGTATATCTTAATTATAATAAATGTAATTTGAATAATTTGACATTATCTGGTGATCTCCTAATAATGGAAAATCGGAGCACCGAGTACGATATTTAGTGCCATTGTTCGTTAAGCTCATTGAAAAACAACTAATACATTTGTACGACACGGAAATGGACGGGTTAAAGATTTATATCCTAGTGGTGTGGACTATTAGACCGACAGCCCAGGGACTCAACCTTGCTGAAAAGTGTACCAATTTTTATACGCCCACATTTTTATGTGGACGTATATTGTCGTCGCCCCTGTCCGTCCGTCCGTCCGTCCACAATTGTTTGTGAACAGTCTACAGGTCACAATTTTTATCCGATTTCAATGAAACTTGAAATATAAATTTATCACCCCAAGATCTCGGTTCCTTTCGATATTGGCATGTATCGGACTGTAACTTCATGGATTATGCCCCCTGATTGTACGAAAAATCACGTTTTTAGCTTGTGAACACTGTAGAGGTCACAATATTGAACCGATTTTGATGAAACTTGAAATGCATGTTTATAACTCAAAGATCTTCGTTCCTTTCGATATTTGCGCATATTGGATCATAACTCCCTGAATTATGGCCCCTGATTGTACGAAAAATCACCCTTTTTAGCTTGTGGTACTTCTTGAGGCCAAAATTATTATCCGATTTGAAAAACCGTCTGATTATATCACCGTTACACCGTAAAGAAGGTTGTGTTCGAATTTCGTGAAAATCGGACCAAAATTGACGGACAAAATGGCCGCCGTTTGTACGCGAAAAGCGTAAAAATATGGTATGTCAAGGTTATGAACACTGTAGAGGTCACAATATTGAACCGATTTTGATGAAACTTGAAATGCATGTTTATAACCCAAAGACCTTGGTTCCTTTCGATATTTGCGCATATCGGATCATAACTTCCTGAATTATGGCCCCTGATTGTACGGAAAATCGCCTTTTTTAGCTTGTGGTCCTTCTTGAGGCCAAAATTATTATCCGATTTGAAAAACCGTCTGATTATATCACCGTTACACCGTTAAGAAGGTTGTGTTTGAATTTCGGATCATAACTTCCTGAATTATGGCCCCTGATTGAGGCCAAAATTATTATCCGATTTGAAAAACCGTCTGATTATAACACCGTTGCACCGTAAAGAAGGTTGTGTTCGAATTTCGTGAAAATCGGACCAAAATTGACGGACAAAATGTCCGCCGTTTGTACGCGAAAAGTGTAAAAATATGGTATGTCACGGTTGTGAACACTGTAGGAGTCACAATTTTGAACCGAATTTGATGAAACTTGAAATGCATGTCTATAATTCAAAGATCTTGGATCCTTTCGATATTTGCGCATATCGGATCGTAACATCCTGAATTATGGCCCCTGATTGTACGAAAAATCACGCTTTTAGGATGTGGATATTATAGAGGTCACAACTTTGAACCAATTTTGATGAAACTTGACATGTATGTTTATAACTCAAAGATCTTAGTTCTTTTGATATTTGCGCCCATCGGATCTTAACTTCCTGAATTATGGCCCCTGTTTGTCCGAAAAATCACCCTTTTAAGATTGTGGTCCTTCTGAAGGTCAAAATTATTATCCGATTTAAAAAAAACGTTTGATGATATCACCGTTGCTTGGTAATGAAGGTTGAGTTCAAATTTCTTGAAAATCAGACTAAAATTGACAGACAAAATGGCCGTCGATTGTAAAGATATGTTATATCAAGGTTATGGACTCTATAGAGGTCACAATTTTAATTCGATTTTGATAAAACTTAAAATACATGTTTATAACCTAAAGGTCTTGGTTACATATTTGCGCATATCAGATTGTAAGTTCCTGAATTATGGCCTCTGATTGTCCGAAAAATCGCCTTTTATTGCTTGTGGTCCCCCTGGAGGTCGCAATTATTATCCAATTTTAAAAAAAACATTTGATTATATCACTGTTACACCGCTGCTTGTACGCGAATAGTGTAACAATATTGTATATCAAGTGGACCTGTAGAGGTCACAATTTTAATTTTACAGCTAAATCCATAATATTAAATGTTTCGTATACTAGACATTAGCATGGGCCAGAACTTTATAAAAAAACCAAGCAAATTCTAATGAATTTTGATAATTACTTAATATGCGACAACTCTTGTTGACTGCCCGGACGATTTAGCTGCTGGTGGGCGTATGTTTCGTTGCCTGGCAACCTATTTTCTTCTAAATGTTATCGATGCATGTATATCTGGTATCATTAAAATGCAAGTCTGCCGGGTTTCTGGTATTCCACGCCCAAAATGCGATACACCTCAACTAGTCTAGATTACCTCAAAAGTGTACTACATGAAATTCGCGCAGCAGTGTACCGTACATCTTCAGGTATCACAAAAATACTCTGACAGACATTTCTAGTGGTGGGGTACCCCTGACATAGCTATGTAATTACCAGACATGTAACTCTTGTCAGGGATACTCCATCACTGCACATGTCCACATGTCAGGTCCACCGTCCTGCATCACCGACAAGGGGAAACCACGCCGGAAAATCTGAATGAACTTTCTCGGCCAATTTGTTTTATATTTATTTATCAGGTGTTGTAGCTATATAACAGTGAGAGTTCCATATTATTACACAGAGTATTATTGTTTACCAGGATGGACGGAATCGAGTTACGGTTCTCGTAATTGTAATAAAGGTGAGAATCAGATACTACGGCCTATATAGAAATGTTATAGGCCTACATTTATCCCAACAATAATAAATTCCTTGATATTAAAATACAAGTATGCGCACCCCAATCTGTCATAAAATTATCAAAAACAAATAAACACGATACTCACCATAAATACATATTGTCTCAATGATTTATGGCGCCATAGTTTGGATCAATGTCGGATTTAGATGAACGAAGCCGCTTCAAATCCCCTGCCATCCGAACGACTAGTCGCGGTGTCCCGAACTGAAACTACGCTGGAAAAGGTCCGGGGACCTCAAAGTGGGTGGCATCTTGCCTTGTTTCATCTAGGCTATTTAGGTAAGACGTCCCCAAATAACACCCACTAGTCGCGGCGCCCCGCCCTGAAAGTAAGCTGGAAAAGGTCCGGGGACTTTCAAATTGGTGGCATCTTGCCCTGTTTCATTTAGGTTATTTAGGTAACACGTCTCCAAATAACACCCACCCTCTTATACTTGAAACTCTGTGGTGAACAAATTCAGACTTTTTGCTTATTTATGTTGTAAATATTTTAGCTATTTGTAGACCTGCATGTGGAAATGGTGGAAATTGTGTTACACCGAATATGTGCAATTGTACTAGCGGCTTCACCGGCCCTTCATGCCAAGGAGGTAAGTAAATCAGTTTTCTGTCAAAATAAATGTTTAACTAGATTGACCTTATAAGAACGATAAAATGAAATGAAAATTGAAAGTATAACGCCATTTTTTTCTGGTTCAAACAATATCCCATATTTTAAACGCCTACTTGATCAACGTTCCTGATAAGTTGCGGAATTACCCCCCCCCCCCTTAGCAAAAAACGTTTTGATGTAATAGAGGCAAAAGTCTATAACGCAATTTTCTTTTATAATTTGGTGTGAAGCATTGGATTCACAAGAGGGCGGGTCCTGTCAAAAACTTTAAGAACGCGATAGAGGATACAGCGTTTAAAGGAGATTTTTTAGACTTGGTGTGAACCATTGGTGACATGAGAGGGCGAACTCTGTCAATCATCAGCCGTCCATGACCTTCCGTTTCAGAGTTACTCCCTTTTCTGGAAACTTTGTGAACGCAATAGGGGCTACAGTTTTTAACGAGCTTTTTTTTTCAATTTCGGTGTGAAGCAGTGGGACAGTGACAGGATGAGACCTATCGATTTTCCCTGTTTTCCGCCCATTTCTTCCAAAGTGTGGGTGTTATTTTCCACAATGTAGACGAGAAAGAATTGAATACTACTACTACTTCTACCAATACTGTTACTAGTTGAGATTGTAATAAGATAGCATTTTGTTATAGAATTATGTTCGCACCTGAAACCATGTTATCCAGGAATATGTAGTAAGAGTTCCAGTGGAGGTGACAGTACATGTACATGTTCTACTGGGTTTAGATATTCCTACACCTCATCAGGTTGTATACAATGTAAGTAAAATATACAGGATAAACAAAACTGGGGGAATTATTTAATATGACATCACGTTATTTCAATTTGTTGATACCAACAGAGGTTGCAGTTCACAGTTAATTTGTTCTCAAATTGGAGGGGATTGTTCGTGGGATCATGCATGGTTATCCCCCCATTGTGTTCAAATTACTGCCCCGTCTTCTGTACAGGAATCTGTTAGAGAGAGAGAAAAAGAGAGGGAGAGAGAAGGGGAAGGGGTCATTTTGGGACTTATATTAAATTTATTTCAACAATTGGCCTTCGAGAACAGATCCTTAGCAATGACGGGAAACCGGGGGTTGGGGGACCCACGCGGATAGAAGGCGACCCATTCCATGTCACGTACAAGCGGGGAATCGTAACCACGCTACTTGGCCCAATGACAAACGTTTGATCTTAAACTTTGAAATCAGTCAGCTACTAACCCCCTGAATAAAGATCTTGTGGTACATAAAGAAAGGGCCTTTGGAAATACCGACATACAGGAGTACTCAAAGGTATGTTCAAAAACTGGATGAGATTGCTCTTTTGAGAAAAAAGAAGATTATGAAAATTCAGACCTTTCACATCTAGACCAGGCTATTAGATAGTCACATGCAGAGATGGGACAGAGGGAGTGGTTGCCCCGGACATCAATTTCGGGAGGGCAGGGGAGGGGACAGTTAAAGAGTGGCATATAAATTTAAGATTTTTAATATAATCGCGGTTAACTTTATTTTGCAAACTGTCCCATTTGATTCGAATAAAAGGTGTTTAATTGTCGGCTTCATTTTTCACAGTTTTGTGTACTAGGCCATGTACATGTGGGTCATACTATCAAGCTTAACCAACTCTCGTCTATGATACATGTAGTTTGTTATTCGTTTTTGGTGGCCGTATTTCCTGCCATTAGGTAAAATGTTTCTTTTTTTTTAGTAATCCAATCTCAACAGCGACCAGAAATCTTTCAATGTAGAATACGGCTTTCGAACTATAATCAAACCAAAGGAATGGAAATGTATGGTTTAATGCTGGATTCGTCGGACAATACTACTAACAGTGTGGAAGTATGGACGAATAGAAATGATTTTAGCCAAATTAACTATACAGGGATTGCTTTCTACGACCCAATAGATTTACCACCAGTTCCTTCAGATTATATATCTGATGTTAAACTTGGTATTGTTGGTGGAACATTTACTGTTAATCATAGAAGACGTAAGTTTGAGTGAAGGCCTATATGTTTTTCGGCACAATCATCTTGTTGTTATCGCGCCTGACGTTTTCTGCACACATAGATCTATCTACATGTACCTTATACTTCGAGAATAGAACTAAAAATTAGTATACTGTTTCACGTATATTGTTAGTATACTGTTTTTTTTTCAATTTTATTAAATGCGAGCAGAATAAATATTGAACAAAGCTTGCTTAGTGTTTTCGACTAAAATCATCGATTTTGGACTTAAATGTCGATCATGTAGCTTAGTGCCTGCCCTCAAGCGGAGCTAACTGTAGATAGGCAGTCTATGTTTAGTATGGGGGCTAGCGCTCTTCGGAAAAAAAACTCTACTTGCCTATTTTCTATTTTCGTTGACAATTATAGTGTTCCCAAGAAAAACATTATAGCGGATTGTTTATTATATACGGAAGCCCATAAGGGTCAATCAAATGAAAAAAAAATTCTGACTATCTTGTAATTACAAGATCTTGTATACAAGATAGCCTAAGATAACCTATCTTGTAATTTTTCATTTGATAGACCCTTATGGGCTTCCGTAATTATACCAGTAGATTTTATTATGATTATAATTAATTAGGCCTACGTTGTTTACGAAAAATGAAGAGTTCGAGGGTTGAATTACGATGTCGATAGTCATGCAGAAAAATACAATATTTCTTGCATCTGTTTTTTCTCGTGACTGACAAGGACTGTATTTTGTGCTTAGAGTTTTGTGTTAGAAATGTCAAATCACGTCATGCCTTCTTGTTTACAACTTGTCTCACTCCGAACTTATGTCTATCATTTAGAAAAAAATTGCATCAAAGGGGAATAATTCCAAACAAGTTGTCAGGATACAGACCACTATCAGTTTGTAAAAATAACACAACATGTAGCGACATTGTTTGTCGTCGCGAACATATAGCAAGTTGGGGAGGGGGCGATAAATTGTATTGTACAGATTTACTTTATATCGCTTGTATTTGTGCATTACTACATCTTAATTTATATCCCCAAGTGTTGTTTTATATTTTGTTGTTAGGTAGCGGCTTACCACATAATAATTTTTATGCAGGTTCTATATCACCGGGGAAAACAGTATAGGAGACTTAATGCGGCGCAACGTCTCATTACCAATCTTTTGTTTTTTTAAATACAGTTGACGGTGAACGGGTGTATGACAGTGGAAGTAGCATAAGGTGCCCCAGTAGCCTAGCCAGTAGGTCTAATCCACGTTCCGGTATATACAATTGTACTGTTGTTAATCACAGATATAATTACACATTTGATCATGGAGATAGGTAAGTGTAAGTGTAGGCAAGAAATCTTTTAATCTTCAGAGTGCGTAGGTAGGCCTGCAGTCATTACGTCAAAAGATACGCTACCCTAATTAATGCGTGACTTAAAAATATGTGTCCTAGCAAGAGAAAGCATACTCTGCACGGCAAGTGCCAGCCTTTACTGCGCTATTTAAGACCTGGATTTCAGAAACCTAATTGCATTACGTAAAAGGCAAAACAAGATTTAATCAGAAATAGTGCTGATAGGTTTCTTAAAACAAAATTCTCCGTGTTTTATATTCCTATTCTCCTGGTATCATGAATGCTTAGTTAGTTAGTTATAGTTTATTACCATCATAATTATGGCGGTATATTAGTGCCAAAATCCTAACATGCTATCGTCTAATTTCTAACCTCCATTCATGTAACTTCTAACCTCCATTCATGTAACTTCTAACTTCCATTCACGTAATTTCTAATTTAAGACAATGTATAATTCAACTTCTTTATTTGTTCAGTGTAAATATCAATTCTATTTCATCTTATTTCTATTATTGAGGCGAAAAATGTCTAATTCATTGTGGTATTACATGTTAAGCATGAACGGCAAACAAATTTAGAATTTTGACACTTCTACCTAGCAACCATCATTATGACATCGTTTGGTGTCGCCACTGTGTGCTCAATTGGATGATTGCGCGCCTGATCGGGACCATAATTGGTATAAACGACCCATTCTTCGTTTGGTTGAAGGTTGGAAGGAGTGCTGAGAGAGAGAGAGAGAGAGAGAGAGAGAGAGGTCACTTAGTATTAAACTCAGTATCTGTGTAGGCCTATCCATAACATTTATACCCTGTGTTAATATAGACCAACTGCATATAGATATTAATTATTGGCTCAACCGTAAAAAAAAATAAAATAAAATTCTCCAAATCCCGTTTAGCTTATATTTGAAATAGAAAATGAAATGAAATGAAAGAGGGTTTAACGCCCTACTGTTTTGTTCCGAACCGGGCTAATGGAGACGGACATACGCCATACAGTGTGCTTTAGGGAAATATTGCCCGGAGAGCGGATCTACGACGTGGACTTATATCGAAGTCTAACGGTCACGGGATCTTTTACGTGCACGCCAACATGTACATGGAACCTCGGGTTTTCATCCCATCGGAACGACAAGACACTAATAAGGGGGAACCACGCCAGAAAATCTGGATGAACTTTTTTGACCAATGCAGGGATCGAACTCCCGACCCACAGCCTAGCGAGCCTGCGTCTTACCCACTTAGCCACGGTATTCGAAATAATATTTGCAAACCATACATTTATATCACGTTCAATGTTGTTTAGAGGGTAGGATGGCCGAATGGTTAGCACGTGCACGCTGTAACATAAGGTCTGTCATTGAATAAACTGGCTTGGTTTCGATTTCCCGTTTTTACGTGACATGGAGCAGAGCCGCCTTTCCAACCTCGTGGGTTTTCTCCGGGTCCTCCGGTTTCCTCCCAATTATTGAAATACAATTGAACAGTGTTAATACCGAAATGACCTGGTTGGTGTCGAGTTGATGTTAAACCCCATGTCCCCATCTCTCTCTCCCGATGTTGTTTTCAATTTTAACACTCAGGCAAGCCACTCAATCTGACGAAGAGGGAGTCGTTTGTATCAATAGAATGGTCCCGATCAGGTGCTCAATTCCCAAACTTAGCACACGGTGGCGACACCAAACGATGTCATAATGATGGTTGCTAGGTAGATGTATCAAAATTCTAAATTTGTTTGCCGTTCATGCTTAACATGTAACACCACAATGAAGTAGACATTTTTCGCCCCAATATTAGAAATAAGATAAAATAGAATTGATATTTACACTGAACAAATAAAGAAGTTGAATTATACATTGTCTTAATTTAGAAATTACATGAATAGAAGTTAGAAGTTACATGAATGGAGGTTAGAAATTACATGAATAGAAGTAAGAAATTAGACGAAAGCATGTTAGAATTTTGGCACTAATATACCGCCATACATAATATGTATACAATATTATATATAAATATTGAACAATGTGAACAGCGGGAAAAGTAAGAAAGCTTTTACCAATTTTAAAATATGAAACAAGATGTGTATAATAGCGGTAAATACTAGTGATAGTGTAATCTGATTTAACAAATTGAGAACCCTAGGTGGAGTTCGAATACATTGAGAAGTCTGGTTATGATAGAATGCTGATTAACTTTAACTGAATTTTCTCAAGCACTGACGGACACATCTAGTTACATCATCAACACGGTTACTAAGGAAAACAGATGTTAAACTGGAAAAGTCTAACTCTGGATAGTCGTCACGAACATTGTCACATATCCATATTCCTGAAGCAATGGCCCGAGAAATCCCCCCCCCCCTGGCCATTACTGGATTAGCTTCTGATTCTTGAACTTTTGCGGGAGTGAATCTATTCTTCCCGTTCAATCAAAATAATCACTTAAGTACAGCAACATAACAGTCCTTCGTTTAATCTGAGTCTTCCCTAAAACTTTGGACAGTGATTTAAGGTATTAAAACGGTGAAAGTATGTTCGTTTCCAAACTATTGTTTACATTTCATTCGACTTGATAGCCTCATTTGTCACGCAATTAGTTTGACTGCAGTATTCTGCTATGCACGGGTTAATTGGGCGTAATAAAATCGTGGCCATGACGTAACGTTATATAAACATATTTGGTCCAATATTGGCACTCGTTTTAAATGTAAAGCTTTTGATGAGTAGCTAGTAATTGGTTGGTAGTCGGACTATTGACCAATCAAAATTTAAAACAACAATATCCACTCATTACTGTTAAAAATATGTGTAGTTAAACACTTGTTTTGGTGTAAAGTTTGGCCTTTATAGTGTGAGATCACAACATACACTGGCAATGGTGTAACCGGTTACACCTGATAACATTCTTAGTGTAATCCCACACTGTTTCTAAGGATACACTTTTCGAGAAATAAATTTAACTTCGACTGTGTAACGTTTTACCCACAAAGAGAATCCTTATTCGTAGAAAGTGTAGCATTATACGGTAGCTGTATTTATCTTCACTAAGTGTGATGTTTGCTATCATAAAGGGAAACATTTCCTTTAGAGCGTGTTACGTCACCGGAAAATTGTATTTTAATTAATGACATATATTGTTTGCAATAATAACTAGAAACATTTCCCTTAGAAGGTGTTACGTCATCGGAAAAAAGAAACGCTTCGCTTAAAAGGCGTAACTTTTCACTCACAAAGGAAATGCTTACTCCTAGAAAGTGTAGCATTACCTGACAGCTAGAGTTGTGTTCACTAAATTTATATTTGTCTTTAATAGGTGTAATGTTTGCAATCATAAAGAGCAACATTTTCCTTACTCATCCGAAAATTCGATTCCCTGGTGAAACGTTTGCAGTCACAAAGAGAAACTTCTCTCTTAAAAAGTGTTATATGCATTAGCCGAGAAAGATTTTAATCGCCCTAATGTCATGATACGAACCTGAATAACGAGTGGAAGTGCTTTACATAAATCGTAAAATTATTAATTCTAGTAATTGAAGTCGTCTATTTTAATAATTCAATATCTTTTTAAAAAAAAACCAAATCTCCCATGATGCCTGCTGACCGAGCTACTCCCGCCGAAACGCTCTACATTTGCTCGCTGTCTGAGTTTCGTTACCGGTACGTTGATGGATGTTGCTGGAGAATTGTTAACCTATCGCCGGCCAAGATGTCATAGGACAAAGTGCACAGAACAAGGTTGGTAAAGCAGAGTTCAGTCAGTGTTAATGATATTTTAAACAGAATTGGAACCTCGCAAACGGTCATATAATAAATAAAATTAAGGTCCAATGCACAATAGTGCAACGCACAAGTAATCACGTGACGAAATCATCTGGATCAGTAATTAAAGCTTGATCTTGTCTACTTCGAAACACTTCTAGGAACTTCACGAAAGCTTAGTAAATATTTTTTCCTTTATTGTCTTAATGATTTATTGGTAGCCCTTGCACAGTCAGCATGGATAACTCCCATTAGAAAACAGTTGGCCTACCGGTACAATTAATTTACTGTATTTGCTTTGCTGCTAGGCCTATCACAAGTCAAGACTGTAGGTTACTAGAGTACTAAGCCTACTTTATTATTAAACTATGTTGTTATTAATCACACACGGTGACATTGTCAGGGTGGGGGTAATCGTTAATTAATTCTACTATAGGCCTACTCAGTCGGCTTACAAATATATTACACTGGATGAATAAGTTGTCATCAATATTTTCTGATTTAATTAAAGTAGGCCTAATAATATTAGTGGTGAACAACATGCCATTCCATTGTCGTCAGTGCTCACAATGTTATCTATGATAACACGACAATCCTCTCTCCCCAAATACGATTTGCTAAATGTATCTAATAATTCCAATTATTTCATGTTTATATATTTCAGGTAATTGCAACCAAGGAAGATATTTTGAGGAAATCAATTCTAACGCCACACATAGCATCAATCTGTTTCATAGAGAATTACTTACGAATTATCTCTGTAACAGATGACTGTCCACAATATTATGTGCGTTGACTGCACGCGGCGGTAGTCATTGGCTCAACGGCTCGTGCAATGTTTACTTAACACCTAACTCAGTAACTGCTTCGGGCAAAATGATGCATTTTACTCATTTTAATACCCATTTACACTAAATAGGAAATATTTTTTAATACTACAAATACTTCAAACGTCTTTATTTATTTTTCTTTTACCTCAAAAAAATGTTTGAGAATTTAATTTGTCGGAGTAAAAAAGTTAATATGCCGTACTCATTAAGCCTCGTCGATGTCATGCTTATCAGTGATTGTAGCGATCAAGCGAATATTCACTACGGGATCAGTTTGACATAGCATCAGTAGGACAGATGAATGTAACCCGCATATTTTATATGATTGATGGGCAAATACTAACATGCCTTGACAATTTACTAGATGCAGTTTATTTTCTAGATACTATGTATTTAACATTCAGTATCCAACATTCAGGGGTCAAACTTTTACCAGTACCTTGAGTATTGTCTACTGGAAATGAAATCAAATCGCAAACCAGCATCCAGGCTGATCAGTGTTTTTGAAAGCATTAAGATATCCGTCACGTATGAGTGGTTTCAGGATCCAAAGAAATTGTGTCACAATGATTCACCTTTTTACAATTGTTATCAAGAAATATGAACATTATTATTAACTCAAGATACTTATTCCATTTCCTCAAATCATTTCCCTTTATTTGTAATTGAAAGATATCTGTAGTAGGGTATGAACGTATGTAACCATATGCCTATTATTATATTGTGTTCCTTTGTTAAACTTTTGACAACGTGTATGTCTACATGATTAAATCATGTTTATCTTGTTGTATTGTAACAATTATGAATCACACCAGTTCAGTTTCTCTTTTATTGATGATGACAAATTGCACTGTTGGTTAGGCTATGAATTACCCCCAATTCACATTATACATGTTTAAAATGTGATAGAGATGAAATTTCATATAAAAAAATGATTTCCTTTTCAGGTTATTTGTCTAGTCTGCCACTTGAAATATTATTCAAAATATTTGGCAATTAGGACTAAAATTTAAAATTTGTCATTTGTTTGTAGCCTAAAATGTTTTGCGTAGAGCACCTCAGTTATGGCATGAAATCAATGAAAATGTAGTCAAAACCCATGAAGGGCTAAGACATGTAACACTATCCTACAATCGGCACATCGTATCACTTTCCATGTCCGGAGTTTGGATGTCTTCATTAACACCAGGCATCTTAAGAAACCATATTTTATTGTGTGCACACCTGCAACGATTAACCATACATAGTAATCATGTCACAAATGAGCTTTCGTTCGCGCATGCGTACATATGTCAAATCCAATCGTCTCATAGAGTGTATTCGGTTACTTTGCAGTATGGAAATAAACGATATTTTCCGACTGCGATCAAGTTATTTCGTTTCCGGGACGTGCGTAGCTTGGAGCCATAGAGTTATATATAGAAACTAGAGTCCGCACTGATCACGTGACTCCCATGACTACAACGTTAAAGGTTTGTGCCGGAATGAAGCGACGGCCGCCATGTTAGTTCCGGGGAGTATGCACGTAAATACCCGGATGTTCACTATGTTATCGCATCAATCAATCCGTGTCGAACTGTTTTAAATCGTGCACAAATATTACATTTTTAAATTTTCTCACCCAAATATTTATTGTTTGATAAAAATAATAATAAAGGTCCATGGACCGAGTCTCCGGGCCCCTCTTTTCACGTAAAGGTTATAGAATAATTTATTTTGACATATCAGCGATCTCGACCACAGTGTCTCTATCTATACTATGCGCTACTATTTACTTTACCTTCGCTTTCTCTTTTAATTTTTATTAAAATATTGATCTTTTGAATTGGTGCAATGTCCACAATATGTATTCTTATACAGTAAATTTGTTTTAAAAATTTATGGAACTAATTAATAAAGAGTGTAGAGAAATGAATGTTTTTTGGGTTTTTTTTAATTTAAGCACTAAAAGTTAACAGAAAACAATAGCCCGCAGAATTATATGTACTGGTATTTTTATTTATTTGTTAATTATTTTATTTCAGGAAATTTGGGAATGGAAAGTGAAGAAAAATTACTAGTCTACGAAAATGTTGTATTTCTATTTACCGCCCGGTATTTATTTATTTGTTAATTATTTTTAGAAATATATGGAACTGAAAAGGGAAGAGGAACTAAGAACAGCCTGCAGAAAATGTTGTATTTTTATTTATTTATTTATTTGTTAATTTGTTTTAGAAAATTATGGAATGAAAAGTGACACATGTCATTGTCAGCGATCCCGTATTCTTCTTTCACTTTCAATTTAATTTCCAGTATAATATTTGATACTTTAAAATATGTCTCGAATGTGTATTCTATAGTAAATATGTACTGATATTTTTATTATTTGTTAATTATTTTATTTCCGGAAATTTGGGAATGCAAAGTGAAGAAAAATTAATAGCCTACGTATAATGACATGTGGTAGGCCTATTTCTATTTACCGCCCGGTATTGATTTATTTCAATATTTGTTAATTATTTTTAGAAATATATGGAACTGAAAAGGGAAGAGAAACTAAAAACAGCCTGCCGAAAATGTTTTATTTTTAATTATTTATTTGTTAATTTGTTTTAGAAAATTATGTAATGAAAAGTGGCATGTCAGTGTCAGCGATCCCGTAGGCTTACTCTACTTTCACTTTATTATTTGATACTTTAAATTATGTCCCGAATGTGTATTCTATAGTAAATGTGACTAATAAATTTATAAATTGAAATCTTACCTTACTGTCATAAAGTTTGCTAACTTTTTGAGGCCTATGTCATAGAGTATTATTATTATATTAGTAAAAAAGGTAAAGTATTAAGTAAGTAGACGCAGAGAGACACACACTGTTGTTGTCGAGATCGCTGACATGTCAAAATAAATTATTATATAACCTTTACGTGGAAAGAGGGGCCAGGAGATAAGTCGGTCCATGGATCTTTATTATTATTTTTTATTAAACAATAAGTATTTGGGTGAGAAAATTTAAAAATGTAATATTTGTGCACGTTTTAAAACAGTTCGACACCGATTGATTGATGCAATAACATAGTGAACATCCGGGTATTTACGTTCATACTCCCCGGAACTAACATGGCGGACAAGGCTCCATGTCGGCACGCTGTCACGTGATCAGTGCGGACTCTAGTTTCTATATATAACTCTATGCTTGGAGCATATTTTTTTTAGTGCAACCAAGGGACATAGCTCTTATTCTCACTAAGAGATAACTCCTTTGATTATGGAAGCCGGGAAGATTTTGAGCCATTTATAATATATGTCCAAATGATTATATATCCTCAAAATTCAGAAGTGGCCATACTTACATTGTTGATCAATGAAGTTTTTATAGTAAGTCTTATCATATAATGTCTTTACTGTCCCGAAATAGTGTCTGTTTGTTATAAAACATTTTTAGCCTGAACCACTCTACTAACTGCTTCGGGCAAAATGATGCATTTTACTCATTTTAATACCCATTTACACTAAATAGGAAATATTTTTTAATACTACAAATACTTCAAACGTCTTTATTTATTTTTCTTTTACCTCAAAAAATGTTTGAGAATTTAATTTGTCGGAGTAAAAAAGTTAATATGCCGTACTCATTAAGCCTCGTCGATGTCATGCTTATCAGTGATTGTAGCGACCAAGCGAATATTCACTACGGGATCAGTTTGACAAAGCATCAGTAGGACAGATGAATGTAACCCGCATATTTTATATGATTGATGGGCAAATACTAACATGCCTTGACAATTTACTAGATGCAGTTTATTTTCTAGATACTATGTATTTAACATTCAGTATCCAACATTCAGGGGTCAAACTTTTACCAGTACCTTGAGTATTGTCTACTGGAAATGAAATCAAATCGCAAACCAGCATCCAGGCTGATCAGTGTTTTTGAAAGCATTAAGATATCCGTCACGTATGAGTGGTTTCAGGATCCAAAGAAATTGTGTCACAATGATTCACCTTTTTACAATTGTTATCAAGAAATATGAACATTATTATTAACTCAAGATACTTATTCCATTTCCTCAAATCATTTCCCTTTATTTGTAATTGAAAGATATCTGTAGTAGGGTATGAACGTATGTAACCATATGCCTATTATTATATTGTGTTCCTTTGTTAAACTTTTGACAACGTGTATGTCTACATGATTAAATCATATATGTTTATCTTGTTGTATTGTAACAATTATGAATCACACCAGTTCAGTTTCTCTTTTATTGATGATGACAAATTGCACTGTTGGTTAGGCTATGAATTACCCCCAATTCACATTATACATGTTTAAAATGTGATAGAGATGAAATTTCATATAAAAAAATGATTTCCTTTTCAGGTTATTTGTCTAGTCTGCCACTTGAAATATTATTCAAAATATTTGGCAATTAGGACTAAAATTTAAAATTTGTCATTTGTTTGTAGCCTAAAATGTTTTGCGTAGAGCACCTCAGTTATGGCATGAAATCAATGAAAATGTAGTCAAAACCCATGAAGGGCTAAGACATGTAACACTATCCTACAATCGGCACATCGTATCACTTTCCATGTCCGGAGTTTGGATGTCTTCATTAACACCAGGCATCTTAAGAAACCATATTTTATTGTGTGCACACCTGCAACGATTAACCATACATAGTAATCATATGTCACAAATGAGCTTTCGTTCAGATTTACCTTATTTAAGAAAACTTAACATTGATAATTGTCCAAGAATAAATGTAACTTCACCATTTAAAATACTTCTAATTTCACATTGCTACTGTTTTCTAGAAACTGAGCTTTTAGATGTATTAAAAATTATAAAAATATTGATTCTATTGAGATAAGGTTTTGCAGTCCAATAAAGCTTAAGAATATTGTTAACATTTTGGAATGCGGAACCTTTAAGCAGTTAAAGGTTACAAGAATCTTAACCCAAAGTGGATCTTTTGTAGCACCATGCGTCTTTCTGTCTGACATGGAGAGCGTCTATGGGTAACCGGTAGCCACATCTTACATACGACTCATGCATATTGTTTTTGCTACATATTACTGTTAGCCTTGTGATCGTCTAGAATTTGTCTCTAGCTGTCTTTGCTTCTCCTTCACGTTGTGTTTACTTCTTACTGGTTTCTTAAGACGTTTGTCTTCTTCAGTTATAACAATGCAACAGTTCGTTTTTACCTTTTATGTAGCATAGGTATACATACAGGCATAGTACATATTACAATTACATTCAATACTAACTAAACTCTTCTCAACCTAGACACCCCGCGGTGTCTAGGATTCTTAGAAGGTAACCCTCTGGATTCTAATCGAAGTCTGCTGAATTATCACGAGTATCCTAATTTTGTATCAACTGGTTTTGGACATTCAATTATCTAATTGGTCAAACATGATGTAAATAATTAGAGAGATTGGTTAATTGAACCCAATGACGTCAAAACAAACCCTTATATGGTTATGGAAATTTACTCTAGAAATTGCGCATGAGATATCTGTTATCATGTTGTTGACATATAGAACCAGCTATGTTTTGTTTCTATAACCCTTTTTTTTATATAACAATATGTCAATCAAATGTTAGTTGGTTTCAGTAAACACATGCATAATAATATGTGTGAATATGTTAGAAACATAAAACTATATCTTATCTCCTCATTCCTTGTCTATAATCTTTAAAAACAATGTCACCACGACTATATTGCTACATTTTAACAATGGAAGGTGCATGGCTAAAATATATGGGGACAGGTTTATTTTGGTTGGAAAGAAAAGAAATTGATATAGTCCCTATGATATAATTAAAATGGATATGGCGTAAATCTTTTAAGCGCCAAAGGTGAACTTTTGTTTAAAAGTTAAATAAACTTGATTTTTTAAAGAGTAAAACGCATCTTTTTTTTTTTGTTCCTTAAAGTTACATTATGGGAGATAAGATAAAGAGATGGCAGTTCTCACTATAATAGTTAAAAACTAGATAGTGTAAAGATAATTTGCTGAAAATTTCAGTCAAATTGATCCATTATTAGCTTAGAAAAAAAGCGTTTGAAATATTCACATAGCCTCGGTCATCATTACTCAAATCATTAATATAAACAGCATAGTCTCGATTATCCACTTGATTGATTTAATTATCAACGGCCATTAAGCGGCATATAAGAATTTAATCCGCCAACATCGAAGGCTAGCCTTGACTTAAAGAGTTTGTTATGGTCTGGATATGTTAATTAATGTCTAATTGAGTATTTAGATAACATCTCAGGCCGAAAGAAAGACCTGTAATAAGCAGATTTTGCTCTTGCATAATGCTATTTTAAGTTGTCTTAAACGAACAGATTTTAAATCATTACGTTTTAATTTGATTATTATGTAAAAAAATATAGTATTGCTGTTATTTTTTTTAGAATTCCCCCCACCCCCTTGCTGAAAATTGGTATGTCCATTGAAGTTTTAATTTGATCAAAAAGGCAAATTTGGTATTGTTATTTTTGTAGATTTTCCCCCTTGCTGAAATACCTAAAAGTGGAGAAGCAGTATGTCTATTGAATTTTTGAATTAATCATTATGTCAATTACATTGATCTATTATTGTAATATTATGGGTTTTGTTTGTTAACTCATATTGAAATGTGGTTGTATAATTGTTATCGTCCTTCGCCTGACCATCCATCAGAAGCTAAAGTTATCATCTTATTGACTAGAAATTTATACATGGTGTTTATGTTCAAGGCTATTTCTGATAATTACAGATGGGAGTTATGACCCTTGATTAATTTGAAAGATTTTGTGGACATCTAAAGGCTAAAGTTAACTTATAAATTTAAGCAAGGCAGCATATTGATTTTAGTATCCAATTACACCCTGTGGAAGATAAAGTGTATCCTATATATTACCCACTTACACTTTCAGAAGATATAGCTATACCCTACATGGTGTTTATTACACTTTAAAAAGACATGGCTATATTCTAAATAGTGTTGAATTACACTTTCGGGAGATATACTTACATCCTAATTAGTGTTGAATTACGCTTTTAGAAGATAAACCAAAGTCCCAAATTGCACTTTCACGAAATATATCTATATCTTAAATAGTGTTGAATTACACTTTTAGAAGATTATATCTATACCCTAGATGGTGTTTGTTTACACATTGAGAGGATATACGTACACCCTAAATAGTGTTTAATTAAATTTTTAAAGGAACATTTTACAATGGTGTTAGATATAATTTCACGGTATAAAGAAGACATTTACACTTTTAGATGATTTCTCATATCCTTAAATAAGTGTAATTAATTACACTCAATGAAGTGCTTATATACGCTATTGCAAGTGGCAGCTCAGTTGCCACTCCTACAGGTGTAAAGTAACACTTTCCTTTAACTGTAGTTGGATTACCTCTCATCAAACGAAACACTGCGCGGAGTATGTCACATATCGGACATTCACAGATCACATGTTTTTCAGTTTGAATTGCACCACAAAGACACAAACGACCTTATTTAGGAATGGGGTTCAACGTCCACTCGACACAAACATGGTCAATTCGGGACTAACATATGGTTTAATTTTATTTCAATAGTTCGCTTGCGCGTGAGGGTCTTTAGCAGTGGGTGAAAACCGGAGGAAACCCACGAGGTTGAGAAGGCGCCCCTATCTCCATGCCACATACGCTCAACCTGAAATGTTATATAAACTATTAATTAGACATTGATTAACTTATCCAGACCATAATCAATGGATTGTAATCCGATTCGCTGCATAATAAGAGGCTATGTCTTTTTGTCGCAACGACTTTAGTAATGATGATCGAGGCTAGGCGGAACTTTCATTCGTTTTATTCACGGTTCATAATGGATCAATCTGACTGAAATTTTTAGCAAATTGCCTTTACATTATTTAGTTTTTAACTATTATAGTCAGAACTGCCAACTCGTTATCTAATCTCCCATAATGCTCCTTTAACGATTTAGAAAAAAAATAATATGAATCTGTAGTCGGGGATATTTTGAATTTCTTCGGATATTATTTTAACAAGATACAGACTTATTATTGATTTTTGGACGAGGAACTGGGCCAAACCATTACACATCTTGATTGGTTTGCTGGTGTTCTTGGTATTAATTCACAATTCAAAGGTGGTATCGATGACTTTATACTCATTTCCACTTCCACAGTACAATGATCCTGTTTTGGTTTTTTTTTTTCAGACTTGCAGTCACATTTACAGCCATAGCTGGTGGCTATCGCCAGCTGGTAAATATAAGCACTGAAACTAATTACAGAAAACAGAACTACACAGAAACTACCATGAACAAAACGTTGACGTACATATTTGATTTCGAAAAGCCAAAACATTGTTTTCCAAAATGTCCAATTCTTCCTTTTGACTTTGGGGAAGATAATAGAAAGGTACGTTAGTAAGATTATTAAGATATCATTTTTTTTATTTATAGAAAGAAAGCACATCGGTAACGGCATGTTAAATGGGAAAGCAAGCCCCACTGATTCAAATAACACTATATGTATTTAATATTTACATAATAGTCGAAAATCATGTTATGGCGATTCGAAATATGACTTAAAATAACTCAACGTGAAAACAATTCAAGTGGTCTAGCATTTTATACCAACCCCAAGAGCCCCACGCACGCTTAAAGTATGCTTAAATATTAATGTTTTGGGGTTTTTTTATTTAACAATTTACAGGATCCGGTTCTTAACATAAGATGGAGTAATTGGACTGATGAATTATCAGGTGTTTTCCGATATGCATGGGAAATATTCCGACTCGTACCAGATGTCGTTGGTAATTTGCGAGAACCCGACCCGCTTGGTCCGATTGAAATAGGAGAAGTGCTTCATTCGGATAACATATATTATCCCAACTACACATTACCCGAACCTGGTCTGTATTCTATCATATTACAAGTTGCTGATGTAGCCAATAATTCTGTCTACGTTCGACGATTCTGTTTGTACGACCCTAACTCTAATATTCAGATCTCCACAAACCCGGATGAACGTCTGCGTGTGATTTCTGCTTCATCAGAATCTAATTATACTTGGCAGAGTTACAATAACGGTTTAATAAACCTTAATTGGACAAATTTGTTTTTCAACGAGTTTCTTGAAAAAAACAAAGTTTTAAATGAAATTTTAAACTACCCGGTACAATTCTTGGACGAAGGACCAAGAGAAAAAAAAGAAGTCGATATGACATATCAGAATCAGAAAGGCCGAAAGCAAGCAGCAATTCCAAACGCTCGAGGAATCACAAAGTTCCAGATTGCACAGCGCGTTATAGATGAGCCTAATAAGATGATAACTCCAAATTATTGGGATACTGTCTCTGATCCTTCCACCGCAACAGGAAGTTTGCCACTACAAGCTAAAGATGGCGATACAATTGGGGTTTGGGTTAGAGCAGTTGACGTATTGGGTAATCAGCAGGTTGATTCGACTAAAGTTAGTATTGATTCATCGCCACCTGAAGTATCAGAATTAACATTTGAACTCAGTGAAGATTCGACTACGTCACGGTAAAATTTTATTTTAATTAATAATAAGACTAATCTTCATTTGCAATTTATCAATTAATACCCTTACGAACCTTTCACTGCCCTTTTGGTTAGCTATTTCGAAGTGGGAGGCCATCAGATAAGGCCCTCTTTTCTCATTTCGACAGAAGCACCCCAGACGTACCGAAGAAAGTTGTAAGATGATAGAAATATTTATGTGCTAGGAAAATATGTAGAAATTGATTTGTATCAGGTGGCTTGCTATCAAGAAATGGCGTATCACTACGCCGTAAATCAGGTTCAGTAAAATTAAATCTATACCAAAAAAATATCAATACTCGTCGATAAAGACTCTTGGGAGTTCTCTATATATTTGTGGTAAATTCTTATGTTCAGGTTCAGGGCTACCGCACATGACCCCCACAGTGGAATCATGCAGGTATATTGGAGAGCTGTTAGACAAGATACACAAGTGGAATACGCCTTTGGTTCTATCCATTGGCCCCAAACACAAAGACGGGTAAAGTAACAATTTAACCAGTTACTAGTAGGCTACTAATATGCAAATTTTTAACAGTTTTATTGACTATATTTATACCCGTTTTTTAATCTAGATATCGTTATATGCATTCATATTGAATGAACCTGGATATGTGTAGTTATATTTTCCATTTTATTCTTATTAAACATACATTATACAAGAGCTAGATCTGCCTGTTGCGGATCTTTCTTTATGTCCGAAATGTTATATAAACTATTAATTAGACATTAATTAACATATCCAGAGCATTATCAACTCTCGATCGCATCGCTAGCCTGCGATCTTTGTTTTATTATGACCCGATTTACAGCATAACTTCCCTGGTCGATTAAATTATTAAATGGATAATCGAGACTATGGTGCTTTTTACCGTACCTAGTATGGTGATCGAGCCTAAGAGGAAATTTTACTTGCTGAATTTTCGGTTCATAGTGGATCAATTTGACTGAAATTTGCAGCAAATTGTCTTTTAACTACATGTATTACAGTGAGAACTGCCAACTCGTTATGTAATCTCCCATAATGTATCTTTAATGGTTTTAAGTCGTTAAAATAAAATAAAATGGGTTTAACACCCTACTTTCTGCACCATTTGGTCTATTTTTGCGTGTGCCTTTGTGTCGCCTACAGGTCGCAATTCTTAAACTATCCTTTTGATACGCTGCAGACCTATTCTTTATACCCTAAGGATGATCCCTATTGTTTTTGGTGAATACTCGACTCCCAGGGCAGAGCCACATCCATTTTCTTCGTATGTTTGTATTCCTAATAGCCAAAGGATGGCAACTATGGCTTTTGGTGCATTTCCCGACTCCCAGCCGCAATTCTTAATGGATCATCTTGGCAAACGGCTTGGTATTACACCTACATTTTTGTTAGTATTTAGTCAGTAAATTTGGTAAAACTCACACAACGCCGCCTTGCCTTCTTTGCCTCTTGTCATATTACAGTTATTGCAGCCATGTCATTTTTCATTCTCATCAATTTAAAAAGCACCATTTAAATCGTTGCAGAAATGTGGACGTATATTGCATCAGAAAGTTCACTGTCGTTGTGTTGCTCATAGGACGCGAGTATATATCTTAAAGGTCTAATATTATACACGTATTATAGCGCGTTTGAAAAAACAGAACTAGACCGACTTCTTCTACGTCATTTTACATTGTTGAAAGAAAGCGTTTGTGTCGTCAGTAAAGAAAATTTGTTGCCGACAGAAAAATATTGAAATATAGATCTATATTTCGTTTCGTTTTTTTATACTTTCGATGGCCTACACTCATGTAGATCTAACAAGTTATAGTGGGAGCTCACGTTCTATGACGTCAGGTATCAAGCACGGGACATTTGACCCGATAACGTCAGTCATTCGATTAACCAATTAGCGACCGCCATGCTTTTTAAAATCTACTTTAGTTTTGTTTTGATTTCTATCCGCTGGTAATATTTACCCACAGTTCCACGCATGAAAAGGTCAAACGGTCGATTCGACAGACCATTTGATTGGCTGACCCCTCATTTCAGGCAGAACACGACTTAAATAACAAGTCTTCCAGATCCAAGAGTAGTAAAGACAAGTAAAAACGAAATTTTGAACTATAAAAAACGAAACGAAATTAGATCTGTGTTTTAATCAGATTGGAAATGACTGAGATTAATTACTTTATAATTTATCTCAATTTTTTTCAGCAATGCACAGATGACACAGTTTGTAGGTGCCTCTCAATTGCAAATAGTGACAAATGTTTTTATCTGAAAGCTGATTTACCCGTTAATCACTGTGAATTTGGACTTGACGAAGGAGACCCTGTTTCAATTAATCTCTATTATAGAGTAGATAATCAAGCCATGGTGTCTTCTAAAGAACGTTTTACCACAGTAAGTTATTTTAAAGTGCACATAAAATGGCCATAAATTCACATCAATCCGACTAAAATTATTTCAGATATCTTCTCTAAAAGTCGTATCCAGTAAAAACGACTTTGCCAATTATTGAAAACACTCTTAACTCAGACGCCAGTGACGTCACAGTGACCGAATGCATATTCGGAATGTTAATCCATTAAAATTACTTTTTTTTAAAGAATAAAGGTATTGTACAATTAAATTTTTAATCACTCACCAAACGGCAACAGCAACTCCACATTTGATCAAGTGTATTTGATATTCATTATTACAAAAACATCCGTGAGCAAAGCTAACTGATCTGGCCGGCGTAAAAAATGATAATTACCCTTCTAAATTAGAACCACAATACTCTACTAATGAAAATGTATCTCGAATCGTTTGGACTGCACACGATGGTAGATTGTATTAAAATCGCTGCCGTGAGAAAACAGAACAACCGTACATTATGAAACAAATTCTAAATTGGATCTTGAATTAAAATGAATTATAAAACAAATTATTCCGCAGTCAATTGTTTTATTTAATTAGGGGATTAAGGAATCAGTCAGGCGATAATGAATACACACGCCGGGTGTATATAGGTAATTAAGGAATAAACATTCCGAATATGCATTCGGTCACTGTGACGTCACTGGCGTCTGAGGGTATAATGAGTGTTTTCGATAATTGGCAAAGTCGTTTTACGGAGGGTCTATTTTTTACGACTTTGAGTGAAGATAACTGAATTAATTTTAGTCGGATTGATGTGAATTTGTGGTAATGTGGATAAAATATCCATAGACTACAAATATAGAAAAAAAGTTTAGGGACATTTTATGTGCACTTAAAGTAAAGTTTACTTTGCAGAGCTTACTATTATAAGTTAAATAATGTTTTTCTTTCGGTTTAATCTCACTGTGCCACCTAATCAACTTGGTCCGTATTCAAAGGTTTTCGAAAAGTTAAGTAAAATACTTAATTTTTCCTCTTAACTGACTGTATTACCTTAAATCGGTATTCAAAGGTTGTATTCTACATATACTTGGCTATATGAAAACTTAACTGCACACTTAAATTATGAAATACTCACATTTACCAAAAAGCATGAATTTTCAATTTATGGAATACTCGTCATTGCCAAAAATCAAGAATTTCTAACATTGCAAGCGAGTTATGCCCCCTTAAGAGCAACACAATACTCTATTACATGCTTAGTGTACATCACCAGGAAAATGTTAAATATTATATTGTAACCCATGAAAATAGTATGATTATAATTTAGGATAAATTATGATAGTGTGCATCCTTTGTTTGTTTTCATAGACGTTTTAAAAAAAAAATCCATTCCAGTAGATTACAATAAATAGTTGTAGTATAATGATGGATATTGTAAACTTTTATTTCTGAATAATCTATCGCGAATAGAAAACAACATATTATTAGCAATACACAATGACCCTTGTCTTCTAAGTTAGACTGGACAAATCATACAGTGTTGTTTATAAATCTATCACTTGAGAAATTCATAGATATTGTGTGACTACCCCCATTTTAGATTTTGACAAACCTGGCATTGACGGTACATTGTGTGTACGAAATATTTATGTTGCATTATATTTTACCTAAATAAATACTACAGAGTATGTATATATGGGAAAGAGTTGTAAAAAATAGATCATGCCTTGCTTCTAGCGGTAGTATAAATAATTCCTGAAATCTGTGATGCCATTTCATCACAAATGAATTTAATTTCATTATATGACAGTCATGGAAACATACAAACATAACATGATAAATGATCGGGAAAAGATATCCGTAATAACTTTATACTCTATTATGGCACTACAACATCAAAGTTGACGACAAAAAAAATAAATTTGAGGTTAGCTACACTCGGCAACATTGTCTATGTTTTAATCTGAATCCCCTATCTTTTAAAATCGGCATTACAGGACTGCTTCCACAGCGTTAAAAGAAGTCATTATAATCTCACTTAACTTTAAAGGAACTAAATCGCTAATATTTTGGGCCTAGAAATTGACACAAATGGGTCGCAAGCCATATAATAATGTAATATGAATGTATATAAACTGATTTACATTCAATCATTTCCGTTTTTACTCTAATATCAAATCAGTTATGTTTGGCGATGTACACCAGAAGTCTCAGATGAATAACAATATATATATAGCGTCTGGATATTTCAGTCTACATAGTATTTATTGCGCATGCTCACTGTTTGAGATGAAATGTTGAGTATACACTCGGCAAACCTCGGGTGATTTCGGACAATCTGAACTCAGCTGTATGCGACCTATTCGACCGATCCAGCTGACGAAATTACACTTCTATTCTGAACTAAAGGAATGGATAAAAAATAATATATTCTACTTTCATTTGATAGACATAACGTTGGATTTTATTGGTTGATAAATAGATGAGTTAAGGCGACTGTTGACTTTATTCTAAATAGGTTTCCAACGAATAGGTTCCCAGTTTTCCTGTTAAAGTAAACCGATAGCCGCATCGCAAATGTATGGGCGTAGGTACATATCACTTACTGTCATACAGCCGAGGCTAGATGTAGTTTACGGAATCTGCCGAGATTTGCCGACTGGTTGAGTATACCTACCCTTGTTCTTTGGGTCCTTAGCTGAAAATAAGTCTGAAACGCCGTATGGTACACGATTCGTGTACCAATGGTAAAACAATTATTTCGTCTGAAATATTGAATATCAGAAGCCAATCTTTTCCTGGTATAAGATCACAAAATCAATGTTGATATAAATTGACAAATAATTTGTGTTTTCAAGGTCGAAGACTTTCGATGATATTGAGTTAGAGACTGAGCTACTTTAAGTTAACTCCCATAGGTCAATTAAATTTAAGTGAATATTTCTCATTTAAACTGGCCTTTGAATACCACCGAAGGTAAAGACACTAGGTTAAGTGGATAAATTAAGTATTTTTACTTAACTTTTAGAAAACCTTTGAATACGGACCCAGATATATGAATAGAAACTCACTATCATTATGTAAGGGTATTATATCTTTTAAAATGGCTTAAGTTCGCAGATTATTTTACTGAACAATGGGAAGAAAGCAATGGGAGGGCTATGTGGAATCACTTCAACACAGATGGTTCACGGACAACTAATCGCTTTGTGGGATGGCACAGTAAAAATGAAAAAGACCGGAACATGCCACCCAAATATATTTAAATTTATTAACGTTGTGTCGAAAGAGCAGACTTTTACTGAAAATACAATAGGTCAATTGGATAATGTGGGACGATTACCCCCTAATAGGCGAAAAGCAGAAGAATTTATTAGTGATCTAAAACTCAAACTTTTAAATGGAGTAAAAAGTGCAATTGTTATTGACGTCATATCACATTCAGCAGTGTTATGATTCATGTTTGATACATATATTCGGGCCCGTATCTAGACACCATTAAGTGGAGGGGGGGGGCATTATCTTTCGGTATAGGGGGGCGAAAATTTTGAGGTCATTCTAACAGACTGCTGTAATCACCATGCTATGTAGTTACCTAGGCGTCTAATAAGCATTTTAAAATAAGTATTCAAAAAAAAAAAAAAAAGTATTTTTAGGTTAATATAAGGAACTGTGTATACTTTAATGATTGTTAGCAATTTTGAGCGAAATACATGCGGGCCCGTATCTACAGTGGGGCGCGGGGGACATGCATGCCCGCGCCCCCTGTAGATACCGTCCCGCATGTATTTGTTGTTACTTTTACGTAATTTATTGTGAATAAAGTTATTAATCAGTTGAAACCTAGTAGTTTTAAAAAGCGGACTATACTTTTAACACCATTGTATTCGATAACCCCCTTGCTTAATAATTAATCCCTCCCCAACCACAAGGACAATAGCAGGTGGCACAGTGAGATGTCCCCTTTCTTTCAACATGGTGACGTGCTGATTTGGATTATAACGAATCCTTTAATGACGTGTGAATACAATGGGGTTAATATTCTGGGTATTTCTTGATAGATCCCTGATGTTACAGACTTGGCCGATTGTTCAGGTAAGATTTGATCTTAGCAAGCAATCCGATATCGTAAAATAGAATTACAAACATTGAGATTATAATCTTAACACGTTCTGATTCTTAAAAAAAATGGATATTTTTTGTAATGTACTATATAAATACACTTATATAACGCCTATACCATCAGAATCTTGTATTGTCCATGTCTTAGATATACTTTTACCATTTTGTTGGCAGTTAAAGATACTTTACCGCCGCATACAAACTGTGATATTATTTGGACTAAAACAAATATTCAAACTAACTAATCTGTCAAAAATTTGCTTCAAATCCCTTCTCAAAATTTTGCATTCGCGGGGAGAAAGCCCAGTTGATTTTAAATTATTTTTTATCAACGTCTTTTACGCCGTTTAATTGCATTTGTTATACGTTACACCCCTCAATGTTCCCAACACCATCTAGCTGTTGGGTTGTCAGTTAGTGACACCCTGGCAGTATTTTGCAAGTAATTTATTAAAAAAATAACCACCAGATACTTTATGACAATGTGTATTTCACAAAATCTAAGTTCCATCTTTAACTGTTTTCTATCTTGCTGGTACATGTATTACACAAATGATGCTATTTCTTTCAGGTCTTTCTGGTGGGCAAATTGCTGGAATAGTCATTGGTAAGTATGATACACAAACACACAAAATAGATTTCAACAATAACAAATAAAACAGGGGTGGGGGCTTTTGAAATAATCTAATGTTAACATTTTTTTTCATCAGGTGTACTAATTTTGTTGGCACTGATCGCTGTTCTTGGAGTTGTACTGTTCTTGTTCTTGGCCAGAAAACGACCGTTTAACCGTGAAAACACACAGTCAGTAAACAGCAGGCCCACAGCAACTGCTCCGTCAACCTCTTACCTTGTAAGTATAAAGTGTAGTCTTTTCTACTGTCTTTGCCATGAATCGCTTATCTGACACACAGAGAAGTCCGGGGAAGGCTAATGGTGTCGTTAAAAGGTGAAATCTGTCGTTTTAGTATTGATGTCTGTTCAACTTAGAAGATCAGGACCCTGTTTCACGAAATTTTAACTAAAGATAAAATCCAAATTTAAGCAGATTGGCTAAGAACTCAAATCAATCTAATATTGTCCAATCAAATAACTAAAATTCAGATCTTATCTTAGTTAAAATTTTGTGAAATAGGCCCCTGCACAAAAGAATGCGCCTATTATAAAAGGCCCATAAAAGAAAAATAAAATGGGGTTAATCTTTCTGCTCCGACCGAGCGAATGAAGACAGACACACACCAAAGAGTATGTTATGAAATTTTTTTCCAGTCCCAACTGTTAGGACATGCACGCCTCTGTGCAAACCTGGACTCGATTTTTTTTCTATCCGAACGACTAGACATTGTCCTTGTCAGCCCCTAAGTCCTCCACCTTCGACCTCCTTATTAGTGAGCCAATGCCTTACTCACCGAGTCACCGCGGAATCCTCAAGCCTAAAGTAGAAGTATCCATTTTGTCGTGGAATGGGAGAGAATGGTTTAACGCGTGTGTGTTCGGTCATAAGGTGTGTTCGTTAGATAATAAGCAATTTCGATTCCAGCAAGGAGCAGGGTAGCTTGTACAGCTCCGTGGGTTTTTCTCCGGATCCACCGGTTTCCTACCACTGTTAAAGATCCCAACGCGCAAGCGATTTATTGAAATAAAAATGAACCCTATGTCCCGAAATGACATACTTTGTGTCGTGGGATCGTTATTTCTCTTTCTCCTCTCTCCTTTTGATTTTGTCATGAGGTGTGAGGGGTTATGCACGGACTTGTTTAGGTTAATATTTACTGCACGCTCGTAGGGAGAAGAGTGTGTTAATAGATTGAGCTTACTAGACTATCAAAGAGTTTATAGCAATTGACAAATTGCGATAAATATTTTGTTATTTTGTCGTTTGGTATGAGCTTTTTGATATTTTGACAGAATAATGCATATCGTGTGGAAGATGATGATCTATATCTCTATGGTGGAATGGATTTCGGTAAAATCCAGTCGTGGCAGATTCCCCATGAACAACTCGCACTCCTTGGAACCATCACTGTCGGCAAATTTGCCAAAATTTACCAAGCCAGGATTAGATCCCATCCTGATATGGTTGTCGCTAAAATGCTTAAAGGTAAGGCAGTTATTTTATTTGAAGTTAAGAAGAAAGGTGAAAAAAATCTCTTTTTTGAATAATTATTGACCAAAATTTGAACAAAATGACGAAGAAGTGTAATATCATATAAACTTATTAAACAGGCATTATGTAACAGCTAAATATGCTTATTGCAGTTTTTTTCTGACATAAAATGTTATATAGACCCTTTTCCACGTGGCAAAACCATAATCAACTATGTAGCTAATCGGGTGGCTAAGATATTATGTGGATTTTGCAATCGAGAAAATGATCTGCCAGTCAACCAATTTAGGCTGTTTTTGAAACTAAACTTAAAACATTCATAACTTCCCTCAGAATAAAACAATTTGATTGAAATTTTCAATTAATTCATTTTTCATTACCTATATTTTACACTATTATTGCAAAAATGGTCAGCTTTATATCTAAATCTTACATAATGCACACTACATATGTATCTAATAAAATGTATCCGAAATATTTCACCTTGCTTGGTTTTAATTTAGATAATTACACTACCGATGATGAGACTCTAATGAGGGCAAAGGTTAACTATATGGCGACAGTAGTTGGTAAAGATCCCAACGTCTTGGCATTCATTGGTGCTGTCGTCGATAATCCAAGCTGTAAGTATTTTCGTATTCCTTTAGTCTGCCATTGAGTCAGCTGGCGTGGTTTCAAATCCCCGGTTGTACGTGCCAAGGAGTAGGGTCGCTTGTCCAGCCTCGTGGGTTTTCCGCGGGTACTCCGATTTCCTCCCACGGCTAAAGACCCCTACGCGCAAGCGAATTATTGAAATAAAGTAATACCATATTTTAGTCCAGAAATGACCTAGTTTGAGCGGAGTGGACGTTAAACCCCATTTCTCTCTCCCTAATTTAATCGTAAGGTCTTCCCCCACAATACACAAACCCTTGGCGCGTATTGCGATATCCAATCAAAACAATCATACGTATAAGTATTTGGGATTTTTCCGTTTGCTTTGGCATTGTTTGTTTGCTTAATTAATTCAATCAGTCGCCGATGCATAATTTTGAGACCGACTTCACTTATTTTAAGACCTATTTTCTCCTGCTAAAAAGTCACTATTATCTAGGACAGACTAAATTTGAATGGGGACTGTCTTGATAGAGTTAATATTCTATAATTGTAAATGATATATATTGTATTTTAGTGGGACCAGTGTTGATATCAGAATACTGTGAGGTCGGTCAACTTGATAAATGGTTAATACAACAACGTGGTAATGTCACTGATGATACTACTGAAATTCTGCAACATCTAGCCTTCGGTATAAGTAAAGGAATGGCTTATTTGGCATCCAAGAAGGTTAGTGTACAAAACGTGAAACTGCGACATTTTCCTTTATCTACACCCACTCGGATATTGCTGTCACCTTGTCCGCCGATCGATAATCCGCCGTTTACAATTTCTTGTGAAAACCCAGAGTACTCGAATTTGTAGGCTGATAAAATGTCGATTTTGTGGTCCAAAGTCCCTTTCCTTTAAAATTACAGACTGTGGCATAAGTATGAACCCGTTTTAATTTCAATTTAATGTCAAGCTTGTGAACACATTGCAGGACAAATCCCTATTTGTCTGGTTTTTTTTAAATTAAGGCATGGTTTTCCCGACATCCGAGCTGTTGGTGGGCGTATGTTGTGTTTGCCGGCAACACATGTTTGGATCCTTTCTTCACAGTTATTTCGACTGAAGTCCATTAATGTGAGCATATTATGTGCCGTGTTGAGTCCATGACTAACAACAGAAACAAATTTTGGGTACTAATAACGTCTATCCACCATTTATTACACAGATTGTCCACAAAAAACTTGCAGCAAGAAACGTCCTGCTTACTTTCACACGGGAGGCAAAAATTACAGGATTTGGACCTTCGAAAATTGAACTTGAAGATGAAGACAGTTCAGCAAAGGTAAGGTTACGAGAATTTGCTTGCATCGCTGTATGCTTACTTTTCAGGAATAACCGTTACCATTGCCAACCGAATCTGCTGTGCCACAATCGGCAGCGAACAGCTTTCGATCACCTCGACATCCGGATCAACATTTGGGGACATTGTTCCTTCTGTTGTACAGAGCATTGATTTTAAAGTTATAATAAATTATTTAACTTATATGAACTATAATTTCCTTAATTTAGTGTTATTCATTTTACAATCGTGGAATGTTCCGTTTAACGCGATGTTCTATTACTTTTGTATATTTCAGGAGAGAATTCCGATCAAGTGGACAGCACCAGAATGTTTGGTATCCCTGAAACATGCCAATGAAAAGAGTGACGTCTGGTCTTATGGGATTGTATTATGGGAAATCTTTAGCGTAGGTAATGTCCTGTTGCGTTGCAAGGGTTCTAATAAAACACCTTTAAGCCTTCTTATCACCTATACATAAAGTGGTGGACGCACTAACAGAATCGTTCGGTCGAATAAACCGGTGCCGATACACCAGTCGATTGCGTCACCGTTTACGTCACAAGATTAAACATGGCAGCGACGTTGTCTTCAAACAATCATGCAATTTCTCGATATCAGTGTTGATTGGCTAATGAATTCTAAAAATCGGGTGAATGCTTCGGCGAAGAGGACACGCTGGGCGAATATATTCCGCGGAATATATCAAATAGATCTGATTCTGGCAAATCATTTGATGGAATGATACTGGACACAGTAGGCGAACATGGTCAGAGCACAGAGGGACATTTGCGCCGCAACATTAGCGCCTCTTCACAAGAATCGAGTAATAAAGTAGACATACAGTCGTGGACAATTATTATCTGATATGGGTGAAGCAGATAGTAATATCCACCTGTAATTTGCAAAGAATGGGATGACACGGTCTAATTGGTCTTGAGAATGTTCAAGAGTGGTATTCTCGAATCCATAAATCGTCATAAATGTTCGCTGTATTCTTGGTCAGGTCTTCATCTTGGTACAAGTTGAATACAAACTGAATACAAGCTTAAATCTGCATTCACCAATAATAACCACTTCCATGCTTCCACGGACCAGTTTGTGTATCAATCGCATAATTTAAGATACATTATGGGAGATTAGATAAAGAGCTGACAGTTCTTACTTAATAGTTAAAAGGTAGATAAATTAAGCATTGAGTTTTCGGCCTAGCCACGATCATCGTTACTAAAGTCGGTACGAAAAAAAAATAGTCTCGATTATCCATTTCATGATAAAATCACGATTGAAAGTTGAGCAGCAAATCGGGTCCTACTCCAGTAAATATCGCGGGCTCTCGTTTACACCGAGATTTTATTATGGTCTGGATAACTTAATTAATATCCAATTAATGGATATTTTCTTTCTAAATTTGAAACGCACCTGTGCTTGAATATAAGATAATTGTGTATTTATTCACACCTTACAGGTGAGACACCATACAGTAATATGAAGAGTCGTGACGTAGAAACTAAAGTGAAATCTGGTTACAGAATGTCCAAGCCTGAAATATGTGAAGAATTGTAAGTATTTTGAATCAGCGATTGAGATAAGAATTGCTCCCGTGTTATTATACAACTTTGTTTTAAGTTGCTATTTCTACGAGCAAGCAATCCAGTAGCATGGTTAATAGGGGGCTGCAGTACACACATACAACACAAATCTTCAACCAAAACTCAATATAAAGACGCCACAAACAACAAACGTCACATCACGTGATTGGATCCGGGGCTGGTTGTAAACGTCCACAGCGCTGTACAAGCATGGGCTTGTATTGAGTCAAAAAGAAAAATGAACTAACAATATGGGAATATTTCCCAAACGCTGTATAACAAAATAAAACCAAGTCCAAAACATTAGACAAACTTCGAAGCCCTAAAAAAAACCGGTATATTAGGCAAAATAGTGTAATCAGGAAATGGACTGTTCACCGTGTACAAAATACACGACAAACTGTGGTGATACTAATACGGGTGTGAATCAATCATGTTCGGTTATTGGAAGGTGTGGGAATTTGTCTTTAGTAATTCTGTATAAATAAAAGAGAAAGGGTTTTCACAGTTTTATCAATGGATATCTACAGATATGCTGTCGGTTGATCTATTCTTTCAAATAGGCTTCTCCAAAGTGAACTTTTACAGTGTACATAAGACCTCAACCAGGCCAAGCGCGCGTCGAGAGGTTGTCTAAGAGCATTATTTTTTCTCCTACATTTATGAAAATAACGTCCAAAAAATACCTGACGTGAGAAGTATAACACCTAAATGAGCCGAAATATTGTCTCAGACTTCTTATTTTATCAAATTCGCTGGAAGTTGTCTCCGCCTTATCCTAATCTTTAGAGACTGATCTTCTCGACCAACAATGACTAATATTTAAAACGGAAACGCACTATTTGTCGTTTTTCGATTTCATTGTATTTTATATTTAACCTGTCTCCAAACAAACTTTTACGCCCATAGTGTTATATATCTGTTTATTGTTTGCCTTAAATTAGAATATGTGAATAAACTTACTTCCGCTCACTCTCCCATTACCAATCGAAATACCAGATCGAAGCAACCTTAAATCAAAGCGACATAGTTCCGGGACAGCAAGAAAAGTATATTCACTCAGGGAAACGAGTATCAAAGTACATCATGATTTATGTATTTGATAGTTTTGTAAGAATTAAAACATCATATATTTTCAGCCATTATGATCTGATGAGGAACTGCTGGGAAGAAAATCCAAAGAAGCGAAACAACTTCAAGAAAATCACTAAGAAGATATCTGATACGTTTAGTGAGGGTCAAACGGACAGTTACTACTATTATCGATAAATAATGTAGAATGTATATTTATGTTTCCCGTGTCCTTTATGTACATTTAATCAGCGTCTTGTAGAAATTTAATTTTTTTATTAATTAAATGGGCGTTGTCCCATTTAAGTCACGACTCTGTTAGTTTCAGTAAAATAAGCAGACTACAGCAGTACCGTACTTTTAACAATTAGGCCACTCTACAGGGCTATTTCGAACACCATATTAAAATGAAATTAATTTCACTTACTTTCTTGATGAAAATAACAATACCTCTTTAAAAATCCATTTGCAGTTGTCATTCCTTTTGGGGTATTAAATTCATATTTCTTAATGTTTAGACGATTTGTATAGAAATTATTTTTGGGCCTATTATTCTTTATATTCACCTCCTTTACAAGATGTCATCTTCACTATTGTCGGTGGAATAGCAGATTCTTGGGAGCACCAGGTAGTTTTCACACTTCCATCCTATCTATTCCTGGTAAAACAAAAACTTGAAGTTAAATAAAAATATAAAGTTTATTCCAATTCAGTCAGTAGGCGGAATGGTCCACAAATATTGATAACATTCTCAATCCGTTCTTCTGTATTTTAAGTATAATATATTTTGTTATTGAATGATTTTATTGTTGCTTTTGTTGCCATTTTAATAGTTTGCTTATGTTTTATAGTATATAAGGTTTTTAATAAGCAACAGTTGTTGTTTTAGATTTGTTAATTGTTGTCATTCTTTTTGTTAATTGTCATTTTCTATCTATTAGATAAGAAGTAGCTATGATTTTTGTTTATTCACTTTGTAAGTACGCTGTGGTGTTCTTTTTATATCTAGACAACTACTTGTCGTTAAAATTTTTGTTGTTCTTTATTTATTGTCTCCTATTATTTTATATTTGTCTTTTATTTAATTATTAAGTCAACATCTGGTTTATACTGGAACTCATGACTTTAGCAAAATAGAGAGGGTAGAATTATGATATATTTTAGCGTTTTTCGATCAAATGAAGAGTTGAAGGGGAAATAATCATATTTTTTTACATATAAGTTGATTTAATAAATATTCTTTTTAGATAAATTGTTAAAAGTATAAAAATTGTATTTTGAAATTTCGTTAATCATAAAATAATCCACTGAACTCAGGCACTGAACAAAGCAGCTACAGTATGCAATGTTGAATGGGTGAGGAGGTGGGGGCAACACTGAAACTTTTGCCCTTGGGCGTCAGTGCGGTAGCTGTCCAACATCGAGTTATTGTACAAAATAATATACCATTCATTCGGAAATTGACCTGGTCTGGGGTTTTCATTTACCCCTCGCAGCGGCGTGTCCCGTGGTAAGTGCCCTCATTTTGCGCCCCGGGGCCCGTAACTCCCCCCCCCCCCCGCTCAGAAATTGCAAACATTAAAGTATACACAGTTCCTTATATTAACCTAAAAAAGCTAAATGTTTTGTTTGAAAACTTATTTTAAAATGCTTATTAGATGCCTAGGTAACTACATAGCATATGATGATTACAACAGTCTGTTAGAATGACCTTTCCGAAAATTTCCTCAAAATGTTCGCCCCCTTACCGAAAGGTAATGCCCCCCCCCCCCCCGCTTAATGGTGTCTAGATACGCCCCCCCCCCCCCCTTTTCAAAATTCCTAGATATTCTATTATAGCCCCTGCTATAATAGACTATAAAATACATTAACTGAATGTGAATACGTTTTTTGGGGTGTTTGAATTTACTATGACCGATTTTGACGGATGGTTTAACCTCTCTATTATGGGTCAAACTGGCAATCACATGTTCATTCATCGGTCTTCTCCTTTTACTAGGGACACACACAGAGAGCAGACACTATTCAAAAAACGACCAATCAAATGCGAAATAATCAGCCAATGAAATGTATGTCTCCAAGTTCCAACTCCATTCGATGACATCTACTCTTTGTGTACGCTTTGTAAAGAAAAGTTTTGGTTTTAACCAGTACTTCAGGTATATTTCTCTCGTCGAAGTTTTATTTTATCACTATTAGGGCCTAATATTCAAAACATGTATATTATCTGGCACATTATGAGTTATTTAGAATTTTGCCCGAAGCAGTAAGGTGTTATGTAAACAATGCACGAGCCGTTGAGCCAATGACTGGCGCCACGTGAAGTCAATGCACGTGTTGTAGACAGTCATCGGTGACAGAGATAATTCGTAAGTAATTCTGTGTGAAACAGATTGTACTTAACTTAGCCCTGTACAATAACCTTGACCTTAAATAATGTCCGATTGTCAAGACACTCAGTAAAGGTTAATTCGGGAAATTCTAATAATTGTAAGTACATCAAGTTAAAACTTCTCAGTTCGCTAGAACCACCATTGTTGTAAGTAATGCCAGAAAACCAAGAAACAGATTTGATTTCTAACAGATATTTGTAACCCTTTCACCTGACGCAATTAATCTGACAATCGACATGCTTATATATCTACCGTAGATTGTAAAATGGCTGAAAGTTGAATTTGAAAGAAATGTAGATCTGGTTTATTGAGTTACTGCCAAGAATGTGAGAAGAAAGAAAGTTTACCATTTACTTAAACATGCATTACGCAAGAGCTACATCTGTATATTGCAGGTCATTCTTTAGGCCTGAAATGTGTTGTAAAGTATTAATTAGTCATTAATTAACTGATCCAGGACTTAATCAATCCCCGATGGCATCAGATTTCTCCGATATTAAATAGATTAAAACGGTTCAGCGATACTTTGATTTAATCAAATATGTAGGACCGAGATTTAGCTTCGATCAACCAGTACAGTGGTTGAAATTATTGCACACGTCTGTCAAATATTCAAACGTTAATATCTTCGCTTGCAATAGAATAATTTGAATGAAATTTTCAAATTATTCATTTAACATTGTCTACTTTCGAACTATTATATCAAGAATGGCAAGTTCTTTAACTAAATCTATACATAATATATCTTTAAGGGGTAGTATACGACGGAATTTCGCTTCACATTTGTAAATACTGAACAGAGTGGACTGATGTTCTTATTAGAAATCCGGTTGTACGTGGCAAGACGTAGGGTACTCCGGTTTCCTCTCATTCTCTCTCTCTCTCTCTCCCTCCCTCTCTTATTAGTGTTTGCAAGGGATTCCTATATAACGCTCAAGTAACGCTCACTCGCTCTCTCTCTCTCTCTCTCTCTCTCTCTCTCATTAATGTTTGCAAGGGATTCCTATATAACGCTCAAGTAACGCTCGTGGACTTTTTAATTATGGAGGGATTATTTGTTTTTCGCTCATCTCAGTGTTATCTCTTCTTCCAGGTTGAGCACAATGTCTTGTCAGAAAATTTCCGTTCCTTCTGAAAACAACAAGGGTCCAATCCCGGCTGTACAATTCAACAATCCTAAAAGCCAACCAATGGGTGTGATCGTATTACAAGAGTGGTGGGGACTAACCCAAGAAATAGAGAATAATGCGCAGGATCTGGCAAAGCGAGGCAACTTTACTGCGATTGTTCCAGACCTATACCGTGGGGTTGTTACTACCGACTATGAATATGCCGGACATTTGATGTCTAATCTGGATTGGCAAGGAGCCGTTCAAGATATCCGAGGGTGTGCCAAGCATCTCAAAGAACAGGGTTGTACTAAAGTGGGTGTCATAGGCTTTTGTATGGGCGGAGCTCTGTCTCTCGCAGCAGCGGCCATGGTTACGGAGGTCAACGCTTCTGTGCCGTTTTATGGCATTCCAAGTAAAGACCTTGCGGATCTATCCAGCATTAAAATCCCCGTCCAGTGTCATTTCGGTGAACAAGATGTCTTGGAAGGATTTTCTTCCCCGGCGGATCAAGACAAGTTAAAAGAGTCTCTTAAAGCAGGTGAAGTACAGTTCGAATTTTATTCCTACCCTGCGGGTCACGCCTTTGCTGATTCCACTGGACCTAGATATAATAAGGAACTTACTGAGCTGGCTTTTGGCAGATCTGTTGATTTTTTCAAGAAAAACTTGGCATAAATATGTGGATATAATTATATATACATTGACGAAGGAAGGAAGAATTTCGCTACGAAAGTTTTGTTTGTTGTACTTTTGCACTCTAACGGGAAATACTTGTGTTACACACTAAGTCTGTGATTCGATATGATAATTATTACCCAAGTCCTTGATTACACGAATCTATTAAAATTATCAAATCTTTAATATTTCTGTCAAATATATATTCCGGGTTATTATAATATTGCTAAAATGTCACAGACTCCAAGTTCACAAATGAGAGATCCTAACCGAACAGTACTAAAGTGCGATCATTTTCCAAATGACCTTACTCGCATCAAAAAAAAAAAAAAAATCACATTCACATTCACATTAACTCTGAAAAAAGGAGATTCAATTGAAGGTTTATGTGATTTAATTTACCTAAGATTGTACGTTAGAAATATATCTCGATTCAAGAGTGGCCCATAGTCCCAGTCGAGGCGGGTGTAATAGGACAGAGAGCAAGTATTATACTAAATCTAAGCAGTATAAAATATTTATTTTAGATTAAATATTATAGTTTTTGACGCTCGTTTTTCTGAATTTATAAATATCTCGGAGCCACGGTGGCTAAGCGTGTAAGGCGCTTGGAGGTCGAGAAAGTTCATCGGGATTTTCCGACGCGGTTTCCCTATGTCAGTGATGCAGGATGGAGGGGTTGATAAGGACAACTGTCTAGTCGTCCGGTGGGACGAAAAACCGGGATAAGGTCTACAAATTGGCGTACACTTAAAAGATCCCTTGTATTTAGAATTTGATTAAGAGTAGGCCGTAGTGCCGCTATCCTGGGAAAAATTCCCCCATAACACATGGTATGCGGCCGATTGCATTAGACCCTTTGCAGCAGAACAGTCGGACGTTAACACCATTTCAATTCATTTGTAAATATCTCTCCATATTGATGGTACCGGTTTCGTCAAAGATAATCCAGAGATGACAATGAGACAAAACAAAAAGCAGATGAACGAAGGTTGATTACGATCGGATATAATATCTTTCATTATCTTGTAACAAGTAGCATGTTATGTTAAACCCCATTTCATTACCGGTGAATATTTTATTCCTTTACGAATTAAAATATGGAATCATCTATGTTTATTTTAGATCAAAAGCAAAGAATGTGCTCGAGTATATCTAGAGCATGTCAGATTTAAGTACGGAAATGAAAAGCACAAGCTTCTGTGCAAAGTAGGGCCTATATTTTTAATATGACACACTGCCCTGGGACACTTTTTTGTGAGGAGTGCTGGTACCCGAATCTACGTTTCTGACTGATTACATTTAAACCTTCTTTTTGTGTCTCTCGTTGGCGTATATCTGCCCTAGTTCAAATTGTCCAGTATAATCTTGATGACGCAAATACATAATATTAATAAATTTATCGCCGCCACGCAGAATGCTACTTTTGCTTGATAAAATAAAAATAAATCGACCAATCAAATGCGAAAATATCAGCCAATGGAATTTCAGTCACAAACAGATGCTCTTCACTCCTAGTCCTTGTGTGCACTTTGTAAAGAAACGTTTTGGCATAAACCAGTACTTCAGGTATGTGTCTCTCGCTAAAAGTGTTATTTGACGATCCTAAATATATTAATGTATGTCTATAATACCATGACTCAAATTTGTTTGGGAAATTATGAGTATTATTTAGAATGTTATTAGATAAAATTAACGAATCGGTATAATAACCTTGACCTTGCATATTTCCCGATTGTCAAGACACTCAATAGAAATGGGGTTTAACGTCCACTCGACACAAACTAGGTCATTTTGAGACTAACATATGGTTTCATTTTATTTCAATAATTCGCTTGCGCGTAGGGGTCTTTAGCAGTGGGAGGAAACCGGAGTACCCGGAGGAAACCCACGAGGTTGAGAAGGCGCCCCTATCTCCATGCCACATACGCTCACACTGGCAGGGCTCGAAACCACAGCCGCAAGCCGGAGGTGACCGGCCAGCTAGAGGTCGAAGCGCGGCACTCTAGACCACTAGAGGCCATCCCAACCTCCGAGAGAGAGAGAGAGAAATGGGGTTTAACGTCCACTCAACACAAACTAGGTCATTTTGGAACTAACATAATTATGGTTTAATTTTATATCAATAATTCACTTGCGCGTAGGGGTCTTTAGCAGGGGTGGGCCCGGAGTGCCCGGAGGAAACTCACAAGGTTGAGAAGGCGCCCCTATCTCCATGCCACATACGCTCACACCAGGGCTCGAAACCACAGCCGCAAGCCAGAGGTGACCGACCAGCAAGAGGTCGAAGCGCGGCACTCTAGACCACTAGCCCTCCCCCCCCCCCCCAACACTCAATAGAGGATAGTTCAGGACTTAACCTACCGCACCAATTCGGTATTCATATTTTCACAAATTAGAAACAGTGTTTCTAAAAAAATAACAAACAATATATTTATTTGGAAATGAATTAAAGTAACGGCGCCGTCGGTGCGTAACGATATGCTTGCATTTGCTCTGAAAATATCGAATTTCTCACGCCAATATGCCTAGATTGGTATTGACATTATTGAATCCCGGCCTGGATTGGATGGACCCGCCAATTTCATTAAAGACAGGCCCATCTATTAGATTTCGCGAATACTTTAATTTTAAGATGGTGGCGGAATTGTTATGATATTATGACGTAACCCGGCAATATACTGACTTATAGTATACTGTGGCTGATTGATTAACTTGACAGAATCTGCCAACTAAACATGTCTACATTTCATTCAAGCTCAAATAAAAAGACAACTATACCTGGCAACAGAGGTCGATGGAATTTCGCTATCATATTATTACCGATGAGAAATAAACCAATTCTGGACTGATATTTCTATTAGAAATTCAACTTCTACTCAAAAAGGTCTTCCAATATGACTTAAATAACGATCTGTGTCTTTATTATATGTGTTTTTCGGTTTGAGTGTGGTTTTATATTATGTAATTTCTTTACTAATCTAGGTGTTGTCTCTTTTAGGTTGAGCACAATGTCTGGCCAGAAAATATCCGTTCCTTCTGAAAATATCAAGGGTCCAATTCCGGCTGTACAATTCAAAGATCCTAAAAGCCAACCAATGGGTGTGATCGTATTACAGGAATGGTGGGGACTAAACCAACAGATACAGGATGCTGCGCAAGACCTGGCAGAGCGAGGTAATTTTACTACGATCGTTCCAGACCTATACCGTGGGGACGTCGCTACCGACCATGAACATGCCGGATATTTGATGTCTAATCTAGATTGGCAAGGAGCTGTGCAAGATATCCAAGGTTGTGCCAAGCATCTCAAAGAACAGGGTTGTGCTAAAGTGGGTGTCATAGGCTTTTGTATGGGCGGAGCTCTGTCTCTCGCATCAGCAGCCCTGGTAACGGAAGTCGACGCTTCTGCACCATTTTATGGCATTCCAAGTAAAGAACTTGCAGATCCATCTAGTATCAAAATACCTGTCCAGTGCCATTATGGTGAACAAGATACATTGGAAGGATTTTCTGCCCCGGCCGATCAAGAGAAGTTAAAAGAGTCTCTCAAAGCAGGAGGAGTCCCGTTTGAATTTTTTTCCTACCCAGCGGGTCACGCCTTTGTTAATTCCAGCGGACCTAACTATAATAAGGAAGCTGCTGAGCTAGCTCTTGGCAGAGCTGTTGACTTTTTCAAGAAAAACTTAGCATAAATATGTGGTTTTAATTATGTTTTTGCAAATGAGAACTTTACCTTGGGAAGTTTCGTTGTACTTTTATATCAAAACCGAAAAATAGTTGTGTCACACTCTCAGACAAAGCCTGTGATTCATTATTATAATTATTATCTTAGTCCTCGATTACGTGAATCTATTAACTATTAAAATTACCAAATCTTTAATATTTCTGTCAGATATTTATTCCGGGTATTATAATATGCTAAAATGTTACTGTCCACAGATTCCCAAGTCCACGATTTAGAGATGACTAACCATTGCCCAAATACACGGGAGCACAGACGATCCCAACCTAAACAGTACTTCAGTGCGATCTTTTCCAAATGACCTTATTACCCCGCATCAAAAATTTCACATTTACATTAACTCTGAAAAAAGAGATTCATTTGAACAATCTGTTTCACAGAGAATTACTTACAAATTATCTCTGTAACGGATGCCTGTCCAAAACACGTGCGTTGACTGCACGCCTCGTAGTCATTGGCTCAACGGCTCGTGCAATGTTTACTTCACACCGAACTGCTTCGGGCAAAATAATGCATTTTACTCATTTTAATACCCATTTACACTAAATAGGAAATATTTTTTAACTACAAATACTTCAAACGTATTTATTTATTTTTCTTTTACCTCAAAAAAATGTTTGAGAATTTAATTTGTCGGATTAAAAAAGTTAATATGCCGTACTCATTAAGCCTCGTCGATGTCATGCTTATCAGTGATTGTAGCGGCCAAGCGAATATTCACTGCGGGATCAGTTTGTCATTTGAAGATCTATATGATTTAATTTACTCACGATCGTGCGTAAGAAATATATTTAGATGCAAGAGTGACCCCAAGTCCTGTTCGAGGTGCAGGGGTGTAACAGAACATTGTGCAACAAATTTAAACACAGTATTAAATCTTAACATTTTAATACATTTTAATACAGTATAAATTTTCCCATATTGATTGTACAAAGAAACAATATAAATTTTCCTCCATATTATTGACCGTACAAAGACACATACAAATAAACAATAATACAATTATGAAGTAGCTGATAAACAGATGTTTAGGATCGGACATGCACTTCTTTATCTTTTGCAAACTCTTCTAAAATTGAAGAACTAGCTAGGGTTGCATGATTATACCAGATTGACATCTTCAGCATTCACGACAATATCACCTTAAAGCCTCTGGTCGTAATTTACATTTTTCGAGCAATATGTAAATTATCATGACGCAATCTACTTTGAAATGTACTCGAATTGATTAGTGAATATTTAATATAAAGACATTTAAAAAATAAAGTCGGTAGATAATCTCCCGGCTTTAGTTTATTATACGTGTAGTTGGATTTTAACGAGTCCCATCAAGAGATTTTATAGAAGTTTTGGCCATATCTCGTTTATCCCTCAATTACGATCAGAGACTTAAAGGTATTATATTGTGATTATTAGGCCAAGATCAGTTATATGTATATATACATCTGATTTTCAAGAACCAGAGAATTGTTTATTTAAATCTAAACTGGGTCAGAAACTGTCCAAACTTTTCTACAAGTCCAGTAAGGAGGAATGACACCGGTTGTACGCAGGTACATTCAGTCATGACTGCTGTTCCCATATTGATACTGGCTACTTTCATATTACCTCCCTTTAAACAGCAATATTTTATGCCATTTACGTCACTGGTTTTGGTTTGAGCTGCACATGATTTTCCAGAATCACATGGAAGTGGGGCTGAAAGATGGAAAGTCAGTTTATTATAGTAGATGGAAATTAGATGAATGGGAAACCTTAACTGATAAGCCGTAAAGAGCAACAGCTAATCCTGCAGCGAAGGGATGTTACTCTTAAACAGGAAATGGAATGGGGTTTAATGTCCTACATTTATGTTCCGAGATGGCTAATGATATGATTTTGTCTGGACAGTTTATGCTATGACAGTTGCGCCATGGCCTACTCTTTATTTCGAATTTCAACGTTCTTTTGCGTAAAGCCAACGTGTGCACGGGACCTCGGTCTTCCATACAACTCAGGCCCGGATCCAGGATTGTGTCGAGGGGGAGGGGACACACATTGGAGCAAAGGGTAATATGAAAACCAACTATGTCACTGGGGGTGGGGGGCACGGCAAGAGGAAATTACCCTGGAACATCCCGAGGAGCTTCCCCTGTCCACGCCGGTATCAAACCTTGGGTTTCCAGGTCATATACTAACAAAGGGGCAATATCTTAGCATTAAAAGTAGACATGTCCATCAAATTGCAGAGAAATTTTGTAATTAAGCTTTAAATCTTTGAATTCTAGTGATAGATGATAATTTATAGTGATTTAAGTTCGGTGAGATGGACCTTGGGTGTTTGATTCTGGGCAAAATAATTTAATCTTTACCCGGGGCACAAAGAATGCACTTTCAACAAGTATTAGGTTATTTTGGGCCATAATATGGTACATCTTTATTTGAATAATTCATTTGTGCAGGGAACGAGGGCCGGGACAAAAGGCCACATGCATGAACCCTATGGGTCGAAACCAAGCTACGACATTCAAATAACTTACGTGTATTGAGAAGAGTTGCTGTAGACAAAGTTAGGTAGGAAACCAGGAAAACTGTCATAACAATCAAACTCTTCATTTTTATGTCTGAAAAATATTATTTAAAACAAAAACATGTGTATACATATTTAACACAGTAAATTTCGGCATTTCTATCAATCAGATTTAAGGTTTATTCCAGAATTCAACTCAAATAGTAAGTACAAGGGGACTCCACCACACATATAATTTACACAAAAACAATTATATGGCACATACGCAGAAATAACAAACAAACTAATAATTCAAATCAAAGGAATTGATCCAGGGGCAAGCCCCGATCCCCGTCTTCATTATAGCTAAGTCGGAACAAGAAAGTAAGACCTTATACTCCATTCCATTCCATTTCTAAATAATGAAATTAGTTTAATGGTACAAATTAAAACTGGTAGCTTACCTCAGATTTTACCCGTTCTTCCACGATAAACGAAACCTTGATCCCCACCTTCCGACCCTTTCTATTGTCTCTTGTTTTATACAAAATAATGTCATGACATCGCCTACGTCACCTTTCAGACTGTCAGAATATAATGGATGGGACTTACTTTCGTAGTCACGGTTATTATTAAATGCAACGTAGAATAAGATAAATATAGCCACCCGTCCAGTTTTTTTGAATTCTTGTTTTATTGCTGTATCTGAATTATTATAATTTTTTGTCGCTTGGCGTGTTAAACTGTCATGTTTTGGGCAAATAAACACCTGCTTATGAGTCAACAAATTAATATGTGAGCATACGATTTCAGTAAGTTTTTGTCATGGATTATAAAATACCAAAAACTTAATGAAACTGCCGCGGAATAAATGTAGGGCACTTTTTAATGGTATGGCTGTAACATGCGTGCAAAGTTTTAAAAGCAATTCAATGTTACTGGTTTCATAATTACATCAATGCATAGTGTACAAAGCAGTGAAATGTTGACAAATAGCAGTAGTAAGTGGAACAACAATAGGAATGCATAAAATTATCAAATAATCCAAGACACATCGAAGATTGAGAAGGTTCTGTGAACGTTTTGAATATTCATTGTGTCTTAAATATTGGATAAAAGGATAATTTGTCTTATTTATAATAACAGCATCAATTGAAAGAAATGAACAAACTTTATTTAATTTTGAATATTATGAATACTATGTTTAGTTCGGCGTTTAATTGGGGGGGGGGGTATTATCGTTACGTTTATACCTATTTTATGTAATTAGGATGGGGTATATTGAATACTTATAACGTTGCGTGATCTGCATTTTTCGGAAATTTGGCTCCCCAGGCGAGGGTAGGTGTCTCCCCCTGGGCTCGAAAATCTATGAAATATTAACAAGGTCTCTAGCGTCATTTCGGCTTGTATCTAGGGTAACTGGAGGTTACTTGCTAAAACATAGAAACTGGGAGTTAACACAACACATGACTACCGACTTTCTACTACTTTACGACGAAAACAGTGTATTTTTATACGTCCACATTCATAATGTGAACGTATTATGCCGTCGCCCCTGTCTGTGTGTGTGTGTGTATGTGTGTGTGTGTGTGTGTGTCTGTGGTTCGCCTACAGGGCGCAATTCTTCATGGATTTTCTTCAAACTTGGTATACTTATTCCTCATACTCCAAGGAAGATCCCTATTGTTTTTGGTGCATGCCCGACCCCCAGGGGCAGAGCCACGCCCATTTCTAGTATTTGTTTGTTTGTCATCTACAGGCCACATTTCTTAACTTATAAACTTGAAACTTTGCATACACATTCTTTGTACCCTAAGGAACATCCCTATCGTTTGGGGTGCATGCCCAACCCCCAGGGGCAGAGCCACGCCCATTTTCTTTTCGTGTGTCATTGTGTCGCCTACAGGGCGCAATTCTTACTGGATTTTCTTCAAACTTGGTATACGTATTCCTTATACCCTAAGGAAGATCTCAATTGTTCTTGGTGCATGCCCGCCCCCCAGGGGCAGAGCCACGCCCATTTCTAGTATGTGTTTGTTTGTCGTCTACAGGTCACATTTCTTAACTTATAATTTTGAAACTTTGCATACACATTCTTTGTACCCTAAGGGACATCCCTATCTTTGGGGTGCATGCCCAATCCCCAGGGTCAGAGCCACGCCCATTTTCTTTTCGTGTGTCTTTGTGTCGCCTACAGGGCGCAATTCTTATTGGATTTTCTTCAAACTTTGTATACTTACCCTTTTTACTTTAAGGATGATCCCTATCGTGTGGGGTGCATGCCCAACCCCCAGGGGCAGAGCCACGCCCATTTTCTTTTTGTGTGTCGGTGTGTCGCCTACAGGCAGCAATTCTAACTGGATTTTCTTAAAACTTTGTATACTTACTCTTTACACCCTAAGGATGATCCGTATTGTTTTTTGGTGCATGCCCGACCCCCAATGGCAGAGCCACGCCCATTCCTTGTATTTATTTGTTTGTCGTCTACAAGCCACATTTCTTAACGTATCATCTTGAAACTTTGAAGGCTTATTCTTTGTACCCTAAGGAACATTCCTATCATTTGGGGCGCATGCCCAACCCCCAGGGGCAGAGTCACGCCCATTTTCTTTTTGTGTGTCGCCTACAGGCCACAATTCTTAATCGGTCATCTTGAAACTTAAAATACTTATTCCTTATACCCTAAGGATGATCCCTTTTGTTTTGGGTGCATGCCCGACCCCCGTGGGACAGCAACACCCATTTCTTGTATTTGTTTGTCTGTCGTCTACAGGCTGCATTTCTTAATGTATCATCTTGAAACGTTGAATACTTATTCTTGGTACCTTAAGGAAGATCCCTATTGTTTTTGGTGCATGCTCGACCCCAAGGGACAGTGCCACGCCCATTTTTTTTGTCTGTCACCTACAGGCCACAATTCTTAATCGATCGTCTTGAAAACTTTTTTTTATACTTATTCCTTATACCCTAAGGCTGACCACTATTATTTTCGGTGCATGCCGAACCCCCTGGGACAGAGCCACGCCCAATGATTTTGTGTCTTGTGTTCGCCTACAGGATGCAATTCTTAACAGATCATTTTAAAACTTTACAAACCTATTCCTTATACCCTAAAGATGACCCCTATTGCTTTTTGGTGATTTCCTAACCCCCAGGGGCAGAGCCATGTCCATTTTTACTTCGTGTCTGTGTGTATTGTCTACAGGCCACGATTCTTAATGGATCGTCTTTAAACTTGGGATACATGTATGTATTCCATATAGCCTAAAGACGTCAACTGCATGTCCCGACTCACACAGGAATGTGGACGTATATTGTAGCGTTAGCGTTATGGTTTTTTTTATGAATTTATAACATTTACAAATGTTCTAGTTGCCACGCCCCCGAGAAAGAATATAAATCCTTCAGAAATATTGTGAAACTGGGTATAGCCTTGAGAGAGATTTTTTTTGGGACGAAAAAATTATGGTTGATTTTATTGCAATAATTCGCTTGAGTGACGTAGAGGTTTTTAGCTGTGGAAGGAAACCCCGTACGTAAGGAAACCCAGGAGGTTGGTCAGGCGACCTTACTCCTTGTCACCTACAGACTACGTGACCCAACGTACACGTGGTAAACCGTTCGGACGCCAAATCCCCCCCACACACACACACACACACCTTCCCAGTATAGCATTTAACTATAAGTGGAAAGATAGGTTGCCAGGCAACGAAACATACGCCGACAGCAGCTAAATCGTCCGGACAGTCAACAAGAGTTGTCGCATATATTTACTTTTTTCGGTAATGAAACATTCATAATACAATAAAATCTGATTAAGAGTAACAACACATTATGAAATTATCAGAAAATCATTAGAATTTGTTTGCTTTTTATAAAGTTTTGCCCCACACTAACAATTAGTATAGGAAACATTTAATATGATGAATTTAGCTGTTCAGTTTATCAAAATTCATTGAAAATCAAAATATATGTTCGTTTCAACACCTTAAACTCTGTGTATCAATTTGAATTCAATCGGATATTAACTTTGGTCTCTAGAGCACCCACAAGATTTTTTGAAGTGATCAAGGGCCATAACTCTGGCACTAATTATCGGAAATCGGTGAAAATCAATAGGCTTCTTCGTCCCATGGCCTTAAACACTGTGTATAAATTTAAAGTCAATCGGATATTAACTTTGGCCTCTAAAGCCTCCACAAGCAATTATGGACGCCGGACGGACGGACGGACGGACGGGGGCGACGACAATATACGACCACATTTCAATGTGGGCGTATAAAAACACTTACCTATTACTTTTCGAATAGTAATCTCTCATTAATTGTTATTCCATTAGTTTGCATTAATAGTTTATAAGTCAACCATAATCAATACCAGAATAGAATAAAGTTTAATTAGATTGTACTGGGCTAAAACCGTGGCCACTGGTGGCCTACTTCCGTTAAGGTTTTTATCACCACAGGAAATGGTACAAAAACATCCTGGAAGAGACAGGGCTGACATAGATGACATACAGTGTGATTTCAATGCATGACCAGAACAAAACGGGGGCCAAAGTCCTTCATAAGCAGTCAAACCTGGGAAATACAAATCATTTTGATCAAGATATGATGCCAGTTAACGACACCCCACATTAGATCAGTTGCCCTTCATTCTAAAATTTAAATACATAATCAAGGGCAATAATGCTATAATAATAACAATTCTTCATTTTACTAGTTTGAATAATGCATATAAATTAAAAAGTAAATAGACCCTTCAAAAGATTCTACAAAGTAAAACAAGGGTCTTAAGGTTAGAAGCAGATTGGTTAACTTTTGTTGTTAGAGTATTCACAGGAGTTTACAAGGGTGATACCTTAATTAACCAAGAACAGAGCAACCAGATTTTTTCTTTATATTTTTATATACTGAAAATTCAGTCATACACAAAGATGGGAGTCAACCCAGCAATATTATTAATAAAATTGCTAAAAAAGGAAAGGTCATATTACATGTCCTCCCAGGCCATATCATAACATCACAATGACTACAACAATGCATTCATTTCTAGGAAGGATTTGATGGAAAAATACAAGCAAACATGGCATAACTGGTAGTTAGCTTGGCAATTATACAACATACATACATACTCAACTATTTGACTCTTGTTGCATACATTTTTAACATATGTATTCAACAAATAACATAACATGATATTTGATGGAACAGGCATGCTATATAATAATATGGTAATCATTATTGATGAATTTTATGCATTATTGGTCATATTTCAAATTAATAATGAAAACTAACCAAGCAAAACTTTGATTCCTTAATTAATTTTATAAATCAATACATAATGAATATAGATTTATTTTAAAACATTTGTATGATTTCTAGATATTTAACTTTTCAAAAAAAGATAGCACTATTTGCTGGACTAGAACAAAGACAAATTGCTTGGTATGTATTCATTATGATTGACTAGTATTAGGCTTTACAGGTTAGCCTATAAATAAAATCCAATTCATAAATAAAGTGACAGAACCCTATGCTTGACATACAAACCACTCAGCTATCTAACCCCTTGTAGGAAATTCCACTGAATATTTGATTTCTGCTCTCTTGCTCTAGCCTATGAGAAAAGATCAAATCTGTTCAAATTTGTATTTTCATAGACAATAAGTTAGACTACCCACACACTGTTAATAGATGCATAGGAAATTTCAGCCTTTATCTATATTTTTGTGGTGCTAAAAATCTCTTGGAAATTAGCTCCTTGTACTTTTACACACTGACTATTGAAATGTAGGCTACTTAAAGAAGCACTAAGAAAGAGCTAAATCTGCCTATTTATACACTTGACAAGCTCATAATCAATTGTCTAGATCTTCAGATGGCTGAGATATTAAGTGAATTAAACAATTTCTGCCATGTCTTGGTTAAACATGAAAATGGAAAATTGAGACTTCATTTAATATCCTCATTTAGTAATTGGGCCATAATCAATCATACACTAATAATTATTGTTTTTCATACATAGTGTCCTACTTGATTCATTTATTATCATAGGAAAAGTACTTAAGAATGTTTATGCTATTTCTTGTCAAAACTTCAAACATTCCTAACTTTGATCGTAATAAAGTCGTTTCAGTGCATTTTCCATACATGTATTTGTAATTATCAATTTTTAAACTATTATAACATGTTAAAGCAGAAACAGCTACATCTTGACATTTACTAGTTTAAAGTAGAGTCAAAGGTTATATCTAAAATCTAGATTAAATAGACCTTGATAATATTATCAGGTAATATAATCTAGTCTTATGACTTGTATTAATCTTAACATCCAGATTTAAAGGTGGGTAATGGTATGAAATAACATGTTTTATCACATGTAACTAATGTAAGTTAATACCTCAATATTAATGACGTAATATTTAATGTGGTGACAGTTTTAGAAACAAAATAAAATGTTATCTTGACATTACAAATTCATAAATAAGATTTTTCTTTTCATAATTTTGAACCTTAAAGGGACAATAACATTCTTGCTGGCTTGGTAGCTCCAGAAAATAAATAATACCCTAATTCTAAGTACTAGATGTTTAAGTGTCTTACCTGTTGTGTAAATTATCCATTACAACCTATTTTACTTGCCCAGAGGGTTCAGAATATTTTAAAATCCAAGTCACATTTGAAAAGGTTTACATTAGACTTTTCAAATCAATTGGTTGAATTTTTCCAATTTTTTAAAATAGGTGTGTTAAGATGAAATTCATATCATCATTTAATTGGAATATTCTAAAATAATACGATTTGTTGACCAGAATGAAGATTGGGACATATTATTCAGTTACAACAAGAGTGTTATTGGGGCTTTACTTACACACGCTACCTGAAATTTTTTAACCTTAATTTCACATGCTACCTGAAAATTAAACTTTAATGACACATACTACCTGTTAATCTTAAACTTTAATAACATTTGCTATTTGTTAATGTTGAACTCTATTAATAGATTCTACTTGTTACATTTGAATTTTAATTCCACATGCTCCATGTTAATATTGAACTTTAATTCCACAAACTCCCTGTACTGTACATTAAAAAAACAGTTAAATTCATTAATATAACTTATCTTAGAAATTCAATAATTCTAATAAAAATCTTTTAATAATTTCAATTAACTTATGTACTTTTTAAATTCTAACTGGGGTATACGCAGACTAAAACATAAATATATTATGTCATCATTTGATCAAGTTATCTATTGTGACTATCACAAGACAACTGTAGAAAGAAAGCTTAGGTTACTGTCACAGGATAGTCCTACAACATTGATAACCTACTTTCACAGCCCCATGACACAGGTTCTTATCTTAATATCAATTTTCTTCATATGATCACCCAGTGATTTATCTATTCATGGCCAGATCAATGTACTTGCATGCATACCTGTATTGTAATTCATTATAAATTATAAGTCATTCATAAAGATTAGATTTAAACTTTTAAATGTAATAAATGAATATCATTATATAAGTCATAATTAATTATAAAATTTGATTTATTCTATGATAGAATCATTATATTATGACATTTTATAGAAACAAATATTTCATTAGAGTAGCCTATAATGATCAAAACTACAAGATAATGAAAGTAGATAAGTGAAACAAAAGATAGCTAATTAAGACCAATTATGCCTCATCAGCCATTTTTCCATCAAATCTAAACTACATATTGTTTTAATACTATACATGTAAATTGCATTGTTTTCCTCAATATTCAATCATGTGATGTTATATTATTTCCTGGGTAGTCGCGTTATGAACTTGTCATAAATCTCAAATACTGGAGTGCGTTATGAGCAGCATTAGCATGGGCTTCATCTGTTGATGGACCCGTGCCTTGACAGACAGCGACAGGCATGGAGGACAGTTGAACCAAACATTGATGCTGATCTGTAAGAAAAAGGAAATGCAAATATTTAAAAAGAATTTGTAGATCTCTAGAGTTGTCTATTGACAATTCCCAATAAATTAAGACATAACTCTGGAACAGAAAGTCCTAGAGTACTGAAAAGCTGACAAGGTTACCACAGAACGGAAGGTTGCAGAACACTTAATATAAAAAAACATCCTCCTCTTACTACCCCAATGCTTCACACTACATTGGAAGAAAATCTGTTAAAGCATGTAGCCTCCATTGTGCTAATAAGGAACAAAGAGTCTTAAATCGCTGAAAAATAAGTATGGTTCATCATTTTATGACCATAATGCTTCACACAAATTTATTAAAAAAATCTGATAAAAAAGTCAATTGTTGTTGGACATGGATAACTACATAATTTATAATACATCCACAGAATTATGCCAGACAGTTGAGTTAAAGCCAAAAATTACAAAATTACAATTTATAAGCATATCCAAGACTAGACCATTTAATTATTAATAGATTTTTGATGTTTCGTTTTATTTCATTTCTAACTTAAGTTGTTTCAGTCAACCTAATATGTCATATTCTGGCAATAGGAGAGATATTGAGCGATTGAGGGACAATTCAGTGATTGAATGACAATATGGGGGTATTCGATTGAACGTTCTGGATTGGAATTCTCTCAATCCTCAAAATAGTGACAATCAAGTGAAAAGGGGTATTTTGGGCTGCAACGCATGCATCGATTGGATAAGTAAATATCTTAACCAACCATGCAGCTGAAACATATTTGTTTGTGTTTAATTACGTTCCGATTCTACTCACACCACCTCCATAGTGGGGACTGAGAGAACTGTGACAGGACTGAATTCTGCTTGTAATTCTGTCAATTCAGGACTTTCTGGACCGTGAATCAAGCATCCCCAATGACAGGTGATAGCAATTACTGTTGTAGAGTTTAGTAGTCACATTTCCACTTAGGTACCACTAAAGATATTAACTATGGACCACACATAGAATGTCAGATGATTTGACAAAATGATTGTTGTTAACGTAAGTAAATGTTACAAACATTCAACCCGTCTAGCATATACCCAGAGGTTGCTTAGGATTAATGTATGCCCCTCCCCCTCTGGTCAAACAATTTTGTTACCTATTAAAAGCGTTTTAGTGGAAGTATATTGTCGTTAGTCGCTCCTGTATGTCTGATTCCAATTCTTGTGAACACACCACAGTTTGAGATATTTTTTTCAGACTTACAGGAACTGTTCTACTTGTTTAGTAAGGAGTCCTAGATATTTCTCCTGTCAGAGTGTTTGAGATGAAGTTATTGCTTCTTCAACTGAGCACCATTCTTTGACGTCCTTGCTGCACAACCCTTTACAAAATTGCTGGAGGTTGTATTTTCATTGCCCAGCAACAATTTTAAAGGGAAGTCTTTCTGAGAGCCATATTTTGAGAAGATCGATTGTGTTTTTAACATGAAGTCAGTGACATGTATAAATGTGAACTTACTAGAGTTGCTAGGTTCTTTAATATCAAAGTAAGAGACTTCAAATCTCTGTACTTCTGCTATTTCTTGTAGCATCTGACAATAGTTGGTGTTCGGTACATTCAAAGAATTCTTATGCAAATCTTTCATGTGTGCACCCCCACTCTTCATAATTTTTTGATAAAATTTTTGAATTTCTTTCGCTTTTTGTGGAGTTGTGACAGGAATTTTCTTCTTGCCTTCCTTTAGTGCAGCATAAGCACTCTGTGGTTCAAATGACTGAAAGTATAAATTAAATTAGAATATAGTACAATGTTTTTTTACCTTATATCCTTGGAATACTTTCCATATCATAACTTGATGCTCCTGAAGAGTAACTGTTCATGTTCCTTGGGGTTAGACTAGTTAGAGGCAAAACATTTATTAATTTATCTATATTGAGTCATACTGTTAAAAATAATTTCTCACCAATTGCAGATCATCTTCATCATCTGATTGTTCTATCTTAGTGTTTTCACTTCCATCTAACATCACCTTCTTTATCTGCTCTAGCATCTGTGCTGCTGCTGCCCTTTTTGCAGACTTCTTAGATCGTCCTACTCCTATTCATAAAATTAAAAAAACTTAGTACATAAAATGTTGATCATGTTGACATTTGTACAGATCAGTAATATGAATAAACAGAATTGCTTCGTTTTGTCAATGTTCTTATGATATTAGGACATTTCATATATATACCTAATGGCCTGTGCATGATTAGCCGATGCTCCGTGAATCATTGGCAATTTATGAATGGAGAATTGTAGTGATACACAAGCAAAGGCAAACTAAACTTTATGCCTAAAGAAACATAACTGTATTGGCAAATGTTTGAAATGTTTGTTTTATCTGGAAGTATATAGAAACATTTCTTTTTATTGAGAGAGAGAAAGAAATGGGGTTTAACGTCCACTCAACACAAACTAGGTCATTTCGGGACTAACATATGGTTTACTTTTATTTCAATAATCGCTTGCGCGTAGGGGTCTTTTGGGAGGAAACTGGAGTGCCCGGAGGAAACCCACGAGGTTGAGAAGGCACCCTTATCTCCATGCCACATACGCTCACACCAGGGCTCGAAACCACAGCCGCAAGCCAGAGGTGACCGTCCAGCTAGAGGTCGAAGCGCGGCACTCTAGACCACTAGGCCATCCCAACCCCCCTCTTTTTATTGAAGACACAACTTCAGATATACTACAACATACCTATTTCCTGGAATTTACCAATTTTAACGGTACATTTAAATTCTCTAGAGTGAGGAGGACCCTGTTCACATGAGTATTCATAAATAGGTGGTTTGATTAGTTTCTTTTGGGTAAACTCTTGTAGTTCACCTATAGGATTACCCAGACTATCTTCATCAGCAGATGCTCCAACACCACTACTGAAACATCATAAGGACAATGTTATTTCAATTTCTGATTTATTCCATTTGTTATACAGAATGTAAACTGAGAGAGGGTATAATGTCCACTCAACAAAAACTATGTCATGTCGGAACTAACATACATGGGTGGATCAATCTTATTTCAATAATTCGCTTGCACATAGGGATATTTAGCTGTGGGAGAAAACAAAGGACCCCAGGAAGCCCAATAGGGGTTTTCACATACAAGCCAGGAATCAAAACTACGTCACTTGACACAGTGACAGACCTTATGATGTAATATGCACACAATAAACCACTAGACCACACAGCCACCCAGTGAAGAAAAGAGTAAGGGTTCATAGAAAAGATTCACCTGTTGTCGTTATCCTCCGGTTTAATATTGTTATCAACTGGCATTACACCTAATATAGTATTCAAAGCTGCTTGAGCTGCAGTATGTTTAGCCTTCTTTTTACTTGTTCCTGAAATAAATAATAATTTATATCTACATTTGTGAAGGCACAAAATGTCGTTGAACCAAGAGGTGCAATTCTCATGTATTATGATGTGAATTTCAGATCTTGACTAAATTATGGGATATATTATAAATGTATGTTTCAAGTTATATCACAAATGGATGAAACTTGTAACCTTTAGAGAGTCCACAAACTAAAAATGTAATTTTTCGTACAATCAGGAGCCATATTTCTTAGTATAACATGCCTTAACATTTTTAGCATAAGGGTTTAGTCTCTCTTTATGGTAAGTACGAAAAAAGTAACACTTCAGAGGTATAATTTTTATCTGGTTGTAACAAGCGCTTGCCAAGTAACATACGCCTACATTTTACAAGAGGTGGTCAGATAAGAAGCTGAAAAAAAGAAAGAAGTGATTTCTCAGACAATCACGGGCCATTATCCAGGAAGTTATAGTCTGATATTTCAAATATCGAAAGCAACCAAGATCATTAGGATGCATGTTTATCGCACAGTAACTTCCTGGATTAAGGCCCCAGATTGTTTGAAAACTTAAGATTTTGCTTGAGCTTGTTCTCGGTCCATCTCTTGCAAAATGTGGGTCTGTCTTGCATGGCAATTGCTTGTTGTATATTTTCAAGGTTCCCATTAATTGGTTTTATGCATATAGGCTAAATCAAATAGAAGTTTGCATTTTTTGAAATTTATATGAAATTCCCACCATAATTTTAACAAATCATATAACCAATCTGGGAATTAATAAATTCACAAGGTAGGCATATTTGACATCATTAAAATATAAACTATGAATATGATCCAGTCAAATTTGTTATAAAATAAACACTGTCCTATAAAACCATACCTTTTCCTGTGGCTGTAATTTCTCCTACCACTACACTCATCAGAAACATAGGCTCATGTATGGCACCTTCATTTGCAACCAGATCATACTGTGGAGTTATTCCTCGTTTAGTACATATCTCTTGTAGAAAGCTGATAGGAGTTTTTCCAGCAGGTACAGCCATCTGATGAGGATAAAAAAAAAAACATAAATGACAAATATATGAGGACTATGACTATCTGTTTGTCAATTGCCAGATTCTACACGAGGGGGAGGGGAACCTTGCTGGAAAATTCAAGTTTACTTTCTCGGCCAACACCAGGATCGAACACGGGACCTCCAGGTTAGTGAGCCAGCGTACATCTTACTCACTGAGCCAAAATGGTTCCCTGATAATGGGGAAAGGTTGCCGGCAACAAATAGGAACACTCCTCGATCAGTTCCAATGAAATCATTGAAACAACAATTTTGAACAATGAACAATTACAATACAATTGAATACATCAATTATGATCAATACATGACATGTAGATCTAACAAATTTCTACAGCTGCTAGTAGTTGCTTTTTAGTATAGATTTAGAATTTGATACACATAATATTGTTTGTGTTTCTTTTATTGTTTCATGGTGTCGTAAGCGACATCAAAAATGTTTTCACACTTCCATTCGCCGGTAAAGAATCGGTTTGTTAGTAAATAATCAGTTGTAAATTCTGTTCGACAGATTACCACACGTAAGAACTGCAAGACTTTTAATGTTTCTTGAAATAAAAACATATTCACATAAATTCATTAGTATCTCACCTTTGTTTAATTTTAGCACAGAATGAAAAATCTTTTAACTCGTGTTCGAAGCAAGCTTTAGGAATAGGCCCCGTATGTCCTAGACTATGCGTTTCCTTTTTTAAGTTTGTATATTTATTATCGATTTTCAACAGTGTGAAGTATGGAGAAATTATGTAATCATCATTGATGTTACTTTTCAATTTTCACCAAATTCAACTACCTTTATATGATAAGTATTATTGAAATTAAAGAATCCTAGACCGGAAATCTTACTTTTACTTGCAAGATAGTCGGGCCCATTAAGTCTCTTTTGTTTTTTCATAAGAAAGATATCACTCTGCCGCTTTGAGCCTCCATACACAAGCACAACTGCAATGAATATTTTACGTGCACGCCATTGTATAAACAGGGCATCAGTTTTTTCGACCCATCCGAACGACTAGACAGCTGTCTATGTTTTGATCAATACATACACATAAGAGTTTAAAAGAGTTAACTACTTCATTTTTTTTACCTTCAATCTAAATATATATAGGGATTATTTAATAAATTTTCTTTCCTGGGGGGATCGATGGGGGGGATGGCGTAGTGGATTGCCGCGCTTCGACCTCTAGCTGGCCGGTCACCTCTGGCTTGCGGCTGTGGTTTCGAGCCCTGGTGTGAGTGTATGTGGCATGGAGATAGGGGCGCCTTCTCAACCTCGTGGGTTTCCTCCGGGCACTCGACGGGTTTCCTCCCACTGCTAAAGACCCCCACGCGCAAGCGAATTATTGACCTCTAGGCCATCTAGGCCCCCCCCCCCCGACAAATTTAGAGGCAGGTCATTAATGAAGATATTAAAAAGTAAGACAGAAGGGATAGATCTTTGTAGAAACCCGTGTAAGACTGGATGAAATGAAGCGATGTACATCGATTAACAGATGAACACTGTTTTCTGTCGAAATTTTTGTAATAATAATTTAAAAAAGATAGATCCGCTTAACAAACTGGAATTTAAATTATTATCAAAATAAAAAAAAAAATGTTTTTTGTTATATGTGTCGGGGCAGTTAAACAAGAACTAATTCAATCCTCGTATAATAAAAATAGATTTCACTACAATTATAAAACTTATCCGGATGTACTTCTGAATTTTATAAAAAGCAAATATATGCAGATAATGTAGTGTTAAGCAGCGGACCTACATTTAAAACCATGTTAAACGGAAATGACAGAACAAAACAACCAAGATGCGATCCAAAAGGTGTTATATATAAAATAAAATGTGAGTGTAATGACGCGTATATTGGTGAAATATCCCGGAAATTTCAATGCGAATTAAAGGGTATCACGCCGCTGTCGGAAAACAAGAATATAACAAATCGGCAATAGCAGAACATATTTATAACATCCCGCAGCATAAAATGAAATGGGAAAAGACAGAAATTCTAGCCAGGAACTTAACAGTATAGAAAAACAGAATTCTCCGAGAAGCCTTAGAAATTCAGACACATAAGCATAAACTAAACAGAAACCGAGTCCCTAATTAGTGTGCGGCTGCTTATAAAAGGGTGGAACTTTGGTTGACTCTAATACATTTGGAAATACACATTTAGTTATGCATACATTATAGATATTATGTTAACCTTGGAGCAACTATACGAGATCCCAGCTTTAAAATTGGATTAACAAGATCTAAACCTACAGATTTAATTGTTTCATGTGTATGCCCTGTGAAATTTTGACATATGCATAAATAGAAGTATCGTAATTTCAAAAAATTTTACAGAATATTTTTTATTTATTAAATTTAAGGAAATAATCTTGTTTGTGATTTTATTTTTCATTAACATCAGGCAGGACAACGCAGCACAAGGAAAGGCGGAAGATACATGTACCAAATCCTAAATTTCATATCTCCTGAATTCCTGAAGCAATGGCACGAGACCCCCCCCCCCACCACCACCCTAATCAAGCGATACACTGCGAGGAGTGTATAGCAGGGGCGTAGCCGTGAAATATATATTGGGGGGTCCGCAACGGGGCGGGGGGGGGAGTGGGGGTACCCCCATAAATTTTGTTTAAAGTCTCAGTCTTCTGTAAACATTGTTTGGCATATTTTACGGGGTTGAACTAAACATCACACCAATGCAACGTTTATCATGTTTACAGACAGGGGCGCCGGTCTTCCCCAACCTAAGAAAATTTTGGAATATTTGACGGCTGCAAACACTTTTTCCTGCTATTTCAGCCCATAAACAAAGCAATTTCAAAATGGTCTAATATAACCTAATTAAGGTGGCTTGCTGACTCGAATTCAAATTAATCGTTTACACCCACGAAGGCGGGACCGTTGGGAGAAAATTTTGAGAATTTAACTGCCACAAACGCGTTTTTTCCTGATATTCCAGTCTGTAGCCTGTGAATACAGCAACTTCAATTTGGTCCAATATAGCCTACCGTCGTCGCGGGTTATGGGAGCCTCACCTTCCCGGCGAAAACTTTGAAAATTTAACTATGGCAAATGCATTTTCTGCTATTCTAGCCTGTGTGAGCAACTCCAAAAGTATCCAATGGTTTTGTAACCGAAATCCCACTCTGAATTCCAACCACCCAATCACACTGTTGCAGTTGCATTGACAAGTAATAATTGATGCCCGAAAATGTCGCACAAAGTAGAGTGGCCCATGACAAAATGTTTTAATCAATAGTCAACTCAGTACAAATTCGTGGTATTCAATTAAAAGAAAAGTGAAATTAGTGTTTTATTAGGACTCGATGACAGTTAGGGAAGCAAAACTAGAAATGCCCGAAGCAGGTTTACGGGCTGCCGCCAGTTTTCTTCGTGGGGCGAAGAAGCGGAGCTGACCTTATATTATGTCCCCCCCCCCCCCGCAAGCAAATTTTGGAATATTTGATGGCAGCAAACGCGTTTTACTGCTATTCCAGTCCTAAAATTAGTGTTTTATTAGATTTCGGGCACTTTATTTTGCCAAATTTTGAGGGGGTCCAAGTATATTCCGATCCCCCCAGGAAAAAAATTGGGGACCCCCCTCCATGTGTGACGCCCATGGTGTATAGTATTATGCTTTTACGGTTTATTTTTCATGTCCTTATCGTGCATTTTAAAAATGAATGTCCGTAGGTTTATCTTGTAGATTTTGTAGCGCGGTCCTCCTGCACTTACTATTAAAGGACACTATTGATGTCAGTTATTATCACATAGAAATCATTGCTACGATAGATGAGGATATCAAGAAGAGGAAGTGAAGTACGCCCGCAAAAGGAAAACACGAGTTATCCTTATAATCTACCGAAGTGACTAGTTAAAACAGATACACTCAAAATTCCTTCGAAGACCAAATTGTTATATGAGACTGTGGGAGGATATTCTGACAAATAATAAAAAAACAACAAAAAAAAAACCATGACTGTCATTGTGTCACTAGATAAGAAAAATAGAAAAAGTCCATGCATTACCACGGTTTTATAAAGTATAGAATGGATAAAAACAATGGTATTATGTCTATTTGCGTTCGTCCTCCTGTTTTTGAAATCTTCATAACGCATTTAATCGTAGCAATGATCTTTGTGTTAAAATTATATTTGGAACGTGTTTAACCAGTTCTTACTGACACCAATAGTGTCCTTTAATTCCCTTTTCGCGGTAGAGTCTGGGTATACAAGTCTCCGTCACGTGACCATTTATCATGTGACAATTTGTAGGTGGTTTTTTAACAGAAAGTAAAAGCTGTATTTTAAGGAAGTAAGTCCTTATGAGCATGTGGAGTGCAATGGTAGGTAGTCGGTATTCATTTGAAACCTAATAGTTTATTAATTGTATTAGTTGAATCGTGGCGGATGACAAATGTTATAAACGTGTCAATATTGAAATTTGTTTATTCGACGTTTTTATCAACCACAGGTTAGACAAAGCAAAGTGATTTGCTTTGCATTCACCCAATCAAATTTTCATTATTCATATTAAGTATCTCTATCTCTATATATAATCATAATTTAATTCAAACTGATTACCCTAATCACCAATTCTATCAACACGACAACACCTGTTTCCGAAGTGTTCACCCCAAATCACTTCCCGGGGCTTTTTGATTGGGGATGTTTAGCCAAAATGCAACCGACTGATGCACATACCCCCGCCCACACACCAGTGGTACTACAAACTGGGCAGTTCACTATAATCGTGAATATGATAGTGCTGAGACAGTATATAAGACAACTGAGGAGTAGAAGAATGATTTTAAAATGGAATTGAGCGCTGCAGGCGCGAAAAATTTTCAGGTATGTTACCGATAGTGCTGAGACAGTATAAGACAACTGAGGAGTAGAAGAATGATTTTAAAATGGAATCGAGCGGCGCAGGCGCGAAAAAATTTCCGATATGTAACCGAGTAGAAGAATGATGTTATAATGGAATCGCGAAAAAAATTTCCGATATGTAACAGAGCTTTTAAATTTTTGTGACTGGGGTTGATAAGAAATGGAACAGAATCTTGTGGCTTATCTGTCACTTTCGCCTGGTTTATGATTGTATGTTTATCTCATTAATTCATTTAGTCGGAGACCGACTGTGGTGAGTACTTTTTTTAAGACCGACTATTATTATATTTTTTGCCATGGTAGAAAACATTTCATAGAACAACATACTCACAACAGAATAAGAGTGACAAGCAGACGTGGTTATTTTATACTATAGTTTTGTGTGAGGTATGCAATTTAGGCACACGGATTCACGCAAATTGACCGACTATTTTTCTACCTTGGTGAAATTTTGTTGTTAGTCTTAGACCAACATACTCAGAACAGAATAAGAGTGACGTATGCAATTTAGGCTCACGGATTCACGCAAATATAATAATATAGTATTTGGGATATACTCTGGCATTGTGTTTGAGACCGACTGCAATGACTGCACTTATTTTGAGACCGACTTTTTTTCTCCCTGGGTGAAATTTTGTTGTAAGACCAACATTATACTCACAACAGAATGAGAGTGAAACACAACATCTTTTCAAACATGATAAGTTGACAAGGTTATTTTATACTAAGACTGCTCCTATTTTGCGACCGACTGCACTAATTTCGCACCAACTATTTTTATACTAAAGTTTTGCGTGAGTAGCGTGACGTATTCAGTGAGTACTTATTTTGATACCGACTACCTCTACTTTGCGACCGACTGCACCGATTTTTTCATCTATAATTTTATGTTGAGTCACAGGAAATCAATTGTTTAGCTTGTAGTCATAAGGGCATGAATCAAACCCGGCAAAGTACTTTCGAATTGAATTTATACTGTCACATGACATCTCCATTGAATTCAAATCGATTTGGCAAGTGGATAAAAACGGCTATACTCTACTGGTTTATATGTTGCATCAGAATGAGGGACCAATATTCGGCTTTGTAAAGTTTCTTAGGATGATATTTTAATTGTTATTGTAATACTTGCTGCATTGCTGTAAATGTCATTGTTAATAAAAGTGGCTTTTTCATTTAATTGTTGTTATTGGCTATGAAATAAAGTTGGGTTTTCCATATAATACTATACGAAAATCTGTTGTGACAATGATAATGGGTACCGAAAGTTATTGATAAAACTTAAAATAGCATTATGCAAGAGCAAAATCTGCTTATTACAGGTCTTTCTTCAGGCCTGAAATGTTATCTAAATAATCAATTAGACATTAATTAACATATCCAGACCATAATAAACTCTTGATGGCAAGGCTAGCCTTCGATGTTGGCGGATTAAATTCATATATGCCGCTTAATGGCCGTTGATAATTAAATCAATCAAGTGGATAATCGAGACTATGCTGTTTATATTAATGATTTGAGTAATGATGACTGAGGCTATGTGAATATTTCACACACTTTTTTCTCGGCTAATAGTGGATCAGTTTGACTGAAATTTTCAACAAATTACCTTTACACTATCTAGTTTTTAACTATTATAGTTAGAACTGCCATCTCTTTATCTTATCTCCCATAATGTAACTTTAAGAAATAAATGAATGAAAAGACATTACAAGTATCTTTGAAAGTCATAATGAAACAAGGAAATAAGTCAATAGTGGCTTTTATTTGCTGCTGGATTATAGTATACTGCAGTGACATTTTGAGTCACTATTATTGTCACATGCAAATCTGTATGATTGTCACATGCTACTGTGGGTGTGGAACTGTATTGATTAACTGGTTGGGACACAGAAAGCAGTGGAACATTGTACTTATTTCATAATGAAATATAATGTACATGTATGTATTAAAACATATAAAATCTGATATTTCTCATTTTGTTTCCTAAAATGCACAAAATCATAGAATATAATTGTGTATATATTTAGCTGACAACATCTTCTGCTGTTTGAATTATAGCCTTGTTAACCCCATCTAAAAATGTCTGATGGGCAAAATTTAAAAAAAAAAAACTAGTTTAATGCCTGGAAAGCAAAGTAGCAAATCCTCGCAATTTGCTGTAATGCAATATACCAGGTACATGTAACTTTCTATAATATTCCACTTTTCATTTTTGTTTCTTTTCCTCATGTACTTATATTTATTGTCATTGACTTTTTTATGTTAATGTGTATGGGATTTGTCTTATTATAGTAAATGCAGGCTAATTAGTATCATTTGTTTTGTGATGAAATATATACCTGTATTATTGAAACTGATCGTTATTTCAGTGCAATAAACATCTTATCTTGTAGAGAGATATTAGCCCACAAAATATACAGCACTGAAGAAAGCCTTTACCTGATTTACTCACTACTTCTATGAACATAAATTTGGAATAAATTACAGTTAGTTAAATTTAGTTACCAAGGCATCTGAACTGTGCGTTTGTCTGAAACTTTGTGATGAATGAAAATAAAAGACCTAAATCTGATTTACAGATCTCAGTTTATTAATTTTGGAACTCATTGATGAATGGCAAGAGTATCTTCAGATAATGTAAATAGATGGTTCTTTGGATTATAGCATCTGATTTAAATATTGAAACTCACTTATACTGATGGATATTTGGTTAACCTATTAAATGTGTAACTGTCCCTTTAGTGTTATAGTAGTCCAGCTGATTCCTGTAAGAAAAGCGAAAAAAATGACACAAACATAGGAAAAACTTTTTATAACTCAAAAATGAAGATTTCAGGTTCCTAATTCTTTAGACACCTGATTTACATGTACCATATCCACTAGTATCACCTTTTGTTTCTTCTCTTTTTGTACAGATGTGGAAAAGTATATATTTGGTGGCAGTTAGTTTAACTGTGGTATCATGTGGTACGTTGTATTTTAAATCTCAAGACACAATAGAAAGGGAATTAAACAATCAAGATCATAAGACAAAAGCAGCTAAACCTGTTACTGTAGAAGATATTGTCTGTCCAGGTGGAACAGCTCAATGTCCAGATGGTACAACATGTTGTCGGCAGGCCAGTGGTCAATATGGATGTTGTCCACTTCCTAGTGTATGTATATTTGTCAGCGTATTTCAAAGTAAACAATTTTAATTTTAATTCTTGAAGATAAAATGGTGTTTTTAGTGGATGCTGGATTTAAGACTTTAATCAGGATACCATAGGCATTGGAATAAGATTCCAATCATAATACACAAAAAAAATGAGATTTAACATCCTTGACTGCACTGACTGGTGTGGCAGTATTGGGTCTTTGAATCAGGTTCTTGATGACAAGGCTAGTTTAAACTTCATACAATACTTTTATTCTTCCTAGACATATTACCGTAATTAGGTAGTGTTGAGGGAGCCATGGTCCTAGCTTGGCTTGACACAGCATGCCAACTCCTGACTAACTTACGTGGCCGCTGTCCTTTGTAACTCGAGACCTGCGTAGTCCCTGGTTAACTTTTTTTTGACACCCTCGCCTAGCCTCGTCTATTGATTCGTTTGTATTCTGGGTTAATAAACCCTTCTAGACAAAAGTTCTCATTACATGGCTGGCTACTGTATCATATCAGATTTAACATTCAGTACAGTTTGCTTATCAGACAAAGGAAGTTAAATAAAACAGGCAAGCCATAAGTTTATGTTACATAATGACTAATGAATGCTACCAGGACAACCAGGGGTGTCGATAGCAGACAGATTGATATTAAAATCAGTTCAACTTTCACGTGTCAAGATGGCATGAACCGTCTATAACATCTGTCACTATGTAACACTGGGCTACTAAACACTGGCATATATAATGCAGTGTCCAGTGGTGGAAATCTTGCTTAAACATCATCACCACCCAGTTAACATTGATTGTTCATTTTACATAAATATTATGTCATTTTGGTTCGATAAAGGAAAAAACTTACTGCTAAATGTAACATTATTTTATGCCAGAATTGTTATTGTTACTTTTGTGTTAGAAAATGATGTAAATCTAATGGTTTTCTAACCAATATTCTTTCGCTTTACACCACTGAGAAAGGGATCATAGTGGAATATCCTGATTAACTTTCTCATCAAAACAAGGTGATCAAGCACGGCACCTTCAGGTTAGCAAGCCAACGCCTTAGGCACAAAGCCACGGTGGATCCACTTGTGATACATAGGCGATACTCGATTCACAGTTCCGGAATTGAATTCCAAAACTGGTGTCAATCGAGTGAAAAGGAGAATTTCGGATTACAGCGCATGCGTCGACTGTATAAAAAGTATCCCAACCAATCATGACTGTTGAAACATATTTTTTACCTAGGAATACGTCACGATTCTACTCACTCCACCTCAGCTGTCGGTACTGGCAGAACTGTGACAGGACTGAATTCCGCGTCATTCGATTGTAATTCTGTCGATTCTGGACTGTGAATCGAGCACCGCCATTATGTGGTTGTATCACAGGTAATAGCAAGTATATGATAGCACATACTATAATGACCAGCAACCAAGCGTGTTGCCATTGTGACATCGTATCAAGTTTGTCAATCACTGGGCAGTTGTCTGAGCATCACCCTCAATAACAAGAACAAGATGTGTGGAGCTTAAGGTTCCAGTTCCAAGTACACAAATAAAATCACTATTCATCAATATCCTGAACCCTGCTTTGTACAGATTGTGAAAATCTTTCAAGATTTGGCATTAAATTTACCGGTAGTAGGTTTTGTTAAATATAATGTTTTAAATGTTTTTTCAGGCTATATGTTGTTCAGATAAGGTACATTGCTGTCCAAGCGGCACAACTTGCGATGTTTCTGCTGGAAAATGTCTTAAACAAGATGGAAGTCAAATATTCATGTCTAAGAAAATAGCAGCTAAACCTGTTACAGTGAAAGATGTTGTCTGTCCTGGTGGAACATCTCAATGTCCAGATAGTACAACATGTTGTAAACTGTCTTCTGGTCAATATGGATGCTGTCCACTTCCCAGTGTAAGCATTTTCATTACCAAAGTATTTGTGCAAAATTAACATTTTCAAAAAATATCAAACAAATTAATCCAAGCTAAAAGGATTATTTTTGACATTTAATTTAGAAAACATCAGTGGTAGATAATTTGTTGACTTCAGATCAATTGGATTATAAAGAGTTCCTTTTAAAGATTGCAGAGACACACATACTGTGCCCAGGCTTGTGATATATATCATCTGCAGTGGATTAAGAATGTTGAGAGATTTTCAGTTCATCATATCTGTTTCAGTTTTGAACAGAAATGAACCGTTTTAGGACTGTTATTCCGTAAACAGATTCATCTTTAACAATATTTTAGTTTGCAAGGGATTAACAATTCCTGAAATGACAAAATCAAAGTTTATCTCTCAATTGGGATTTATAAAAACTTGCTGCATTACCAATGTTTTGAATGATTATCCTTCCCTGCTTTCAAAGGTCATTGATTTTTAATTAGCCATACCAGGGGCCTATTTCATGACATTTTAACTAAGATAAGATCCCAAATTTAGTAATTTGATTGGATAATACATGTATTAGATTGATTTTAGTGCTTAGCCAATCAAAATTGAAGTATCTACTAAAATTGGATTTTATCTTAAGTTAAAATTTCGTGAAACAGGGCCCTGAATTTTAAATGAGTAGTTGGAGAAAAAAAGAAATTATATCCTTGTTGAATTTTCATCTGATTATAAAAAAAAAATTCAAATATAGCACTGCTACACCGAGTTGAAAGTTTATTATGAATTTCTTGAAAATCAGACCGTAACTGTCCCTCAAAATGGTCACTGCCCATAAACAGTTAGTTTAAAAGTAGAGTCCAAATGTTTGTGAAGAGTTTTTTAGCTTGTTCTCTATCCATCTCTTGCAAAATATGGACATAGCCTGTGTATGGCAACCGCTTGTTTGATTTCAAATAACATTTATTTACACCATCCACTTCCCCTCAAAATAGCCACTCCCCATCTGCAAATAGTGTAAAAGCAAGTAATAACAAGGTTGTGGACCCTAGAGATCACCATTGATATCCGATTTTGACGAAAATAGAAATGTTAGTTGAGATCTCGGCTCCTTTCGATATTAGCATGTATTGGGCTGTAACATCATAAATTATTGCATCCGAATGCAGTTTGGAAAATTAAATCATGACTTTTGTCATGCATAGCAGAAATTATCATAACCTTTAAACAAAGTTTTCTCAAAATAGACCTTTTTTTGATTCCCAGAACGTGAATATCTTGACGATGTGGTAAGGTAGAGCGATGTTTTTGATATCATTAGACAGCTTATGCCATTTTCTTTAAGTTGGCATATATAACTTTTGAATTTTGGGTCATTAAGACTCATTGTGCTGTCACCAGTCACATATAACCCACTGATCTCTGTTTAGTTCACAAGAAACATCCTGGATAATGATCCCTTATTATGTGAAAATTGCTTGTTCTATGACCATCTGTTCATAATTTGGGTCTGTCTTGTTAAATGTGGTAATTCAATTTGTCATACCAGGCTGTATGTTGTTCTGATGGGGTACATTGCTGTCCAAGTGGTACAACTTGTGATACTGCTGCTGGCAAGTGTAATAAACAAGATGGCAGCCAAGTTTTTATGTCACAGAAAATAGCAGCTAAACCTGTTGCAGTGAAAGCTGTTGTCTGTCCAGGTGGAACATCTCAATGTCCAGATAGTACAACATGTTGTCTGCAGGCCAGTGGTCAATACGGATGTTGTCCACTTCCTAGTGTATGTATATTTTTCAGCGTATTTCAAAATAAACAATTTTAATTTTAACTAGACCTGCATGCAGGAATGACGGGTTTCACTGGTGCCACGTTACCCCTTAACATGTCACTTCGGGTGCCACGTTACCCTTGAACATATGTCACTTCCGGTACCAATGAAACCATTAAACAGGTTTCCCCATAAGCATTGCACACATCAAATAAATTGGACGCAGAATCAACCAAATCCAGCAAATATCAATTCATTTTATACATCTGTTACTTGTAAGTGATCTTGACAAAATTACATTACTTCCGGTGATAATGAAAATGTTCAATTAGTTTTATGAAATCCAAAATGGCATATGACATCATATAGTGAAAATTTTATGTAAATAGAATAATAATTGCCACTTTTATAGACCAAAAACCTTGAAAAGTGACTTGTAGACAATCGACTATTTCTCTGCAACCGCACAAGTTAGAAACCATTTTGTGGTGTCTGTATGATTGTATGGGTTCAATCCATTTGTTGAATGGAATCAAATATCATAATTTTGAAAACATTACAAATCAGACTCATTTGAATAAAATATCTGTTTTGCAGGCTAAAAATTCTGTTTTTGACAAAATGACATCACTTCCGGTGATACTAAAAAAGTTAAATTCGTTCTATGAAATCGTAAATGGCATAAGACATCATATGGTGAAAATTTTGTGAAAATCGAATAATAACTGATTCTTTTAGAGCCAAAATAATGTAAAAAGTGGCTTGTGGAAAATCATCCATTTCTCTGCAACCGTACAAGTTACAAACCATTTTGTGGTATCTATATGATCGTATCGGTTCATTCTATTTGTTGATGGGAACCAAATTTCATAATTCTAAAAATATTACAAATAATACTCATTTGCATAAAAAATGTATTTTTAAGGCTAAAAATTCAGTTATTGCCTAAATGACGTCACTTCCAGTAACAGTGAAAGTGTTAAAATGGTTTGGAATAGTCGACTGTGGCAATAGGCAACAGACAGTGAAAGAAAATTGAAAATCGAATAATAATTGATTTTTTTACAGCCAAAATAACGTGAAAAGTGACTCATGCAAAATTGCCCATTTCTCAGCAACTGCTTATATAACAAACTAAATTTCACATACATTCTCTTTGTATGTATTATTGCTACAAGTTTATGAAAGTATCGAAGAAATATTTTAATATATGAAGACACTGGATGGGTTGTAAATAGCTTATTTTTACCCCTTTTTATACGCCCACATTTTCATGTGGACGTATATTGTCGTCGCCCCTGTTCGTCCGTCCGTCCGGACGTCCGTCCGTCCGTTCACAATTGTTTGTGAACAGTCTACAGGTCACAATTTTTATCCGATTTCAATGAAACTTAAAACATAGGTTTATCACCCTAAGATCTCGGTTCCTTTCGATATTGGCATGTATCGGACTGTAACTTCATGGGTTATGGCCCCTGATTGTACGAAAAATCACGTTTTTTAGCTTGTGAACAGTTTAGAGGTCACAATTTTGAACCGATTTGGACGAAACTTGAAATGCATGTTTATAACCCAAAGACCTTGGTTCCTTTCGATATTTGCGCCAATCAGATTGTAACTTCCTGAATTATGGCCCCTGATTGTCCGAAAAATCGCCCTTTTTAGCTTGTGGTCCCTCTGGAGGTCAAAATTGTTATCCGATTTAAAAAACCGTTTGATTATATCACCGTTCCATGGTTATGAAGGTTGAGTTCGAATTTCGTGAAAATCGGACCAAAATTGACGGACAAAATGGCCGCCATTTGTACGCAAATAGTGTGAAAATATGTTAAATCAAGGTTGTGAACAGTGTAGAGGACACAATTTTGAACCGATTTGGATGAAACTTGAAATGCATGTTTATAACCCAAAGATCTTGGTTCCTTTCGATATTTGCGCCAATCGGATCGTAACTTCCTGAATTATGGCCCCTGATTGTCCGAAAAATTGCTCTTTTTAGCTTGTGGTCCCTCTGGAGGTCAAAATTGTTATCCGATTTAAAAAACCGTTTGATTATATCATTGTTCCATGGTTATGAAGGTCGAGTTCCAATTTCGTGAAAATCGGACCAAAATTGACGGACAAAATGGCCGCCATTTGTACGCGAATAGTGTGCAAATATGTTATATCAAGGTTGTGAACAGTGTAGAGGACACAATTTTGAACCGATTTGGATGAAACTTGAAATGCATGTTTATAATCCAAAGATCTTGATTCCTTTCTATATTTGCGCCAATTGGATCGTAACTTCCTGAATTATGGCCCCTGATTGTCCGAAAAAATGCCCTTTTTAGCTTGTGGTCCCTCTGGAGGTCAAAATTGTTATCCGATTTAAAAAACCGTTTGATTATATCACCGTTCCATGGTTATGAAGGTTGAGTATGAATTGTGTGAAAATCGGACCAAAATTGACGGACAAAATGGCCGCCGTTTGTACGCGAATATTGTGAAAATATGTTATATAAAGGTTGTGGACCTTATAGAGGTCACAATTTTGAACCGATTTTGATGAAACTTGACATGTATGTTTATAACCCAAAGATCGTGGTTCCTTTAGATATTTGCGCCCATTGGATCATAACTTCCTGAATTATGTCCCCGGATTGTCAGAAAAATCGCTTTTGTTCGCTTTTGGTCCCTCTGGAGGTCAAAATTATTATCCGATTTAAAAAAACGTTTGACTATATCACCGTTACATGGTATTGAAGAGAGAGTTTGAATTACGTCAAAACCGGACTAGAATTGACAGACAAAATGGCCGCCGTTTGTACACGAATAGTGTGAAAATATGTTATATCAAGGTTGTGGACCCTATAGAGGTCACAATTTTGAATCGATTTTGATGAAACTTGACAGGTATGTTTTAAACCCAAAGATCTTGGTTCCTTTCGATATTTGCGCCCATCGGGTCATTACTTCCTGAATTATGTCCCCTGATTGTACGAAAAATCACCCTTTTTAGCTTGTGGTGCCTCTGGAGGTCACAATTATTATATGATTTAAAAAAAAACGTTTGATTATAAAAACCAAACAAATTCTAATGATTTTCTGATAATTCCTTAATATGCGACAATTCTTGTTGACTGCCCGGACGATTTGGCTGCTGTGTGGGCGTATGTTTCGTTGCCTGGCAACCTATTTTTTTACCTTTTAACCGAAATGGCCCGAAAACAAAATCGAAATTAAAAAAACTGAGTCCGAGATTTTGTGCACCTTTACAGGGCGCATCTTTTGAGTAAGATCAGATTAGTAGAAAATAGTATTTGCTTTCAAAAAGTTGTACCGAACTGTCAATATTGTAGTTTTTGCTGAATTTACGCCACTTCCGGTGCCTACAGGAAACTTTACCGGTAACAAAAAAAATGGCATTTTGAACCACGGAACATATGAACATGGTTTTATACAAATCGAACAATAAATAATTAATGTAGGACTGAAAAACTGAATTAGCCAATGGCGGCCAAGGAAAATTACGGAAACAAAAAATGTTGACATTTTTGTTTAAATCAGATGACTCTTTAACCTTGGTTAAAATGTCATATAAAAATATTAATAAATATAAAAGTTTTTTGTAAAAATTTAAATTTTCAAAATTTGGCGCCTAATATCTTCCAAGATTCGTCGAAAATCAAAAATCAAAAGTAACATAGCTATGTCCCCTGTTTCTGGCTATGTCAAAATGCATCATATGCTAAAATCCAATGATTATTGTTAATATTACGGCAATATTTCAAAAAACGACATTTTCGGTGATTTCGGACATTTCGCAATGTCGCAGAATGCCGGGAATAGCTTTAATCTCTAAGTCACACCCACTTTCCCGGTAAAACTGAAGACATTGTATCGATCCGACAAGAAGTTGCTGAGATATAAGCAAATTGCAAACATCAAATAAAATGGACGAAGAATCAACCAAATCCAGCAATATCAATTCATTTTATATATGTTACTTGTAAGTGATCCTGGCAAAATTTCAATGAATAATGAAAATGTTCAATTAGTTTTATGAAATCAGAAATGGCATAAGGCATCATATGGCAAAGATTGTAAGTAAATCGAATAAGAATTGCCACTTTTATAGACCAAAAACCTTGAAAAGTGACTTGTAGCACATCGTCTATTTCTCGGCAACCGCACATGATAAAAACTATTTTTTGGTATCTATATGATCGTATGGGTTCAATCTATTTGTTGATTGGAATCAAATATCATAATTTTAAATATATTACAAATCAGACTCATTTGAAAAAAATGTCTGTTTTGGAGGCTAAAAATACAGTTTTTGCCAAAATGACATTACTTCCGGTGATACTGAAAATGTTAAATTAGTTCTATGAAATCATGAATGATATAAGATATCATATGGTGAAAATTTTATGAAAATCGAATAATAACTGACACTTTTATAGACCAAAAATCTTGAAAAGTGACTTAAGGAAAATCACCCATTTCTCTGCAACTGTACAAGTTAGAAACCATTTTGTGGTATCTGTATGATCGTATGGGTTCATTCTATTTGATCAATAGAATCAAATATCATTATTTGAAACAAATAACAAGTATGACTCATTTGAATAAAATATTGTTTTTGAGGGTTAAAATTTAAGTTTTGAGCAAATGACGTCATTTCCGGTGGAAGCGTAAGAGGTAAAATGGTTTGACATAGTCCACTATGGCATTAGGCATCCAATGGCGAAAGAAAATTGAAAATCGAATAATTATTGATTCTTTTACAGCCAAAATTACGTGAAAAGTGACTCATGCAAAATTGCCTATTTCTCGGCAACTGCGCATATTACAAATTAATTTTCACATACATTCTCTTCGTATGGGTTATTACTACGAGATTATGAATGTTACGAAGATATATTTTTTAATATGATGACGCTGGATGGGTTGTAAATAGCTTATTTTGACACCTTTTTTCACCCTTTAATCCAAATTGCCTGAAAACGAAATCGAAATTAAAAAAACTGAGCCCGATGTTTTGTGCCCCTTTACATGGCACATCTTTTCAGTCATATAAGATTTGAAAAAAATAATATTTGCTTTCAAAAAGTTGTACCGAACTGTCAAAATTGTAGTTTTTGCTAAATTAAAGTCACTTCCGGTGCCGACAGCAAACTTCATCGGTAACAAAAAAAATGTCACTTGGGGCCACGAAGCATATGCACTTTGTTTTATACAAATCGGATAATAAATAATTTATCTATAACCGATCAACTGAATTAGCCAATAGCGGCCACGGAAAATTATCGGGACAAAAAATGTTAACATTTTTGCCCAAATCAGACGACCCTTTAACCGTGGGTAAAAGGCCATCAAAAAATATTCATTAATAAAAAAGTTTTTTGTCAAAATTTAAATTTCCAAACTTTGGCGCCTAATATTTCCGACGATTCGTCGAAATTCAAAATTCTAAAGAACCATTGCCATGTGCCTTGTCTCTGGCTATGCCAAAATCTATCAAACGTTACAATCCAACAATTGTTGTTAATATAAGGGCATTATTTAAAAAAACGACAACTTCGGTGATTTCGGACATTTCGCATTGTCGCAGAACGTTTGAAATAGCTTTAATCTCTAAGTCACACCCACTTTCCCAGTAAAACCGATAAAATTGGATCAATCCGACAAGTAGTTTCTGAGATATGATCAAAATGGAAAAAAAAAAATAATAATAATAAGAATAATAATCCGAACAAAAACAATAGTGTTTCACACAAGCTACGCAGTGTGAAACCCTAAATTCTTGAAGATAAAATGGTGTTTTTAGTGGATGCTGGATTTATGACTTTAATTAGAATACCATAGGCATTGGAATACGATTCCAATCATAATACAAAGTAAAAAGGGATTTAACATCGTTGACTGGGCTACTAAACGCAGGCATACATAATGCAGTGTGCAGGGATGGAAATTTTGCTCCAACATCATCATACCCAGTTAACTTTGATCGTTCATTTTACGTAAACATTATGTCATTTTAGTTACATTTAGGTTAGCGTTTGATAATGGAAAAAACTTATTGTAAACATTATGTCATTTTAGTTAGATTTAGGGTAGTATAGTTTCACCCACAATAACAACAACAACAAGATGTGTAGAGCTTGGGGTCCCAGTTCCAGGTCCACAAATAAGATCACTATTTCTCAATATCCCGAACCCTCTGGAAAGACAACTTCTTTGTCCAGACTATGTACATCTTTCAAGAATTGACATTAAATTTACCGGTAGTAGGTTTAGCTAAAAATATTTAGATAATTGAAAAATATTTTATCATGTTTTAAATGGTTTTCCAGGCTGTATGTTGTTCAGATAAGGTACATTGCTGTCCAAGTGGTACAACTTGCGATGTTTCTGCTGGAAAATGTCTTAAACAAGATGGAAGTCAAGTTTTCATGTCTAAGAAAATAGCAGCTAAACCTGTTACAGTGAAAGATGTTGTCTGTCCTGGTGGAACATCTCAATGTCCAGATAGTACAACATGTTGTAAACTGTCTTCTGGTCAATATGGATGCTGTCCACTTCCTAGTGTAAGTATTTTCATTATTAAACTATTTGTGCGAAATAAGCATTTTTCAAAAAATATCAAACCAATTAATCCAAGCAAAAATGATTATTTTTGATATTTTGTTAAGAAAACATCAAAGATAGATAATCTGTTTACTTGGGTTTAATTGATTTAAAAAGAGGTCTGTCTTGTGATAAATATACCTTCTGCAGTGGAAGACAGATTTTCAGTTCATCATATCTGTTTCAGTTTTGAACAGAAATGAACCATTTTGGACTGTAATTCCATGTACAGATTCATCGTTCACAAGTTTGAGTTCACAAAGGATTGACTATCCCTGAAGCTTAGGTCCAGGGGCAGATTGGGCTAAGGGCCGGTCGGACAAAAAATTCGTCTAAAAAACCCTTTTCTGCTGAACATTATATGGGGAAGGGGGTATTGGACCGTTCACAGGGCGATGATCATGTTGCATGTGGCCGGTGTCTTTAACGGGCCGCCACGCCATTGCTGGAGTCTGGAATGGGCTGGTATAATAGACTTTCTGGGTCGGGTGTGCTGGGTGTGGGCCTGAATTCTCCTACAATGGGGATTTCAAATTTCATCCGAAAATTTCACCCGACACTGTCGCCCGCAAATTTACTAATTATTAAGTCACCTGCACCCTGTTTGTAGGGATATGCCAGAATCCTAATATTTAAAAAGCAGCTTTTATGAATTTCACTTTTGTCACTCTGTACCAATGTGTCTCGTGGCCTTCCATCACAAGAGGAATCAACAAGCGCTCCAGGCAACAAAAAAGGACATTGTTCAATGAAAAAAATTCCTACTTAATGTTAATCAAAAGGTCAAAGTTTTCTCAACTAGTCCCATTTATTAACCAGTTAAATTCTCTTGACTCTTGACGATACAATGATAATACGATAATTAATTATGACGATATGATAATTTCACAAGTTGATGGTTATAAATTATTTGCAGGTCGGGGTTTTGGCTTAAGTTAATCGATTTATGAAATATATAGAGGATATTTGTCGTTTTAGGGTGAATAACAATTTTATTTCATCGAGAAGCAAGAAAATTTATATTGAGTGAAAATATAAACGTTTTCTTGCTTAGAGATGAAATAAAATATGTTATTCACGACAAAACGACAAATGTTCTATTTATTTTATGATTTTACAGCTTAGGTCTAGTCTCTCTATTTCTTAACACTCATTTTCCCCCTCCAAAAAATCATTTCACAATGGTTATGAACACTTTGATATCTCAATGTACATGTATGTATTGTTCATTCAGATAGGATAACTTTACATCTCTTAACATAAAGATAAATGGTATTAGAGGGATAGAATGAGTTCAGAGTTGTAAGGCAAATTTAGTGCTTTTAGTTAAAAATAATATACCTTTTTTCTATCATACATGAAAAGCTATAGAGAAATTTAGTGCTTTTAGTTAAAAATAATATACCTTTTTTCTATCATACATGAAAAGCTATAGAGAAATATTTTAAATGTTTTAATAGGCTGTATGTTGTTCTGATGGGGTACATTGCTGTCCAAGTGGTACAACTTGTGATACTGCTGCTGGCAAGTGTAACAAACAAGATGGCAGTCAGGTCTTCATGTCCAAGAAAATAGCAGCTAAACCTGTTGCAGTGAAAGATGTTGTCTGTCCTGATGAAACATCTAAATGTCCAGATAGTACAACATGTTGTAAACTGTCTTCTGGTCAATATGGATGCTGTCCACTTCCTAGTGTAAGTATTATTTATGTTACTTTTACTTTGTGTATTACTCAGATGGTGAGCTACTGGTCTTGCATGTGACACAACTCACCACCAGTAACCAAATGTATGTACAGCTTAGACTTAGAAGCCAAAACTACCGCTCAAACTCAAAGGACAAACTCGCTCCAAGGACTCAAGGCCATTGGCCTAAATTGTGAACTCCTCAAATAAGAATTGGAATAAGATGTTCTAGTAAAGGTAAGAAACACACAAACCTGTCAATAGCCAGAGACTTAAAATTAGATCTATCTTTGGGCAACTAAGCTACTGACTGGAAAGCTAAAGATATTGAATGTCCACAACTATTTATCACATGTATCTTAGTTCATTGTATATGATATTCCAGGCTGTGTGTTGTTCTGATGGGGTACACTGTTGTCCAAGTGGTACAACTTGTGATACTGCTGCTGGCAAGTGTAATAAACAAGATGGCAGTCAAGTTTTCATGTCTAAGAAAATAGCAGCTAAACCTGTTACTGTAGAAGATGTTGTCTGTCCTGGTGGAACATCTCAATGTCCAGATAGCACAACATGTTGTAAACTGTCTTCTGGTCAATATGGATGCTGTCCACTTCCAAGTGTAAGTATACTTTCAGACAACAGCATTAATCTTTAATGTTTCATATCTTTTGCTCACATCATCTTTGTAACAGATTTAGCAGTTCATCGGATTAGGGGATTGACATTTTGTTGAAAAACTGAAACTTAATTGTCATTTTCTGCATCAGGCTGTATGCTGTTCTGATGGGGTACATTGCTGTCCAAGTGGTACAACTTGTGATACTTCTGCTGGCAAGTGTAATAAACAAGTTTGCAGTCATGTTTTGATGTCTGAGAAATTAGTGGCTAAGTCTGTTTCAGTAGCAGATGTTCTTTGTCCTGATGGAACATTGAAATGTCCTGTTGGTACAACATGTTGTAAAATGGCAAGCGGTCAGTACGGATGCTGTGCAATCCCTGATGTACGTTTGCCTTTTCATCATTTTACCAATTTCAGCCAAGACACAAGATGCTTAATCTCTTTAGGATATCTGATTGATTCATTATTTTCCAGGAGCCTGGACCAGCTGTTGACACATGACGATATCAGACAGGTGATCAACCATATAAATCACCAAACTCCCATTTACGCATGGACAACGGACAACAGGACTTTTTTTAAGCTAAATAGCTAAAGTCAAGAAAAAATTGGTTCCCTTCCCAAATTAAATCGCTGCAATTCACTTGGTTTATCCATTATTCTAAATAAAAAATATGCCTTAAGATTCAGAAGACCGATAGATATGACCCTTAGAGATATTTTACAGTAAAAATGCGTCAGATGTAAGATCAAATATTGCAGATGGATTTGTCTGAAATGACAATTATTGAAAATCGGCATTGTAGTGTGGTTTTAGGGCTATATACACCCCTTATGAAAAATGCTGTCTGACGCAATGTAGTAGATTTCAGACATGGTAACACAAAAGACACGATAATCTACATAATTACCAAGATATGCTAAAATGATGACAATTCATCCATCCAGCCTCAGTAGTTATTTTTGTCTAGCCAGCACACCTTACCATGTCCTTACGACCACTTTCTATTCAGAATCTAAAATGATTGTCCTTAAGAAAAATATAACTGGTTATGAGTATATTTTCATATTTTGGGGGTTGGGTTTCTAGTGGTTTAACTTGTGTACATGAAATAAAAAAATCGGCCATTGAGTGAAGTGGTCGCCATTTCCCTCTTGAATCTGACAAGGAGCAGGGTCACCTGTCTGACTATGGATTTTCTCCAGGTTCTCTGGTTTCCTCCCACTGGTAAAGACTACTACACGAAAGTGAATTAGTGAAATAAAATTGAACCATATGTTAGTCCCGAAATGACCTAGTTTGTGCCGAGTGGATGTTAGTCCTGAAATGATCTAGTTTTTTGCCGAGTGGTTATTAAACCCCATATCTCTCTCTTCCTGTATTTTATACTTATGGTCAATCTTTCTGTATATCTGCATTTAAATGTCATGTGTGGATGTTTTGACTGGTCAGCATCCATTGTCAAGACTTTCTACTTCACATCAGGCTATATTTGATTGAACAGACAATTAAATGAAAATACACCTGGTTAAATTAGGAACTAGTAAACATGATAAAGTGGGGGGGGGGGGTGTCAGTGGCTGAATAGTTAATGTATGCACATCGGATTAGAAGGTCTATCATTGAGTTGAATGGCATGCTTTTGATTCCTCACTTGTCCGTGACAAGGAGTAGGCCGGGTGGCCTGTCCAAACTCATGGGTTTCGTCTGAATCCTCCGGTTTCCCCGCACTGCTAAAGATCCCCATGCACTTGCAAACTATTGAAACATGAATAAACCAAATTTAGTCTGAAACTTGACCCAGTTTGTGTAAAGAAGATTTTAAATCCCATTTCTCTCTTTCTGTTAAAGAAACAGAACATGTCATACATAATGTTCTGTATTGTTTTTGTACATTTATGCATATCCACATTCCCAGAATTTCTTGGAAGTTTCAGAGTTGTCAGCTATTATGGTTGAAAAGAGATTGTGTGAAATTATGCAGAGAAACAGTAATTGAGTCACAAAAAAGTTCTTAGCGTAGAGATTTTTTATTTCTCTTCTATTATAGACCTTACAAATATATATTTATTTCATACTATTTGGACTTAGTTTTTTGACGGTTTAAAAATTTGTATAATCTTACTTTTCTGAAAATAGTGGGCTAATGAAGTCTGGTTATGTCAGTCTTTATACATATTTTATATTATTCTAGGCTGTATGTTGCTCTGATGGGGTTCATTGCTGTCCAAGTGGTACAACTTGTGATACTGCTGCTGGCAAGTGTAACAAACAAGATGGCAGTCAGGTCTTCATGTCCAAGAAAATAGCAGCTAAACCTGTTGCAGTGAAAGATGTTGTCTGTCCTGATGAAACATCTAAATGTCCAGATAGTACAACATGTTGTAAACTGTCTTCTGGTCAATATGGATGCTGTCCACTTCCTAGTGTAAGTATTATTTATGTTACTTTTACTTTGTGTATTACTCAGATGGTGAGCTACCGGTCTTGCGTGTGACACATGTCACCACCCAATCTGTGACACAGAGAATTACTTACGAATTATCTTGTCACAGATGACTGTCTACACCGCGTTCATTGACTTCACGTGGTGTGAGTCATTGGCTCAACGGCTCGTGCATTGTTTACATAACACCTAACTGCTTCGGGCAAAATGATGCATTTTACTCATTTTAATACCCATTTACACTAAATAGGAAATATTTTTAACTACAAATACTTCAAACCTCTTTATTTATTTTTCTTGCACTTCAAAAAAATGTTTGAGAATTTAATTTGTCGGAGTAAAAAAGTTAATATGCCAAACTCATTAAGTCTTGGCGATGTCATGCCTATCAGTGATTGTAGCGGCCAAGCGAATATTCAATGCGGGATCAGTTTGATCACCACCAGTAGCCAAATGTATGTACAGCTTAGACTTGGAAGACAAAACTACTGCTCACAAGACAAGGCGTGGGCCTAAATCTTAAATTCGTCAAATGAGCATTGGAATAAGGTACTCTAGAAAGGTAATAAAAAACACATAAGCCTATCAAAAGACAGAGCCCAGAGGGAATTATAATTGGATCAGACTTTGAGTATGTAAGCTACTTGCTGGAAGACCACCTTGGGGCCAAAGATATGGAAAGTCCTATAAAGCATATCCACAACTTTTTGTCATTAAAATGGGTTCGTCTGTCTGTGTGCCTGCATGTCTGTCTGTCCGTCCGTCCGTCTTCTCCTAATTGAACTAGAATGTTTAAACTTGGTGTAGGTATTTATAAGGTCGATACCTTTTTTTTTTTTTTTTTTTTTTTTTTTTTTTTTTTTTTTTTTTTTTCCCTTGCGCTAAGAAGCTGCTAGGGAGAGCTCTGTCACATTTTGTGTGTTTTCACATGTTATATGAAAGTGTGTTATTGTGAAATTTGGCTTGGATTTACATAAGATATCCAAGAAAAACATGGATTGATTTACTACCAGAAATTTCTATCAACTTTGGAGAAATATGCATTTGAAATATTGACAATAGGGATACAGTGATCATTGTTTATTCAGTCTAGTGAGTGAAACTTATGGTGACTTATACTAGTGAGCAGTTACTCAGTTTAAACAACACAGACCTCAAACTTAAACCTGGAGTATTTAACATTATTAAGTTTCTGAACATTAACTCTGTTAAACCAACCAAGAGAAGTAGACGAGGTGGAAAAAAGTTCACAGCCTACCTCAGTACCCTGAACACTGATCAAGAAACACCCAATAAATCTGAGTTAAAATCTGTCAATAATGATAAGTTGAAACTTTGTTTGCTAAACTCAAGATCTGTCAGAAACAAATCAATTGAACTGAATCAGTATATTTTAGATGAATCCATAGACATATTGTTAATAACAGAAACATGGCTAAAAGACAATGACACAATAGTAATTAATGAAATCCTCCCCCCAGACTATGACATTCTGTTTGAAAATCGCCAAACCTCTAGAGGTGGCGGATTAGGTATAATCTTCAGACAGTCATTATCTCTGAAACAGTTTAATAGCAGTGAAATCAAATCTTTCAAGAGCTTCGAACATATTGGCTTCAACTTAAGACAAAATAACGTATCCGTTCAAATAATAGCCTTATACAGACCTCCGCCGTCTGCTAAAAACAAACTCAATTTCCAAAACTTTGAGGATGAATTCCTTGAATTGATCTGTGATCTGAATGTAACTTGCACTAAACCCCTATTCTTTGGTGATTTTAACATCCATGTCGACAATGTTCTCAACAATAATTCCCTGAGATTTACACAAATATTGGATAGTTTTGGATTAAAACAACTTGTCGCCAAACCCACACATGGTAGCGGCCACACATTAGATCTAGTTATCTGCAAATCAACCTCAAAACTGGTAACAAATGTAAATGTTTGTAACCACGAATTATCAGATCATTTCAGTGTGTTTGTGGATCTAAACCTGTCAAAACCAGCCCCTACTAAAACTGAATTAGTATATAGGAAGTGCCGGAATATCAACATCGGTCAGTTCATAGAGGACATCAATATTGAAACTGTTTTACAAAATATATCGGTATTAGACTCTGTTGATGATAAGTGGTCAGTTTTTAATCAAGCCCTTTATGGTACGTTAGACAGACATGCTCCCCTCAAGAAGCGTATTGTTACCATCAGACCCCACAGTAAATGGTTCAACGATTCTCTTTTAACATTAAAACACCAATGCCGAAGTGCTGAAACCAACTGGCGAAGTTCAGGCCTAGAAGTGCACCTTCAAATATACAAATGTAAACGTAACCAGTACTCATCTGAGTTAAGATCCACCAAGATTAAATATCTAAAAGATCTCATAACCACATCCAATAACTCTAAAACACTCTTTCAAACTTTCAACAACCTTACAAAAGACGTTTCTGGGGATAAGTACCCATCATGTTTTGACAAAGATGCTCTACCAGAGATTTTCTCAAACTTTTTCATAAGTAAGATTAACTAAATCCGTGATCACTTCCCCGATGTGACTGAGACCGAACAACATATATCCTTACTTGACAGTGGGGATGATTCAAATTGTTTAACATTTAATCCAGTTTCTTTGGTAAATCTTGAGAAAATTATTCGAAATGCTCCCACAAAATCATGTGATCTGGACGCAATACCAACATGGCTCTTAAAAATATGTTTACCACACCTGCTACAACTATTATTCACTTTAATAAATGATTGCATCTCTAGCAGCCAGTTTCCGACAGCATTCAAAACGGCCCATGTCAGACCATTACTAAAGAAGTTAAACCTTGATCCAGACTGTCTTAGAAACTACCGACCAGTATCAAATTTATCGTTTCTCTCGAAAGTCATCGAGAAAGTTATTGCTGAACAACTCAAAGAACATCTAACTCGTGAGAATCTATCAGAACCATTTCAGTCCGCATATCGAGACAATCATAGTTGTGAAACTGCACTAATCAGAGTGAGTAATGATTTATTGCGTGGTATGGATAAAAAGTGTGTCATATTGTTTGTTTTGCTCGATCTATCTGCAGCATTCGACACTATTGACCATCATATTTTACTTCACAGACTCAAATATAGGTTAAAATTATCTGACTCTGCCATAAAGCTTATTCAGTCATACTTATCTAATCGTAATCAGATTGTATGCATAGACAATGCTAAATCAAATCCAGCCCAAGTAAAATTCGGTGTTCCCCAAGGATCTGTCCTGGGACCAATTCTATTTACCATCTATACCTCTCCCCTTGGCGAAATCATCCGCAAACACTGTGTAGACTACCATCTTTTTGCAGATGACACTCAACTCTATCTAATAGGACCACCATGTGATATTCCAGACAAACAACAACAATTGGAACGCTGCATTGAGAGCATCAGAGTATGGATGACTGCAAACTTCCTTAAACTGAACACTGACAAAACAGAATACATGACCATTGGCTCAAAATCATATGTTTCATCATTAGATAGTCACCCCATTCAAGTTGGAATTGATCACATCAGCCCTGTTCAATCTGCTCGAAATTTGGGTGTTATGTTTAACTCTACTATGGATATGTCTAAACAAATTGCCGCAGTATCAAAGGCATGTAACTTCCAACTGTACAACATTGGTCGCGTACGAAAATACTTAAACACAGATTCAATTAAACTGTTAGTGAACTCATTAATCGCATCTAGACTGGACTATTGTAATTCGTTACTTTATGGTCTTCCAGCTTCTTCTCTTCGCTCCCTTCAAAAAATACAAAACACTGCCGCACGTCTGATCACCAGAACAAGATTACGTGACCACATTACACCTGTGCTCAAATCCCTCCACTGGCTCCCAATTAACAGACGTATTCAGTACAAGATAATCCTTCTAACTTACAAGTGTATCCATGGTTCAGCTCCCAATTACCTGAGTCATCTTATAAAAATCAAAAGTGGAGATAGATCAACACGATCAACATCAAAACACGACCTAGTTGTTCCGAAAACTTTTAAAGTGTCGTGTGGTGATAGGGCTTTTTCAGTGGCAGCACCCACCCAATGGAATAAACTCCCAGCAACATTAAAGGAAGCCAAAACAGTAGAGTCCTTTAAAACATCCCTTAAGACTCACCTATTTAACTGTGAATACCAAACGTGACAGAGCGGCTCAGCGCCATCGAGTAGAACAGTTCTAGATGAGAGGCGCTATATAAATTCATTATTATTAATTGATGGAGTTTGAAGATGAGCATTTTCTGCTTAGGGTAAGCAGAGATAAGCAATTTTGATTGGTTGATGCTTTGGGACATGATAACTTTAGTTCTAATTAAGTGAGAGTGATGAAACTTGGTGTATTGTTTGATTACATCAATACCTTGACTAAGTTCGATAATGAGCATTTTCTGCTCAGGGTATACAAGGCATTAAGCAATTTGATTGGCCAAAACTTTGGAACACAATAACTCTCCTTTTGAGTTAAAATGTTCAAACTTGGTGTATGTGTTTATTAGGTCTATGCCTTGATGGAGTTGGGAGATTAGCATTTTCTGCCTAGGGTAAGCAGAGATAAGCAATTTGATTGGTTGATGCTTTTGGACACGTTAACTTTAATTCTAATTAAGTCAGGGTGGTGAATCTTGGGAACACAATAACCCTCCTTCAAACTGAGCTAGAATGTTCAAACTTGGTGTAGGTGTTCATTAGGTGAATGCCTTGATGGAGTTCGATGATAAACATTGTCGGCTTACAGTAAGCAGAAATAAGCAATCTGATTGGTTGATGCTTATGGGCATGGTAACTTTGGTTATAATGAAGTGAGAGCGATGAATCTCAGAATATAGATTCATTATATCATTACCTTGACAAAGTTGGATAGTGTGAATTTTCTGCTTAGGCTAAGGAGCGATAGAGAGTGATAAAACGTATTGTATAGCTGGATTGCTCCATACTTTTGAAAAAAATAAATGTGCAATTAATTAATATGTGTCATCTATTTATTTTGGGATTTCGGCGGGGAACATCAGCCTCACTGTTAGCTTGTTATCAAATGTGTATCTTAGTTCATTGTATATGATATTCCAGGCTGTGTGTTGTTCTGATGGGGTACATTGCTGTCCAAGTGGTACAACTTGTGATACTGCTGCTGGCAAGTGTAATAAACAAGATGGCAGTCAAGTTTTCATGTCTAAGAAAATAGCAGCTAAACCTGTTACTGTAGAAGATGTTGTCTGTCCTGATGGAACATCTAAATGTCCGGATAGTACAACATGTTGTAAACTGTCTTCAGGTCAATATGGATGCTGTCCACTTCCTAGTGTAAGAATTATTTATGTGGCTTTTATTTTCTGTATTACTTAAATGGTGAGCTACTGGTCTTGCATGTGACATATGTCACCACCAGTAGCTAAATGTATGTACAGCTTGGACTTGGAAGCCAAAACTACTGCTCACAAAACAAGCTCGCACCAAGTACTCCAGGCGATTGGCCTAAATCTTGAACTCCTCAAATGAGAATTGGAATAAGATCTTCTAGTAAAGGTAAGAAACACACAAACCTGTCAATAGCCAGAGAGACTTGAAATTAGATCTATCTTTGGGCACCTAAGCAACTGACTGCAATGCAACTGTAGGGCCAAAGATATTGAAAGTGATATAAAGCACATCCACAACTTTTTACCATGTGTGTCTTAGTTAATTGTCTATGATATTCCAGGCTGTGTGTTGTTCTGATGGGGTACATTGCTGTCCAAGTGGTACAACTTGTGATACTGCTGCTGGCAAGTGTAATAAGCAAGATGGCAGTCAAATTTTCATGTCTAAGAAAATAGCAGCTAAACCTGTTACTGTAGAAGATGTTGTCTGTCCTGATGGAACATCTCAATGTCCAGATAGAACAACATGTTGTAAACTGTCTTCTGGTCAATATGGATGCTGTCCACTTCCTAGTGTAAGTATTATTTATGTTACTTTTACTTTGTGTATTACTCAGATGGTGAGCTACTGGTCTTGCATGTGACATATGTCACCACCAGTAGCTAAACGTATGTACAGTTTGTTTTGGAAGCCAAAGCTACTGCTCAGAAGACAAACTCGCACCAAGGACTCAAGGCCATTGGCCTAAATCTTGAACTCTTCGGGGGGTTGAATGGCAAAATAGCTAGCATGCACGCACTGTATCATATGGCCTGCCATTGAGTCAACTGGCGTCGTTTCAAATCCCTGGTTGTACATGGCAAGGAGTAATGTTGCCTGTCCAACCTCGAAGGTTTTTTCTGGGTACTCTGGTTTCCTCGCACTGCTAAAAACCCCTACTTGCAAGTGAATTTTTGAAATAAAATCAAACCATATGTTAGTCCCGATATTACCTAGTTTGTGCCGAGTGGACATTAAACCCCATATCTCTCTCTCTGCCTCTCTATCTCCCTCTCTCTCTCTCTTGAACTCCTCAAATGAGCATTAGAATAAGGTATTCTAGTTAAGGTAAGAAGCACATAAACCTATCAATAACCAGAGGGTATTAAAATTTGATCAGATTTTGAGCATGTAAGATACTGTCTGCAAGACCACCTTGGGACCAAAGATATTGAAAGTGCTATAAAGCATATCCACAACTGAACATCATATGTATCTTGATTTATTGTGATATTTCAGGCCGTATGTTGCTCTGATGGGGTTCATTGCTGTCCAAGTGGTACAACTTGTGATACTGCTGCTGGCAAGTGTAATAAGCAAGATGGCAGTCAGGTTTTCATGTCTAAGAAAATAGCAGCTAAACCTGTTACTGTAGAAGATGTTGTCTGTCCTGATGGAACATCTCAATGTCCAGATAGAACAACATGTTGTAAACTGTCTTCTGGTCAATATGGATGCTGTCCACTTCCTAGTGTAAGTATTATTTATGTTACTTTTACTTTGTGTATTACTCAGATGGTGAGCTACTGGTCTTGCATGTGACATATGTCACCACCAGTAGCTAAATGTATGTACAGTTTGGCTTGGAAGCCAAAGCTACTGCTCAGAAGACAAACTCGCACCAAGGACTCAAGGCCATTGGCCTAAATCTTGAACTCTTCGGGGGGTTGAATGGCCAAATAGCTAGCATGCATGCACTGTATCATATGGCCTGCCATTGAGTCAACTGGCGTCGTTTCAAATCCCTGGTTGTACATGGCAAGGAGTAATGTTGCCTGTCCAACCTCGAAGGTTTTCTCTGGGTACTCTGGTTTCCTCGCACTGCTAAAAACCCCTACTTGCAAGTGAATTTTTGAAATAAAATCAAACCATATGTTAGTCCCGATATTACCTAGTTTGTGCCGAGTGGACATTAAACCCCATATCTCTCTCTCTGCCTCTCTATCTCCCTCTCTCTCTCTTGAACTCCTCAAATGAGCATTGGAATAAGGTATTCTAGTTAAGGTAAGAAGCACATAAACCTATCAATAACCAGAGGGTATTAAAATTTGATCAGATTTTGAGCATGTAAGATACTGTCTGCAAGACCACCTTGGGACCAAAGATATTGAAAGTGCTATAAAGCATATCCACAACTGAACATCATATGTAGCTTGATTTATTGTGATATTTCAGGCCGTATGTTGCTCTGATGGGGTTCATTGCTGTCCAAGTGGTACAACTTGTGATACTGCTGCTGGCAAGTGTAATAAGCAAGATGGCAGTCAAATTTTCATGTCTAAGAAAATAGCAGCTAAACCTGTTACTGTAGAAGATGTTATCTGTCCTGATGGAACATCGCAATCTATAATCTTACTTTTCTGAAAATAGTGGGCTAATGAAGTCTGGTTATGTCAGTCTTTATACATATTTTATATTATTTTAGGCTGTATGTTGCTCTGATGGGGTTCATTGCTGTCCAAGTGGTACAACTTGTGATACTGCTGCTGGCAAGTGTAACAAACAAGATGGCAGTCAGGTCTTCATGTCCAAGAAAATAGCAGCTAAACCTGTTGCAGTGAAAGATGTTGTCTGTCCTGATGAAACATCTAAATGTCCAGATAGTACAACATGTTGTAAACTGTCTTCTGGTCAATATGGATGCTGTCCACTTCCTAGTGTAAGTATTATTTATGTTACTTTTACTTTGTGTAGTACACAGATGTTGAGCTTCTGGTCTTGCATGTGACATAAGTCACCACCAGCAGCCAAATGTATATACAGCGTAAACTTGGAAGCCGAGACTACTGCCAACAAGACAAGCTTGCACTATTGGCCTAATTCTTGAACTGCTGAAGTAAGAACTGGAATAAGTTGTTCTAGTAAAAGTAGAGAGATTAAAGGACAATATTGGTGTCATATCACATATGTGATAGAACTGGTTATACACATTCCAAATATAATTTTAACACAGAGATCATTGATACGATAGATGCGTAATAAAAGTTTTATGAATCAGAAGTTATGAAAGAAAAACACGATTTATCCCCCTATATAACTGACTGAAGTGAAAAGTGATAACAATTATACGGCCGAATTTCTGCTCACTAATAACTCTTCGAAGATCAAAAGTTGTTATATAGGACTGCAAGAGGTTATTTGATGATTCAATATAGTACTTGAGTGTCATTAGATAGGAGAGCACGAGAAAAATAGAAGTCTGTACATTCCCTTATTTTTATTCCTTCGATACCTCATAAAAACATGGTAATGCATGGACTTTTTCTTTTGTGTTCTCTTATCTAGTGGCAGAGTGGCAGTCAATTCTTTTTATGAATAATAGTCAGATATCCTCTCACAGTCTCGCACAACAACTTTTGGTCTTCGAAGGAATTTTTAGTGAGCAAAAATTCGCCCATCTATCTGTTATCACTCGTCACTTCAGTCAGTTATATAGAGGAATAACTTGTGCTTTCCTTTTACATTCGTCACTTTGGATTGTTCAAACCTTTATTATTCATCTATCGTAGCAATGATCTCTGTGTTAAAATTATATTTGAAAAGTGTTTAACCTGTTCTATCGTATATGTGATAATGACTGACACCAATATTGTCCTTTAAAATTAGATCTTTGGACACCTAAGCTACTGACAGCTAAGCCACTGTGGGGCCAAAGATATTGAAACTGCTATAAAGCATATCCACAACTTTTTACCATGTGTATCTTAGTTCATTGTTTATGATATTCCAGGCTGTGTGTTGTTCTGATGGGGTACACTGTTGTCCAAGTGGTACAACTTGTGATACTGCTGCTGGCAAATGTAATAAACAAGATGGCAGTCAAGTTTTCATGTCTAAGAAAATAGCAGCTAAACCTGTTTCTGTTGAAAAGGTAAATTAGTTTATTTTTGATTTAAATTAATATGTTAGTTTGAAGGATGAATAATAGAAATGCTTTTGGTTTCATTGATATGATGATATACCAGGATTTAAAAAATAATCCTTGGTTCAAAGTATGAAAAAAATCTATGAAAAAGATGTTCTTGGGCTTTATTTTAATCACAAAATTAGATATTTCTCATCAGTTTGTATTTAATTGAAATGAATAAGAATATTTCATATAACTTTAAATATAAGAATATTTCAGATTAGTTTGTTGTTTTTTTTTAAATAAATAAGGTTATTTTGTATCATTTTAAATGAAATGAATAAGAATATTTTGATCAGTTCTAATCTAACTATAATGAATAAGAATATCTCTTAACAGTAGTTGAAATGAATAAGAACATTTATTATGAGTTTAAATATAGTAAAAATGAATACACATATTTCTTGTCAATTTACATTTAGTTGAAATAATAAGAATATTATTAGGTCCTTTAAAATATACAATATTGTCTGAAATAAATGTAATTTATTTATTTTGGTATGGATTATGACATGTTTCACTAAAACAATCTAAGATACCTTTTAGATATATGAATGTATGTTAACTAAATTATTGATGTATACCTCAGTAATTATTATTATTTTTCTTTACTTTCAAGCAGTAACTGTGACTTATTTAAAAGGAGTAAATAATTCATTCATATTTTTCATACTAAAAGAAAAGCTCATATTCACTTGTATCTGTATTTCAGCAACCTGCATCAATCTCAGTCAAAGACTCATTCTCTGATGTAGATCATCTTAAGGGGATTTATGGTGTAATGTGTCCTGATGGTCATTCCCAGTGTCCAAATGATAATACATGTTGTAAATTATTTAGTGGAGATTATGGATGCTGTCCATTACCTGATGTAAGTATATTGATGGCAGACAGGCAGACCATTTTGTTAGGAAGTTGATATTAATAATCCCAAGAAGAGGACGATAAAACCTCACACACGATAGGAATAGAGGGGCGGAAGAGTCCCCATAACAGTGCAGGCAAGTTTGGATCTCAGTGATGCATCCGAGGAGAAGCATGCCATTCTATTGTCTATATATACCCGGTAACGGGATTATTTTTGTAACCAGTTGATAAAGGGCGAATGCCCGAAACGCGTCCTGGATAAAACCTTCTTATATCTACAGTCTTGTCTAGTTTGTTACCGGGGATTTTTTACTATGAAGTTGATATTAGTTGGATTGCCTTTCAAACCTATAAATTTTTAGACCAGGAACTGGTCCCCAATCGCTACTCAATTTCTTCTTCTTCTTGGCAGCGACACTTAAAGTTCCAATTTCACTTTTTCTAAGAAAGTCAAAATATAATTATTTCTATGTTTTTTGCTCAAAAGGTTGTCAACTCACTATTATACGATCATGGACAGAATTTTGGGGGGGTTAGAAAGGGTGACACTGGTTGATTGAGGAAATAGTTACTCAATTACCTCCCTTGTTTTCCTATTCTTCTCCATGGACGGCCATCTTCAAACGTTTGAATTTGAAGTTGAAAATGATATTTTTGCCAATTTCTCAACTGGCAATAGTGAATTATAGGATTAATAGGATTATTCTTTAACAAGGTAGGACTGTTTATAGGTTCAATCTATTTTGGGGCTTTATTTTAATAAATTTTAAAAATATAACTTAAAAAAATGCTATTGGAACTTTAAAAAAATATGGTTCTACCAACTCAAATACAATCAAAATGAAATTCTGCATATTTGTTTTTTTATACGCCCACATTGAAATGTGGTCGTATATTGTCGTCGCCCCCGTCCGTCCGTCGGTCCGTCCGTCCGTCCGTCCGTCCGTCGGTCCGGCGTCCACAATTGCTTGTGGACGCTCTACAGGCTAAAGTTAATATTCGATTGACTTTAAATTTATACACAGTGTTTAAGGTCATGAGACGAAGAAGCCTATTGTTTTTCAGCGATTTCCGATAATAACTACCAGAGGTATGGCCCTTGATCACTTCAAAATATCTTGTGGACGCTGTAGAGGCCAAAGTTAATATACGATTGACTTTAAATTTATACACAGCGTTTAAGGTCATAAGACAATGACGCCTATTGATTTTCGGCGATTTCCGATAATTAGTGCCAGAGTTATGGCCCTTGATATCTTTAAAAAATCTTGTGGACGCTCTAAAGGTCAAAGTTAATATTCGATTGACTTTAAATTTATACACAGTGTTTAAGGTCATAAGATGAAGAAGCCTATTGATTTTCAGCGATTTCCGATAATTAGTGCCAGAGTTATGGCCCTTGATCACTTCAAAAAATCTTGTGGACGCTCTAGAGGCCAAAGTTAATATCCGATTGACTTTAAATTTATACACAGTGTTTAAGGTCATAAGACGAAGACGCCTATTGATTTTCAGCGATTTCCGATAATTAGTGCCAGAGTTATGGCCCTTGATCACCTCAAAAAATCTTGTGGACGCTCTAGAGGCCAAAGTTAATATCCGATTGACTTTAGATTTATACACAGTGTTTAAGGTCATAAGATGAAGAAGCCTATTGATTTTCAGCGATTTCCGATAATTAGTGCCAGAGTTATGGCCCTTGATCACTTCAAAAAATCTTGTGGACGCTCTAGAGGCCAAAGTTAATATCCGATTGACTTTAAATTTATACACAGTGTTTAAGGTCATAAGACGAAGACGCCTATTGATTTTCAGCGATTTCCGATAATTAGTGCCAGAGTTATGGCCCTTGATCACCTCAAAAAATCTTGTGGACGCTCTAGAGGCCAAAGTTAATATCCGATTGACTTTAAATTTATACACAGTGTTTAAGGTCATGAGACGAAGAAGCCTATTGTTTTTCAGCGATTTCCGATAATAACTACCAGAGTTATGGCCCTTGATCACTTCAAAATATCTTGTGGACGCTGTAGAGGCCAAAGTTAATATACGATTGACTTTAAATTTATACACAGCGTTTAAGGTCATAAGACAATGACGCCTATTGATTTTCGGCGATTTCCGATAATTAGTGCCAGAGTTATGGCCCTTGATATCTTTAAAAAATCTTGTGGACGCTCTAAAGGTCAAAGTTAATATTCGATTGACTTTAAATTTATACACAGTGTTTAAGGTCATAAGATGAAGAAGCCTATTGATTTTCAGCGATTTCCGATAATTAGTGCCAGAGTTATGGCCCTTGATCACTTCAAAAAATCTTGTGGACGCTCTAGAGGCCAAAGTTAATATCCGATTGACTTTAAATTTATACACAGTGTTTAAGGTCATAAGACGAAGACGCCTATTGATTTTCAGCGATTTCCGATAATTAGTGCCAGAGTTATGGCCCTTGATCACCTCAAAAAATCTTGTGGACGCTCTAGAGGCCAAAGTTAATATCCGATTGACTTTAGATTTATACACAGTGTTTAAGGTCATGAGACGAAGAAGCCTATCGATTTTCGGCGATTTCCGATAATTAATGCCAGAGTTATTGCCCTTGATCTCTTTAAAAAAATCATGTGGACGCTCTAAAGGTCAAAGTTAATATCCGATTGACTTTAAATTTATACACAGTGTTTAAGGTCATAAGACGAAGAAGCCTATTGATTTTCAGCGATTTCAGATAATTAGTGCCAGAGTTATGGCCCTTGATCACTTCAAAAAATCTTGTGGACGCTCTAGAGGCCAAAGTTAATATCCGATTGACTTCAAATTTATACACAGTGTTTAAGGTCATAAAACAAAGACGCCTATTGATTTTCAGCGATTTCCATTAATTAGTGCCAGAGTTATGGCCCTTGATCACCTCAAAAAATCTTGTGGACGCTCTGGAGGCCAAAGTTAATATCCGATTGACTTTAGATTCACACACAGTGTTTAAGTTCATGAGACGAAGAATCCTATTGATTTTCTGCGATTTCAAATAATTACTGCCAGAGTTATCTCCCTTGTGACGCTATAGAGGCCAAAGTTACCATCCGATTGACTTCAGATTGATACATAGAGTTTAAGGTGTTGAAACGAACAAGTATTTTGATTTTCAATGAATTTAGATAACTGAACAGCTAAATCCATGATATTAAATGTTTCATGTATATACTAATTGTTAGCGTGGGGTAAAACTTTATAAAAAGCAATCAAATTCTAATGATTTTCTAATAATTACATAATGAGTTGTTACTCTTAATCAGTTTTTAGTGTATTACAAATGTTTCATTACCGAAAAAAGTAAAAATATGCAACAACCCTTGTTGACTGCCCGGACGATTTAGCTGCTGTGGGCGTATGTTTCGTTGCCTGGCAACCTATCTTTTGTACAATTGCACATGACAGACTTGATTTTTAAAATGAATGTCACACTTCCAAGGCTCCATAGACGTCATACTCAATTCCAGATCCAAATAATAATAATCTCATACTCTTGCCACTGATATTCACTTCTTAGTTGCTGTTATTGTACAGACAACATTATTTGCTTGCTACTTTTATTTCCCATCTAGTGTAAGACCTTTAATTTCATTGTTTTTTTATCAGTATTAATTGTCCCCCGCCTTTCGAAGAAAGCAGGGGACTATTAAAATGGGTTCGTCCGTCTGTCTGTCCGTCACACTTTTTGGGACACAATAACTCTCTTCCTAATTGAGCTAGAATGTTCAAACTTGGTGTATGTGTTTATTAGGTCAATGCCTTGATGGAGTTCGAAGATGAGCATTTTCCGCTTAGGGTAAGCAGAGATAAGCAATTTGATTGGTTGATGCTTTGGGACACGATAACTCTCTTCCTAATTGGGCTAGAATGTTCAAACTTGGTGTATGTGTTTATTAGGTCAATGCCTTGATGGAGTTCGAAGATGAGCATTTTCCGCTTAGGGTAAGCAGAGATAAGCAATTTGATTGGTTGATGCTTTGGGACACGATAACTCTCTTCCTAATTGGGCTAGAATGTTCAAACTTGGTGTATGTGTTTATTAGGTCAATGCCTTGATGGAGTTCGAAGATGAGCATTTTCCGCTTAGGGTAAGCAGAGATAAGCAATTTGATTGGTTGATGCTTTGGGACACGATAACTTTTAATTGAGCTAGAATGTTCAAACTTGGTGTATGTGTTTATTAGGTCAATGCCTTGATGGAGTTCGAAGATGAGCATTTTCCGCTTAGGGTAAGCTGAGATAAGCAATTTGATTGGTTGATGCTTTGGGACACGATAACTTTAGTTCTAATTAAGTGAGATTGATGAAACTTGATGTATAGTTTCATTACAGTAATACCTTGACTAAGTTCGATAATGAGCATTTTCTGCTCAGGGTAAGCAGAGCGATACGCAATTTGATTGGTCGAGACTTTGGAACACAATAACTCTCCTTCTAATTGAGTTAAAATGTTCAAACTTGGTGTATATGCTTATTAGGTCGATGCCTTGATAGAGTTCGAAGATGAGCATTTTCCGCTTAGGGTAAGCAGAGATAAGCAATTTGATTGGTTGATGCTTTACGCAATTTGATTGTTCGAGACTTTGGAACACAATAACTCCCCTTCTAATTGAGTTAAAATGTTCAAACTTGGTGTATATGCTTACTAGGTCAATGCCTTAATGGACTTCGAAGATGAGCATTTTCCGCTTAGGGTAAGCAGAGATAAGCAATTTGATTGGTTGATGCTTTGGGACACGATAACTTTAGTTCTAATTAAGTGAGAGTGATGAAACTTGGTGTATAGTTTCATTACAGTAATACCTTGACTAAATTCGATAATGAGCATTTTCTGCTCAGGGTAAGCAGAGCGATACGCAATTTGATTGGTCGAGACTTTGAAACACAATAACTCTCCTTCTAATTGAGTTAAAATGTTCAAAATTGGTGTATATGCTTATTAGGCCAATGCCTTGATGGAGTTCGAAGATGAGCATTTTCTTCTTAGGGTAGGCAGAGATAAGCAATTTGATTGGTTGATACTTTGGGACAAGATAACTTAGGTTCATCTTGATTGATGATTTTTATGCCAATACAATGACTGCATTCTCATTCAGTAATGGATTCGACAGTAACAGTGTATAGAAACGATTGACTCGGACACGAGGGCCCTTTCCCTTGGCCAGAGGGGGCCCTTTTGTCAAGAGTGGGGGCCCTTTTGTCTGCCTTTAGGGTCCCCCTAACTAGGGTACATTTTCATTTTTCTCGTCGGTTTTATCATTTTTCTTTATAAAACACTTTTGGATGACACTTCGTGTACAGTTTGATTGCTTGATACGTTTGAAAAAAATAAATGTGCGATTAATTAATATGTGTCATCTATTTATTTTGGGATTTCGGCGGGGGACATCAGCCTCACTGTTGGCTTGTTTAATATATAATTATATTTCTAGGCTACATGCTGTTCAGATGAAGAACATTGTTGTCCACGAGGTATGACTTGTGATACAACTAAAAGTCAGTGTGATAGTAATGGTATAAAAGTTTCCATATTTAAAAAATCACCAGCTAAATTAAAAGTAAGTACTGGTATTTTAGTTCTATAAAACTAACTTCGACTACATCAATTCTTGATAACACCATATAAACTGCATTTGACTGGTCCAACTGATAAGACCCCCTACGCGCAGGAGCGAATTATTGAAATAAAATTGAACCGTATGTAGTCCCTAAATCTCAAATTAACTCTGGAGATTATTTTATTTAAATTCTTTGAAGAATCTGTGCAGGATTTAGCTTTCAGGTATGCATAAAGACCAACAAAACCAGGGGTAACTTGGTACTGGATTATCATATGATAAAATGTTTGAATAGCAAATTTAAATTCAGATTCTGTTTTAGAAAATCATGTGATACAGCATATATGGAATTTAATTTTGAATATTATTAAAAGTACATAATCAAATAAAACATTAAATTATTTTCAGATATCATGTTGTGGTAGTAGATGTTGTCCAGATGGTTATTTATGTAGTGCTAGTGGTTTATGTAAGAAAATAACCAATACTGAATGGATGAAATTTAAAAATGGTTTTTAATGATTAGGAAAATTTAAAGATAAAAAATATTCAGGAGGCTTAAAAAATAAAATTTTATGTATATTAGCTTTGTCTCATCATCAATTTAACTAGACAAAATTTATAAAATTCCAAGTTTGTTTTTCATAGAAATATCCAAGTGTACTTACATTGTTTTAATAGAACACTTTCTGTTCAATGTGGATATTAAAATTGATTAAATATTACCACCATTGGCATTTATAGATTGACCAGTTAGAGAATTTCAGACTAAAACACTGCATATCAGCTTCATGCTGTCTCAATTCTACTTCATGTTCCATGCTCCACTTTATGATCATTCCTATTATACTTATATTATTAGAAATATACCCTATTATATAGTTTTTCAAATATTCACATTCACGCTTCAAACCTATTTGTATATTTTAACAATAGGTCTTGATACCTCCAAGGTATTTTTGTTGAGGAATATTACAGAACTCTAAAATGATCCTAATTGTTACAGTAAATACTTTTGATTTATACATTTTTTATGCATATTAAATACATTTGTTGATAGTAGTAGAAAGAAATTGCATTTTAATTTATAAGAAAAACTACAACATAGGGAGTATTACATCATTTTCATTTAGAGTTACTGTATTAATGTATTTTTTTTAACCATGAAAGGGAATCTTGTAATCACATGGTGGTCAGATGAGTTTATTTTCTGTGGATGAGTTTGTTTGCCCTTCCACTTCTGCATTTTATGTGATATTTGATAATGGTTTCCCTTTCTTGGTTATTAATATTGTTACGAATTAATTGTATTATTTATTTACGCATCAAACTAATCAATGTAGCTTGAACAATAGAGTTCAACCTACATGTGATTGTGCATTTTATAAGAATGAATAAAATATTTTCTATGATATAACTTTTTTTTTCATTCATAATTTAATAAGTTTTAAAGTTGAAACAAATTAATTCCACATGCCTTCCTTCACTAGAAGGTCCATTAATTTGATAGCAATTACAATAGGTATCTGACTGTACAGGTATAACAGGGTTTCTAAACCTTTCTAAAGTTCAATATCAGATTTTACTTTGGGCATTTGTAAACAAGTTTAGTTTGAGTATTACTGTACGTCCATTCATCTATTCTCTGCTAACCAACAGCTTTGCATGGAATTAGATGTCATTTCACATCAAAGTGATAGAATATTGCATGGAAGAAATACATCAATGGATGATCCTTACTTTATAAAATTAAACCCAAATAGCAACATAAAGAAGATCTGATATACAAAAAAATATCTTTACTTTTTCAGTATCATTTGTTAATATTGGTCGTGAGCATTCATATAGCAAAAATCTGACACACAAGAACATAGAACGCTTGATTCATGCTATAACTCTTATCAAAACCCGTAAACATTCCATCTTTTCTCAAAATAATCCATCTGCTTCTTTAGACATATAAAGCCCCGAATTGTGGTGAATCAACTACATCAAGTAGAACACTTCATCTTAAGACAAGAAATTCCTCAATATACCAATTAATGTTCATCCCCAAATCGGCTGTAGAGTTTTCTCGTATGGTGCACCATATTGATGGAGTCGACCATACCTCTTAAATTAAGACTTTCAAAGTCCAGGGAAAACAACAAATCAAATCTCAAAAGCATTTCTGTTCGGAGAACTCTAGTGAAAATAGATTAGTGATAACTATGAATCCAGCAGCGCTTTAGAAACGTAAGCCCTGTATAAATGTAGGAGACTGGGGTTATTCTGAGGAAAGAAAGACAGAAGAAAATAAACCGGGAGAAAAAGAAAAACCGAGGCAGGTAGGCCGAGGTCTTTCTGTCATGTTTTTTTTTCTGAAGTCTTTCTTCCAATCCACAGCATAACCGAAGCCGAGGACTTCATCTTGCTTATAAATCGTCTATGTTTATATACGTAAAAAGGGAATATCCCAGAATTCCATTAAGAAAAACCATTAATGACGTTTTCTTATGGGAAAAATCTACCCTGAAAGTATAATCCGTCACAGGTTTAAAGAAAAGCTTTCAGAAGACTAGTTGTCGAACCACAAAATATATTAAATGCAGTTGTCAGTTCTTGTTTACATAATCCATTGGCGAATTCTGTACATATTGGGCCATATTTAACCGATCAAGTAATGAATAAATCGCTCATCCCAGAATATCAGGCATTTAAAAGACCTAAACTTGCAACAGCTGAGCCGTTCCTTTAGAATTCTTAGGTAGAGAATGACGCGTTTCCAGAAGTTAGCTGCTCTGGCTAAAGCTAGCTCATTGAGTGAAGAAAGACCGAAAGACGTTTTAATTTTGAGTTCAAAGATTTGTGCTTGTTGATATGTAGGCTATCCTGCTTAATATAAAACACATGTTTGAATAACTGCGTGTTCCTCGTTTGTTAACCATAGTGAAGTGATTTTGCGTCCGTGGGAATGTCCATTTGCAGTCTACACCTGACGACGTGAAGCGAACAATCGACGGCTTTGACGAAGGACATTGCTATAATGCTATACATATTCTTCTTGAGGTTTGCGGATAGTGTAACACTTTTCTGTGTTAACAACTGATCTTGCGGACCAATCTGCCGTCATCGTCTCTAAATTTCATAGGCATGCATACAAATTGAGCTGTTTAAACAGAAAAATCATTTTTATACTGATGTAGGATCACTTTGTGATGTAATTGCATTGATGCAAGGCATTATTTTTTTATGTAGCTGAGCAGGGGGGGGGGGGGGCGGTGGACCCCCAAACCCCCCTCTGGATCCGCCCCTGAACTACATGTATATATTGTAGCTGGGTTGGTAGTCCAAAAAACTTGTGTTCAAATTCAATATAGTTTGTGTAATGAAGAATTTATAATATACACCATTTTATAGACATACTACGGACGTTATTTCCGATGAAACCAAACTACTGGGGTTCGAAAACATTGTAAATACTTACGCAGTATGGTTGTCAGGTTACGGGGTTTTTTTTTACTCATGAACCCTTAATTATTATTGTTTGTGGGTTTTTGTTACTAACATGAAGTTTTAACCACTGTGTTCATACATTGTATACAATATATTATAAACAAATATATTTATTGCCGGGGGTTTAGAAAACAAAATAGTTTAAATACTATGATACACACAAATCAAATCAACATTAAAATATCACAGTTATTTCAATTGCATTAGATTTTCGGAACATCCAGTGGGTGAATTTTTGTACTCATTGGTACGTAGTTTCTTCTTCTTTCATTTTCAGCCTCTAACGCTTGATGATAAAATCCATAATAATCGCCTCGAGAGTTCCGAGCTAAAGGCGCTGAGTTGTCCATGGTTGTCCATGTTCTCTGAGATGCCGTGTTTCCAGGCATATCTGGTAGATCACGTGTATAACCAAACAATCTCACTTCTGGAACTCCTGATGGTGCCAACCCAACATCTTTGTGAAAATATCCTGGAAAATATTGTGGATTTGTAATTAATAAAAAAAAAAAATTAAACAAGAGTCTTTAGGCCTATACCTTACAAATAGGCAATTTATTGGTGGAATTTTATAACAGTTCGAAATAAAATTATGTAAAGATAGGCCCGGTATATTGCCGCAGAGATTACGACCGTACGCCATCGCCATCGGTCCAATTCTTATAACGCAGTTGGTCTATTATGTTTACTGCAGGGTATATGTGGTTCGTTATATTTGTTTTTAATAAATACGTTATTCCGGGAAGGCATTGTGGTGAAGGCTATCGAATAAGTAGTATATATATAGCACCATTAAATTGAGTAACCTTAAAGGACCAATCCCGATAACTTTCTGAGGAATAAAACTGCTTAATTTTGTCTTAAAATCCTTTAAAACCCATTACCTAAGGCCGCCCAACTAACCCGATATTTGTGATACGCTTGTGAATAACTTAAACCTGACAGTCTTCATCTGGAAATGGAGACCGTTGTATCATACCAGACTATTTTCTATAAAAATAATATGTAGGTGAAATTTACCTTTTGTTATCAAGTACAGTGCATGGGTCATTCACTGTATAGACATCTCAAGAAACGTTAATCGATTATCAGGTCACCCAATGAAAAAACTAACCCGAAATCTTAAAAGGGTTACGTGTCCGGATAAGCAGTGTTGACGTTCACGTCCAAACGAGTCAACGACTCAATATTTTGAGCTGAAATTTTGAGACAAGGTAAATACACCATGCCTCTATATTTTGGTCCATAAATTTTATAAACTCTCGGACTTTAATTTTTGAGACTCTGTTCTTATCGGGATTGTCCCTTTAGTATCAATTTTCATTTTTATTTCAAAATTTGGAGTGTTATTTCTTTCTTTTTTTGGAGATGAGGGTATGTGTTCTTAAATAACTAATCTCTCACCTCCCGGTGTGTCTCGATTTCTGGTAAAATAAACCCACTCGTCTTCACTTTGAAAATCAATGGCATCTCGTCTGGCTTCTCTGGGATAAGAACGGTAATTTGGATGATCTATCCATCGCCTCTCTGACGGTACATAATGAGATGCTCCTGACCAAACTGTAGATTTCCAATCGCCACTTAAATAATTGTTGGATGGCGTTGAATAGTGTGGTTTGGGTAATCTTTGTTTATAGGCGTCCATTTCTATCAGCTTATATTTCTATAGGGCAAATAGAAAAAAATAGTTTAGAACATGAGTGATTAAGCTACATAGATAATTTCTCTATCTGTGAGGAAAGGTCTACGTCCTCGCCCATTCATTGTGCTCATGATAGAGAAATGGTTTTAGGGTCCACTCGACACAAATATTTTAATCTTATTTTAATAATTCGTTTGCGCACAGGAGCTTAAATTAAAGCAAAGGGGGGGGGGGGGGGGGGGGGTAACCGACCGACGAGATTGGACAATCTAATTTCTTCTCACGTACAAGCGGCGAGTCGAAACGACGCGCCGCTTGACTCAATGACAAACCTTGTCACATCTTTGATTCTAAGCATGGTTAAATCAACCAAAATATTCTAGATTTACGTACATCCTAGACTGTGTAAGCTACTTCATACGATCAAAGGATTTTATAAAATAATTTCAAATAAATAACCTACTTAAATATTTCTGCGAACTGTCTCTTTAAATTATTGAATTATCACGGCAACCGTACAAAAATGTCCGTTGTTAGGGAAGCTTTTGTCCCGTTTAACCAGCAACTCTTAATTAATTATCTTATGAAAGCATCCCATTCTAGCCTAGTTAAAAGCATTTCAGTATCATTGACGACTAAGAAAACCACATAAACTGACCTTACGTATACGGTAAATAATCTAAAAATAGCTTATCCAACCCGGAGAATGACAACTGTCCGCTTCACTGTTATATTTTGACTTACAGCTATACTTATCTAGGGGGCGCTTTCCACAGCTGGTGATCGTTTTCGTTGCTATGTAAATTGTCGCTAGTGCTACATATTTATTGTTTACTAATCTTTAAGATGGCTGCTCAAAGTAAGTATTAGTTTTTTTAGTTCATTATAAAATCATTAAACTTACAATTAATTGAGTAGTAATAGTACAATTAGAACTATTAAACTCAAATGAATTTTATCCAGCTACAACAGTTGGAATCTGTCATCCGTAGTCATGATTATCATGACAGCAAACGGAATACTGGGGATTTCCCTTACCGACCGTTGATTATTGGCAATCTGATTTTTCCCCATATTCCTACCAGCCCATCAATTGTCAAAAATTTAATTACTATAGTTAGTAGATGTATAGGGAAGTTATCCCATAATATTTTTCTCGATAATTTAAAGTAGGACCGTACGTTGACAATTTCTTGACAACCACATTTTGAAAATGACAAATTGCATGTCTTAGAGAAACATCTTCAATTGAAATCCCCAGATATTTGCATGCGAATGAGAGTGTATATTTTAGTAGGTTTCCTCCAGGCGCGAACAATTTTTAGCTCCATATATTCTCGCGAGAAAGGAGAACGAAAATAGTTTAGGTTGGAAATCGTAATTAGTACGAAATTAGTCCTTGTGGGCATTTTTTACACTCAAAAATCACGGTCCCGGGCTTCGCACTCCCAAGCTGGTGCAGCACGCCCCCTCTTTCTGAAAATCCTGGATCCGCCCCTGGTTTCCCCATATATAGGCCTAATAGACAGTCATATTCACTGGGTTTTTTTCAGTAGCCTGTAGCCCAGTAGCATAGAGTAGCTAGGGCGTAGGCCTACAGTTAAATTAAGATAAAAATATTTCCTTTAATTTTTAGTGGAATCCCTCCAATCTAGTCAACAGAGTACTGCAATAGGTACGCCTTTGTATGAGCAAACAACGAGAACCTCGGAACCAAACTATCCGTTAGATGGAAAGTCATATGTCTTTACTGGACCATCTTACTATGTTCCCGCCGAAAGACGATGGCTTTCTATAAACGATTACAGGACACTTCCTATTGAAACCAGAAGAGATGCCATTTTATTTGAATCTGAAAATGAATGGAGGAAGTATCGAGAGTCTCCCGGAATATGGTCGAACAGCAGTAAGCAATTTTTTAAAGAATATTTCAATGGGTACCTTGTCGTAGAAACACAATTTTCGGCACAATTTAGCGAGGATTACACGAACTGGTATCATATTGATCAAAGCCGTTATAATTACAAAATTAAAAATCATGATAAACGAGTTTTATTTAAAATCCGTAGCGTATCTATTAATTATATTACCGTAGTTCATAACTTTTAAATTTTTATTTTATAGGTTTGTCCGACATTCCCGCAAAATACCCTACCGCACACACTTCAGTTCTTCTACCATATCAACGAACAGCATGGTCGCGAGGTTGGGATGGTTCGGGGTTTTTCGTTCCATCAACGAATGCATGGATTCACGAACAAGTTGGTCCCAATATTCCCACTGAATCTTTATTATTTTATAACGAAGAAGACTGGATGAAATTTAAATATATGGCCAAAAATCCTGTTTTACCAAATCTTCAAAAAGAAGGAAAATTAATCATTTGATGTGTTTTCATTAGACAGAATTGACCGGTTGTCATTTTCAAATTACGAATATATTTGAAATAATAATACTAGAGGAATGTTCATATTCTCTTTAAGGTTTAATTTATATACATGTGAACAGTTGAAATATATAATTTTATTTAAACTAGAAAAAGTCTACTTGAAAATGATTTGTAAACAGAAACTAATGGAAAGAACTGTTTGTTAAAAATGAATGGAAAGAACTGTTTATTAAAACTGAGAAGGATGATATTGAGTTTTGAGTATAATGCCCGAGTATTAAATAAATTGCTCCAAGTTATCGGCACAAAAGTGCCAGTGCCAATTAATTCTTTGCATTTTAACATAATTTGTTACCTAGGTAACATGTCAAAAATAGAGATCCCACACCCGGTAATAAACTTAAGTAAATACATGTATAATCATGCAACAAACAAAAAGGACATGAAACTGCAACTGTTAATGTACATCTGTGGATCATTAAGTTGATCTTGAAGTATAATTGTTAAGAAAAGTATTTTTTTATCTATTACTTCAAGATTTCCGTCTATTTATAACAGTTCCATCCACTGCTTCCATGTTCAATTAACATGAGAGGAGTTAACAAAAATGATCAATCAGTAGGTTCCTGGCAGTAGCACAACCCTGCTAAAGGGTTCACCACAAGCTAAAACACGATTTCTTGTACAATCAGGGGCCATAATCCAGGAAGTTATGGTCACATATATGCAAATATCAAAAAAGAACCAAGATCTTTGGTTTATTAACATACATTTTAGGGTTCATCAAAATTGATTAAAAATTGTGACCTCTAGAGTGCCCTCAAGCTTTAACTGTTATGTTCCTATATACACCCGTATTGAAAGGAACTGAGATTTTGGGGATATAAATCAGTTTCTGTATGTAGGTGCTGCAGGGCAAGGAACAACATCTCGTCGGTTTGATGGGAGGTCCTATGTACACTTAAACAAATTTGATGAAGAGTAGCTGGTAGGAATCCGCTCTTCAGGCAAAATTTCCCTTCATACAATCCAACTTTTATGGGTATGTAAAAGAAAGAAATAATAGGTGTGCACTGATCATGATGACAGAAACTGGAATTAACATATACAGGTATATATGATTCCTTTTAAAATTGTGTAATGTTACAAGAAAAGCTAAGTCAGTGTTTCTGTGGATTTATCAGTATTCCTTTCAGTTCTTAATTGATTTTATAATAAAAAGATAAAACAACTATTTATATTTCAAAATAATTTTATAAATCCATTTTAAAAGAATAATTTGAACACCGACATTAATACATATTCTTTATAATAATAACATATTGCATAGTACAAATATAATTCAAAGCCTTTATATCGAATTACAAAATTATTACACTTTTAATAATTTGTAGATATTTCAAAATCACAGTCATGGGTTTATAATTAGGAAGAATATAAAATTGGTTATTAATTAATATATTTATTGCAATATCAATGGCCCCAAGAATTCTAATTCAATAACAATTACAGAACAAGCACAAACAAAGAGGTTTGGAAATATGTGTGGTTTAAAGAGTTTGACATTAAGTAATTTATTGAAATTGCACGAGTACATTAGCCTCAGAGTCGTATCACTTTTAAAGCAATCAGAATATATGTATCATTTCAGACTGTCCCCTACCTTAAAGATATTAAGTAATATTTTAATAATACATGAGGACGTTAGCCCAGGTGTTGTATCAATATATTACTTATAGATGAATTAACATACAAATTGTAGTGTAGTTGTATGAAATCATCATCTGACTGTCATACTATACAAATAACTTACATCGGCTATACCTTTGCAAAGAGCCTGTAACTTAATATGAAATAACGGGAAGCCAACATCAAGGTTGACATTGTATTTGTACTTAAATTATACATGCAGATAACAACCAATACAAAATAATCTTTTTAAAATATATGCCAAATAAAACAGATGCATGCATTAGTATGGTAACAGTTCATGTGAAAATGCACAAACAGTAAAATAATTTTTCAAAAAACTCCTTTAAATAATATTATTGGTAGCTCCTTGGAATTTAGTCTTAAGTGTCTAAACTCCTTTCCTAGCCCCTTAGATGGCTATTGTGATGACCAGGGGAAAGACAATTCAAAATACTTTAAGACAGAGCTAGTAAAAATGCACCATTGCAAAGATTTAATGAAGATATAGACCATTATTCATAGATTCTCATCCAGTTGATTTTGTTAAATGATTATTTGTGCAAATATCCGATCACAACATGCTGTATTTATAGTCATGGAATTCAAATTTATGGTCATGTTGTCATGTAATTATTAAAGTCAGTTATCCACAGGATAATACAACAGTAAACATATAGTGGATTTAAATTTTAAAAGTTAGTTACTTTACAATATATGAGTTTAAAATCACCCTTATTCATATTATGATTCAGTTCTACAACATATAATGCAGGTGAAAATGACAGTTGTATCATTTTGTATGTTATTCATACACAGCCTCTTAAAATTATGCGAAAATTCACCGTTTCAAACCAATAACATTTTTTGCGGTAAAAACCTTCAAAACTTATAGAATGTTGACGAAAATCAACAATACATAAAAACCCCAACAACTTTGGAGTGTTCATCAAAATTAGCAACTCACACGATTTATTTATAAAAAAAAATAAATTTTGGAATGTTGATCAAAGTCAGCAATTTATAAGGTTTATTTTCCTATAAAATCACAAACCTATCAAATTTAGGAACCACACAAATATTTTGATTCTGATCATGTAAATTAAATTTACAAATTGAAATATATCACAATTTATATAAACTTTTAATATCAAAGCTTTATCATTCACAATTAGATTCTGCATATTTATTTTCCTCAAAAACACTTGCCTTTAGATAATATAAAAAATATTGTTCATATCTCTTCCTTGACAAAAACGTTAAAATTTGAAAACGTTTTGTATTTCATTTAGCCCATAAACCATTATTGTCATTGGGTAGCACTTTCACATAAACATCACAGATCAGCAAAATGAAAGTACATTTGATTTTTGCAAAAGAAAATGAACACAGGTTGAGTGAGCTGTATGCACTACTCATAGGAATGCCTTGCTTAATAATTGATTATAATGCTTTAAATTATATAGCTCATCGCTATACATCGGTTTCCTGTACTGTTTTTCTGTGCCGTCGATAATCTAGAAGACCATGTTTTTCCATCATTAGCTCTAAATTTAAACGTTGTATTTCATTATCTTTTGACTGAAATAGAAAAATAACAAACTTAAATGGACACAATATATAAATGTTTCACTGTACTGTCACTAGCATATTATCACCAAAATGAAATGAAGTTTAAAGTCTTACTGTTCTGCTCCTCAAATTTGCTGGACAGCGACGCTATGACCTACTTTAATATCGAATTCCAACTGCCAAGGGATCTTTTACGTGCATGCCAATGTGTACAACGGACCTTGGTTTTTCGTACTATCTGAACGACTACACAGAAAATGAAAACTGTAGTGAAATTGTGATATTTAACTGTAAATTTACCTGTAAATCTAAGTGTAAATGTTTGGTACTTTTACGTAATTCTTCTCGTACATCTTTAATTACTGAATCACGAAGCTGAAAATACAATCAAAAATTAAATAACAACCTTAGCAGAATGCACTTGTGGCATAATTAAAATCGTACTATTCTTTATTTTATACAGACCAGGAGTAGACAGATGACAGAAAGTCTCCTACAGACTTGATAACACAACATATTTCATTTGAATTAAAAAATAAAATTGTTAACTTTATTCAACAGCATGTGTTGATTGTTTTGAAAAAAAGTTATCTCATTATCTGTCTATATTTTGAATTTTAAACCTGCAGAGTGTCACTGGTCAGATATTAAAAAAAATATGTTCAATCTCTAGATATTTTAAGGAGAAAACAAAATTCAGATAAGTAACAAACCAATTGTAACTTAATCTTAGAAATTTAAAATTTAATCAAAAAGAGCCTGTTCCATCTTTATGTAAAATAACTCATAAGGTCAACACCAGTCAATACTTATTAATTTATAAGATGAATCTTTAAGAAGGTACTGAAGCAATAGGATGCAGTTAAAACCAAAAGATTCAACAATTTGTAACAAAAGAAATTTGACTAGTTTGTAACTTTGTATTAATTATACAAATCTATCTTCTTTGGGTCCTTTTAAAAAGATTATGAATGAAGGAACCCCAAAACCAATCAAATAAAATCAACAAACAAAAAGATAATAATAGCAATAATCTATATGATTTGAAACAAAAGACCCAAAAAAGCCTGCTAACCTCATCCAAACTCTGACCTAATCTTGTTGAAGTACCAAGATTATGATGAGAACGGTGGCGAGGAGAGAAAGGTGAGGGAGGAACATCCAGACCACTATAGCTGTGAGATCTATGATGTGATAATAAAGAAGACTGGTATTCAGTATCTAAATCTTCCTTGCCTATCGTAACTTGTTGCTGGTATAACTGTTCTCTTAATAACAATATCATCTGAAAAAACAATTAATGCTTTGTTAAATTTACATACAAAACAAATTGAACAAAACCGAAAAATAAAAACATGAAAGAAGCGATGAAGGCAGATACACCTGTTTTTAAAATGAGCTATTGTTTGATTCATTTACTGCTCATATTTGTAAAATTAACACACTTTTGACAAAACAGTAAAATTAAATTAAGATGGTTAATAATATTATTTGAGTCCATCAAATATTTCTGTATTTTAAAAAAAAAAACCCACTAATTTGAATTTGTTAGGAACAATTCTAAGATTGAAGAATGTCAATGTAATGTTGACTATATTTCATTATAAAAAGGGGGATCACATGGCTAAGTGGGTGAGATGCTTGATTGCTAGCCTACAGGGCGATTCCTGCATTGGCTGAGAAAGCTCATCCAGATTTTCCGGTTTGGTTTTCCCTTGAGGGTCTGACAAGAACAGCTGTCTAGTCGTTTGGATGAAACGAAAAACCGAGATCCGGTGTACACATAAAAGATCCCCACAGCACACTGTATGGTATATGCCCGTCTTCATTAGCCCCGGTTAGGAGCAGAACAGTATGACTTTAAACCCCATTTTATTTCATTTCATTATAAAAATATTTGTGTTAAAAAGATAGACCTACCTTTTGTAGAACACTGAGTGTAGAAATAAAAGTAAAGAAATCATTGCCAGAGTTAACTTTTTTTAATCTTTGTGATAATAAATGTTCTGTTTCTAGTAGTTGTTGATGTATCGCTGTCCATAGATGTTGTAACTCTTCTACTTCATCTCTAGTAAATAAAACATCCAAATACATTTAGTCAACTTGTTTTTATTATAGCAAATTGATAAAAATCCAAACAAGGAAGAATGTTCAGTTTTTCAGAGGAGAGATACACAATAATAATATGCTTACACTCAAACTTCAGCATCCAGAAAACTTGAGTCTATTAATTTATTAACATGCAATAAAAACCTTGTTGAAATATAAATTTAATTTGTTCTGTTTTCTTCTCGCATGTATTTAACTTTTGTGAATTACAAGAACAATTGAAATGAAACATGTTTAACATTCTACTTTTTGAAGAAACCAGGCTATGATGATAGGTATACACTATGCAGTGTGTTAGGGGTGGGCGTTCTACCCTCTACCTTCCATCAATGACATGGGGAAACCAGAATGGAAGATCTTGAGACTTGAACCAGTGCTATACTCATTGAACCATGAACCATTATCGATCCAATAATATTGTTCTGCTATTAGAATTTCAATGCAGCCAAGTTGCCCAGCTACATTGGTCCCCATTGAGGTCCCAGTACAATGTTTGAAATACTCAATAAAATTAAAACAATTGTTTTCCAATCCCGATTTTCCCCCCCTCCCCAATAGTGCAATATAGCCAATAGGAAACTGTGAACATGATCCTGAAAGTGGCCACAACGTGTAATTGTCAGATCAAACATAAAAAGTAAATCAATCAAATTTGTAAACACATACCTTTCTTCATCAGTAAGTTCTTCATAAGCTTGTTGAAACTGTATAATAAAGGCTGTTTCAATAGAGTGGAGCTCAGTTTTATACTTCTGTATAGCATACTGTAACATACATGTTTCTTCTTGTAATCTCTGAAATAGGAAATACATATTCAAACATACAATAGAAATGAGTAAATTCAATTTTTAATGTTATACCACAACCCTGATAGTGATCTTCTACTGATTTATTATTGAGATGTTTTAAAGATAACATGGACTATTGTGGATTGATAATTAGTAAATTTAATGCTCTTATAATTACCTTTTTGCGTATTAAGTTGGTCCACTCTCTAACATGTTGCTTGGGTTTATAATGAATAATGCTGCGTTTATAGCCCTGAAAAAGTAAATCAACACAATGACAATGTAGTTTACACTCAATCAAGAAAACACATACTACATGTATTGTAAGATAGCCTCTGTCCTATTATCAAAGAATTCAGAAGTTAAGATCTGAACACAGTGATGATGATTGTCACAATATTTATTCAAAACTATGATTTGGGGACTTTTAAAAGGCAGAGCATGTGAAATTTGGATTCCAGAATGAATACCTTTATTGTATTACGTATACTTTCATTTTCCTGTCCCTATTTAATTTAAAATTCAATCCCTTAAACCTCTTAAAGATCTGAATAAATGAAATAAATGGGGTTAAACATGATACTGTTACTTTTCTGCTCCATGTGGTGGGCTATGAAAGGAATTGTACAAAGACAGCAATTGAATTCGATGACAGACCTTATGATACAGTGTGCACATGCTAGCCATTACGCCATCCCCCTTCCCCTAGAAGTAAGTATATATATATCTACCTGTATACTGACTGGTTGATTAATTAGTTTAATTAGTTTACTATACTCCATTGTTTCAGTACCACTACAGCTGATTGAACTATCTGGTGTTGAACAATAAGATATCTCACTTTCTGACAATATAGAATCACGTGATCCAAATTGGAAATGGGATTTTGAATACTGAGCCCCTCGTGAACCAGTTCGTGACCAACTGTGAGACAGTTCTGGCGTAGAATTATAGCTATATTGTTCTGTGATTCTTGAAACAGGAGGCACTAGATAGCTTTGATTATGTTTTCCTTTAGAATGCACATTGTAAGGGGAATAATAACTGGATGTAAGAGACTCCCTTGTCTCACTTGTTTTTTCCTCTTTTCGTTCTACACTTTTTTCCTTAGTCACAAAAATGGAAACATGGTTTTTAGTAAATGGCACATTATGGCGCCGATCTGTGCCAGAAAGCACCTGTGTAGACTCAGATGTCTTCGACTGCTTCTTTTTTCCAATGCTAGGAATATAGCACATAGAAATGTAAGTTTCCTTGTCAGGATTTCTAAAATAAGAATTGGGCGTTGAAGATATTGGTTGCTGTCCTCGATTGTCTGACAATCTATCACCAACTTTTTTCCATGAATACACTGGCACATTTAAGCGTTCACTTTCATTGTTATGACCAGTTGTATATGTAGAGTTATCCAGCTCTAGACACTCTCTAGCTAAAATGGTAGAAACACTACTAGCCAATGTATTAGCACTTTCTGAACTACTTCCTAAACTTCCAGGATTTGAAAACTGAAATTAAATATTTTCATAATTGTCATTAATAAATATGAAACAGCTGCAAAAAACAGTACAGGGATCATGTTTGTGAAATTCTTTACGACTTTTCATTGACTTTTAACTAAAATCTGTGGTAGGATTTTTGATATCAACCAACAAAAAGGCTCTTTATATTATTTTAGGTTTTCGTGATTAAGGTCTCTTTAACTTCAACATATAATGAATTTAGACATTTATTGGAAGGAATATATAATAAATTCAACAACTGATCTATAATATAAGCTTATGTTTGTAAAAACCCAACCAGTGATCTGTACATGTAAATAGTTAACAACTGATCTATATGTGTAAATAGTGAGTTTAATACTTTCTACAAATGACCTGTAGATTTAAATAAAAAAATAAGATAATAGTTATAAAAGTTACTTACCTTGGGTACCTCAGTCTCATGTGATGTCATATCTGCACTATAGTCTGCATCACCGAAACCACTACTATCAGATTGAATACTACCCATTCTTGATAAATCATCTAAAATAAACATTCACTATATAATCCACAACACAGGAAAACTGAATCACTTAGTATAAACAATACATAAATACATAGTAAATGTTCTCAATTGAAAATGATTTCTACTTTTCTCTAATACAATATATAGCACATCTATATTACATCGTTCTCTTATCTTTATAAATTCTAAAATAACTACATCTTCCTAATACATCTTCAATTTATGTCATCATATATGACTGAACTAATTAGTGTCTTGTTGTGATCTAATTATCTGAGACTACTTAATTTTGTGTCATCAATCAGTTGTTAATTACAGGTACTCTTAATTAATAATGGAGTTCACTCATCTGTCAACTTGTCATCTTTGATTTCATTGTCATATATTTAAACACAATCAACCTATTTAAACTTGGGCAAATGACGAAGGGAGAAGATGATCCATTAGTTTTTCTCACTATAGTGAATATTATTAACATCATGTTTTAAACTGCTATTATTACATTTTAGAACTTTTAAAAAAATGTTTTTACCTTTTTCATGTATAAAATTTAAATAAACACACTTGTACTTGTATCGATATACTACTTCTAAATTTTATTAACCTGCTACGTTTCAATACACATACAGGTATTGTTATCAAGCAAATAATGATTAATTAACAAAAATGTGGTGCAATATATACAAATTAATTAACAAGATGAAAGATGTAATATATAGACAACAGAGTAGAAACAATTTTAGCAGATAACACAGAACAAAGGAAAAGAAAATGGGGAGGGGGGAGAGAATACATGAACTACACACTAATTACATATAGCTGTAGATTTACTTTTCTTTTCCTTTTTATTTTTACTGCTAAAATGGTTTCTACTGGTTATCTATATATTTGATCTAGTTAATTAATTGTGGGTTATCTGCTATAAACGGTTTCTTCTTGTTATCTTTGATCTGGTTAATTAATTGTTGTTATTGTGTTATCTACTAAAATGGTTTCTACTTGTCTATATATTATATCTTTCATCTTGTTAATTAATTTGTTATTGTTTTATCTGCTAAATGGCTTCCAAAGTGTTCATCTATATGATGCACCACATTTTTGTATTTGTTGGATAATGATACCTGTATGTGTATTGAAATGTAGCAGGTTAATAAAATTCAGAAGTAGTATATCCATACACAAGTGTTTATTTTTAGTGAAATCTATTTCTTTATGCCTTATAATGATCAAATCTAAATAACCTAATCAAAATATAATTGTCCATAATATCATAGACACTCCACATATGGGACGTTAAAATTGTAGTAAACGACAATATCTAAAAAATTTCTTCATTAGTTAATCAATAAACGAAATCTAATTTTAATGATAACACAAAGAGTTCTGCACTGGTTTTCATGTGGACCACACTAGACACATGTTTTGATCTTAATATTCTATAAAAATCTCAGTGAATAAGTGAATCTAATTTTACGATCTCTATTGTATTTGTTCTATCTGTGTTTTGTTATGCAGTTTTATCCTGTATTGACTATTACATATAAAAATGGCCATGTTCTACTTCTGTAATTAGTTTGTATGTACATTTAATACACTATTAATCCTTCTTTATTAAAGTGTATACACACAGTAAATATACATACATGTACAAACTGAAATCAGAGCGACATAGACGTATGTTCCCCAATCAGAATTACCCTTCATGAATATATTCTTAAAAAATAAAACCTCTTTGCCATTGTTTTTTAAAATGTCATTTAAGCAGTGCTGGTGTGTCAGAATATAAGACATGATTTCCTTAAAATATCCTTCAAAACATTTTACTAGTTAAAGCCATGAATACACTAACCTTGAAGACATGGACTTCTTATTATAGGTGATTCCTGAAAATTGGACGTTTGCTATAAATATATATATAATAAATCATTTTTCAACAATACTAAATAAATCTATATATTATATTTTTCTAATATAATTCATTCAGTAACCAATTGGGTCAGTTTATTAAAAAATAATTCGGTCAACATTATTATAACCCAGTGCAAAGTGTTTATCAAACTGAAATCAATAAAGGAATTATATTTGTTTCCATCAATTGATGAAAACAAACATCATGTGGTTAATTTCATTATTTCTTTTAATAGCCTTTTTTGTCAAACTTATGCATTTTGTGGTTAATTGATTTAATTTAGAGCTTCAGACTAAAATCATGAAATTTCATAATGATATATAACACTTACCTTTGAAAATTTAAACATTGGGAAATTTTCATTTTCATCTGGTTTGTTCATATGTGATCCGGATTCTTTTTTATCCACAGAATCTGTTTGATTTTCAAAGACATCTGGACTATCTAAGCTAGTTATAGAATGTTTGTCTACGACTGTATAATCGGATGATGACTCTGTGTCTGATAAACGTTCAATATTTAATAAATTCAAACTATTTTCGTCTGATTTTATTTTACTAGCTAAAGAAGCAGAAACACTTTCTAAATCCTGAGAAACAACAATTTTTACTTGATCACTGACTGATTCGTCATGCGCTGAACCACTTGATAAAGTTTTCACACGTTCAACAGTTGACTGTTTCGACATAGGTGGGGACACCGAATAATCATCGCCATCATGAACACTCAGAAAATTATCCACTTTATGGTGACGTATGTCACCAATTCCTTGTTTATCAACTTCTGCTGATGGGAAATAACGGTCTTCAATTTTCTTTAATGCATCTGCTTCATTCTGCTGTCGCAGATCTGAACTGGAACAGAAGCGAATGTCTGGACTAAACGGAGAATCAGAACTATCCATGGAAGCAGATGTACTAAAATCCATACTATAACCCTTGTCAAAACTCTGGAAAATGTCTTCAGAAGCTCCCATTGGATTGGAAGTTTCTTTCGATTCATCAGATTCCACAAGACTCCATTTTTTTGTGTGGGTTTTCTGAAACATTTTACGCTTGGAAGCTGCATCTGATGGCTTCTCTGCTACTGGGTTGGAGAACAATCTTTTCTCAGTTAGACCTTTCTGTGTGGCTGAAAAAACACACAAAATCATGATATTTACAGTTCCAATGAAATGTCTTCATTTGAATGGTCAAAAATTTTATATTTAGTATGGTGACTATTGTATGCAGGAGACAAAAATTCAGAATATCCAACTAAATTATCCTTACTGGTCCAAAAAAGCATAACATTATGGAGTCATGGATATAAGCATACGTCAAGCATACGTAAACAAAACTATATTCTATCAATATCCCCAACATAATGGATTAAACTATTCAATTCACATTCAATCTAAAATAATATATAATCCATCACGTTAAACAGCTGCAAATATATGACGTGAAAAGAAAATATTTTTAACCCTTTACTTACTTTTGCTTGAAAATCTCTCCAGAAATCAATAAAGAATATGTATACATGTATATGTATTACATCTGATCAATTTTCAATACCCACGCATGACCCACCCTACTTGACGTATAAGCTTATACAGTATCTATATCTATGTTTATTTAATTGTTATATATATATTTTTTGTGGTGGCAGATGTGAAAACATACCATGTCCATGTGTGCTTGTGACGTCAAAACCCTGTCCAATATTCTTAGGACAGTAACCCAAGTGTCGGGTGTAGAAACCTTGACGTGCTAGTGCCTGTTGATTTTCAGGAATAAGAATGGATTTTGGTCCTGTGTCTTGCAGCTCTGGCATTGCCATCTGCTTCTGTTTACTGGCAGCAGCAGACATTTTCAGATGAAACAAGACAGATGACATTGATCTAGCTGCTTTCCATGCGCCTAAAAAAATAAATAGAAATTATACAAGTCTGATTTGTGTTATAAAATATACCTGTTTATAAATACTACACAATTCATCTATGGCAATAATAAATAATTCTATAAATGGAACATTTTTTCCTTGTATTTGTCATTAAGATAATTATGATTTCAATGGGGAAATTTTATTTCTTAATAAAGATTTATATTTCACTCTGGTATTAAAGATATATTTCCTCCAGCATAATTAGGTCATCCTTTGATAATTTAAACTTATTTATACATAAAAGTACTACTATATTTGTAATGAACAAGAAAAATTAAATCAATCTTTAAAGACGACATCAATTTAACAACTTAATTATTAGAAAGTGTCAACCAGTGAGATTGCTGGTTGCTATCTTTGTCCTCACATCTGTTACAAGATAAACCTAGTGCCCGTCCATTCATCTTACAAGTGTAATAGTAAAATATAAATAATGCCATATATGTTTCTTTGGCAACAAATATATATTCATTTGGATTGTACATTTTTTCTCAATAATTGTAATATATTTAGTATTGGTACTGCTGGGGAAATATTTCTTTAAAGATTAAAATCTATTTCCTTGTTGAACATTGCTTCCAGAATTTATTACTATATTATAAAAATTATTTTAAAATATCTATAAAATATCTATACAGTTATTAGTTTACTTCATCAAAAACACTACAATTATTTGTAAAATGTTTGGATAACAAACAAAATATTTATAAAAATAAAACATATAAAAAAAATGGATTAAATACATAAATCTGAAAAGAAAGATGAAATCCACACATACCCTAAAAACTAAACAAACACAATTTAAAACAAACTTAAAAGTATGAATTTTGGGGTTTTTCAAACAAAAGAAAAATAAAATGGGTGCACATTCACAAAAATTATACATTAAACAACACAAATTGTTGCAATAAAGAAAACCTCAATACTGTTAAACTTTAAATCAATTTTTCAATCTATTTTTATACCAACTGTATCAATTTCAGATTTTAGTGTCAGCGTCAGCACATTGCATATGCTATTGACAGTGTTTTAGTTTTTTTTTTATTTCTTCTTTATTGTGTGTACTGCATTTGTGTATTGATTGTTCTGTATTAAGACAGATTTATTACATTGCCTATCATACCATTACAACAGGAAATATATTAACATGTATATTTTTGATAATACACATATGTACTTGTTGAAAGTGATTTGAACTGTAATGCTGAATATGCAAGTTATTAAGATAAAGAAAACAGAAAAGTAAAATAAATAATTCACAGCAACCATAAGAACCATGATCAATATTTTAGTCCATTTTTGTACAACCATAATAATGGTTATCAAGTATTCAAAATTAAAAAAAAATCCTGTATATGTTCCTGGTTCTTAAAATTAAATCAAACCAAAAATCAACATTATTTAGAAAGAAAAAAAGAAGAAAAGTTTACACCTATTGAATGAATACTATTCACTAAACAAAATCAAAGGAAATAAGAGAACAACTCAGGAAAGGATTGTTTATTAAAACAACATCAATTTAAAACCCAAAATTAATCATGCTAAATATAAATAAACCCACCTTTTTCCTTCCACTTGTAGAAAAGTCAGTGTAACTAAGTGTAAAGGCTGTGCCATAAAATTTGGCAATAATATACAGCTTGGGCTACATTATTTAGATGGTAAATAAATACTTAATACTTATCTTAATACAAAAATCCTTAAGATTTATAGATCTGACGTCACACTCTTATAGTTATAATTTAAAGCCAACTCAGTATTGGTATATATGTTTCTTATAAAAGGTTAATATTACATTACGAAATCAATGGGAAGGCTAATACATATATATGCTGCCTTAAAATAGGGATACTCTAGATATGCACTATTGTACTTTTTCTATTTTATTGTTAGCTGTTCTGCTTAAATCATATTGGCTTTGGAGTGACTATCTAATTATTATGCTCTCCTCTTGCTATCCAAATCTATGCCTTGTTGAAGCTGCTCCAATTTTACAAGTTAGAGTTTTTTTAATAGAAAATAAGTTGAAGACAAAATATTAATGATGATAATTTTAATAATAACAATTAATTATAATATTAATAACAATAACAATATGTTAATATAACATTAAGTAAAGAGAATTGGTTGATATTGAATATCTTGGTTTGGCAAACTACTAATAAGTATTAAATGTAAACATTATAAATAAATCTTGATATCATATATCAATTTAACAGGATAATACCTTTATTAATCTAACTATTACTAAAAACCTGTGTTTAAAACAGTTTAAGGAATAATTTACAGATTGAGTATGGTAATAGTTTACAGATTGAGTATCAATTTACAGATTGAGTATCAATTTACAGTTTGGGTACAGTTATACTATAGTAATAAGTTACAGATTGAGTAACAATTCACTGATTGGGTACAGTAATAGTTTACAGATTGGGTAACAATTTTTGTCTTTAAGTTATTCTTTGCTATGGTTCTTTTCAACAACCCAACTGTTTATTATTAGTAAAAATCTTTGATTTGGCCCATTTCTCACCTATTTATACCTTTATATATTTTAATATTTACAATACTGGGCCCTGTTTATCAAAACTTTAACTAAAGATAAAATCCAAATTTTAGTTGATACTTCAATTTTGTTTGGATAAGCACTAAAATCAATCTATCATTATCCAATCAAATTACTAAACTTTGGATTTTATCTTAGTTAAAATTTACTGAAACAGGCCCCTGTAATGTAAATTATGTATGCCTACTTTTTTGCACAAAGGATTTTTAGGTTTAGATTGCTTAATTTGTTAACAAAGACAAACCAGGACAGACTATAGAATATAGTTTTCTTTAATTATAATGACAATATTTTATGCTTTTGATAATGAAAGCCATTTACATGATACATGTACTGTTTAATAAGCATTATTACCTTTTTATATATATATACATATTTGTATTTAATTTACTATTCTATAGTTACCACTATATTTATCACATTGATAATTGCCATTTCCAGCAGTATTGAGTGATCTCCCTTGTACTTGGTAGCAGCAGCAGTGGAGAGCTTTCAAGGTTTTCTAATGGTTGTGAAAAAATTCAATGTAACTTGTTTTTTATTCATGTTTTTTTAATTTGTGTAGTGGTGTTATGTAGTGTATTCTTAGTGAGTTTGTGCTCAACTAACCCAAAATTTAACCTGATCTCAATAAACATCCAATATTCATCAGCAGATTTAATACTCATCACAAATAGAACCAGACCAATTACTCAGGTTTTGGTTGGTGTGTGACAATCATGTAGCAAAATCAGCAGAAAACAGTTAATCTTGGCAGTCAAAACAACCACAAACTTATCAACTTTTGTCTAATAAATGCTTGTTCCCTTGCAGATAAATATTCAGTGTTGACAGAATATCTAATTGTGATATTACATTCATCATAGAAATGTGACTTAAGCCTAAGTCTAATACATGTTGTCCAGTTCTCAGTGAACTAAAACGTTCCAGAGTACATAAATTTGAACATAAATTTGTTTCTTAATTTCATGATAAAATAGTTCAAATACGATCTGATATTACAAAGAAAATCTAGTGCTCACTGTGACGTCATTTAGAAAATCAGCAGACTTGTGGTCATTCATCAAGCTAACTCAAACTTGTTACATCAGAATATTAAAGCTGTTCTAAAACATGCGATCTATATAGACCCTACACATATTGAAGAACACATCAATCTACTTGAACCTATTATATCTGAAATTATCAACCAATTTTTCATCCGGGCACTTTCTGTAAGAACTTGCAAATGCCCCTATCAATCGTTAAAGAAATCCAGTCAGTAATCTATCAAGTGATAATCCATTACAATCTGTGTATAAATAATACAGAAACTGGCATTTTACTCAAAATCATTAATCTACCAGATTATATATCAACAGAAATGTGTTTTCTTGGTACTTTTCGATATCTCAGCTGCATTTGATATCCTTGATTCCAAGGACCTACTTGATTCATTATGGTGTGAAACTGGCTTGCATGGTTCATTTTTATATCGTTTAAGTCTTATTTAACCAGTCAGCTGTCAGCATTAGAGATTCAACATCTGAAAATAATACAATGCTTTGTGGAGTACCACAAGGCTCTGTACTCAGGCCTGTACTTTTTATCATCTTCACAAAGCCTTTCACTAGTATTGACACATTGATCAAACGTTAGTTAATTTTGATAAAGAAATAATTTCAGGAACCCATCAAGCTTGAAATATTATTGCTTTACTAGTATCAATCCTTTCATTTGAAGATCTACTTCCTGCTATCATATACATTGAATTAGAAAGATCTCAATTGTGAAAATAAAGAAAAACTCATTCATGCATTCATGTCACCTAGACTAGACTAGGAAAAAAAATTGTTTACTTACCAGACTATCAGATTAACAAACTACAACATGTTCAAAATTTAGCAGATCGACTCCATAATAAAACCAGAAAACATCAACATGTATCTCTCCTGTATTGCAATCCCTACATTGGCTCCCAATTCACCAAAGAACTAAGTTTAAATACACCTCTTTGTCTCCATAGCATTAAACAGCTAAAGCTCCATCTTATATAATAAGTCGTGCAGAAACCTATACTACCAACAGAAATATCTGCTCTCTGAAAACCATCTTCTAAAATCTCCAACTATTAACTAACAAATTGGAAAACATATTTTTTCCTATACTGGACCTTTTCTATGGAATAAACTACCAAAGTCAATGAAACAATTAAAATCCAAGGGATCTTTAAAATCTCAACATTCTTGTTTCAAAACCGTGATCTGTAAATAATCAGTGTACATCACAACCAACAGTGACTTAGAAACTTTTCTTCAGCATTAACATGTTTTACAAATGCTGATATATATGAATTTTTATAAGTATTATCAATAGTACCGTAGTAGTAATACCATAATATTACTCAAACCTATTTCTATGTATTTTTTTGTGCAATTTACAACTTAAAGAGCAGCAATTACCCTGTCCTCTTCACATAATCTATCATTATTGATAAATTGTTAAATATTTCTAGTTAAATCATATACTAAAATATTAACATATTAAGAACCATTACTTAACTATTTGCTACTTTTACAATAATCATTAACTTTGGTTAAGCTACAAACTAACAGTAACAACCACATTTGTTGAGATATATTAACTTATAGTTTATAGTTTATAGGTATCTCATTATTATATTATAAGCTTGTTGATAAGAAATTAACATGTATGAATTTTAAACTAGATTTATTGTTAAATAAATTTATTGTTACCATATTTAACCAAATCAAAGTGCACATATACATGTAATCTTTAACACTGTCTAAATAACAGCTTATTTACATGTAAATGACTATTTTATATCAACCTGGAACATATGATATGTGCACTTAGTTGGTCAAATACGATACACATAATAAATTACATTTTCTAATAATACTGATTCTCCTGCATAAAAGAAATTATTTGCATTTCATCAATAATTTAAATAAATAATAATAAGATATATATCCAAATTAGACTAAATTATTAATATTAATAATATTGCATCTAATAAAAATAAAATAATAAAAAAGATGTAAAAAAAGAAATATAACAACCTGAATTAAGAGCTAAATATAAAAACGATTAAAATTTAACATAAAAAAATGGTTAAAAGAACAAGTATTTTGGACAATTTTGTTCAAAATGTCTTAAAATCCTGACAAGTTTCTCATTTCATTTATTGCGTAAAAAATAAACATTAAATGCATTGATGGGTTTGTATTATGATGTATAATTCATGTTGATTAGTTTTTATACTGGGAATAATCATTTTGAATATTTGCAGTTATTTATACATCCTAGGGCTTCAATACTAATACAACCCAAGGACGATTTAAATATATCTGTATATTCTAGTGTCTTTCAATCAATAGTAAACAACTGTTCTTTACAACTCTGATCAGTAGTATATCAGGACTGTTTATTGGTGGCAAACTACTAAAATATGACAGTTGCATCTCTTGTCAGATTTAATCCCAAGTTTAAAATTTGTTTTTTTTTACCAATCAAAGAACCAAACCCTTTCCGTGTAATGTTATTTGTATTAATGTCGGTAAACATCTAACTCAAAATACCGGTACCGTATGCAAAAGGATTCATATAGAGAATAAATATATTTCAAAGCCTTGAAGTTTCAAAATAAATGACAGCAGTCATAATATAACAGACAACAATAACATTCAATAAATACTACATGTACAAACAATTTAAATATATAATCTCAATAGAAAAAAAGCTTAGTCAATCTGATTAAAATACAGATATAAACTGTGTTTATTGGAGACAAAAAATGAAAGGGATTAACATCCTACTTTTCTGCTCCCATCGTGTGCGCTATAACCTCCTCTTATTTAAAATTCCAATTGTCAAGGATTTCGTTTTATGTGCACGTCAATTCTTACATTGTTCATAGTCCTAGCAGGCCTTCAGTCCTACACCAACGACCAGGGGGAACCATGCCAGAAAAACTACAATGGACTTTCTCGCTCAACATGTGACCTCCAGATTAACAAGTCAACATGATACTCATTGAACCACATATAATACAATAATACAGAATTTTAATCTTTAAAAAAACAAAGGATATCTATGTTTTAATCAGATTAAATTTAAGCTTATAGATATACTTATCTACTTGTTCCAATATGGAACATTAATTAGACACAACCAACAAGCATCAGCATCAAAACTGACCATTATGCATTTAGAAGAACTCCTTTTCAAAAGAAGATTTTAAAAAAATAACGTCAATGGATGGAGTCATAGACTGGGTTACTGTTTTATTACTAAGTATTAATATGATGACAGAAATATGTCTGGAAAACAGAATGGGTTTTGAAAAAGGATAAGTTTCAATGGAACTCACCTCATTTTGGAAAGGAGTTCTTCATTTCATATAGAATACCATATCAAACTTGTTACAATACATACATTTTGATTTAAATAATTAGCTTTTGGCTTAAGAGTTAGAAACAATTTAATAATCCAACTTTAGCAATATAGTTTTATGACATTTGAAGGTGTGCCGCCCATGACATGACAGATCTTATTTATTACATGTTGAACTTAATAATGCTGATTTATCTATCTGAGTACAATATGAAGATAGGCAGGAGAAAGAAAGCTCGTAATTATCACATATATCTTATAGCTTACACTGTTTCAAAATGACCGGTGCTGGTCACAATGATATAATATGCCACTTTACATGTCACTGTGAATTGCAGCCAAATATAATTTACATGATAACATGAATCGCAGCCAATAGAATTTACATTTGAAGCCAAATATAACATGCATGACATAATTGGACTGAAGACAAATATAGGACTTTACATGACATTTAATTGGATTGAAGCCAAATATAGGACCTTATAATTACATGACAATAAGAGATTGCAGCCAAAAAGGATTTTAACATATATCATATATATCTATTCATTGCCCTTTAAATCAATAATTCAACATAACTCAGAGATCATACATTATGAGCAATATATTAGGATAACAATAATTAAGTAAAAAAATGTGTTGGTCCTTAAAAGGTCAGGAAATATGAAAAATTGTGAGAATCAATAAAGCTTGTTAAAAAAACAAGTGGTTCAACAGACCTAAACAAGAGCATGTGTGCAATTAAGATTTCACTTAGTGAAAATGTGAATGCCTACAACATAGAACATTATTTAAAATAACGAAATGGTTTAGGAGAAGAAGTCAGAAATGCTAAATTTGCCCAATGAAGGTTCCTATAATAATAGCGAGAACTGTCAACTCTTTATCTGAAATTCCATAATTCCCCTTTAAGCGTTTCAAAAAAGGGAAATGCTTAGTGGACAAACATACTAAATATTGGATCTAATAAATTTGATAGAACAGTTTTCGCCTTTAAAGGATAGAATCTAAATAACAATATCAGTTTCAGTTTTTTCCTAGTAATGTATCTTTTAATAGTTTCCTTTCAATTCAAATTTAAAGATTTGGTCAATGAAAATTAGCTTTGAGGAGAAACGCACGAATTCTAAAAAAGATAGGTTGCTGAGGCAACGACACATATGCCCACAACAGCTAGATCACAGTCAACAAGAGTTGTACTCTGTAGCATATTTTTACTTTTGTCAGTAATGAAACATCTATAATACACTAAAATCTGATTAAGAGTAACAACTCATTAAGTAATTATCAGAAAATCATTAGAATTTGTTTGGCCCATGCTAACGTTTAGTATACAAACATTTAATATTATGGATTTAGCTGTTCAAGTTATCAAAAATCAGTGAAAATCAATATATTTGTTTGTCTTAAACTCTGTGTATCAATCTTAAGTCAATCAAAATGATTATATAAAGGCGTAAAGACGGTGTATAGATATAAAATCAATCAGATGGTAACTATGGTCTCTAAATTTAAAACGAGAGAGAGAGAAATGGGTATAACGTCCACTCGACACAAACTAGGTCATTTCCGGACTAACACATGGTTTAATTTTATTTCAATAATTCGCTTGCGCGTAGGGGTCTTTAGAAGTGGGAGGAAACCGGAGGACCTGGAGAAAAATCCATGAGGTTGGACAGGCGACCCTACTCTTTGCCACGTAAAACCGGGGATTCGAAACCATGCCAGTTCATGACTCAATGACAGGCGTTTTGATACAGCAAGCACATGCTAACCATTCAGCCATCCACCCCCCCACCCCTAAATTTAAAGCATCCATAAGTTTTACAAAGTGATCAAGGGCCATAGCTCTGGCAGTAGTTATAGGAAATCGTTGAAAATTAATAGGACTCTTCAACTGATGATCTTAAACACTGTGTATAAGTTTAAAGTCAATCAGACATCAACTTTAGCCTCTAGAACATCCACAAGATTTTACAAAGTGATCAAAGACCATTGTTGAAAAGCAAAAGGCTTTTTTTGTCTGATGATATTAAACACTGTGAATAATTTTAAAGTCAATCATATATTAATGTGGACCAACGGACAGTGGCAACAACAATATACAACCACATTTCACTGGGGGGGGGGGGGGGGGGCGTATAAAAAACAAAGAAAATATCACAGGGAAATATAACAGAAAAGTAAAATAACATTAAAATAGTATTTGTAAAATACCGGTACAGCTACATGTAATAACAATAATAACAAATGAAAAAGCAGATTCCAAAGTAATATTAAACAATAGTTTCGTTGGGTGAAAGGTCAACATCAGGGTAGGGGTCAAAAGTTATTGATGACCCTGATGATGACCCTCCATCATTATGTTTAGCTGATGATAATTCAGAAGGTAGATCTGACAATGGGTCAAATTCATCCTTAAAATCTTTATCAATCATTGCTTCCTCTTTGATTTCTTCCTCAAAAACAGTTGATTTATCCTTTTCACTTTTTGTCTCTGATTCTGGAGACGCACAGTTAACGATAATATCACAAACTGGCTTTTGTACTTTTCTGTGTTTCGGAACATTTGTTACACAATCATTTTCATCTCGCTCCCAGAAATAGGCTGGGATGCGAGTCAACAGTATTTTGATGAGATCAGGATCTATTTCTATAACGGGTGATGTAACATGATTATTATTATTATAACTAGAATTAGACCAACCTGATCGTGATCCCTTCTTCTTCAATGTTCCCACGAAAGTCTTCAATTCTGGATTATCTTCCAGGAACTCATCTAAGTTAATTCCTCTTGCACGAGATTGGTTGAGAAGGAATCGTTCAGGAATTCTATTTAAAGAGCTTCCCATTTCCGAATGTCCTGCTGCAAATCCTAAGTTAAGAAGAACTTGTTCAGGATCTTCACTGCGTTCTTGAAGCAACATATCTACACTGTAATTAAGAGGATGTGTATGAAATCACTGTGTTGATATTATGAAACATAATTTTTTGTATTATCAATGCAACAATATTGGGTGTGAAATTTTCTTATATGCTTGTGTATGATTAACCACAAAGAACAACTCTTTTGTGCTAAATTCAATGCCGCTATGCCAAAAATTAGAATAATAATCAACATCTAAAATACGTCAAATTTTAAAATGGTCTATTAATTTACAACCTATTAATTTAAAAAAAAGTTGCATTTAACATGCTATATATATTAATATTACATGTGCTTAGTCTTTAAAACATTTTGAAATTAAATCCATGTAAAAATAAATCAATTTTCAAGATCTTGTTTGGTTTCTTAATTGAATTTGGCATAGTACTTCTTTTCATCTAAAATTAATTATGTATTGCATAACGAAGATAAATTAAAGCTATATTACCTGTTGATACTGGAGGAACTTGTGTTGACCGAATCAAAGCTACCGCCTGGTGTTTGACTAGATTTTAACATAGCAAGACGTTTATCAATTAATGCACTGAATTTACTCCTGAAAACATAAAATAATGGACTTTAAGCAAGCCTGGAAATAAGGCACCTGTCACTGACAATGTCAGGCACAGATTTAGTCTTTGTCAGGTACAAAACCTCTGGTGTCTGTCATTTTGCCAGGCACTGATTTGTCTTATTTGCTGATATTATTAATACATGTACGACACCAAGTTGAAAATGTCACATACTATTTTATTAGTGCCTGACATTTTGTCAGGTACATCTAAAACCGTTATTTCCAGGCCTGATTTTAAGAACATTATGGACAAGAAAAATACATTAAATGAATAACCATATCATGACACAATATAAGACACACAGTGTAACAACTACTGGTTTATTCAGAGAAAACAATGTTTCAACCGTGGTCCTGCGACCTTTATCAAGCCAAAAATACAATGTTAACAAATATGAAAAGATATTAAATTTATTTAACTATGAATACTATCTCAATCTGATCATCACCATCAATGTAAATCATCTTTAACAGTAATAAAGATTTCAAACTTTAAATCATGCTAGTGCCTACTATCTAATCATGGTTTCTTAATCCTATTTCTTTCTCTTTGAAGTTTTCTTCAACAGATTTATTTTTTCTGCTAGTTATCCGTAGAATTATGTCCTCTACTAAACACCACTTAATTAAAGAATACATAATCACATATCAGCTAGTCGCAGCTCAATTTATATTAGCCCTGGACAACAGAGTACCGTAAGTCAAAACAAACCACAATTTTTCTAGTTAAATGTTGATTTGCCCTCAAGATATCCACTTAAATATTTGGTCTGTTTAATTTTTATGTCCTTCCTTGCTGAAAATATCTTATCATAAAAAAACAGATATGTTTTAACAATCAACCAACAAAAACATATTATCTGTTTCACAGTTTCCCGTAATACATGTAGGTCTACACCACAACAAATATTATTGTTTTGGTCAATTATATCTATAACATCTATATGATGATGGACAATGTATATTACAGTAAATCTAATCTATATAGGTATCATATTGCCACGATAGTCAGCTCTAATGTTTTCACCTTTGGCAATGCTTGATAATTTATCTATTAGATCTATTAACTGTTTACCTATACAGAATATATGGTGTAATATGTCTGATGGCAGTTTTTCAAATAACAGTAAAGAGACATTAGAGCTTTGGGGCCTTTTGTCAGTTGGTAAAAAAAAAAAGGCTTTCATTTTCATGTGATTTAACTATACGCATAACTTGAGCATGCTCAATCTGTATGCAAAATTCAAGACAAAATGGCACAAGGGAAATCTTTTTGGAATTGTTCAACAAGTTCCCAAACTTCCCAAAAATAAATCAGGATAACAACACACAGTTGACAGTCGAATTAGCCACATCACTGAGATTCATGGTGCTAAAAACTGTCCCACGTAAGCTTGTTTCTCATGGTTGGGAAAGGCAGTCTATTCATTTCAAGTCGGTCAGTGCAAGGAGGCATGGAGTAGCAATTGTTCACTAATTAATTTTAACAGTTTTTGTTTTTCATATCTAAAGTGCTGTTCAAATTCATTCTTTGACGTGACACCGGTCAATTTTCCTTAGAATATTATAAGCAGCAACTGACTGGACTGGTGTTTTCACATATTTGTATCATCTGCTTGATAACTATAGTATCCTCGGTCGAAACATTGCATGGTAGTAAACTCAGTAATTACTTATCCATAGAATTGTACCTTGTGTTAATATGTCCAATTACTAATGTCTGTCAAAAAAATTAATGTTTGTGTGAGTGTGTTGATAATTGAACAATTAAATGTCTTTTCAAATAACTGTCTCTTAATTGTGGGACAAAGATTGCATTTTAACAAATATTACAACAGCTGTATAGTAATATTTTGGAAGGCTTACATAACAATTTCATTACTCATCAATAGAATATTTTTCAGCTTGTGGTTCTTTTTCCACCTAACTTTGTACAACTTTACAATTCACATTATTACTAATCCTTCATAAAATATGAAATAATATTATTATTAGACCATATCATAATTTATGAAAGCATCAAAATCAATGACAATGTGCTCCAACATTGCGTCAAAAGAGGGGCGAGGCTATAAAAAATGTATTGCTTAATGGGGTTGGTATGGTCTAGTGTATTGTGCTTTGAGCTCCAGCTAGATGCTCACCACTGGCTTGCAGTCTTGCTTTGGATTCCTGGGATGACCCTATGTGGCTTGGATATAGGAGCACCTTCTAAACCTTGTGGGTTTACTCAGTGGTAGTAATACACTCAGTAAACTATATTAATTTTGGAATTTTGAATATTATTCACCATATCTTGATGTCCGATCGGGCATATTTCCGGTCGGACAATTTTGTGCATTTGGAAATTGGCGTCGAACAAGTCTGGAATATACAGGCAAAATCCCATCCCTGGTAACAATATATATTTCTTGTAAACAAAACAAGATCTGATCGTAATCTATCCTTGAATAAATAATAAAACAGTGCTTTGAAAAACCTGTTTTGAAATTGATATTTAAAACTGCCCCAAGAGGCTTTAATCATCTAATGAGATCACAAATTTCATGTACATGTTTACTTTCTTTCAACGCAAGTACAAATCAGACACTAAAAAAAAAAATTGTGCATTCACATAGAAAGGTTACAGTGACAAAGTTGTCTTGCTTAGTTAATGGATTATCTTCTCTCCACAACAGCTTATAGAAACTACTCAAGTCTATCCTGGTATGTGTTTGGAATTTTTACTGGTTGTGCTAGATTCAAGCCTTGAAATAACTGCTAAGGTTCAGCCTGACATGATGTCAGGCTGAACTGATTTTCGGCCGGACATTTCAGATTTTCAGCCTGACAAATACCATTATTCCATACTATAGAAAATTCCCTCATATATTTGATATTTTAAAATACTTTACAGAGTTCACATTTTAGTGTTGTCACAAAACCATCGTCTTCTTCGTATGTTCTACGGTTCTTATTGTATGTAATTTTCGAACTAGTGAAGTGTCATTTTGAGAGACATTAGACACAGTATCAGTCTTAAAATTTTCTGAAACGGTCCTCCTAGCTGGGATAATAAGAAGTTATTTTATTCGACATGTTTTCAAGGCTCTTCTATTTACATTCACATCGAAAGTGTCCAATAAAGTGAGATATTTTAATTTTCGTATAAAAAGTCTCTCCCTTATTACATCCATAGTCAACTTGAACATTTTCTTGTAACATTTTAAATATTATTACTAATAATTTGTATAATTATATGCCATGTTCGGTGTGATTTAGAGCTAATCATATACGAAAGTAACGCAAAGCTAGCTACTACACGTAGACTCGAATGACCAGCGTAAAAGAGCCAATTCTCAATATTATTCATTATTTTATCTTCATGCGGCGAGATAAATGTAAATAGTGATATTTTTACTATGACTCGGGTCGTTAATATAACCAGCGTGAAAGAGCCGATTCCAAAGAAAATAGTAATATATTTACTATGACTCGGTTCGTTCATATAATCAGCATAAAAAAGCGAATTCTAAAAATTATTGATTATTTTATCTGCACGCAGCTGAGATATAAATAGTAACATTTTCACTATGACTCGGGTCGTTGATATTTTTGGGCCTGGATTTTGAGCCGATTCTTTAAAAAATAGTTATATTTTCACTAGGACTATAGGGTCGTTGATACAACCAGCGTCAAAAAGCCGATTCTAAAAATTATTGATTTTATTTTATCTGCACGCAGCCTAGATATAAATAGTAACATTTTCACTATGACTCGGGTCGTTGATACTTTTGTGGCTGGATTTTCGAGTTTAGTAATAATTAGCGATAGACTCGAATTCGCGAATTTTTGGCTTACTGTTTTACCCAAACTCGGTCGGACAATTATGTCTGGACGAAAGGCAATTTGGCCTGTCAATTCGCCCGGACATTGTCCGCGTCCGGCCGCTTATTTCAGTGCTTGGCTAGATTGTACACGTAGTAAAAACAGTGTTTCCTGGGAATCTTGTATTATATCACTTTTACCATTTAAGACAAAACACCTTTAAATGGGGGCAGATATATAAAAATAAATTGAAATTTGTATGTATATTTTTTAAAATGGTTTATTTCAACATTAACTATTCATCCATAGATAAGACCTAGTTGTGAGATATACCGGTAACTAATTAAAATTTGATCATAAATGCTTGCCCTGCTTACATGTATAATCAAAATAACACATTAAATCAAATTGAACACTTATTCTTATAATTCAATAGGTGTTTGCTCCCTTTAAGGCTCTGTCAACTCTAAGGGAAATCCCTAATCCTGTATACCTATAAAATCATGCATGTAACAACTAATCTGTCACAAGTTCAAATGAATAGTAACTTTTAAATTTTTGCTATCTACTTTTCTATCTACATCCCTCGAGTAATATTCTAATGAAACAGTATTAAAAATTATCGAGTGTGTCATGACTCATAATGAAGTTTCTTGGTAAGGCCATTTCTACTAGACTCACAAAGCACACAATGCTAATGTACTGGGGAGCTGAAAATTATGAAATGAAATGAAAATGAGGTTTATAGTCCTACTGTTCTACTCCTAACCTGGGCTAATGAAGACGGGCATATGCTATGCATTGTGCTACAGCCTACTCTTTAAACATCAAATTTCAACTGCCGAGGAATTTTTCTACGTGCACGTCAATGTGAACAGGGGACCTCGGTTTTCCGTCCCTTTCAAAGGCCTTGACAGCTGTCCTTGCCAGACCCTCCATCCTGCATCACTGACAAGGGGAAAACATGCTGGAAAATCTGGATGGATTTTCTCGGCCAATGCAGGGATCGAACACCCGACTTCCAGACTAGCAAGCCAGAGTCTTACCCACTTTAGCGTGATCCCCCCCCCCCCGCAAAACTATGAGATCGGTTCCTGTTCTAATTACCATCTGATTTCATTACACTAATTTGGAGACTGGTGGTTTTGTCTTTTTGTATCGCTGATGTTAACCAACATATTTGTTTCATTTAATTAACCATATTTATTATCAAATTTATTGAAACATAAAAATAAATCAAACATTACTTACCCAAACATGTCTGATGCTAATGTATGAGCTGAAACATCAAGTTCACCAAACAAATAAATAGGAAATCAAAATCTTTAATACAATGACATATAAAATCATACACATAGTGCATGTCATTTTATTCTCATCATAAATCAAGTATTTTATTATTTTAGAGGTGCTTTTCTTTACAAAGAGTATAATGGTGACATTGGATCAAACTTATGTCTACTTGAATAATACATTCATGTCTGTTTCCGTGACCATCCCTTTATTAATGACAAAATAATTACAATTTAAAAATCAAATGCTTTTACATTAATTTCCTTGGCATAAATTTCTTGAATACAAATGTTTTGTCACATAAAATAATGGTATGAATCACTGAACATAAAATATCATTTCTGTAGCCATTTTAAGGATCTTCATCAAGAATGTTTTGGGGCATAATCGATAAATAACCATATATTCAATATTAAAGATACTTTCCCACATCAGTATTTATCAGATCATTATTTTCTATAAAAGTATTTCAAATTTGGTATACATATATAAAGTAGAGACAGCCAATCTTACTAGAAAAATACTGGATTCCTTGAAAAACACCCATGGAGCGCACAGAGGACAAAAAGACTCGAGTGGTTTAATGGTTGCATGTGTAGATTGCCCCACTTGTGGCGTTAGTCTGTACGCGGCAACGCATCTTTAGTATTACAGACAAAAATTTTGCTAGGAAAATGACACACTGGAGATATGCAAGTGAAGAAGCCAAATGTGCATATGGCTAGAACAATATCTTAAGATGGGTGTTACAGAAGCATTAATTTTATTTTAAAATCTTACAAAAAATTACTCAAGTAGATGCAGTATCTTGGTTATCAGGAGAGAAATGTCTTACAAATTAAAGACTTATGAGGAATTGAATATTTTGTTGAGTGGACCCCACAGCCCTTTGACTGTACAAACCAAACTATAAATGAATTACTGATTACTATATTTTGTTTAAAGGCAATGATAAGAAAAAAGTACGTGTTTGGGGTATGATCTCAAGACTTAGACAATCACGAACGTATCATTAATGGTAATAAATAACTTGTTTTGAGGCTATTCCTTTATTGACCTCTACTAAAGGATTATGAACAATTTGATCAAGGGGAAGTCCCCACGGATGGTGTTGACATTTTTATTGCAGGGTAGTCATATGTTTACTCCTAGATAATTCTATATATTATGATTTTATAATGAACAGACAAATTTTATGATATTGACATATTTTATGAACCATGAACATGTCGAAACATTTTAGAGTATATCTGACCTAACTATAAAATATTTGAGGGTTAGGAATTAATCTAATCTGTATATATAATTCTACTTTATTCTACGAAATAATTCTGTCACTGGAGTCAGGAGTGGAATATGTTATTATAGTTAGTAAGGAAAGAGAAATAAGGATTGTGTGATGTGAATATTATGACTAGTACTAATCGGATCTGAAGTCGGAAACAACTGTTTCATGCATGTTATAGATTTCAACAATAAAGAATAAGAAACTTTAAACAATAATAGACTGAGATTGGACACAAGTTCAAATATATAAGATATATGGGATTAAGTCCGACGTCTCTGACTTTTGTGATAGCAGACAGTCGGGGAGAGTCAGGAAGAGGCCCTGTTTTTGGTCAGAACCACATAAGGTTCACAGGCTTTGTTTCAGAATTTCACACAAATTCGGACCCTTAATATCATAAAATAAACTTTTCGAAAGCTGAATAATTTACCCATCAAAGGACCCATACCTAACATATTTTATATTTCTAACTGACATGTGGTATGGATAAGACAGTATTGTTTTGGACACAGTTTACAAAATACAAGTCATAGTCATATATTATCTGGAAACATATTTGGAAAAGTAATTAAACACAAGTTACCTATTCTAATCAGTGTATAATATAATATAACGGTCCAAGAAAATGTGTGAGAATTCTGAAAGACTCAAATGTTTGGAAATCCAACAAAAAATAGGGCCTTATCGACTCCCTCCTTAGAAAGTCATAAAAAAAGGTTCTGAAAAAGTGTCAGACATTTTGGATGAATGCAAATTGGTATCATATAGTGACTATGATTTTAAATTTAAATGATAATTGACCAATTCAGAAATTTATGCATGCATAATACACATTCAAAGTCTTTAACATAGATGTCTCACAGTCATATGACAATCTTACCTTGTCTGTACATATATTATAAAATTATGTTAATTTTAATCCATGCACTGTTGTTATATATATATATATAACCAACACATACTAATCTCATTAAGTCTACTTATAAATTTACAAGATTATAGCTTCATTATATTGTTTTGTTGGATTAATTTACCACACCAATAAGATTTCAAGGAACTAAAACAATCTCATGCTAAGTCACAATACAATATGTGATTTATCTTTTTATGGTTAATAAAATTTAGATCAACTTCAACATTTTAACAATATGTTAATAACTTGTAAATGAAAATAAGTTTTTAACTAGTGTTTTTACATAAATATAATTTGAACAGACATTGTTACAGCGTCGACATTTTTTCTTAGGCTTTCAGGATTTTTTTTTTTTAAAAAACGATACCAAGACCAATGTTAAATCTTTTTTTTTCCAGATAAAAATGTAACTGAAAGAATGAACAGTTTAAGTATATAAATAATTTCTATTCTAAGGAATTTGGGCCATATCAACGAAACTGAAACATTTCTCATTAATCATTCATATTAAAATATTGAAGTTTCTCTGCAATTAGTAATGTGTTATAAGCAATTTACTATGGTACAAACCTCTTTCAAACGTTTTTTTGTTTTTTCCTATATCATACATAAAATTATTCTTATTATAATATTGTAAAGATGATGTTAAAAGACGAAATAAAGACTTTAAAACCAAGTGCTGAAACTATTTACCATGTGCTGAAACTGCTGACCATATGAAGAAATTTGCAATAGACAGAAAATGTAGCGATATTTCAAACTAAATTTGCCGTAACTGTCTAATTATCTGCATGTATAAATACTTAAAGTTGGCTTTCGTTACACAATCATTCAACGAGGCCGATCGCAGAACTGAGCAGATTGCGTATCTTCATGAACTATCAAACGATGAAAATTGTACAACATATAGTACCCCTTGAATGTAATAGATTTACACTAACAACAAACTGAGACTTTTGATTGTATGAGGTCAGCGATGTGTGCACATGCATGTTAATCTTGAATGCTTGTTTTTAAATCTTAGTCGCTAGGTTTCACTTCATAACAGCAGTTACTATTTTGTAGCAGATGACAATGAGGATTCATATCATTTTGTATTTTCTCAGCATTTTTGATAAATTTTCCACAAACACATAATTTATTCTTTCTAATCCAAGTGAAAGATTATTTTAAATTTAAAAAAAATCCTCAACCACATTTTAAAACAAAATAAAAAATAAAAAATCATGCTGTGCTCACAAATGCAACATTTGACTATTATTTACTGGGAGACATGCGTATGTTTGAAACATGCCCCTGAATAATAGAAAACAAAATGGCACAATAGTTGAAGAGTAATTACGTACCTTCACTGCCTAGAGGTAAATCATCTTCAATCGGAGTCAACCTATACCCCAAATAGATACTATAGATATTATATCATATAAAATCAAAATTATAAGTAAAACACAAATCAACTGATAGCATATAATGATTCAAAAAAGGCAAAATTTAAAACCTTGAAATCTCGCTAAAATCTATATTAAGAAGTGCTGCTAAATGTAGTTCCAGCCATTTTGAGTTTTGTTCATTTCTAATCACAGCCTTCTAGTCATTTCAAAGTGTTACCATTGTCGCCTAATTTTCAATTTGAAACAAATATTGACTATTAAAAGGTCAGGTCTACACATCATAGGTTAACCTAATTATGGTTTGGTGGGCCCATAGCCAGCTCATAAAATTTGGGGGGGCTACAGAATGTTTTGGGGGGGCTTCAAAGGGTCGATAATTAATCCCACATATTATTATAAAACGTTAATCCAGGTTAGTATTGGTTATACCCTACAGACATATCTTAATGTCAGATTGGCCATATCCCCGGTCAGATGTTTGCCAATCCATAAAGGACAGGTTCGTCATATACAGTCGAAACAGAATACCTGTACTATTTTGTTGGGAGCTTTTTTTAAAAGAAAGCTGTTATATATATGCATATCATTCACGATGATTGTGATCATTTACGGTTTGTTTTTTATCGCGTTTATAGACAACCAAACTAATATAAATTCCCTGTGTCAGAACCAATGGTTTGCAATAAAAATATCCAAACAGTGAGTATGACATCACAGGGTATACTAGTAAGTGTACATGTATGTATGTGGGCAGTATATAATTGCTAGAACTGATGTCTGAACCATTAAAAAATGTCTTGGGGTACTTAAACTTACTTATCATTTTCCTCTCCTTCTCCTTCATCGGCCTCCATATCTAAACTCTTACTAACACTTTCTGTACCTACAATATACATGTTACAATTTTACTCAGATTATAAACTTGTCACAAAGTTATACTAATAGCTTGTTCACATAATCAAATAAGAAGTGACAATAGATGTTCTATAATTATATAAATGAGTTAGTTCATGAAGCAGAAGCTACCAAAGAATGAATGAATGAAATATTGTTTCATATAGCATGTCAGCTCCAACCAGGCTATTTTGCATCAAACATATTGTTATGTTACTCACTCAAGACAAACTAGAAATAAATGATCACAAATAACTGGGCAAACAACTGATGTAACCTACTAGTGACTGGCAAAAAATAAAGAGATCACGCTTTGATACATGTATGTTACGGTAATTATCCTTGGTTATTTTATCTTCATACTTGCCTATACACATCCAAATATTTATACAGATCTATTTTTCAGATTATAGAAATGGAAGATATTCATATATAAATGACTGGAATGGTATGACATTTTAACAAAATATTAATACATCATACAATGGCTATGGTCAATACTAGGGAGGAGAATTTTGCCCAGACACCAGCACATTTTGACCGAAAATCCAACACGTCATGTCAGAAAAACATTAAAATCATACCAGTAGTTTGACTATCGGCACCAACTTGTGTTGGTAATTCATTTTGATTCTCGTCCTCAGTTTTACAAAACATGTCTTCTGGTAATGGAGTCTGTGAGCAGACGCCAGTTTTTCTTTTGACAGCCATTGTTTCTGTGTCAATGTCAACTTGTATTTCTGGTTCGCTTGGTTCTGGTTCTATCAGTTCCACAAAACATATCTGGTAGTTACTGAGTCCGGAACATATTGAATGTATTTTATCAGAATGTATAGGACTATCCTCCTTGTTGTCATCCTCATTAATGCAGCATTTTACAATTTCTTTGTCCTTTTTCGGACTTCTTATCTCTTTTTTAGGACTTTTTCTTTCCTTTTTAGGACTCTTTCTCTCTTTCTTGGGACTTTTGTTACAAGTTTTATTACGAAAGCTACTGATGTTTTTCTGGATGTTCTGAACTTTTCCACGAATGTATTCTCTTTTGTTAATCAATGATTGAAAAAATCGTCCAGAGGAACCGTTGGTCTTGTCGTTATGGTCACTCGAAACACTTTGGTTCTTTGGGTCAGATGATAATGTATTCAATGACTGGTCTATTAGAATAGTTGGCTGGTCACTTTTTTCTGAATGATTCCCTTGTGTAGAGTTTATCTTATTTATGTCATGCTTTTCTGAAAAATAGAAAACATTTTCTGTCAAATTGATTGAATAATATGCATTTTGCATAAAACACCTACCTCTAACATTAAATCCTGTTAACTGAATTATATTAAGAAAAGTCATTTATTTTGTACACTTTTTCTCAAATTCTTTATCTAAGTCCAGATCACTGATGTGAGGTGAGAGCTAACTTCATTTTTTACTCAAAGTTGCATTAAGTATCATGGTCTCTATTATCTATGTCATTTTTTTTAAATTCGTCGTACATGTAATGATAATGAATTTACCAAACAGTTGAAATCAATTATTGATTTCCTTCGCAGTGGCACTACTACATTTTTTAAAAAAATAAAAATGAAATATAACCAAAAATCATGGTACATGTACATAATAACAAACTTAAGGATGCGTATTAACAGTAAAAAACTGAAACATATAAATTCTAGTAAATTGGGGAGAGCTTGAAATGGGGTTGGACAGGTGACCCTACTCTTTGTCAGACCTTATGATATAGTACGCATAGGCTAACCATCCAGCCATCCAACCCAGCCACCTTGTGAATTAACAACTAACTTTATTAGAAACATCAACAAATAACAATTAGACACATAAACAATTTCATAACTTATTTGTTAATGTCCTCAAACAAGAAAAAAAACCTCTTGAACAACAACAAAATTTATATATACAAGAACCAATATATTGCCAAAGGCCTACAATATTTGTGCAGTACCTATTTTTGATGTCTGATAAAAATCTAGAAAAGAACTGTAAACAAACCGTCTCTCTATTAATTGACCGGGAAGAAAATGTTTCGTGCTCAATTTTCTATTTTTGTGTTATGCTACATAATCATGATGAATTCGTGGTATACGACCTCCTGATTTCTGTTAATAATAATTGGTGGTTATTATTGGCAAGAAAAACATTTATGTATTCAATGACCATGAAGTACATGAAACTGTACATACACACACACATACATGACATATTTATGTCTAAATTCTAAACAGAAGATACCATGTCTAACTGATGAACTAACTTAGTTAAGACTTTATAAGTATTCTACTATTAAACTGGCCAACATTGAAAGATGCACAATCAGCAATTACAACACTCTTCACCTTTTTTAAAGTTTTAATATTTCTAAGTTCTCTACTTGTAACTTTTCACTGGACATTCCATTTTTTCCTTCATTAACTAATCTAGATGACGATTGATAGTTGCAAAAACTAATACGGGTAATAAAATTCAAAGATAAAAAGAAATCTATTAGCACTTATGAGCTCTTTTCTGAATCAGTAGAATTTTGGCATACATGTAATGCAAATAACACTGCAAATTTCAAACAACTGTTGCTAACACACACATCACTAATTTTTCGATAATCATTCATGAGAGTATAATTATTTTGAATAAATACTCAATATATATGTTGTTTTTCTCTTTGGTTATAGAGATAGAGTGATAATGCCTCTAGAGGCCAAAAAAAAAATGCTATACAATAACTAAAAATATGTTGTTTTTCTCTTGGTTATAGAGATAGAATCTGTATTAACGGTCACAACTATTTACACCTCCACAATTTTCATACGTGACATCAGAAGTTGAGTAAATGTTATAATTAGATAGAAATCTATTCAGACTGATATATATAATCTTTTATAGAAAGTAAATGGGTTATAAGATTTAGATTGGTTCAATGGTTTCATGACTTAATACCTGAAGGTTGAATCAAGTTTGTTGAATTTGTCTCATCAATAGTCAATAAGAGGTCAGTTGATACTAGTCTATATATTGTTGTCCAACTGGTTAATCAATTCTTTATAATATTTTTTACTAGAGGAAAATGAATTATGATAAATTAATTAAAACTCAGTTTACCTCAAGATCACTGCTACCCCTTCCCTTGTGGCCGGTTATTAGGGATTTATTCAGACTATACATGTACAGTATATTATTCAACCAGTTGATCAAGTTTTTTAAATCATTTAAAAAAACTGTTTGCACCACATGGTCAGTGATTAGAAATATATCCAGATTTATTTTTATCTTATCAGAATTGAAGAATGACATTTATTCTATACATAAATTATAAAATTGCTCTCATCAGTTTGAAGTCATAAATATTTCATTCATTTATAGACCTACATGTAACTATGCTTCAACAACTCACGATTATGTAAAATATAACCATACTATTTATAAACCATTCTAAAAAGATGCATTACGCAAGTGCCAAATTTGCTATCAGCAGGTCTCTTTTTTTATTTAGCCATTCAGTCACATAATCAACTCTCTTGTCCACCGTTACATGGCTAAATGATATTAAGTGGATTAGACAAAGTCTGTTATATCTTCGTTAAGTGTTAATATAGATAGCACTCACACAGAGACTGCCAATTGAAGGACTTCATTTATTATTGTGGCAATGTTGACAATCAAGACTACATGTAGTTAGGCTATCTTATCAAAAATTCAAACATTCGGTACTTTGCTCAGTATAAATAAATTTGACTGAAATTTTTAATATTTTCATTATCTATTTTTAATCTATTTATAGCAAGAGATTGTTAGCTTTTTATCTAAATCTTGCATACTGCATCTTCAAGAGTATGGTACTGAAAATCATTTCTTACAATATGACATGCACTGCGATAACGTCATCATCCTTTGAGAAAACAGATCAACTAGTGATTACTGTGAAATCTGTTGATGGAACTATTTATCTCAGAACATATGATCATCAGAGATGTGTAGAGTTACCAGTAGTGGTCCCACAAAATATAATATAAAAAGATAAATTGTTACTGATCGTCATTTGAGGCTTTTTGAATGCTTGCAAACTACAATATTCTGGAAGCTGGATCTCAAAAACAAAATTCAGCTCAAAAAACATTCACCTGTGTTCAGTATTACAAAGACATATACAATGTATAATGGAACAGAAAATCTCGCAACATTCAACAACCTCCGCAGATGATATGAAAAACTGTTAAATCAGCCCAAATGTTTTGAAAAAGTTAAAACAGTATTGTTTAAGGGTGGTACTGTGCCTTTACAAATGTTGTGATTTATGTATCCGCTATGTCTCGAAAACTGTTCAACCAGCCCAAAATGTTTTTAAAAAGTTAAAACATTGATGTTTCAGGGTGGTGCTCTTTTACAAAAGTTGTGATTTATGTATCTGCTCAGATTATGAAGGGTAGATACCAAAGATAATTTAAAAGGATTTATCTGATGGTTTTTAAATGCATTATGTCGAAAAGTGTGCTTTGAAAAACATAACAAATGTTCTGAAATGCCAAAAACATTTTGTCATCTAAATTAGTCATTTTTTCATGATGAAAGTATTGATTTGTTTTAAGTATGTGTATCAGAAATATTCATTTTGAAAAGACTTGCATAGCATTTTCGTCATGGAAATGTGTTTTTATTACATTATGAGAAATGTTCATTTTAAATGTGGTACATAAAGAACAATGTGGGTACATAAAGCACAAGATATGTAACTAATGTAGCATTATAAAAATCTAATATGTCTACTAAATGGATATAATGCTAGTCAAATCAAATCTAACGAAGAAAAGAATATCATTTACCTTTATAAAAAAAGTCTTGACCTCGGATGGTGAGTCTTATTAAAACAACCTTGGGTGTAAGGTGTAATAATTGAAAATCCAAATACAATCTAAGCCAATGACTTAGTGATGTTTATCAACTGTGACTATTGTACATATGGTTTTCATCTGTTTCAGAATGACGCACCACAAAAAAGACCGGTAATTTTTGAAATAAGCCAATTGAACAAAATCATTCAAAGACCTTAATTCAAACAAGTGAAGGATGAAATGGAAACTGTGGGCGGTATTTTGATAGATCATCAAGTTACACAGGACCATATGACAACGGGGTACATCACTTCCCAATATAATCATAATATTATAAATTTCACTAATGTTGTCTTAAAATAATGAAATGTGCATCCTTTCTTGATAATTTAATTTAGAAGATTGCAAATCCCTCGTCATAATTTTCAAGAAAATGATTGAATGGAATAATTTGAAGCTATATTTTTACTGATTTATTGGTGCCTACTGGTGGACGAGTTACATAATACTATTAATACGAATACCTAATTTCAAGTAACATTTCAAATCAAGATATCGAACGTCTGGATAACTAATTAATTTAAAGATTCATTAGATGTTGGAATGAACAGAATACAAAACAGAACCGACCTGCTGTTATTAATTTGTGTCCCTTTTGATGAAGTATAATATTTTACAATTCAATCACAACAGTTTCAAACATATTTCTATTTTTTCACAGACTCATCATAAGGTTTCTGAACAGGAAATCTGTCTTCTATTTCTTTATTAATGAAATTCCACACTCAACATCAGCTTGAGTTTAACTGTACAAAGAGTCAGAATCTTAATGTCTCAGTATTTCACGTAACGACATCTTAATATCGTATGTTAACTAATTTACAAGGTTGAACCCTTGTCTTCTTGAACCAACATTACCCATTACATGAACCATTCCATGATTTATACATTAAATAATTATGATAATTCCACATATATATATGCTTGAATTTCCCTTAAAAAAAATATAAGAACAATGGAGGTGGCCCATGGCATTTTCTGTTTCATATTTACTATGGATCAGTAGAAATAAATCATATGTGTTTAAGTACATGTAACTTAAGGAATACATCTTTTGAGAAAATACTTCATGCCTGGATTTGTTTTATATATCCATTTCCATACAGTATTTTAGAATTTGAAAGAACTAAATTTATGAAGCTTGCTTTAAATCTCCTTACTATGGCATTACTTACATTCTATATGTAACTTGAACACTATTTAATAATAATAAATCAAGGTGAAGTTATTAAAAAAGTTATGATAAAGATCACAAACATAAAATTCTCTCACGAATTCAATATGTTTTTCAATTGTCATAATAATAAAACTGTTCAAGAAAAAGGGTGGTACGGTTTTCACATGAATTAATTCAATCAAATAAAATTGTTAAGGGTATAAGTTATATTAATAATAATTCTCCAAGTATAGATCAATGATACACAAGCGTAGTACTGATACACAAGCAGGCTACAAGAGGTACAAATGGGCTTTCCTCAACCCTCCCCTTGCAGTATTTTTTTACAAATGATTTATGAAACCTCTATGAATTTGGATACATGTATATGATCCATCTTTCCAAATATGTCTAATTTGAAAACAATCCATAATCCTTTATGGGGTCCAAATGTGAAATGTCTCACCAAAAAATGGGGCCAATCTTTCTAATAAAACTGATGTCATCATACATCGAAATTAAAACTACATTTTATCAAAGAAAATGAAAGAAAAGATTTGCAAAACATTAAACTGTTATTAGAATTATAAATGCAATTTTTTACCTCGCACGCAAATTCTACATATACATGTACTTTTGTACCATAACTTTTGACTCAGACAAGTGCAACATTCAAATGAAATGGGGTTAAAGTCCTACTTTTTACATTACTTTTAGCTCTTACCTTTCCTACCTGTAATTAATCATGTTGCAATTACATAAAATACTACAATAAATAGCCATTATATTTCTAGTAAGAAACAGTTTTATCTAGACTTTAAACTAGGTATACCACGAGAAGACATGGAGATTGTCAATAGATACAGGTCAAAGGTCAACAACTTTATTTAGTTAAGTATAGAAAGTAAACAGTTCACCTTTCACTAATTTCTTTATATATTCTTGTGATTTACTATAACTAGGTCATATACTTAGCTGATAATTTTCTTCTTTTTATTAAAAATTTATCGAGCTATATAAAACTATTCATATGATCTTATCAAATCGAATAGAGATTTGACCACCATCTGCTAATGGTCACAACCATATGGACACTTTATGATGTCAAGAAAAGGTATAATGATTATATTGTTTTATGCCATTCAATTAAAAATTATCTGGGAAATACACCACTCATAGTCATACTGTAGGCTTAGTAAAAATATTCATTAACTAGACCTGCATGCAGGAATGACGGGTTTCACTGTTGCCAAGTTACTCTTAAGCATGTCACTTCCGGTGCCAAGTTACCCTTGAACATATGTCACTTCCGGTACCAGCGAAACCACTAAACAGGTTTCCAAATTAACATTGCACACAAATAAAATGGACGCAGAATCAACAAAATCCAGCAATATCAATTCATTTTATACATTTGTTACTTGTAAATGATCTTGACAAAATTAAATTACTCCCGGTGTTAATGCAAATGTTCATTTATTTTTATGAAATCAGAAATGGCATACGATATCATGTAGTGAAAATTTTATGTAAATCGAATAATAATTGCCACTTTTAAAGACCAAAAAACTTGAAAAGTGACTTGTAGAAAATCGGCTATTTCTCGGCAACCGTACAAGTTAGAAACCATTTTGTGGTATCTGTATGATCGTATGGGTTCATTCTATTTGTTGATTGGCATCAAATACCATAATTTGAAAAAGATTTCAAAACAGGCTCATTTGAATAAAATATCTGTTTTGGAGGCTAAAAATACAGTTTTTGCCAAAATGACGTTACTTCCGGTGATAATGAAAATCTTAAATTACTTGTATGAAATCCCAAATGGCATTAGGTATAACATGGTGTGACGTTTATGAAAATCGAATAATAATTGACACATTTATGGCCCCGAAACCTTCAAAAGTGACCTGTAGAAAACCGTCTATTTCTCGGCAACCGAACAAGTTAGAAACCATTTTAAGATATCTATATGACCATATGAGTTTTGTTTATATGTGAATTTAAACCAAAAGTTAAAATTATAAATACATATTAAGTTATTCTTGGTTGAATAAAACATTGATTTAAAAAAGTTTAAAATGCATTTTTTGACCAAATGATGTCACTTCCGGTGTCAATTTTAAATTGTAATCAACTTGATATGACGCTACGTGCTTTTTGAATCAAATGATGTCACTTTTATAAAAATCCAATCATAATTGACTATTTTACAGGCAAAATAACGAAAACAGTGACTTGTACAGAACTGCCCATTTCTTGGTAACTGCTTATATTACAAACGAATTTTAACATACATTTTCTTCGTATGGATTATAGCTACAAGTTTATAAAAGTTACGAAGAAATATTTTAAAATCTGAAAAGCCTGAATAGGTTGTAAATAGGCCAATTTTACACCATTTTTAGCCTCTTAATCGAATTTGCTCGAAAATGAAATCGAAATTAAAAAAACTGCTTCCTACATTTTTTGCGCCTTGAAAGGGCACACTCTTTGAGTCAAATAATTTTTCCAAAAAATAATATTTGTTTTCGAAGAAGGAAAATAACTGTCAAAATTGTAGTTTTTGGTAAAATTATGCCACTTCCGGTGCCGACAGATAACACTTTCGGTAATAAAAAAAATGACAATTGATACAACGAAGCATATGAACTTTGTTTTATACAAATCGAACAATAAAAAATTAATCTAGGACTGAAAAACTGAATTAGCCAATGGCGGCCAAGGTAAATTACTGAGACAAATTTTTTTAACATTTTTGCACTAGTCAGATGACTCTTTAATTCTGTGCACAATACGACTAAAAAATATTCATAAATAAAAAAGTTTTTTGTAAAATTTTAAATTTTCGAAATTTGGCGCCTAATATCTTCGAAGATTTGCCGAAAATCAAAAATCGAAAGTAGCGTAGCTATGTGCCCTGTCTCAGGCTATGCCAAAATGTATCGAAAGTTAAAATCCAATGATTATTGTTAAAATTACTGCAATATTTTCAAAAACGATAACTTCGGTGATTTCGGACTTTTCGCATTGTCGCAGAACGTTCAAAATAGCTTTATCCTCTAAGTCACACCCACTTTCCCAGTAAAACCGAAGAAATCGTAACGATGCGACACGTAGTTGCTGAGATCTATTCAAATTGGAATCTGAATAATAATAATAATAAGAACTAGACCTGCATGCAGGAATGACGGGTTTCACTTTTGCCATGTTACCTTTGAACTTGAACTTGTGTCACTTTTGGTGCTACGTTACCCTTGAACATATGTCCTTTCCGGTACCAATGAAACCAATATACAGGTTTCCACATAAGCATTGCACACATCAAATAAAATGGAAACAGAATCAAACAAATCCAGCAATTTTATTTTATACATTTGTTACATGTAATTGATCCTGACAAAATAACAGTACTTCCGGTGATAATGTAAATGTTCCCTTAGTCTTATGAAATCAGAAATGGCATAAGGCATCATATGGTGAAAATTTTATGTAAATCGAATAATAATTTCCACTTTTATAGACCAAAAACCTTGAAAAGTGACGTGTAGAAAATCGTCTATTTCTCGGCAACCGTACAAGTTAGAAACCATTTTTTGGTATTTATATGACCGTATGGGTTTAATCTATTTGTTGATTGGAATCAAATATCATAATTGTATAAACATTACAAATCAGACTCATTTGAATAAAATATCGGTTTTGAAGGCTTAAAATACAGTTTTTGCCAAAATGACGCTACTTCCGGTGATAATGAAAACGTTAAATTAGTTTTATAACATCGTCTATGACATTAGGCTTCAAAGGGTGAAAATTTTATGAAAATCAAATAATAATTGACACTTTTATGGGCCAAAAACCTTCAAAAGTGACTTTCAGAAAATCGCCTATATCTCGACAACCGAACAAGTTAGAAACAATTTTATGATATCTATTTGACCGTATGAGTTTTGTTAATATGTGAATTTAAACCAAAAGTTAATTTTATTATTACATGTGACATAATTCTTGGTTGAAAAAAAGATCGATTTTAAAAGTTAAAAATTGAGTTTTTGACTAAATGACGTCACTTCCGGTGTCAATTTTAAATAGTAATCAACGTGATATGACGCACACTTGCTTTTTGAATCAAATGATGTCACTTTTGTGAATATCCATTAATAATTGACTATTTTACAGGCAACATTACGAAAACAGTGACTTATGCAAAACTGCCCATTTCTCGGCAACTGCTTATATTAGAAACTAATTTTAACATACATTCTCTTCGTATGGATTATAGTGACAGGTTTATAAAAGTTAAGTAAAAAAATTTTAAAATCTGAAAAGCCTGAATGGGTTGTAAATAGGTCAATTTTACGCCTTTTTTCACCCCTTAATCCAATTTGCTAGATAACACTTTTGGTAATAAAAAAAAAATAACAATTGGGACAACGAAGCATATGAACTTTGTTTTATACAAATCGAACAATAAAAAATTAATCTAGGACTGAAAAACTGAATTAGCTAATGGCGGCCAAGGAAAATTACTGAGACAAATTTTTTTAACATTTTTGCGCTAGTCAGATGACTCTTTAATTCTGTGCACAACACGACTAAATAATATTTATAAATAAAAACGTTAAATCGAATAATAATTGCCACTTTTAAAGACCAAAAAACTTGAAAAGTGACTTGTAGAAAATCGGCTATTTCTCGGCAACCGTACAAGTTAGAAACCATTTTGTGGTATCTGTATGATCGTATGGGTTCATTCTATTTGTTGATTGGCATCAAATACCATAATTTGAAAAAGATTTCAAAACAGACTCATTTGAATAAAATATCTGTTTTGGAGGCTAAAAATACAGTTTTTGCCAAAATGACGTTACTTCCGGTGATAATGAAAATCTTAAATTACTTGTATGAAATCCCAAATGGCATTAGGTATAACATGGTGTGACGTTTATGAAAATCGAATAATAATTGACCCTTTTATGGCCCCGAAACCTTCAAAAGTGACCTGTAGAAAACCGTCTATTTCTCGGCAACCGAACAAGTTAGAAACCATTTTATGATATCTATATGACCATATGAGTTTTGTTTATATGTGAATTTAAACCAAAAGTTAAAATTATTAATACATATTAAGTTATTCTTGGTTGAATAAAACATTGATTTAAAAAAGTGTAAAATGCATTTTTTGACCAAATGATGTCACTTCCGGTGTCAATTTTAAATTGTAATCAACTTGATATGACGCTACGTGCTTTTTGAATCAAATGATGTCACTTTTATAAAAATCCAATAATAATTGACTATTTTACAGGCAAAATAACGAAAACAGTGACTTATGCAGAACTGCCCATTTCTTGGCAACTGCTTATATTACAAACGAATTTTAACATACATTTTCTTCGTATGGATTATAGCTACAAGTTTATAAAAGTTACGAAGAAATATTTTAAAATCTGAAAAGCCTGAATAGGTTGTAAATAGGCCAATTTTACACCATTTTTAGCCTCTTAATCGAATTTGCTCGAAAATGAAATCGAAATTAAAAAAACTGCTTCCTACATTTTTTGCGCCTTGAAAGGGCACACTCTTTGAGTCATATAATTTTTCAAAAAAATAATATTTGTTTATGAAGATCGTAAATAACTGTCAAAATTGTAGTTTTTGGTAAAATTATGCCACTTCCGGTGCCGACAGATAACACTTTCGGTAATAAAAAAAACGACAATTGATACAACGAAGCATATGAACTTTGTTTTATACAAATCGAACTATAAAAAATTAATCTAGGACTGAAAAACTGAATTAGCCAATGGCGGCCAAGGTAAATTACTGAGACAAAATTTTTTAACATTTTTGCACTAGTCAGATGACCCTTTAATTCTGTGCACAATACGACTAAAAAATATTCATAAATAAAAAAGTTTTTTGTAAAATTTTAAATTTTCGAAATTTGGCGCCTAATATCGTCGAAGATTTGCCGAAAATCAAAAATCGAAAGTAGCGTAGCTATGTGCCCTGTCTCAGGCTATGCCAAAATGTATCGAAAGTTAAAATCCAATGATTATTGTTAAAATTACTGCAATATTTTTAAAAACGATAACTTCGGTGATTTCGGACATTTCGCATTGTCGCAGAACGTTCAAAATAGCTTTATCCTCTAAGTCACACCCATTTTCCCAGTAAAACCGAAGAAATCGTAACGATGCGACACGTAGTTGCTGAGATCTATTCAAATTGGAATCTGAATAATAATAATAATAATAATAAGAAGAATAATAATTTTAACAAAAACAATAGTGTTTCACACAAGCTACGCAGTGTGAAACCCTAACTAGACCTGCATGCAGGAATGACGGGTTTCACTTTTGCCATGTTACCTTTGAACTTGAACTTGTGTCACTTTTGGTGCTACGTTACCCTTGAACATATGTCCTTTCCGGTACCAATGAAACCAATATACAGGTTTCCACATAAGCATTGCACACATCAAATAAAATGGAAACAGAATCAAACAAATCCAGCAATTTTATTTTATACATTTGTTACATGTAATTGATCCTGACAAAATAACAGTACTTCCGGTGATAATGTAAATGTTCCCTTAGTCTTATGAAATCAGAAATGGCATAAGGCATCATATGGTGAAAATTTTATGTAAATCGAATAATAATTTCCACTTTTATAGACCAAAAACCTTGAAAAGTGACGTGTAGAAAATCGTCTATTTCTCGGCAACCGTACAAGTTAGAAACCATTTTTTGGTATTTATATGACCGTATGGGTTTAATCTATTTGTTGATTGGAATCAAATATCATAATTGTATAAACATTACAAATCAGACTCATTTGAATAAAATATCGGTTTTGAAGGCTTAAAATACAGTTTTTGCCAAAATGACGCTACTTCCGGTGATAATGAAAACGTTAAATTAGTTTTATAACATCGTCTATGACATTAGGCTTCAAAGGGTGAAAATTTTATGAAAATCAAATAATAATTGACACTTTTATGGGCCAAAAACCTTCAAAAGTGACTTTCAGAAAATCGCCTATATCTCGACAACCGAACAAGTTAGAAACAATTTTATGATATCTATTTGACCGTATGAGTTTTGTTAATATGTGAATTTAAACCAAAAGTTAATTTTATTATTACATGTGACATAATTCTTGGTTGAAAAAAAGATCGATTTTAAAAGTTAAAAATTGAGTTTTTGACTAAATGACGTCACTTCCGGTGTCAATTTTAAATAGTAATCAACATGATATGACGCACACTTGCTTTTTGAATCAAATGATGTCACTTTTGTGAATATCCATTAATAATTGACTATTTTACAGGCAACATTACGAAAACAGTGACTTATGCAAAACTGCCCATTTCTCGGCAACTGCTTATATTAGAAACTAATTTTAACATACATTCTCTTCGTATGGATTATAGTGACAGGTTTATAAAAGTTAAGTAAAAAAATTTTAAAATCTGAAAAGCCTGAATGGGTTGTAAATAGGTCAATTTTACGCCTTTTTTCACCCCTTAATCCAATTTGCTAGATAACACTTTTGGTAATAAAAGAAATAACAATTGGGACAACGAAGCATATGAACTTTGTTTTATACAAATCGAACAATAAAAAATTAATCTAGGACTGAAAAACTGAATTAGCTAATGGCGGCCAAGGAAAATTACTGAGACAAATTTTTTTAACATTTTTGCGCTAGTCAGATGACTCTTTAATTCTGTGCACAACACGACTAAATAATATTTATAAATAAAAACGTTAAATCGAATAATAATTGCCACTTTTAAAGACCAAAAAACTTGAAAAGTGACTTGTAGAAAATCGGCTATTTCTCGGCAACCGTACAAGTTAGAAACCATTTTGTGGTATCTGTATGATCGTATGGGTTCATTCTATTTGTTGATTGGCATCAAATACCATAATTTGAAAAAGATTTCAAAACAGACTCATTTGAATAAAATATCTGTTTTGGAGGCTAAAAATACAGTTTTTGCCAAAATGACGTTACTTCCGGTGATAATGAAAATCTTAAATTACTTGTATGAAATCCCAAATGGCATTAGGTATAACATGGTGTGACGTTTATGAAAATCGAATAATAATTGACCCTTTTATGGCCCCGAAACCTTCAAAAGTGACCTGTAGAAAACCGTCTATTTCTCGGCAACCGAACAAGTTAGAAACCATTTTATGATATCTATATGACCATATGAGTTTTGTTTATATGTGAATTTAAACCAAAAGTCAAAATTATTAATACATATTAAGTTATTCTTGGTTGAATAAAACATTGATTTAAAAAAGTGTAAAATGCATTTTTTGACCAAATGATGTCACTTCCGGTGTCAATTTTAAATTGTAATCAACTTGATATGACGCTACGTGCTTTTTGAATCAAATGATGTCACTTTTATAAAAATCCAATAATAATTGACTATTTTACAGGCAAAATAACGAAAACAGTGACTTATGCAGAACTGCCCATTTCTTGGCAACTGCTTATATTACAAACGAATTTTAACATACATTTTCTTCGTATGGATTATAGCTACAAGTTTATAAAAGTTACGAAGAAATATTTTAAAATCTGAAAAGCCTGAATAGGTTGTAAATAGGCCAATTTTACACCATTTTTAGCCTCTTAATCGAATTTGCTCGAAAATGAAATCGAAATTAAAAAAACTGCTTCCTACATTTTTTGCGCCTTGAAAGGGCACACTCTTTGAGTCATATAATTTTTCAAAAAAATAATATTTGTTTATGAAGATCGTAAATAACTGTCAAAATTGTAGTTTTTGGTAAAATTATGCCACTTCCGGTGCCGACAGATAACACTTTCGGTAATAAAAAAAACGACAATTGATACAACGAAGCATATGAACTTTGTTTTATACAAATCGAACAATAAAAAATTAATCTAGGACTGAAAAACTGAATTAGCCAATGGCGGCCAAGGTAAATTACTGAGACAAAATTTTTTAACATTTTTGCACTAGTCAGATGACCCTTTAATTCTGTGCACAATACGACTAAAAAATATTCATAAATAAAAAAGTTTTTTGTAAAATTTTAAATTTTCGAAATTTGGCGCCTAATATCTTCGAAGATTTGCCGAAAATCAAAAATCGAAAGTAGCGTAGCTATGTGCCCTGTCTCAGGCTATGCCAAAATGTATCGAAAGTTAAAATCCAATGATTATTGTTAAAATTACTGCAATATTTTTAAAAACGATAACTTCGGTGATTTCGGACATTTCGCATTGTCGCAGAACGTTCAAAATAGCTTTATCCTCTAAGTCACACCCACTTTCCCAGTAAAACCGAAGAAATCGTAACGATGCGACACGTAGTTGCTGAGATCTATTCAAATTGGAATCTGAATAATAATAATAATAACTAGACCTGCATGCAGGAATGACGGGTTTCACTGGTGCCATGTTACCTTTGAACTTGAACTTGTGTCACTTTCGGTGCCACGTTACCCTTGAACATATGTCACTTCCGGTATCAATGAAACCAATATACAGGTTTCCACATAAGCATTGCACACATCAAATAAAATGGAAACAGAAACAAACAAATCCAGCAATATCATTTCATTTTATACATTTGTTACATGTAATTGATCCTGACAAAATTACAGTACTTCCGGTGATAATGTAAATGTTCCATTAGTTTTATGAAATCAGAAATGGCATAAGGCATCTCATGGTGAAAATTTTATGTAAATCGAATAATAATTGCCACTTTTATAGACCAAAAACCTTGAAAAGTGACGTGTAGAAAATCGTCTATTTCTCGGCAACCGTACAAGTTAGAAACCATTTTTTGGTATTTATATGACCGTATGGGTTTAATCTATTTGTTGATTGGAATCAAATATCATAATTGTATAAACATTACAAATCAGACTCATTTGAATAAAATATCTGTTTTGAAGGCTTAAAATACAGTTTTTGCCAAAATGACGTGACTTCCGGTGATAATGAAAACGTTAAATTAGTTTTATAACATCGTCTATGACATTAGGCTTCAAAGGGTGAAAATTTTATGAAAATCGAATAATAATTGACACTTTTATGGGCCAAAAACCTTCAAAAGTGACTTTTAGAAAATCGCCTATATCTCGGCAACCGAACAAGTTAGAAACAATCTTATGATATCTTTTTGACCGTATTAATTTTTTTAATATGTGAATTTAAACCAAAAGTTGATTTTATTATTATATGTGACATAATTCTTGGTTGAAAAAAATATCGATTTCAAAAGTTAAAAATTGAGTTTTTGACTAAATGACGTCACTTCCGGTGTCAATTTTAAATAGTAATCAACATGATATAACGCACACTTGCTTTTTGAATCAAATGATGTCACTTTTGTGAATATCCATTAATAATTGACTATTTTACAGGCAAAATTGCGAAAACAGTGACTTATGCAAAACTGCCCTTTTCTCGGCAACTGCTTATATTACAAACTAATTTTTACATACATTCTCTTCGTATGGATTATAGCTACAAGTTTATAAAAGTTATGTAAAAATATTTTAAAATCTGAAAAGCCTGAATGGGTTGTAAATAGGTCAATTTTACGCCTTTTTTCACCCCTTAATCCAATTTGCTAGAAAATGAAATAGAAATTAAAAAAACTGCTTCCGCCATTTTTTGCGCCTTGAAAGGACACACTCTTTGAGTCATATAATTTTTCAAAAAAATAATATTTGTTTTTGAAGATCGTAAAAAACTGTCAAAATTGTAGTTTTTGGTAAAATTATGCCACTTCCTGTGCCGACAGATAACACTATCGGTAACAAAAAAAATGACAATTGAGACAACGAAGCATATAAAGTTTGTTTTATACAAATCGAACAATAACAAAATAATCTAGGACTGAAATACTGAATTAGCCAATGGCGGCCAAGGAAAATTACTGAGACAAAAAATTTTAACATTTTTGCGCAAGTCAGATGACTCTTTAATTCTGTGTACAACACGACTAAAAAATATTCATAAATAAAAAAGTTTTTTGTAAAATTTTAAATTTTCGAAATTTGGCGCCTAATATCTTCGAAGATTTGCCGAAAATCAAAAATCGAAAGTAGCGTACCTATGTGCCCTGTCTCAGGCTATGCCAAAATGTATCGAAAGTTAAAATCCAATGATTATTGTTAAAATTACTGCAATATTTTCAAAAACGATAACTTCGGTGATTTCGGACATTTCGCATTGTCGCAGAACGTTCAAAATAGCTTTATCCTCTAAGTCACACCCACTTTCCCAGTAAAACCGAAGAAATCGTAACGATGCGACACGTAGTTGCTGAGATCTATTCAAATTGGAATCTGAATAATAATAATAATAACTAGACCTGCATGCAGGAATGACGGGTTTCACTGTTGCCAAGTTACTCTTAAGCATGTCACTTCCGGTGCCAAGTTACCCTTGAACATATGTCACTTCCGGTACCAGCGAAACCACTAAACAGGTTTCCAAATTAACATTGCACACAAATAAAATGGGCGCAGAATCAACAAAATCCAGCAATATCAATTCATTTTATACATTTGTTACTTGTAAATGATCTTGACAAAATTAAATTACTCCCGGTGTTAATGCAAATGTTCAATTAGTCTTATGAAATCAGAAATGGCATACGATATCATATAGTGAAAATTTTATGTAAATCGAATAATAATTGCCACTTTTAAAGACCAAAAAACTTGAAAAGTGACTTGTAGAAAATCGGCTATTTCTCGGCAACCGTACAAGTTAGAAACCATTTTGTGGTATCTGTATGATCGTATGGGTTCATTCTATTTGTTGATTGGCATCAAATACCATAATTTGAAAAAGATTTCAAAACAGACTCATTTGAATAAAATATCTGTTTTGGAGGCTAAAAATACAGTTTTTGCCAAAATGACGTTACTTCCGGTGATAATGAAAATCTTAAATTACTTGTATGAAATCCCAAATGACATTAGGTATAACATGGTGTGACGTTTATGAAAATCGAATAATAATTGACCCTTTTATGGCCCCGAAACCTTCAAAAGTGACCTGTAGAAAACCGTCTATTTCTCGGCAACCGAACAAGTTAGAAACCATTTTATGATATCTATATGACCATATGTGTTTTGTTTATATGTGAATTTAAACCAAAAATTAAAATTATTAATACATATTAAGTTATTCTTGGTTGAATAAAACATTGATTTAAAAAAGTTTAAAATGCATTTTTTGACCAAATGATGTCACTTCCGGTGTCAATTTTAAATTGTAATCAACTTGATATGACGCTACGTGCTTTTTGAATCAAATGATGTCACTTTTATAAAAATCCAATCATAATTGACTATTTTACAGGCAAAATAACGAAAACAGTGACTTGTACAGAACTGCCCATTTCTTGGTAACTGCTTATATTACAAACGAATTTTAACATACATTTTCTTCGTATGGATTATAGCTACAAGTTTATAAAAGTTACGAAGAAATATTTTAAAATCTGAAAAGCCTGAATAGGTTGTAAATAGGCCAATTTTACACCATTTTTAGACTCTTAATCGAATTTGCTCGAAAATGAAATCGAAATTAAAAAAACTGCTTCCTACATTTTTTGCGCCTTGAAAGGGCACACTCTTTGAGTCAAATAATTTTTCCAAAAAATAATATTTGTTTTCGAAGAAGGAAAATAACTGTCAAAATTGTAGTTTTTGGTAAAATTCTGCCACTTCCGGTGCCACAGATAACACTTTTGGTAATAAAAAAAATGACAATTGATACAACGAAGCATATGAACTTTGTTTTATACAAATAGAACAATAAAAAATTAATCTAGGACTGAAAAACTGAATTAGCCAATGGCGGCCAAGGTAAATTACTGAGACAATTTTTTTTAACATTTTTGCACAAGTCAGATGACTCTTTAATTCTGTGCACAATACGACTAAAAAATATTCATAAATAAAAAAGTTTTTTGTAAAATTTTAAATTTTCGAAATTTGGCGCCTAATATCTTCGAAGATTTGCCGAAAATCAAAAATCGAAAGTAGCGTAGATATGTGCCCTGTCTCAGGCTATGCCAAAATGTATCGAAAGTTAAAATCCAATGATTATTGTTAAAATTACTGCAATATTTTCAAAAACGATAACTTCGGTGATTTCGGACATTTCGCATTGTCGCAGAACGTTCAAAATAGCTTTATCCTCTAAGTCACACACACTTTCCCAGTAAAACCGAAGAAATCGTAACGATGCGACACGTAGTTGCTGAGATCTATTCAAATTGGAATCTGAATAATAATAATAATAATAACTAGATCTGCAAAGCAGATATCAAAGCTTTCATATTAACAATCACTTCCTGTCACATGTCATGGGTCATGTAAATAATCTCATCAACAACAAAAAAATCATTAAAATCGGTCAAAATATAGCGAAGTTTTTATAATTTTTCAATCGTAAACAACTTTATCGGCACGGAAAACATCAAAGATAAAATTCGAAAATGTGACATTTTCAAATAACAATATTTCGACCCTGATCCCGGCTATCCAGAAATGTATTCATTTTGGAAATAGGAGACATATTCTCCAAACTACGGCCTATTGCTTTCATTCACGTGCTCGTTAATGTCGATTTTTCACCTTTTCTCATATTCAGTTCGAAATGGTGACCATCACGTGACCGAAATCAAAATTCTGATCTGATAGATTTTTAGGCATTCCTTCAAGGATTCCGAAAATGTAACTCCCATGTCTGTAAGTAAAATATCGCAAAAGCCTTTGTGATTTTTCAGGTTTCAAGATGGCGGTACTTCCGGTTCGATCTACAAACTCAATATTTTGTGTACGAATCAGTATTTACTTATCTAGTATCCAAAAAAAAAATCAGGTCATTCTGACCTATATTTCTTCGATTTTTTTTGAAAACTTTGATCCCTAATTTCACCAAGGGGAGATAATTTAGAAAATTTCTAAGGACATCTTTAAAGTTGCATCGGTATGATCTACTTACATACTAAATTTCATGAAAATCGTACAACTATTAAAGAAGTTGTCAAGTTGGTCTCAACTTCCGGTTCAAAATCACAGCGACGAATTTTCGAAATTCGAAAATCTGAAACTGCAGTTGAAAATGATTTTTGTCAGGGTACCCAAAGAAAAAAGAATCAGTAAAATAGGTCAAATAGTCACAGAGTTACAGTAATGCAGGTCAAATTCACTCGTTCGTAAAATTCGGTGATTTCGAATGCTTTAAACGTTTTGAAAATGTATTTAATCAATACTCACCACCCATTTTTGGGTGTGTAGGTCAAAGTTTCAGAAACATCCTATGGTTAGATTCTGAGAAATCCGATTTGCAGGAAACACATGTTGACTTTACGAGAAAGACCTTTAAACATGCTCTAAATTGTAAAAATACGACTCTTTGGATTTTCAATCTCTTTTTTTTCGGCTACCCCGGACATTTAAGAAAAAATGATACAATGATTTCACACAACAGGTTAGATATTAGACTCTCGATTGACAAGAGTTTCATCGCCCTCCCTTCATTATAACCAAAGTTATCGTGCCCTAAAGAATCAACAAATCAGCTTGCTTATCTCTGCTTACCCTAGGCAGAAAATGCTCATCTTTGAACTCAATCAAGACAGTGACCTAGTGAACGTCTACACCAAGTTTGAACATTCTAGCTCAATTAGAAGGAGAGTTATTGTGTTCCGAATTCTCGGCCCTTCAAATTGCTTCTATTTTTCACTTTCACTTCAAAATGGCGACCATCTATTGACCTAAATCAAAATTCTACTCCGAACGTTTTTTAGGCCATCCTTGAAGGATTCAGAAAATATAACTCCCGTGTCTGTAAGTAAAATAGCAAAAAAGCCTTTGTGATTTTTCACGTTTCAAGATGGCGGCACTTCCGGTTCAATCCACAAACTCAATATTTTGGGTACGAATCGGTATTTACTTATCTAGTAACCAAAAAAACCATCAGGTCATTCTGACCTATATTTCTTCGATTTTTTTGAAAACTTTGATCCTTAATTTCACCAAGGGGAGATAATTTAGAAAATTTCTATTTCTATTTTTGAAGTCACGTGGGTAAGATCTACTTACATACTAAATTTCATGAAAATCGTACAACTATTAAAGAAGTTGTCAAGTTGGTCTCAACTTCCGGTTCGAAATCACAGCGACGAATTTTCGAAATTCGAAAATCTGAAACTGCAGTTGAAAATGATTTTTGTCAAGGTAATCAAAGAAAAAAGAATTAGTAAAATAGGTCAAATAGTCACAGAGTTACAGTAATGCAGGTCAAATTCACTCGTTCGTAAAATTCTGTGATTTCGAATGCTTTAAACGTTTTGAAAATGTATTTAATCAATACTCACCACCCATTTTTGGGTGTGTAGGTCAAAGTTTCAGAAACATGCTATGGTTAGTTTCTGAGAAATCCGATTTGCAGGAAACACATGTTGACTTTACGAGAAAGACCTTTAAACATGCTCTAAATTGTAAAAATACGACTCTTTGGATTTTCAATCTCTTTTTTTCGGCTACCCCGGACATTTAAGAAAAATGATACAATGATTTCACACAACAGGTTAGATATTAGACTCTCGATTGACAAGAGTTTCATCGCCCTCCCTTCATTATAACCAAAGTTATCGTGCCCTAAAGAATCAACAAATCAGCTTGCTTATCTCTGCTTACCTTAGGCAGAAAATGCTCATCTTTGAACTCAATCAAGACAGTGACCTAGTGAACGTCTACACCAAGTTTGAACATTCTAGCTCAATTAGAAGCATAGTTATTGTGTTCCAAATTCTCGGCCCTTCAAATTGCTTCTATTTTTCACTTTCACTTCAAAATGGCGACCATCAATTGACCTAAATCAAAATTCTACTCCGAACGTTTTTTAGGCCATCCTTGAAGGATTCAGAAAATATAACTCCCGTGTCTGTAAGTAAAATAGCAAAAAAGCCTTTGTGATTTTTCACGTTTCAAGATGGCGGCACTTCCGGTTCAATCCACAAACTCAACATTTTGTGTACGAATCAGTATTTACTTATCTAGTATCCAAAAAAAACATCAGGTCATTCTGACCTATATTTCTTCGATTTTTTTGAAAACTTTGATCCTTAATTTCACCAAGGGGAGATAATTTAGAAAATTTCTATTTATATTTTTGAAGTCACGTGGGTAAGATCTACTTACATACTAAATTTCATGAAAATCGTACAACTATTAAAGAAGTTGTCAAGTTGGTCTCAACTTCCGGTTCGAAATCACAGCGACGAATTTTCGAAATTCGAAAATCTGAAACTGCAGTTGAAAATGATTTTTGTCAAGGTACTCAAAGAAAAAAGAATTAGTAAAATAGGTCAAATAGTCACAGAGTTACAGTAATGCAGGTCAAATTCACTCGTTCGTAAAATTCTGTGATTTCGAATTCGTAAAACGTTTTGAAAATATATTTAATCAAAAACTGCCACCCAGTTTTGGGGGGGTAGGTCAAAGTTTCAGAAAGATCCCATGGTTAGATTCTGAGAAATCCGATTTGCAGAAATGACACAAAAAAAAAAAATAATAATAATAATAATAATCTTAACAAAAACAATAAGCTTTCATATGTAATATGAAAGCTTAATAATAAGAATAATAATTTTAACAAAAACAATAGTGTTTCACACAAGCTACGCAGTGTGAAACCCTAACTAGACCTGCATGCAGGAATGACGGGTTTCACTGTTGCCAAGTTACTCTTAAGCATGTCACTTCCGGTGCCAAGTTACCCTTGAACATATGTCACTTCCGGTACCAGCGAAACCACTAAACAGGTTTCCAAATTAACATTGCACACAAATAAAATGGACGCAGAATCAACAAAATCCAGCAATATCAATTCATTTTATACATTTGTTACTTGTAAATGATCTTGACAAAATTAAATTACTCCCGGTGTTAATGCAAATGTTCAATTAGTTTTATGAAATCAGAAATGGCATACGATATCATGTAGTGAAAATTTTATGTAAATCGAATAATAATTGCCACTTTTAAAGACCAAAAAACTTGAAAAGTGACTTGTAGAAAATCGGCTATTTCTCGGCAACCGTACAAGTTAGAAACGATTTTGTGGTATCTGTATGATCGTATGGGTTCATTCTATTTGTTGATTGGCATCAAATACCATAATTTGAAAAAGATTTCAAAACAGGCTCATTTGAATAAAATATCTGTTTTGGAGGCTAAAAATACAGTTTTTGCCAAAATGACGTTACTTCCGGTGATAATGAAAATCTTAAATTACTTGTATGAAATCCCAAATGGCATTAGGTATAACATGGTGTGACGTTTATGAAAATCGAATAATAATTGACACTTTTATGGCCCCGAAACCTTCAAAAGTGACCTGTAGAAAACCGTCTATTTCTCGGCAACCGAACAAGTTAGAAACCATTTTAAGATATCTATATGACCATATGAGTTTTGTTTATATGTGAATTTAAACCAAAAGTTAAAATTATAAATACATATTAAGTTATTCTTGGTTGAATAAAACATTGATTTAAATAAGTTTAAAATGCATTTTTTGACCAAATGATGTCACTTCCGGTGTCAATTTTAAATTGTAATCAACTTGATATGACGCTACGTGCTTTTTGAATCAAATGATGTCACTTTTATAAAAATCCAATCATAATTGACTATTTTACAGGCAAAATAACGAAAACAGTGACTTGTACAGAACTGCCCATTTCTTGGTAACTGCTTATATTACAAACGAATTTTAACATACATTTTCTTCGTATGGATTATAGCTACAAGTTTATAAAAGTTACGAAGAAATATTTTAAAATCTGAAAAGCCTGAATAGGTTGTAAATAGGCCAATTTTACACCATTTTTAGCCTCTTAATCGAATTTGCTCGAAAATGAAATCGAAATTAAAAAAACTGCTTCCTACATTTTTTGCGCCTTGAAAGGGCACACTCTTTGAGTCAAATAATTTTTCCAAAAAATAATATTTGTTTTCGAAGAAGGAAAATAACTGTCAAAATTGTAGTTTTTGGTAAAATTATGCCACTTCCGGTGCCGACAGATAACACTTTCGGTAATAAAAAAAATGACAATTGATACAACGAAGCATATGAACTTTGTTTTATACAAATCGAACAATAAAAAATTAATCTAGGACTGAAAGACTGAATTAGCCAATGGCGGCCAAGGTAAATTACTGAGACAAAATTTTTTAACATTTTTGCACTAGTCAGATGACTCTTTAATTCTGTGCATAATACGACTAAAAAATATTCATAAATAAAAAAGTTTTTTGTAAAATTTTAAATTTTCGAAATTTGGCGCCTAATATCTTCGAAGATTTGCCGAAAATCAAAAATCGAAAGTAGCGTAGCTATGTGCCCTGTCTCAGGCTATGCCAAAATGTATCGAAAGTTAAAATCCCATGATTATTGTTAAAATTACTGCAATATTTTCAAAAACGATAACTTCGGTGATTTCGGACTTTTCGCATTGTCGCAGAACGTTCAAAATAGCTTTATCCTCTAAGTCACACCCACTTTCCCAGTAAAACCGAAGAAATCGTAACGATGTGACACGTAGTTGCTGAGATCTATTCAAATTGGAATCTGAATAATAATAATAATAATAATAATAATAAGAATAATAATTTTAACAAAAACAATAGTGTTTCACACAAGCTACGCAGTGTGAAACCCTAACTAGACCTGCATGCAGGAATGACGGGTTTCACTTTTGCCATGTTACCTTTGAACTTGAACTTGTGTCACTTTTGGTGCTACGTTACCCTTGAACATATGTCCTTTCCGGTACCAATGAAACCAATATACAGGTTTCCACATAAGCATTGCACACATCAAATAAAATGGAAACAGAATCAAACAAATCCAGCAATTTTATTTTATACATTTGTTACATGTAATTGATCCTGACAAAATAACAGTACTTCCGGTGATAATGTAAATGTTCCCTTAGTCTTATGAAATCAGAAATGGCATAAGGCATCATATGGTGAAAATTTTATGTAAATCGAATAATAATTTCCACTTTTATAGACCAAAAACCTTGAAAAGTGACGTGTAGAAAATCGTCTATTTCTCGGCAACCGTACAAGTTAGAAACCATTTTTTGGTATTTATATGACCGTATGGGTTTAATCTATTTGTTGATTGGAATCAAATATCATAATTGTATAAACATTACAAATCAGACTCATTTGAATAAAATATCGGTTTTGAAGGCTTAAAATACAGTTTTTGCCAAAATGACGCTACTTCCGGTGATAATGAAAACGTTAAATTAGTTTTATAACATCGTCTATGACATTAGGCTTCAAAGGGTGAAAATTTTATGAAAATCAAATAATAATTGACACTTTTATGGGCCAAAAACCTTCAAAAGTGACTTTCAGAAAATCGCCTATATCTCGACAACCGAACAAGTTAGAAACAATTTTATGATATCTATTTGACCGTATGAGTTTTGTTAATATGTGAATTTAAACCAAAAGTTAATTTTATTATTACATGTGACATAATTCTTGGTTGAAAAAAAGATCGATTTTAAAAGTTAAAAATTGAGTTTTTGACTAAATGACGTCACTTCCGGTGTCAATTTTAAATAGTAATCAACATGATATGACGCACACTTGCTTTTTGAATCAAATGATGTCACTTTTGTGAATTAATAATTGACTATTTTACAGGCAACATTACGAAAACAGTGACTTATGCAAAACTGCCCATTTCTCGGCAACTGCTTATATTAGAAACTAATTTTAACATACATTCTCTTCGTATGGATTATAGTGACAGGTTTATAAAAGTTAAGTAAAAAAATTTTAAAATCTGAAAAGCCTGAATGGGTTGTAAATAGGTCAATTTTACGCCTTTTTTCACCCCTTAATCCAATTTGCTAGATAACACTTTTGGTAATAAAAAAAATAACAATTGGGACAACGAAGCATATGAACTTTGTTTTATACAAATCGAACAATAAAAAATTAATCTAGGACTGAAAAACTGAATTAGCTAATGGCGGCCAAGGAAAATTACTGAGACAAATTTTTTAAACATTTTTGCGCTAGTCAGATGACTCTTTAATTCTGTGCACAACACGACTAAATAATATTTATAAATAAAAACGTTAAATCGAATAATAATTGCCACTTTTAAAGACCAAAAAACTTGAAAAGTGACTTGTAGAAAATCGGCTATTTCTCGGCAACCGTACAAGTTAGAAACCATTTTGTGGTATCTGTATGATCGTATGGGTTCATTCTATTTGTTGATTGGCATCAAATACCATAATTTGAAAAAGATTTCAAAACAGACTCATTTGAATAAAATATCTGTTTTGTAGGCTAAAAATACAGTTTTTGCCAAAATGACGTTACTTCCGGTGATAATGAAAATCTTAAATTACTTGTATGAAATCCCAAATGGCATTAGGTATAACATGGTGTGACGTTTATGAAAATCGAATAATAATTGACCCTTTTATGGCCCCGAAACCTTCAAAAGTGACCTGTAGAAAACCGTCTATTTCTCGGCAACCGAACAAGTTAGAAACCATTTTATGATATCTATATGACCATATGAGTTTTGTTTATATGTGAATTTAAACCAAAAGTTAAAATTATTAATACATATTAAGTTATTCTTGGTTGAATAAAACATTGATTTAAAAAAGTGTAAAATGCATTTTTTGACCAAATGATGTCACTTCCGGTGTCAATTTTAAATTGTAATCAACTTGATATGACGCTACGTGCTTTTTGAATCAAATGATGTCACTTTTATAAAAATCCAATAATAATTGACTATTTTACAGGCAAAATAACGAAAACAGTGACTTATGCAGAACTGCCCATTTCTTGGCAACTGCTTATATTACAAACGAATTTTAACATACATTTTCTTCGTATGGATTATAGCTACAAGTTTATAAAAGTTACGAAGAAATATTTTAAAATCTGAAAAGCCTGAATAGGTTGTAAATAGGCCAATTTTACACCATTTTTAGCCTCTTAATCGAATTTGCTCGAAAATGAAATCGAAATTAAAAAAACTGCTTCCTACATTTTTTGCGCCTTGAAAGGGCACACTCTTTGAGTCATATAATTTTTCAAAAAAATAATATTTGTTTATGAAGATCGTAAATAACTGTCAAAATTGTAGTTTTTGGTAAAATTATGCCACTTCCGGTGCCGACAGATAACACTTTCGGTAATAAAAAAAACGACAATTGATACAACGAAGCATGTGAACTTTGTTTTATACAAATCGAACAATAAAAAATTAATCTAGGACTGAAAAACTGAATTAGCCAATGGCGGCCAAGGTAAATTACTGAGACAAAATTTTTTAACATTTTTGCACTAGTCAGATGACCCTTTAATTCTGTGCACAATACGACTAAAAAATATTCATAAATAAAAAAGTTTTTTGTAAAATTTTAAATTTTCGAAATTTGGCGCCTAATATCTTCGAAGATTTGCCGAAAATCAAAAATCGAAAGTAGCGTAGCTATGTGCCCTGTCTCAGGCTATGCCAAAATGTATCGAAAGTTAAAATCCAATGATTATTGTTAAAATTACTGCAATATTTTTAAAAACGATAACTTCGGTGATTTCGGACATTTCGCATTGTCGCAGAACGTTCAAAATAGCTTTATCCTCTAAGTCACACCCACTTTCCCAGTAAAACCGAAGAAATCGTAACGATGCGACACGTAGTTGCTGAGATCTATTCAAATTGGAATCTGAATAATAATAATAATAATAATAATAAGAATAATAATTTTAACAAAAACAATAGTGTTTCACACAAGCTACGCAGTGTGAAACCCTAACTAGACCTGCAAGCAGCACTGAACCGGCTTTCAGGAATCATACAGGAAGTTTATTATACCATAACCGATCCAGTGACCTACCGAACTATACTTTAGTTGTTTTGCTTCAGTGACACCCTCTATCATATGTAAAAGTAATATTTGCTGGCGAAAGGACCGGTCAAAATTGTAAATTATGGCAAAATTACGTCACTTCCGGTGCCGAAAGAAATTTTTATAGGTGAAAAATAAGTCGAAAATTCGCAACATACAAAATACAAACTTTGTTTTATACATATCGGGCAATAAATAATTAATGTATAACCCATAAACTGAAATTAAGAAGGTAAAAAACTTAAAAGTGACACTGGGAAAATTGGCTATTATTCGACAAGGGAACATGCTAGAAGCCTTTTCTTGATATCAATATGATGGTATTGATTCAATCTTACTGCCCATTAGAGTCGGACGTTATAAAGTTAAACGAATGATAAAAAATAAATCCCTTCAAAAAAATGTTTGTTTTGAAGGCTAAAAATACGTTTTTTGCAAAAATTACATTACTTCCGGTGATATTGAAAATTTTAACATAGTTCATAGAAGTCATAAATGGCATAAGGCATCAAATGGTAAAAAAAACATAAAAATCGAATAATAATTGACACTTTTATAGACCAAAAACCTTGAAAAGTGACTCATAGAAGATCGCCTATTTCTCTGTAACCGTACAAGTTAGAAACCATTTTGTGGTATCTGTATGGTCGTATGGCTTCATTCTATTCGTTGATGGGAATCAAATATCATAATTTTAAAAATATTATAAGGCAGACTCGTTTGAATAAAATATTTGTTTTTTAGGTTAAAAATACAGTTTTTGCCTAAATGACATCATTTCCGGTCACAGTGAAAATGTAAAATTGGCTTGACCTAGTCCAAATTGGCATTAGGCATCAAATGGAAAGAAAATATTGCAAATCGAATAATAATTCACTCTTTTATAGGCAAAAAAAGGTGAAAAGTGATGCATGCAAAATTGCATATTTCTCGGCAACTGCTCATATTACAAACTAATTTTCGCATACATTCTCTTCGTCTGGATTATTGCTACGAGTTTATGAAAATTACAAATAAATATTTCAAAATATGAAGACGCTGTATGAATTGTAAATAACTGAATTTTACACTTTATTTTACATTTTATTCGAAATTGCCCGAAAATGAAATTGAAATTAAAAAATATTAGTTAAGGATTTTGTGCACCTTTGCAGGGTGCATCCTTTTAGTTATATCAGTTTTGAAAAAAAATAATATTTGCTTTCAAAAAGTGGTATCGAACTGTCAAAATTGTAGTTTTTGTTAATATTACGTCACTTCCGTTGCCGACAGAAAAATTTCACCGTAACTAAAAAAATTACAATTGGGACCACGGAGCATATGAACTTTGTTTTATACAAATCGAACAATAAATAATTTTTCAGGGTACGAAAAACTAAATTAGCCGATGGCGGCTAACGCAAATTACCGAGACAATTTTTTTTCTCATTTCTGCCCAAGTACGATGATATTTTATCCCTGTGTAAAATATCATCAAAAAATATTCATAAATAAAAAAGCTTTTCGTAAAAAAAAAAATTTTTTTTCAAAATATCGGGCATTTTTTCGACTACTTCCGGTTTTACGATCATTGTCGTGATAACTTTACGAAGTTCTTTGGATACTTAACTTTCTGTACCAGAAGTGTCAGAAACATCCATTGAGTAGTTTTGGAAAAAAAGATAAATTAAAGATCATTTACAAAAATTTAACGATTTTTCAATTTTTTTCAAAGTTTGAGGCCATATTTGGACCACCTATATTATTTCAATGCTTTTCATTTTGGATTCACTATATAGACAACCGATAGGACTTTGAGTAAGAAAAGTTTAAGAAAAATCTGCGGTGTCGTTTTCGAGAAAAGGGCGTCTCAGAATGTTAAAAAATCGGAAAATACTAGATTTTTGGCATACAATAATTTATTTCCTTACCATCGAAATCGTATTATTTAGATACCATATGATGGTCCATTAATAGGGCTATCCAACGACACTTTAGTTCTTTTGGTCCGCTATTACCTAAGGGAGAAATCAAGTTTTTCGCAAGTGCGACAATGTTTTTAACCTTTTTTTTCATTTTTTGAATACTTCCGGTATGGTTATTATTGTCGGAATAGTTTTAATGTGCGGTTTGGGCACTAAAATAGCCACAGGGCTCTGTAATGATATATTACATTATCTGTTCAGATAAAATGCCCCTAAGATTTCCTATGTTCAAAAGTGCCAAAAATGCAAAAAATTTAAAATATCGAAAATTAAACTTCAATAACTACATACATATTATACATCGTTAGAATCATAATTAGGTCAGCTATCTGAATATACAATCTTTTTTTGAAAATCTCTTAAAATAAAAAAATAGCAGAGCATTTTCCAAAATTTCACGAATTTTCGACTTTTTTCGATTTTCAGTCCGTTATTTTACCTATTCCAGATATTTCAAAGTCTTATTGGACGGGTTCATGCAAAATACCTCCAAAAGGACTCTCGATAGAAAAAATTTTAAAAAAAGTTGCGGTTAAGTTTCCGAGATACAGGCGTCCAAAAATGCTAAAAATCAGAAAATACTTGATTTTCAGCGTGCCATATTTTGCTGCCTGATCATAGTATCCGTATGAATTGGGTATCATACGATAGCACAATACTAGTGCAGTCCAATGGTACCCTAATTTGTTTAATCCATTGATATCGGACGGAGAAATCGCGTTTTTCCCCAAAATACCCATTTTTTGCATTTTTTTCAAAATGTCGGACAATATTTCGACCACTTCCGGTGTACAGATTATTGTTGAAATTGCTTTATTCCTTGCAATGGCCATTTGGCTTCATGCCTCAGAAGTTTCAGAAACGTCAATTCGGCCATAAAACGAAACCCGAGCTCACAAAATGGGTAGAAAATTCGAAAAAAATCGAAAAATAAAGGGCGATAACTCTGAACGAATCTTATATTACTGGAATCGGGTGGACTTCAGGTATCCAAAAATGTAGGTCAAATTTCAAAATTTTGAAAAATAACAAAAATTGTCTCTCAAACAACATTTTTCATTTTTCGATCGCAAGAAGTCAGCGATGAAGTTTCGAAATATCCAAATTTGCAACTGCTATCGTTCGAGAAAAGACTCAGGGTTTCCGAAAATGTCATTTGTATGAAAATAGGTACAGAATTGACGAATCTACGGCCGTTTTTTAATTTTTTGACACCGCACGAAATTCGACCACTTCCGGTCTGCGCAGAAGTTTCAAAAATAGTTTATCAAGTAGCCAACACATGGTTTCCCGATAGAGAATTAGGTCCCAGATCGGTATCTGTTACAGGCACTGAGAAATAGGCTCCGGCGAAAAAAAAAATAATAATAATAAATAATAATTTTAGTAATCACAATAGGCTTTCAGACGAAAGTCTGAAAGCCTAACTAGACCTGCATGCAGGAATGACGGGTTTCACTGGTGCCAAGTTACTCTTAAACATGTCACTTCCGGTGCTAAGTTACCCTTGAACATATGTCACTTCCAGTACCAGCGTAACCACTAAACAGGTTTCCAAATTAACATTGCACACAAATAAAATGGACGCAGAATCAACCAATCAATCCAGCAATATCAAGTCATTTTATACATTTGTTACTTGTAAATGATCTTGACAAAATTAAATTACTTCCTGTGTTAATGAAAATGTTCAATTAGTCTTATGAAATCAGAAATGGCATACGATATTATATAGTGAAAATTTTATGTAAATCGAGTAATAATTGCCACTTTTAAAGACCAAAAAACTTGAAAAGTGACTTGTAGAAAATCGGCTATTTCTCTGCAACCGTACAAGTTACAAACCATTTTGTGGTATCTGTATGATCGTATGGGTTCATTCTATTTGTTGATTAGCATCAAATACCATAATTTGAAAAAGATTTCAAAACAGACTCATTTGAATAAAATATCTGTTTTGAAGGCTAAAAATACAGTTTTTGCCAAAATGACGTTACTTCCGGTGATAATGAAAATCTTAAATTACTTGTATGAAATCCCAAATGGCATTAGGTATAACACGGTGTAACGTTTATGGAAATCGAATAATAATTGACACTTTTATGGCCCTGAAACCTTCAAAAGTGACCTGTAGAAAACCGTCTATTTCTCGGCAACTGAACAAGTTAGAAACAATTTTATGATATCTATATGACCATATGAGTTGTATTTATATGTGAATTTAAACCAAAAGTTAAAATTATTAATACATATTAAGTTATTCATGGTTGAATAAAACATTGATTTAAAAAGTTTAAAATGCATTTTTTGACCAAATGATGTCACTTTCGGTGTCAATTTTAAATTGTAATCAACTTGATATGACGCTACATGCTTTTTGAATCAAATGATGTCACTTTTATAAAAATCCAATAATAATTGACTATTTTACAGGCAAAATAACGAAAACAGTGACTTGTACAGAACTGCCCATTTCTTGGTAACTGCTTACATTACAAACGAATTTTAACATACATTTTCTTCGTATGGATTATAGCTACAAGTTTATAAAAGTTACGAAGAAATATTTTAAAATCTGAAAAGCCTGAATAGGTTGTAAATAGGTCAATTTTACACCATTTTTAGCCTCTTAATCGAATTTGCTCGAAAATGAAATCGAAATTAAAAAAACTGCTTCCTACATTTTTTGCGCCATGAAAAGACACACTCTTTGAGTCAAATAATTTTTCCAAAAAATAATATTTGTTTTCGAAATAAGAAAATAACTGTCAAAATTGTAGTTTTTGGTAAAATTATGCCACTTCCGGTGCCGACAGATAACACTTTTGGTAATAAAAGAAATGACAATTGATACAACGAAGCATATGAATTTTGTTTTATACAAATCGAACAATAAAAAATTAATCTAGGACTGAAAAACTGAATTAGCCAATGGCGGCCAAGGAAAATTACTGAGACAATTTTTTTTAACATTTTTCCACTAGTCAGATGACTCTTTAATTCTGTGCACAATACGACTAAAAAATATTCATAAATAAAAAAGTTTTTTGTAAAATTTTAAATTTTCGAAATTTGGCGCCTAATATCTTCGAAGATATGCCGAAAATCAAAAATCGAAAGTAGCGTAGCTATGTGCCCTGTCTCCGACTATGCCAAAATGTATCGAAAGTTAAAATCCAATGATTATTGTTAAAATTACTGCAATAGTTTCAAAAACGATAACTTCGGTGATTTCGGACATTTCGCATTGTCGCAGAACGTTCAAAATAGCTTTATCCTCTAAGTCACACCCACTTTCCCAGTAAAACTGAAGAAATCGTAACGATGCGACAAGTAGTTGCTGAGATCTATTCAAATTGGAATCTGAATAATAATAATAATAATAATAAGAATAATAATTTTAACAAAAACAATAGTGTTTCACACAAGCTACGCAGTGTGAAACCCTAATTAAATAGTCTGGATTTGGGGTGAACAGATGACAATAAAACTTATTCAACATATTATCTGGATTTTGTATTTAAAAGAGATAACAAGATAAAAACAAACAAAATATCCAAATATAGACTATAGATCTCTCAAACCAAAACAAATCATTTCAATCATACACTTTTTTTAAAACATACATAATAATGATCTTGCATCAATTTACAAAGTTAGACGGAATAGAGAATTGTTTAAATCAATGAAGTCAATGACTCCAGAGAGAGATGGAATTTAACATCCATTCGACATAGAACAAGGTCATTTCAGGACTAACATATGGTTCAATTTATTTGAATAATTCCCTTGTGCGTATGACATCAATTATGAAATCAATCAATGGTTCAAATTTTACTAACTCTTGCCTCTAGCTTATAAATGTTGAACCTATCTGCACATATTTTTGTCAGTATAGCTTTCAACAAAATGTTAAATGTAATAAATTTCATATAAATATCCCTCTTAAATTTTATAAATATAACATGTGTAATAAATTTTTTTTTTATAAATATTCTTTTATTTATATTAAATGTACCAGTAATACATTTTATATAACATCCTTCTCATGCAATGAAACCAAAATGTCACTCAATTATCAAAAACCCAAATAAGAATAAAACATTTAACAAACTTGTCCAATACTTTGCCATGGAAACACCAGATATATTTTGTTATGTTTCCCTAATGAAAAATCTTTTCGGGACTAATATAAAGTAATTTCTATTTCAAAAATTTAGGTGGATGTATGGGTCTTAAGAACTTAAGTGGGATGAAACCAAATTACCCAGAATACTGAGAGGCTCCATGCAACATAAGCCCTAGATCCAACTTACGACTTACATGTTAAATGTCCCAAAAGGTACATGTAATTGTAATATCCTTTAGAATTTATGGTATTCAACCCTTCAAATATTATGTAAATATCAATATTAACAGATAACAAAATACAATTAAAAACTTACTTCTTTCTTTTTTTCTAAATATTCAGAAATAATCCATTTGTTATTGTAAAACTGTTTAATCCAATGAGAAAAGTTAACTTTATATGACGTTAAAAACTATGTGACAAAACGTAAACATATTCTTTCCCATCCTTCATACATCAAATGATTGGAACACTGATAACTTCCCTTTATGTCATTGTCCAAACCCACTCAATGAAAACACAAACTACTATAAATTTATAGCCAGAACATGTCATTGGTTTCAAACTATTTTATTAAAGCCACACCCCTAAAAACATGCAGTATTTATATTTGTCATCATATATATATGTATTTACCGGTAGAAAATGTACACATATATATATGTAGTCAACACCCGTCTGCTACTGAAATACAAATGTGTTTAAATATGATGGCGTAATTGTTAAATATTCACATGTTGCATACTTCATTTAATCCAGACAAATAAAACTGCTAGTTCGTACAACACACCAGCATTCCTAAAGATTCATATACTTTTTTTTTTAAATTCCATATCCTACATGTGTCCATTTGTAATAGAAAATTTAAATTTAGAATTAGATTAACAATGAATCAATATATCTTATCCAAAACAAAGGAGTCTAATCTTTATTTTTGTCACAAACACATCTTTGTAAAGAAAGAAACCAAACAGCTACATGTGCATGTATGATATTAAAATGTATATATTCATAAGTAAAGTTTAATCATGCATGGTTTGAAGACAAATAACTTAAAAAGATTACAGCCCAAGATGAACTTTCTCTGATTTTTAAATAAACCTGTGGACTAAACTATCCAAAAGAGCACATATCATATATTCAAACATTAACATATTAATCCAAAAGACTTGTTGAGTTTAGTGGGACATTGATAAGACATACTTTTTTGTGTTAAAAATCAAACTGAATTTCTGATAAATGTTTTTAATAACAATCACCTTCACATTGAATGCTCAATGTAATATTTAGGAAAACTAATTGTAAATATATATCATATACCAGAGAACTATTTTAAATATTTCAAAAATGAATAGTATATTAATGACATTAATTGAGAGCACATTACCTGTACTGTATCTAGATGTTGCCAGAATAAAGACTACTAAAACATTCAAATGTGAGAGGATTAAGATCTTTGATTAGCCACTGGCGGTTACACTGTCTGATATCGAAACACTATATAAATATAGAGATTTGAAACCACTGAGTTTTTGTCTAGCTGAGTCACACTGGGCTGTACAGCAACATGCACTTATATAGTAAATATTGCCCAAATGAATGAAGTTAAACATCAACACTTAATGAAGACATGAATTATATATTCCCATACAAATGGAGACATGAGTTATGCAGACACTTGTTTTTATTCATTATTCTCAACTTAAGTCCGGATATTGTCTAATAAATTTGCCCTATGAATAACATTGATTTAAAGATGACATTGTGACTAATTTTAGTTTTATTATTTTTTTTTAAAAATCACTATTCAGTGCAAAATTTAGTGTTTAAATTTAATAGCCAGTACACATGATGTGTATACATGTAGATCTGGTGTTTAGAATCCATTAAATTCAAAGCTGATAATCATTATTTGAGGTATTTTGTATCCTTTGCAAAATACACAAATCAGTAGTTAGACTGATGTTCCCCATCAAAATCCTAACATAAATAGATTACACTTTTTGAATTATTGCACATTTATCTTTTTCAAAAGTATTGAGCAATCAAATTGATTATATATATTTAGTCTAAGCATAAAATGTTCACGAACAAACTCAGTCAAGGTTTTGAAGCACAGTAGTGAAACTATACAATAAATCTCACCATGCTCCATCAGTTAGAATCAAAGTTATCTTTGTCCTAAAACCTCGACCAAGGAAATTGCTAATCTTGAGTGGGTAATGTTAAAGGGGTATTAGGTAAGATTAGATAAAGAGCTGATAGTGATAGTTCTCGCTGTAAGAGCTAAAAAGATAGGTTGCCAGGCAACGAAACATACGCCCACAGCAGCTAAATCATCCGCGCAGTCAACAAGGGTTGTCGCATATTTTTACTTTTTTCGCTAATGAAACATTTGAAATACACTAAAAACTGATTAAGAGTAACAGCTCATTATGTAATTTTCAGAAAATCATTAGAATTTGATTGCTTTTTATAAAGTGTTACCCCACGCTAACAATTAGTATATACATGAAACATTTAATATCATGGATTTAGCTGTTCAGTTATCAAAATTCATTGAAAATCAAAATACTTGTTCGTTTCAACACCTTAAACTCTGTGTATCAATCTAAAGTCAATCGGATGATAAGTTTGGCCTCTATAGCGTAACAAGATTTTTTGAAGTTATCAAGGGAGTTAACTCTGGCAATAATTATTTGAAATCTCTGAAAATCCATAGGCTTCTTCGTCTCATGACCCTAAACACTGTGTGTTAATTTAAAGTCGATCGGATATTAACTTTGGCCTCTAGAGCTTCCACAGGATTTTTTCGAAGTGATCAAGGGCAATAACTCTGGCAACAATTATTGAAAATCGATTGATGACTTAGTCTCATGACTGTAAACACTATGTATAAATTTGAAGTCAATCGGATATTAACTTTGGCCTCTAGAGCGTCCACAAGATTTTTTGAAGTGATCAAGGGCCATAACTCTGGTAGTTATTATCGGAAATCGCTGAAAAACAATAGGCTTCTTCGTCTCATGACCTTAGACACTGTGTATAAATTTAAAGTCAATCGGATATTAACTCTAGCCTGTAGAGCGTCCACAAGCAATTGTGGACGCCGGACCGACGGACGGACGGACGGGGGCGACGACAATATACGACCACATTTCAATGTGGGCGTATAAAAATAGATATTGAAAATAATATTTCCCGAGAATTTCAGTCAAATTGCTTTACTCAGAAAAGAGATATTACCGGTAGCGATTCAATTTTAGGCTAGTCTCAGTCCTCTTTACTAGCTAGCTATGATTTGATAATAAAAAGGGGAAAAGGTGTGTGATCAAGATCAAACTCTGTCAAGACATTCACCTAATAAACACCTGCAAGATGTTTGAACATTTTACAATTAGAACAGTAATTGTGTTTCAAAGTTTCGACCAATCAGATTTAAATCTCTACTTTCCCCAAGCAGAAAATGCTAAGCATCGAACTTTGTTAAGTAAGGTACTGGCGTAATGACACTATACATAAACCTTCTCCACTATCACTTTTTTAGAATGTAAGTTGTCGAGATCCAAGGTCTCGATCAATCAAATTTCTTACCGCTCTGCTTACCCTGAGCTGAAAATGTTCATTATCGTACTTAAATCAAGGTCTTGATGTCACGAAACTATACACCAAGCTTCATCACTCTCACTTAATTAGAACCTAAGCTATTGTGTCCCAAATCATCAACCAATCAAATTGCTCATCTCTATTTACCCTAAGCAGAAAAAGTTCATCTTTGAACTCCATAATTTACCTAATAAACATCTAAACTAGGTTTGAACATTCTACCTTTTAATTAGGAGAATTATTGTGCTCCAAAAAGTGTAAATGAAGGACAAACAGACCCATTTTAATACTTCACTGCTTTCTTTGAAAGGAGAGGGACAAACACTGTGGAAGTTGATTTCCTAAAAGGTATAACAGCACAATAATGCTTGACAATGACCTCGCTCAGTAATAAGCAGTAATTGTATTCCATAGAAGAGTGACCTGTATATTCCAGTTCAATTAATAAAAATGCCATTGACACAATTTATATTTTAGCCATGAATTATACACTAAAAAATTGGATATTATCCATGAAGATTGGCAGCTTTAAAGAAACTGACAGCCTGTGACAGCTAAAAAATCTAAGTACAGGTAAATAACACCGAACACCATACCACACCCCTGTTTTACCATCCTATACTTCTTAACATATAAACTACATTTGTACATACATGTGCCTTGTACCTACATGTACATGTAGTCTATTACCACCATGTCTTTTCCAGGTAAATAAAAATATCACTGACTTTAAGAAAATAATTAACAACTGATGGTATTTCTTTAACATGATTTATGATAGATCAAACAGATTGCTGATTGTGTATATTAACTGTCTGGTCTCATAGTTATACTGAATCATATCATATTCTATAATTCCTCCATAGAGACTTGGTGCAGTTATGTAGTGTGGAAGAATAGAATATTCTGGTTTTGAATCCAACGATAAACTTCAGAATAGTCCAAACCGGGGTCTAAAAAAAGGATTAAGGAACACTAACAGTTAATATAAAGCGTTTCTCTTGGATTTATCCCCATAAATTAAACATAATGTCCATTCAAACAAGAGTTATAAACTTACAAATTCACAAGGAAGAAGCTTCTATAAAATGTATCTTTATACACTACAGACTTTGACACAGTGAAATTACAAGTTGCATAACCTGGTAACATTGATATGTCTAAAAGTATGATATAGTTAGAGAGTATTTTGTATTATATGACCATCCAACCTATCTGACTGAAATGTTGAAAATTCTCAAACCTTTGGAACCATGCCAACTGACCGTATTTGTTTTAGTAGGTCGACATGAAAAGTAAATCAATTATAAGAATCCAGTCCTGGGGGGCTATTAAGAATCTGTGCAAGTAATTCAAAATATCATTACAACTCATCATCAGTAAACTTTCAGCCCTAAAAAAAACAATATTCACCTTCTCTCTGTTAAAAGAAATGATGATCATGTCTCTTAAACTTTCATCAATTCACAGATTTGCCTAACAATACAAATAAATCTTGTAGGAATTCCATTGTGCTAAAATAACATCACTAATTTTGAACAATGCATTTAAATTTCAAGCTGATTGATTGATAACTGAATAATAATGATTCATTTTGTCAGAAGAAACAGCACTTTACAAGATAGTACCAACTGACCAAGGGCAATAAATAATGCTGGGAGTTATCAGAAACCACTGACATTAGTAACATTCATAAGCCCTATTGTCTCACTAATAATAACAACATAGGTTATACTAATTTTCACAAAGATCGGATCAGTAGAATGTGGATGACGAGGACACAGACGATTAATACAAAAATATGCCAACAAAGAAGCTGATGTCTCCTGCCTAGATCTCAAAATAAGTTGACACTTATAAATTACTTGCATATATTTATCTTTAAACTCAATTTAAAGCATCTAATAACCTAATTACTTGTAACTCTGCTTAACCTGAGTAAAAAATGCTCATTACTATTACTGAACTTTGTCAATGTTATAATTATAATGAAAGGAAACTATCTACATCTACCAAGCTTTCTCTCAGTCACAATATTGTCTGCCAAAGTAATGATTACATCTCTGCTTAGTCTAAGCAGAAAAATGCTCATATTCAAAATCTGTCAATTTCTCACTAAAGAGGCCAGCTATTTGACTGTGCTTTTCTTTATTTAATTTGAGTCATTCTATGTGTCTGACTAGTCTGTGTCTACGGTTGTATTCCGTCGATGCCGTGCCATATTTTTATTTTGCAAACTTCAAATATTTTCCATATATATTTAGTCAGGTGTGTCACTATTTTCTTATGTGTTCCAAGGTGTGCCTTTGGCAAAAAAAGGTTGAGAACCACTGACCTAATGCATACATGTATCTACACATACATTCTACACCAAGTTTGATTAATCTACCTCAATTAGAGAAGCAGAAGGTCTTACATGTTGATGTATGGACTAATAGACAGCCAATCCTGTTTTAATAGTCCCTTACTTTATTCAAAGGGTGGAAGGCAATTAGGATATATTTCTTTTAAAAATTTCATGAAAGTAAAAACAATTATAATTTGTGAATAGTGAGAAATACAACCAAACAAACTAAAATGATGGAATACAATAAAACCAAAAATTTCACATAAAAAATAACTTAAGGACAAGTCAATGCTACTGTTACAACAACAAGTGACTATACAAAATTTTTCCTTCTACAAAAACAATATTACACAGTACAACACAAAATTACATTGTGAATAAAATATGTATGACTGAGCAGTAGATCAATAATAAAGCTTCAACATACAAAAATGAATAAAGGAAAATATATAGCTGTAATTACAAATAGCATTTAGCGATCAGACAATAACTGTCATTCATCTTACCTGATCCACAGGCCATCTAGCAAAATATAACAAACTATCAGTGTGTTGTTATTACCACAGATAAAAATGCTGAGAACGATTACGTCAAACTGATTACATGTACTGTTTATACCTTTAAATTTGGTCAATAATTACTTATTGTAATTAAAGATGCCTTTTGTAAGAGCCAAATCTCCCTATTGCAGGTCTTTTTTCTTTTGGTCTCAAAATGGTTGTCACTCTTGCCAAACTTCAAACATTATTGCTCAGAATAAAACATTTTAACATGTCCAATATAATATAGCAAGAATGGTAAATCTTACATAATGCATCTTAAGATTTAAAGGTACTATTATGGTACAACAGTGATTATGTTGTTAGGTTGGATCATGATGACTGTTAAATACCCCAGCTTAGGATCATCATTAATTGTGCAATATTTATAGTGGTATGCTAAAATCATTTTAAATCATAGACTTTGACGTTCATTGATTAAATCAAGCATATCTTTTATTGTATCTAATATAATTGGAGATAAAGTGAATGCTTTTTTTTTTTAACACAAAATATAATCAACAATTTGTACACAACATCTTGGCCTTCCCCTCGGTGACATTACTTAGCATATGGTCAGGCTGTTGTTTTTATATTGGAGTCTAGCCATTTGTTTGGCTTCGGACTCTAGTACTGTACTAGTAGTACTGAAGCGGACTTTATACATGCGTCCGGTCTGAGGTATGTATACGAAAGTCAATAAAATTCTATCACATTTGTATTACGAGTGCCATTTGTTGCCGAATTTACCAGCAAAATCAACCACCTACACCCAACTAATAATTAAGCAGGTACTGGTTTATCTAGTCTGTTCTGGTCTTACGGTTTCATAAATCATGACAATTGTGAAATTACAGTGCCCAAAACCAACTATTATGACAGTTAATTTGATTGGTCCATATTAGTTCATGTGATCTGAACATATACATTAAATGTCATTCACTAAAGTACAGAATGAGAAATACATGTATATTGAAATAAAATTGACATCTGATTTTAAACAGATGTGTATACTAGTCACACAAAGTTTGATGCTGAATGCATGCAGAAGAAGTTGCAGTCAAATTTCAATGCACGCATATGTGATAGATCAGGGGGTATTTAAAATTTCAATACCGGTACAGTTATCAAATGTCTACAATGTCAAAAAAGGTGGGTTTATCATATTCCTTTTTCGTTCACTGCTAACATATCAATCAGTCTTGCACTATTTTGAGAATAATTGATGTACAATGCATATCCTGGAGAAATAAGGTAAAAAGGTATACATTCTTACAAGTATTTGGTTGGTACAAAAACTGGATACATGGTAGTCAAAGACTTTTTATCGTTTCACTATGTCATCAAATAAAGTTTGTTTCAATCATGCAAATTAGCAGTTCATTTAAGAATGGTCACTGATTGAACAATGTCCCTCACCATTCCTGTTCGTCCCCATTAAGCTGCAATATGAAAATACTGCTCTACCTCTGCTCTATTTTGGAACCCTTGCCATCTATTTTTCCCTGTTATTCTTCTTTGTTCATCAAGATTCAAAGGAATAACTTTTTGCCACATTTGAACAGGCCCACCATATTGTGACAAGAACATGCGTATGTTTTTATTTTATTGAAAAATTCTACTTTAAATTTTAAAATAGTGTTGAATTATAACAAATTTGTGTCAGGTGTGGTAAAAAAAGATTCCTTTTGGCAAACAAAGAAGAATCATGGTGAAAAATGGAGGCTGTGGTTTCAAAAAAAGCTCCAGATGAAAGGTGGGGGTAAAGCAGTATTTTCATATTGCAGGTTAATAATGATGATCCTGGTAACTAACAGTCAGAGGACATCATCTGATCTTAGAACGTTCCCAGGAACTAGCAAATTAGATGCCATAAATAAGAAAAAAATATGGAAATGATTAACAAAACAGTTTGTGTGGCTCATTAACCCCATAGACCAAACAAATGTGACTTCAGTTACACATATTTATAAACTCTGCAAAGTGGCATTTAAAATGAAGCTGTAATCTGAAAATTATATTACTTTCGAGACCCCCCCCCCCATGTTGTTGTTTTATCACTGTTCAGATGTCAGAGTTAAGGTCTATCATCCTAGTCTCTATCATCCAGACTAATATTCGTAGTCCTCAAAGTTTGACAGAAAGCAGGTCATTGTCTGGATTATCACATACTGAATCTATCAAAATATCTCGCTTGTCAACAATTGACATTAATTGAAATGGTAATTTTCTCTCGTCATGAATTAGAGGCATGGCTTCTCACAATCTTAGAAGTTCTTAATTATTCCTCGTATATCTATTTTGTTTCTAATAATAGATGTGCCAAGTGAATTGTGGGATATATTTCAGACTCACTTTATAGAATCTAGCAAAATCGGCCCGGCTTCGTAAGATCTAGCACTTACCGAGACTTTAGCTGGCCTCTTTAGTGAGAAATTGACAGATTTTGAATATGAGCATTTTTCTGCTTAGACTAAGCAGAGATATGTATGTAATCATTACTTTGGCAGACAATATTGTGACTGAGAGAAAGCTTGGTAGATTAAGATTAAGGATCAAAACCTGTACACAAGCAAATAAAGAGGGTAGAATAATGATTTTTCCAAGATATATTAGGATTTTTCGATCAAATGGTGGGTTGAAGGAGAAATAAACATAATATTTTTTTAAGTTGATATAATAATATTATATTAATTTGTTAAATAAAGTGTTAAAAGTTAAAAGTATAAAAATTATACTTTAAAATTTCTTTAATCAGAAAAATCAACTAAGCAGTTACAGTATGCAAATACAAAAAGTGGGACATCACTGAAACTTTTTCCCTGGGGCGCCCCAAGGCTTGTAAGGACCCTGCTTCCACATGTAGGTGGAGTTTTCAGAGACTTTTCCAGATCTTTTGGAACAGAATCTAAGAACATCTCACTGCCGACCATGACAAAATTAAATCAATACTTCTGCCATATCATTAGCTGGCGTGTTGGTGTACTTGGCAATATTTTAAAGCTGTGTGGGACTTGATATTGGAGTCAAAATACTACCATAGTGAATAAGCAAAATCAAGGACCTGTTTATGGGTAGCACGATTTAACCAAATATCTGCCCAAATCCCACATTTTAACTACCACTACCAGTATCACAATAATTTATATTATATCGATATCTGATTAATTAAGAATACTTTATGCCAAATTTTTAATTTAAATACCGGTAGCATTTATGCATCAAAAATGCCCTTCATCAATGTAATTTTCAAGCAAGTTTGGATTTGAAGCTCTAATCAAGGGACGTAACTTGTGTATAACACGAAATATGGTGCCTCGAAATCGCATTTTCAAGGAGCCTTTAACAAAAACATGTTAGTTTTAAATTATGACAATATCGTATGAAGAATGGTACATAATCAGGACAGATATAGAATTATGGATGAATGTGTAGAAAAAATAGTAAAATTAGGTAGGTGGATTTTGGGTAAATTGTGCTACTGCCCGTTTTTTATCTGTTGAAAAGTAAAGGTCTGTACTTGAGGTGTAAAATAAAAAGCTCTTGAATTTACGGTAATGAATTAAATTTTAGTCAGAACATTGGTGCAACAGCCTACTTTTGTAACAGACAAAATTAATAAGTAATTGTTAATGAGTTAAATGAATACTTACCATTCAACTAGCTATGTATGTTATGAAAGTATTTAATAGTAAGAATATTCTGTTACTGAATAACTACATCAATTTTTAAAAGCCTTTGGTAAAAAGATCGTAGAGTAGAAATAAAGGACATTTCCATCTGTACTAATATGAACTGTCGTCATTCATGTCATGTCGCTGTACCTTCGACGACGTAGACTACAGTTTCACTCAGAAAGTCTTGCCCTTCTAGTCCTAGTGGCTCAAAGTTGGTAACCATGTCAAAAGACGTGGGCGTTGTTTTATTTACTTCATTTCGTATAAACAGCAGAATATTAATAATTTTCCTCGTTAACTGCCTTGTGTAAACAATACGTCTTTCAGGGATATCTTAATACCTCTTATAGTCTTACAGCCTTTTAAAAGTCCAAGCTTCATTACATATTTTCAGCACTTAGTAGCCGAGAGCCGTGCCAAGGGAGATAACTTCGTCATAGTGCCCCAGTTCGTGCCATAATGAAGATCTTTCGTAATTCCAACTGGCAGTTTAATCTGTGAATTCTACTATTTTATCAAAAATGCATCAGGTAATAGCTAAACCATACGTATTACAGATCTTTATTTCTGGCTCCAAATGTTATTTGCACTATAATACAAAAAATAACGCTCAAAACCATCTGACTAAATCTATTGGTTTCGACAAAGTCTACCATGATATGAAATGAGGACAAACATGTATGTGAACAAAATGGTTCAATGTGCCCCGGTCTCACCTATAGAATGAATAAAAACAAGGGGCTGTACGGAGTATTTCTATTTTTCCCCGTGTTCTCTTATCTTACGACACTTAATTACTTTATTGTATCGTCAGATAACCTCTTGCGGTCCCATATAACAACTTTTTGTCTTCGAAGGAATTATTAGTGAGCAGAAATTCGGCCGTTTATCTGTCATCACTCGTCACTTCAGTCATTCACATAGAGAGATAACTCGTGTTTTCCTTTGGCGTTCGTCACATCCGATTCATGAATCCTTTATTACTCCTCTATGGTAGCGATGATCTCTGTGTTAATATTATATTTGGAAAGTGATCAAAATTTAAAAAAAATCAATATGCCCTCTTATATGGATCAAACCCCGGTTTATCTGGATTTAGATTAGACATAATATATATGAACTTAAGTACATTAATTTCCTAGGCTAAGAAGTTAACATATGGAAATTTTTTCTCTTTTAAGCGCTTTTTTTGAAAAATTCAATGCCTAAGAAAATAATTGACAGCATGTGGCTTATTAATAGAGAAATGGGTCTAAGAAGTTATCTCACATCTGTATAGTGTTGGGTTGTATAGTATTATTTATAAAGGATATATCCATGGTGGTTCAATGTGCCCCGGTCTCCCCTACCTTATAAAAACATGGTAATGCATGGACTTTTAATCTGTTTTTCTTTCTTGTTCTCTTATCTAATGGCAGTCAATTCTTTTTATGAATTGTAAGATATTCTCTCACAGTGTCACACATCAACTTTAGGTCTTCGGGGGAATTATTAGTGAGCAGATATTCGCCCATGTATCTGTTATCACTAGTCATTTCAGTTAGTTATATAGAGGAATAACTCGTGTTTTCCTTTGGCGTTCGTCACTTCCGATTCATGAATCCTTTATTACTCCTCTATGGTAGCGATGATCTCTGTGTTAATATTATATTTGGACAGTGTTTAATCAGTTCTATCATATATGTGATAATGACTGGCACCAATATTGTCCTTTAATCAGTTCTATCACATATGTGATAATGACTGGCACCAATATTGTCCTTTAAAAGTTCAAATGGAAAATCGGGCTCCTTTTATTATCATAGCAATGCTACCTGATAATAGAGACTATATTGCGCAAGCTTCTTGTCGAAACTGCAATCGAGTATTCATAACTTTGCTCAGAATAAAGTATTTTGACTGAAATGTTCAATATATTCATGTTAATTATCTATTTTAAAACTATTAATAGCAAGAACGGTCATCTTGTTATCAATATCTAACATAAGACATAATTTAGAAATTATTCAACTTATGTTATCGGGCAGGCTAACGGTTATGTTTTTATTCATTTGTTCTGAAAATAGGCCTATATATTACAAGGTTCATGATGTCGTCCATATGGCAAATCATGACCCCATCGTTTCATCTGAATATGGATCAATTAAAAATCTCATAAATTGAAACATAATTGTCGTGCGGAAACTTAAAACAAGTTCTGGGTAACAAGATTTATTTCCCCTTGGCTACAATTTTCATATTAAGTCACCGTATAATCTATTTGCCTGTTAAAAGCGGGGAGTATAAATACAGCTAAACCTAAAGTCAATAATTTCAACCAGGTCCCGTAAGGGGTGGGGTGGGGGAGCTGGGACACTTCTTCAGGGGCCTGAAGCCTAGAGGGACCCGGGCCGGAGGTATGCCGAGTAATGTTTAAAAACAAATTGTTGGTATGAATTAAATAAAATACACGGTACTTGATCGTAAAGTAGAACAAAAGCTGTGACTTTTCTGAATGTGCAGGTACTCCGTCCTCGTTCCGTTTGCGGCTTTAATCAGTTCTATCACATATGTGATAATGACTGGCACCAATATTGTCCTTTAAAAGTTCAAATGGAAAATCGGGCTCCTTTTATTATCATAGCAATGCTACCTGATAATAGAGACTATATTGCGCAAGCTTCTTGTCGAAACTGCAATCGAGTATTCATAACTTTGCTCAGAATAAAGTATTTTGACTGAAATGTTCAATATATTCATGTTAATTATCTATTTTAAAACTATTAATAGCAAGAACGGTCATCTTGTTATCAATATCTAACATAAGACATAATTTAGAAATTATTCAACTTATGTTATCGGGCAGGCTAACGGTTATGTTTTTATTCATTTGTTCTGAAAATAGGCCTATATATTACAAGGTTCATGATGTCGTCCATATGGCAAATCATGACCCCATCGTTTCATCTGAATATGGATCAATTAAAAATCTCATAAATTGAAACATAATTGTCGTGCGGAAACTTAAAACAAGTTCTGGGTAACAAGATTTATTTCCCCTTGGCTACAATTTTCATATTAAGTCACCGTATAATCTATTTGCCTGTTAAAAGCGGGGAGTATAAATACAGCTAAACCTAAAGTCAATAATTTCAACCAGGTCCCGTAAGGGGTGGGGTGGGGGAGCTGGGACACTTCTTCAGGGGCCTGAAGCCTAGAGGGACCCGGGCCGGAGGTATGCCGAGTAATGTTTAAAAACAAATTGTTGGTATGAATTAAAGAAAATACACGGTACTTGATCGTAAAGTAGAACAAAAGCTGTGACTTTTCTGAATGTGCAGGTACTCCGTCCTCGTTCCGTTTGCGGCTTTCATCACCGATAGGGTGTCCGGGCCCCGGCCGGTAGTCTGGACCTAGTCTGGGTTCCTAAAACGCTACAATAGTGAGCGCACCAGTGTTGGTCACAGTCTGAATATAGTTTATGTGATGAAAAAAGTGTTCTTTTTGATGGTCACATTTTTGATTTTCCATTTGTTTGCTTGCTTAAAATATCCTGTCAAAATCGTGCAGGCTTACATCTGATTATTACATCATGAGTAGAAATAAAACGTAGTACATCTTCTGTGTTTTAGCAAAGTTAGCCCAGTTTACCCCATATATTCGCCAAAATGCCACCGCCCCCCCCCCTATCCGCCGTCCGGTTTCTTAGAGCCCTGTCACATAAACTAGCAACTTGGTAGAAAAATAAAGTATACCTAAAATTATAATGCGTCGATATTCTATCTGATGTTATGTACCCACTCCCTCGTTTATTATAACCAGAGACAATGGATTATGGAGAAAAACAAGTAAAAAGTCGACCTTCGTATGGTATTCATAGTCATACGATGCGTAAAGATGCCAATGTGTAAACTATGTGGTTTTACGATATATTTGAACTAAAACATATTCAAACTTCTTTTATCTATCTAATTCTAAAGTATGCTTCAAATCCCCCTGAAAACATTTTAATCACAAGAAAATAATCTTCTATATTTTAACAAGCCATGTTTGTTACGTGACTTGACTGTCGCAAAAACTAGTCGATCTGAGCGAAGTCATATTAATTGTCTGTAATCGATGTCCGTTAAACCAAAAATTTTGGGCTAAGTAAATTTTGGTATTATCCTCTGCCCACTGCCTTTCAGCCGTTTAATCGCAGAATCTGCTTTACGTTTAAGGATCTTACTGTTCTCACAAACGCTAGCCATTCGATTAAAACATAAAGCACTCCCATACGCGCTACGTCACTACAGCCGACAGCAAGCGGATAGACCAGGGCCGTATCTAGCGGGGGTTCAGGGGGTACATTGCTCCCCCAGAAATGGCGCCCCACCCCATCCAAAAAAATAATAATTTGACAATCTTTCAATTATAAAATGATGTATACACTTGATTATGACCACACAGTGATGCTCTTAAGGTACTGATCAGTCGGACGGTTTTAATAAAGGGCGCCCTGATCCAAACTTTCTTATATTATTATCACTTACATGAAGGCTGCACCCCCACTTTTAAAATCCTACATACGGCCCTGGGATAGACTGCAAGTTTGTAATACACTTACATTTTCCCCGTGTTTTCCAGGCAATATATAGTATTCCTCTAGTGAGATTACATGTATGTGTTGCGATAAGTCTTTTCTAGAAATGGTTCCACTACTGATGCCTACGGTCTTACTCCAGGCACAGTAGTGGCTTTTCGTACAGAGTTCCTTTACGCAAGTTTTTTTAGACAAAAAAATTACTGGCCCATAGCTCCCTTAATTTACACATAAACTAACCCAAAACTGCACTGCACATACATGTAGCTTAGCATTTAATAAATCAATTCCCATTGAAATAAAGATGAAGTCTTAACGCACAATTATTTGATTTGATGAAACCCAACTTCTACGCGAAATTTCAACTTGCCGGTGTCATGGCGGCAAGTTGCGTTTCATTAGGCCTACAACATAAACATCGCTATGCAGATGTAGAAGGCATTACCACAAAGAAAAACTGTTCGGTAACTATTTTAATAATCAAGTCTTCACTATTTGTGATAGAATTACTTATTTCAATCCAAACTGTAATGATATGTGTTGACAATAACTAGGTCTTTTCATGTACGTATATACCAAAATCGTTATATCGTTTTTTTTAGAAATACGGTAACTACGACCATACACATACTTTAAGATAACAAGCTAATTACATTGAGGCTGATGTCTCCCACCTTAATTCCATGATAAATAGAATATGTCACTCAATGATTACTTTTCACTCTGTTTAACCCGAGCATATAGTTTTCAGTATCGAATTAATGCTAGATTTCCATCGCGATCATCAGGAACCGATGTGCTCTTTGGCGTTGTAAAGTCGCGATATCTCTCACGATCGGGATCGAGACTGATCACGATTTGAGCAACGATTGGACACCGACGGATATACAACCCGACTGACCATGGACTTGATTGTTTCCAAAACTTCTACAGAGATCACGTTTTATCCAAGGCTGATCCCGAACACATCGATCATAGGAGTATTTAATATGCAAAAGTCTTGTAATAAAAGTTTTATTAAAACAAAAAAAAAGTCAAGAGAATATCTCCATATATCAATTTAATATTTTCATGCATCATATCTTTGTACATATATAATATCCACACATATCAAAAAAAGATATATAATATCTTCATGCATCAGTATTATATCTTCATACATCAATATTACATCTCCATACATCAAAATAATATCATCAATATAATATCATATGTAGGCATTTAAAACATAATTCATTTTTCTACAATAAAATCCTTTTTTTCATTTATACAAATACATAATTAATTGTTTAAATTAATATATTGTTTCCCAATTGAATATTGAATATACATTGGATTATAATTTTCTGTAAAGTTTATGAATTGTTAATATATTTCTTTTTCTGCTAAAAATCCTTTATTTAATTCATTATTTGCTTTTTATGCTGTTGGTATTTCCTTTGGAAATATCTCAATTTCCGGTAATAATACAGTTTTCGAGAAAACATTTATTTAAAACTATATTGCGTTTGTTAAAGCACTGTTTGGATGTACATTTGATGTATTTTCTTTGAAAAAAATTGCAATTAAAGTTCTTTTGGTTTTTCTAATTTAGTTTTTAAGTCTGAAATTGGCGGTAACCTTCTACTTTTACCAGCGTATGGGCGTTTGGTTTGTTTCCCACTTGGTGGTTTGGGTTTATACATGTTGGGTAATGGCGGTACTGATTTAATTAGACTTGGTTTGGGTTTATACATATTGGGTAATGGCGGTACTGATTTGATTAGACTTGGTTTGGGTTTATACATGTTGGGTAACGGTGGCAGTGGCACTGATTTGATTGGACTTGGTTTGGGTTTGTACATGTTTGGTAACGGTGGTACCGATTTGATTAGACTTGGCAAAACGGGGCCCTTCTGTATTTTCTTAGTTATTCTGGGGAATTCTTTAGCACTGTCATCTCTGCGCATGATCTTTGGGCGGGTTATTTTGTTAAGAGCACCCTGTTCGTTTGTTAATGGAACCTGATTCTGTCTTTGGTTGGTGATTGTCTTTGAAGAATTGGTTGCTTTAGTTGAAGACATCTTTGAATCTGGTTTCTGACTCTGAATTCGTGAGACTTTTTCTATAGGTGGAAGTTTTTTATATTTATTTAAAAGATAATTTGAAACCCTCTTGTTGCTTGTATTAAACCTGTCATTGATTCTATTTTGTCTATCCCCTACCTTATCTATTCTATCACATCCGTCATTTTTATCATTAATCATTCTACGAGCATCACCCATGTCCATACCGTTACTATCAACTTCTTTATCCGTATCATTCCTTCTCTCTTCCGTACCGATGTTAGTTGCTTTCTTATTCATTCTATTATCTTTCTTATTCATTCTATTATCTTTCTTATTCATTCTATTATCTTTCTTATCCATATTATTCCTGCTGTCTTTATATATGCCATTTTTATCCATACTATTCCTGTTTTCTTCTGTACCAATGCTATTTTCTTTATTATTCATTCTATCATCCTTCTTAACATTATTTTTCCTGTTTTCTTTTTGATCCATTCCATCTTTCATATCCAAATTTGTATCATTTTTATCCATGTTGTTATGGTTGTTTCTCTTATCCATCATATTGTTTATGTCAGTATTACTATTAGGCATGGTACGGCTTGTTTCAATTCGACCCACGGCGTTAATCTTTCCGTCGGTCTTGCCGTAGCTTTCCAACACATTCGATATAAAATGGCATTTACGAATTTCCTCTGTTGAAACAACCGGTATGGTTATAAATATTGTTGTTCTTTGTAATTTAGACGCATAGAAAAGGTCTCTATAAAATTCAATTTCTTCGTCGGATTTATATAGACGTTCTTCAAGAACTGAATTTCGATTCATGGAAAAATCGCAGTCTGAGTGCAGTTTGTTGATGTATCTGAAAATGAAATAAAATTATAGTTAATGTAAGCGTATATATAACTGTACAGCTCTTTTTTGATATTCCTTACATATATCTTACATAACAATGTGTAAGAAAATATTTCTCCCAAAGAGCATGCACGTGAAACAACATGATTATATAATTTGATTATTTTGCCATCAATATTTCTGAAATGGAGATATCTTCTAATCTATCATGAATTTTATTTATCTTTCATATAATAAACCTAGATGACGTATGTATTGATTATCCCTTTAACATGTGCTGTGTACTAGATAGGATGGTATCAAAACTATGTGTAATCTAGTATTTTATATAAGATTATTTACTTGTTAAGACTGTTTATTTTTGAATTTAGATGACTAATGTGATTTCTAACTTCTTCTCCCACATCTTCTAATGATGGAACTGAAAATATACAAATGAAATTGCTTGATACTGAACATTTAATAATACATTATGACATCCACAAGGAACATATCGAGTCTTAGGGGAATTCATGAAAAAAAAACAAAACAGGTTGTATGTTGAATAGTTAGTCAAATGTGAACATCCTACTTGTGTGTTGGCGATGTATTTAACCAGTATTTAAATTCGGGCCCCAGACAAGGTGGGTAACCACGAGGAGCTCTCAACACAAGGGGCGAACACAGGATCTACAGGTTAGCAATGTGGATCAGCACGTGAACTTGACAATAATATTTAAATTTTATGTGATTCAAAGCATCAAGTTGTCAGATTTTTTGATTAACTATACGAAATGAATACGATAGAATGTGATGCTTTCTGTCACATTACGCTTTTGACCAGGACCAAACGACTTGTCGATAATCGACCAAGCGGCAAACCTGAAATACAAATTCTTATTCTGGAAAAACACGAAAGTTTCGCTGCCCATAAGGAATCCGTTCCCTTGAACAATAAATTTACGGGCCACAATTTCTCAGAGTCTTATAAAAACACATACCTAATTCAGAATTGTCCATTTTCCCTCCGGATTCATCCGATCTTTCTGTGTCATAGCTTGATTCTGAACCACTCGCAGTTTCAACATCAGAACCATCTTCGGAACAAGACTTTTCCCAAAAGGCTTCGGGCAGATCTGGAAAAGATTGTGAAAAAATCAATACCTTGGTATTTACCTTTGATTAAACTTAGAGATGGAAACCATACGAGTATATTTCAGTACTTAATTCAGATATACTAATTAATCTAGGAGTTGGGTAATACATAATAAAACCAGTACTTGTGAAATATAATGTATAATGACATTACTTCTTAATCCAGTTTGGTAACACACAAGTATAATTACATACCGGTAGATGCACCTTATCGTGGAGTTGGGTAATGTATATATTATACCGGTACTTAATCTTGGAATCGGATAATATACGAATATAGTAAATGTACTTAATCTATAGAAGTTGGGTAATTAGTCTAGGAGTTGGGTACTTACCGGTAATTAATCTAGGCGATGCATCTTCATCATCTTCTAGAGATGACATAGAATGATATCTTTCTAACACCTTCTTCCTGGCACCATTCAACAAATCCATTCTAAAACAAAAGTAATAGATTAGTTTTTCATTTCATGTATTCACGGTAATTTGTAATATAGAATTGCTTTAATTAGATCTATTTTATAACCGTTATCAGTTGTATTAAAAAAAAACCGAAGCGGGTTTTAACTTGTCGTGTTACTTTTATTAGAAATCTTTCAAAAAAACAGTGTGTTATCTTACCTAAAATCCATAGTTGTCGGGAACCAGACGAGATCGTTAAAAAAATGTGTTATTTTTACTCAAAAATAGTAAAAGACGTCTAACTAATTCTAAAACTAGTAACACTGTGATAGAACAATAGAAATAGCGTCATACATGTGATTATGACGTCGCTCGATTATGATTTAAAAACAACATTTAGACATGTATCAATTTTGTATTATTATTATTATTTGAATATCAGAAATTTAACTCCTCAACAAATCGAAGAAACAAAGAATGATGATGCTCGAAAATATTCCCACTGTGAAATTTTGAAAATTAAACGCTAGGTTTTCAGGAAATTGGCCCAAATTGGTGCAAACCGAAATCACTTTTTACCGACCTGAATTTCATTCAATCGATTAAGCTGTCACAGTTGCGTTTAACTTTCCAAAAAAACTGACGAAACAAATTAATAACGATGTCCGTCGTCCGTAAACTCCGAAACAAACAATGTCGCGCGTAAAGCAGAGTGGCGTTGGACACCAATTTAGAATTTTTTAATCTACAGACTACAGCTAATTCAGTACAACTTCCACGAGTTTCATTTAAAAAATAAATAAATAAAATTAGTGTAAAAGTCATCGGACTAGAAAGCGAATATATATTTTCTCCAAAACAGTATAAACTTTTCCCCCCAAAAATGTATGAATTTTCCGCCCAAAAATGTATGAATTTTCCCCCCAAAATGTATGAATTTTTACCCCAAAAAACTTATGAATGTACGAATTTTTTGCCAAAAAATGTATGAATGTACGAATTTTTTGCCAAAAAATGTATGAATGTATTAAATTTTTCCAAAAAAAATGTATTAAATTTTTCCAAAAAAAATGTATTAAATTTTTCCCCAAAAATGTATTAAATTTTTAAAAAAAAATCTCAGTTGGGCGCCTCAAGCATTGTCGGGCTGTAGACTCAAACGGCAGGTGACCTAGTGGCGGGGCCTCTCTGATGCTCCGAGGGGCCTCCAACGGAAGCCCCTTGGGCCCCCTCAATCTATGGCGACATCCGAGCAATCGGTGTAATCCGTTGATGCCGCATCATATTTTCGACCGGTATCCGTGTTTCTTTTTTGTTTATTTACCGGGAATCGTCAATCGAGTAAACGCACCAAAACCCTTTTCAGCGGCAATATTTTGGTTACAACTTGTTGTGCTACTAAGGAGGTGGAATCAAGGTAAGTTTAAAACCATTTATATTCCAGTTTTGAACGCAGAATCTGTAAATATTATTTAATGTCCGAACTGAACCTTTTTTTTTTAATTTATGGTGCCGGTGACTCGAGGTACGTTGTACTGAAGTTGTACTGTTGCTGCACTCGTATTCTTTATCACCTAGACTATATTTTTGTTTCTGTATAGACTATATTACTTAGGGGCCGTCCATTATTTTTTTCGCCATTTTCACTCGACGGTAGCTAAGATCTTTGACTTCAATTCACCCACTTCCTGTTGTCGAGTCTTCATGAAAATGTGTGCACATAACGAATATGATGCGATATCTCCAGTGAACTTTCAATGCAGTTTCGACCCTCTGAGATATTTGTGGTTAATGCGGCAGAGTCGCCCCATTCTGAAGCGGGGTACCTAAGGGGTTCAGGGGTGAAGCGTGATTGATCAAAATAATCAAGGGTGAAGGGTGATCAGCAATTTTGTGACAAGGGTGAAGGTGGAAGAGTGACGGGAGTGAAGCTACTGCTCTGCAATCCACTTCCTTTCCCACATTTACTCGAATTCCATCTTGAGAAAATGCTGAAAATTTAACGACTGCAAACTGAAATAATTTTATGTCCAGAGAAATGTGTCATTGCATAGAATATGATCTATTCTAAGAAATTTGAATTTTAGGCTACTATGTGTAACAAAAACGGGAGTTTATTAATTTCCTTTTAAAAAAGCTTTTCTTTTCCAGCTTTAGCAGTTCAAACTAATCTTGTCTATCTAATTCTAAAGTATGCTTCAAAATCTTCTGAAAACATTTTAATCACAAGAAAATAGTCTATATTTTAACAAGCCATGTTTGTTAGTCGATCTGGGCGAAGTTATATTTATCTGTAATCGATGTCCATTAACCCAAACATTTGAGGCTAAGTCAATTCTGGTATTATCCTCTGCCCACTGCCTTTCAGCCGTTTAATCTTACTGTTCTCACAAACGCTAGCCATTCGATCAAAACATAAAGCACCCCCATGCGTGCTACGTCACTATAAGAGCCGACAACAAGCGGATAGACTGCAAGTTTGTAATACACTTACATTTTTCCCGTGTTTTCCAGGCAATCTAGTATTGCTATAGTGAGATTATGTGTTGCACTAAGTGTTTTCATGTATACGTGTATACCAAAATCGTTATATAGGCCTATCCTTTTTTTTTAGATAGAACTACCATACACATATTTTAAGGTAACAAGCTAACATTGCGGTTGATGTCGTCCGTCCGTCCGTCCGTCCGTCCACATTTTTTTGTGAACAGTCTACAGGTCACAATTTTTATCCGATTTCAATTAAACTTAAAATATAGGTTTATCACCATAAAATCTCGGTTCCTTTCGATATTGGCATGTATCGGACTGTAACTTCATGGGTTATGGCCCCTGATTGTACGAAAAATCACGTTTTTTAGCTTGTGAACAGCGTAGAGGTCACAATTTTGAACCGATTTGGATGAAACTTGACATGTATGTTTATAACCCAAAGATCTTGGTTCCTTTCGATATTTGCGCCCATCGGATCGTAACTTACTGAATTATGGCCCCTGATTGTCCGAAAAATCGCCCTTTTTAACTTGTGGTCCCTCTGGAGGTCACAATTGTTATCCGATTTAAAAAATCGTTTGATTATATCACCGTTGCATGGTTATGAAGGTTGAGTTCGAATTTCGTGAAAATCGGACCAAAATTGACGGACAAAATGGCCGCCGTTTGTACGCGAATAGTGTGAAAATATGTTATATCAAGGTTGTGGACCTTATAGAGGTCACAATTTTGAACCGATTTTGATGAAACTTGACATGTATGTTTATAACCCAAAGATCCTGGTTCCTTTCGATATTTGCGTCCATCGGATCGTAACTTCTTGAATTATGGCCCCTGATTGTCTGAAAAATTGCCCTTTTTAGCTTGTGGTCCCTCTGGAGTTCAAAATTGTTATCGGATTTAAAAAAACGTTTGATTATATCACCGTTCCATGGTTATGAAGGTTGAGTTCGAATTTCGTGAAAATCGGACCAAAATTGACGGACAAAATGGCCGCCGTTTGTAAGCGAATAGTGTGAAAATATGTTATATCAAGGTTGTGGACCTTATAGAGGTCACAGTTTTGAACCAATTTTGATGAAACTTGACATGTATGTTTATAACCCAAAGATCTTGGTTCCTTTCGATATTTGTGCCCATCGGATTGTAACTACCTGAATTATGGCCCCTGATTGTCCGAAAAATTGCCCTTTTTAGCTTGTGGTCCCTCTGAAGGTCAAAATTGTTATCGGATTTAAAAAACCGTTTGATTATATCACCGTTCCATGGTTACGAAGGTTGAGTTCGAATTTCATGAAAATCGGACCAAAATTGACGGACAAAATGGCCGCCGTTTGTACGCGAATAGTGTGAAAATATGTTATATCAAGGTTGTGGACCTTATAGAGGTAACAATTTTGAACCAATTTTGATGAAACTTGACATGTATGTCTATAACCCAAAGATCTTGGTTCCTTTCGATATTTGCGCCCATCTGATCGTAACTTCCTCAATTATGGCCCCTGATTGTCCAAAAAATCGCCCTTTTTAGCTTGTGGTCCCTCTGGAGGTCAAAATTGTTATCCGATTTAAAAAACCGTTTGATTATATCACGATTCCATGGTTATGAAGGTTGAGTTTGAATTTGGGAAAATCGGACCAAAATTGATGGACAAAATGGCCGCCGTTTGTATGCGAATAGTGTGAAAATATGTTATATAAAGGTTGTGGACCTTATAGAGGTCATAATTTTGAACCGATTTTGATGAAACTTGACATGTATGTTTATAACCCAAAGATCTTGGTTCCTTTCGATATTTGCACCCATTGGATCATAACTTCCTGAATTATGTCCCCGGATTGTCCAAAAAATCGCTTTTGTTAGCTTTTGGTCCCTCTGGAGGTCAAAATTATTATCCGATTTAAAAAAACGTTTGACTATATCACCGTTACATGGTAATGAAGAGAGAGTTTGAATTACGTGAAAATCGGACTAGAATTGACGGACAAAATGGCCGTCGTTTGTACACGAATAGTGTGAAAACATGTTATATCAAGGTTGTGGACCCTATAGAGGTCACAATTTTGAACCGATTTTGATGAAACTTGACATTTATGTTTATAACCCAAAGATCTTGGTTCCTTTCGATATTTGTGCCCATCGGGTCATTACTTCCTGAATTATGTCGCCTGATTGTACGAAAAATCACCCTTTTTAGCTTGTGGTCCCTCTGGAGGTCACAATTATTATCTGATTTAAAAAAAAACGTTTGATTATAAAAACCAAACAAATTCTAATGATTTTCTGATAATTCCTTAATATGCGACAACTCTTGTTGACTGCCCGGACGATTTGGCTGCTGTGTGGGCGTATGTTTCGTTGCCTGGCAACCTATTTTTTTTAGATAGAACTACCATACACATATTTTAAGGTAACAAGCTAACATTGCGGTTGATGTCTCCTACCTTAATTCCATGATAAATAGAATATGTCACTCATTGATTACTTTTCACTCTGTTTAACCCGAGCAGATAGTTTTTAGTATCAAATTAATGCTAGATGCCCATTGCCGCGATCATCGGGAACCGGTGTGCTCTTTGGCGTTGTATAGTCGCGATATCTCTCACGATCGGGATCGAGATTGATCACGATTTGAGCTTCGATTAGACCCCGACGGATATATATTATACAGCCCGACTGCTCATGGACTTGATTGTTTCCAAAATTTGTACAGAGATCACAGTGCATCTTAACAGGGCGTGGTGTTTGTCTTATCCAAGGCTGATCTCGAACACAACGATTAGCCTATTCGAGCATTTAATAAAACCATAAAAAAAGTCAAGAGAATATCTTCGTATATCAATTTAATATTTTCATGCACCATATCCTGATACATCAATATAATATCTACACACATCAATATATTATCTCCATGCATCAAGATATATCTTCATACATCAGTATTATATCTTCATACATCAATATTACATCTCCATACATCTATATAATATCTTCATATGTAGGCTTTTAAAACATATTTCATTTTTCTACAATGAAATCTATTTTTTTCATTTATATACATACATAATTAATTGTTTAAATTAATATATTGTTTCCCAATTGAATATTGAATATACATTGGATTATAATTTTCTGTAAAGTTTCTGAATTGTTAATATATGCTAAAAATCCTTTATTTAATTCATTATTTGCTTTGTATGCTGTTTGTATTTCCCTTGGAAATATCTCAATTTCCTGTAATAATACAGTTTTCGAGAAAACATTTATTTAAAACTATATTGCGTTTATTAAAGCACAATTTGGATGTACATTTGATGTATTTTCTTTGAAAAAATGTGCAATTAAAGTTCTTTTGGTTTTTCTAATTCATTTTTTAAGTCTGTAATTGGCGGTAACCTTCTACTTTTACCAGCGTATGGGCGTTTGGTTTGTTTCCCACTTGGTGGTTTGGGTTTATACATGTTGGGTAATGGCGGTACTGATTTGATTAGACTTGGTTTGGGTTTATACATGTTGGGTAATGGTGGTGCTGATTTGATTAGACTTGGTTTGGGTTTATACATGTTGGGTAACGGTGGCAGTGGCACTGATTTGATTGGACTTCGTTTGGGTTTGTACATGTTTGGTAACGGTGGTACTGATTTGATTAGACTTGGCAAAACTGGGCCCTTCTGTATTTTCTTAGTTATTCTGGGGAATTCGTTAGCACTGTCATCTCTGCGCATGATCTTTGGGCGGGTTATTTTGTTAAGAGCACCCTGTTCGTTTGTTAATGGAACCTGATTCTGTCTTTGGTTGGTGATTGTCTTTGAAGAATTGGTTGCTTTAGTTGAAGACATCTTTGAATCTGGTTTCTGACTCTGAATTCGTGAGACTTTTTCTATAGGTGGAAGTTTTTCATATTTATTTAAAAGATAATTTGAAACTCTCTTGTTGCCTGTATTAAACCTGTCATTGATTCTATTTTGTCTATCCCCTACCTTATCTATTCTATCACATCCGTCATTTTTATCATTAATCATTCTACGAGCATCACCCATGTCCATACCGTTACTATCAACTTCTTTATCCGTATCATTTCTTCTCTCTTCTTTACCGATGTTATTTCCTTTCTTATTCATTCTATTATCTTTCTTATTCATTCTATTATCTTTCTTATTATCTTTCTTATTCATTCTATTATCTTTCTTATTCATTTTATTATCTTTCTTATCCATATTATTCCTGTTGTCTTTATATATGCCATTTTTATCCATAATATTGGTGTTCTCTTCTGTACCAATGCTATTTTCTTTATTATTCATTCTATCATCCGTCTTTTCTTTTTGATCCATTCCATCTTTCATATCCAAACCTGTATCCTTTTTATCCATGTTGTTGTGGTTGTTTCTCTTATCCATCATATTGTTTATGTCAGTATTAGGCATGGTACGGCTTGTTTCAATTCGACCCACGGCGTTAATCTTTCCGTCGGTCTTGCCGTAGCTTTCCAACACATTCGATACAAAATGGTTTTTACGAATTTCCTCTGTTGAAACAACCGGTATGGTTATAAATATTGTTGTTCTTTGTAATTTAGACGCATAGAAAAGGTCTCTATAAAATTCAATTTCTTCGTCGGATTTATATAGACGTTCTTCAAGAACTGAATTTCGATTCATGGAAAAATCGCAGTCTGAGTGCAGTTTGTTGATGTATCTGAAAATGAAATAAAATTATATTTAATGTAAGCGTATATATAAATGTACAGCTCTTTTTTTGATATTCCTTACATATATCTTACATAATAATGTGTAAGAAAATATTTCTCCCAAAGAGCATGCACGTGAAACAACATGATAATATAATTTGATTATTTTGCCATCAATATTTCTGAAATGGAGATATCTTCTAATCTATCATGAATTTTATTTATCTTTCATATAATAAACCTAGATGACGTATGTATTGATTATCCCTTTAACATGTGCTGTGTACTAGATAGGATAGGATATGCTTTTATTCACCCAAAATCAAAATGGTATCAAAACTATGTGTAATCTAGTATTTTATATAAGATTATTTACTTGTTAAGACTGTTTATTTTTGAATTTAGATGACTAATGTGATTTCTAACTTCTTCTCCCACATCTTCTAATGATGGAACTGAAAATATACAAATGAAATTGCTTGATACTGAACATTTAATAATACATTATGACATCCACAAGGAACGCACCGAGTCTTAGGGGAATTCATGAAAAAAAAACAAAACAGGTTGTATGTTGAATAGTTAGTCAAATGTGAACATCCTACTTGTGTGTTGGCGATGTATTTAACCAGTATTTAAATTCGGGCCCCAGACAAGGTGGGTAACCACGAGGAGCTCTCAACACAAGGGGCGAACACAGGATCTACAGGTTAGCAATGTGGGTCAGCACGTGAACTTGACAATAATATTTAAATTTTATGTGATTCAAAGCATCAAGTTGTCAGATTTTTTGATTAACTATACGAAATGAATACGATAGAATGTGATGCTTTCTGTCACATTACGCTTTTGACCAGGACCAAACGACTTGTCGATAATCGACCAAGCGGCAAACCTGAAATACAAATTCTTATTCTTGAAAAACACGAAAGTTTCGCTGCCCATAAGGAATCCGTTCCCTTGAACAATAAATTTACGGGCCACAATTTCTCAGAGTCTTATAAAAACACATACCTAATTCAGAATTGTCCATTTTCCCTCCGGATTCATCCGATCTTTCTGTGTCATAGCTTGATTCTGAACCACTCGCAGTTTCAACATCAGAACCATCTTCGGAACAAGACTTTTCCCAAAAGGCTTCAGGCAGATCTGGAAAAGATTGTGAAAAAATCAATACCTTGGTATTTACCTTTGATTAAACTTAGAGATGGAAACCATACGAGTATATTTCAGTACCTTATTCAGATATACTAATTAATCTAGGAGTTGGGTAATACATAATAAAACCAGTACTTGTGAAATATATAATGCCATTACTTCTTAATCCAGTTTGGTAACACACAAGTATAATTACATACCGGTAGATGCACCTTATCGTGGAATTGGGTAATGTATATATTATACCGGTACTTAATCTTGGAATCGGATAATATACGAATATAGTAAATGTACTTAATCTATAGAAGTTGGGTAATTAGTCTAGGAGTTGGGTACTTACCGGTAATTAATCTAGGCGATGCATCTTCATCATCTTCTAGAGATGACATAGAATGATATCTTTCTAACACCTTCTTCCTGGCACCATTCAACAAATCCATTCTAAAACAAAAGTAATAGATTAGTTTTTCATTTCATGTATTCACGGTAATTTGTAATATAGAATTGCTTTAATTAGATCTATTTTATAACCGTTATCAGTTGTATTAAAAAAAACCGAAGCGGGTTTTAACTTGTCGTGTTACTTTTATTAGAAATCTTTCAAAAAAACAGTGTGTTATCTTACCTAAAATCCATAGTTGTCGGTAACCAGACGAGATCGTTAAAAAAATGTGTTATTTTTACTCAAAAATAGTAAAAGACGTCTTACTAATTCTAAAACTAGTTACACTGTGATAGAACAATAGAAATAGCGTCATAGATGTGATTATGACGTCGCTCGATTATGATTAAAAACAACATTTAGACATGTATCAATTTTGTATTATTATTATTATTTGAATATCAGAAATTTAACTCCTCAACAAATCGAAGAAACAAAGAATGATGATGCTCGAAAATATTCCCACTGTGAAATTTTGAAAATTAAACGCTAGGTTTTCAGGAAATTGGCCCAAATTGGTGCAAACCGAAATCACTTTTTACCGACCTGAATTTCATTCAATCGATTAAGCTGTCACAGTTGCGTTTAACTTTCCAAAAAAACTGACGAAACAAATTAATAACGATGTCCGTCGTCCGTAAACTCCGAAACAAACAATGTCGCGCGTAAAGCAGAGTGGCGTTGGACACCGATTTAGAATTTTTTAATCTACAGACTACAGCCAATTCAGTACAACTTCCACGAGTTTCATTTAAAAAATAAATAAATAAAATTAGTGTTAAAGTCATCGGACTAGAAAGCGAATATATATTTTCTCCAAAACAGTATAAACTTTTCCCCCCAAAAATGTATGAATTTTCCGCCCAAAAATGTACGAATTTTCTCCCCAAAATGTATGAAATTTAACCCCCATAAATTTATGAATGTACGAATTTTTTGCCAAAAAATGTATGAATGTACGAATTTTTTGCCAAAAAATGTATGAATGTATTAAATTTTGCCAAAAAATGTATGAATGTATTAAATTTTTCCAAAAAAAATGTATTAAATTTTTTTTAAAAAATCTCAGTTGGGCGCCTCAAGCATTGTCGGGCTGTAGACTCAAACGGGGCCTCTCTGATGCTCCGAGGGGCCTCCAACGGAAGTCCCTTGGGCCCCCTCAATCTATGGCGACATCCGAGCAATCGGTGTAATCCGTTGATGCCGCTTCATATTTTCGACCGGTATCCGTGTTTCTTTTTTGTTTATTTACCGGGAATCGTCAATCGAGTAAACGCACCAAAATCCTTTTCAGCGGCAATATTTTGGTTACAACTTGTTGTGCTACTAAGGAGGTGGAATCAAGGTAAGTTTAAAACCATTTATATTCCAGTTTTGAACGCAGAATCTGTAAATATTATTTAATGTCCGAACTGAACCTTTTTTTTTAATTTATGGTGCCGGTGACTCGAGGTACGTTGTACTGAAGTTGACTATATTTTTGTTTCTGTATAGACTATATTACTTAGGGGCCGTCCATTTTTTTTTCGCCATTTTCACTCGACGGTAGCAAAGGTGGGGGGGGGGGGCGCAGAGAGACGTTCTTTACAATAGAAAAGAAAAGATGAGAATTTAGCATGAGAATATGATTCTCGCCCGCCCCTTCCCCAGCCAACGCTATGGCGTTGATTTTCACGAGGGTGCACAGAGAACCGGTAGTGTTCTCCGAACAGACAGTTCTACCGTCGGGGATCATCGCAAAAAAGAAATGGCGACGAAAGATCTTTGACCCACTTCCTGTTGTCGTGTCTTCATGAAAATGTGTGCACATAACGAATATGATGCGATATCTCCAGTGAACTTTCAATGCAGTTTCGACCCTCTGAGATATTTGTGGTTAATGCGGCAGAGTCGCCCCATTCTGAAGCGGGGTACCTAAGGGGTTCAGGGGTGAAGCGTGATTGATCAAAATAATCAAGGGTGAAGGGTGATCAGCAATTTTGTGACAAGGGTGAAGGTGGAAGAGTGACGGGAGTGAAGCTACTGCTCTGCAATCCACTTCCTTTCCCACATTTACTCGAATTCCATCTTGAGAAAATGCTGAAAATTTAACGACTGCAAACTGAAATAATTTTATGTCCAGAGAAATGTGTCATTGCATAGAAATGATCTATTCTAAGAAATTTGAATTTTAGGCTACTATGTGTAACAAAAACGGGAGTTTATTAATTTCCTTTTAAAAAAGCTTTTCTTTTCCAGCTTTAGCAGTTCAAACTAATTTTGTCTATCTAATTCTAAAGTATGCTTCAAAATCCTCTGAAAACATTTTAATCACAAGAAAATAGTCTATATTTTAACAAGCCATGTTTGTTAGTCGATCTGGGCGAAGTTATATTTATCTGTAATCGATGTCCATTAACCCAAACATTTGAGGCTAAGTCAATTCTGGTATTATCCTCTGCCCACTGCCTTTCTGCCGTTTAAACTTACTGTTCTCACAAACGCTAGCCATTCGATCAAAACATAAAGCAACCCCATGCGTGCTACGTCACTATAAGAGCCGACAACAAGCGGATAGACTGCAAGTTTGTAATACACTTACATTTTTCCCGTGTTTTCCAGGCAATCTAGTATTGCTATAGTGAGATTATGTGTTGCACTAAGTGTTTTCATGTATACGTGTATACCAAAATCGTTATATTGGCCTATCTTTTTTTTAGATAGAACTACCATACACATATTTTAAGGTAACAAGCTAACATTGCGGTTGATGTCTCCTACCTTAATTCCATGATAAATAGAATATGTCACTCATTGATTACTTTTCACCCTGTTTAACCCGAGCAGATAGTTTTTAGTATCAAATTAATGCTAGATGCCCATTGCCGCGATCATCGGGAACCGGTGTGCTCTTTGGCGTTGTATAGTCGCGATATCTCTCACGATCGGGATCGAGATTGATCACGATTTGAGCTTCGATTAGACCCCGACGGATATATATTATACAGCCCGACTGCTCATGGACTTGATTGTTTCCAAAATTTGTACAGAGATCACAGTGCATCTTAACAGGGCGTGGTGTTTGTCTTATCCAAGGCTGATCTCGAACACAACGATTAGCCTATTCGAGTATTTAATAAAACCATAAAAAAGTCAAGAGAATATCTTCGTATATCAATTTAATATTTTCATGCACCATATCCTGATACATCAATATAATATCTACACACATCAATATATTATCTCCATACATCAAGATATATCTTCATACATCAGTATTATATCTTCATACATCAATATTACATCTCCATACATCTATATAATATCTTCATATGTAGGCTTTTAAAACATATTTCATTTTTCTACAATGAAATCTATTTTTTTCATTTATATACACACATATTTAATTGTTTAAATTAATATATTGTTTCCCAATTGAATATTGAATATACATTGGATTATTATTTTCTGTAAAGTTTATGAATTGTTAATATATGCTAAAAATCCTTTATTTAATTCATTATTTGCTTTGTATGCTGTTTGTATTTCCCTTGGAAATATCTCAATTTCCTGTAATAATACAGTTTTCGAGAAAACATTTATTTAAAACTATATTGCGTTTGTTAAAGCACTATTTGGATGTACATTTGATGTATTTTCTTTGAAAAAATGTGCAATTAAAGTTCTTTTGGTTTTTCTAATTCATTTTTTAAGTCTGTAATTGGCGGTAACCTTCTACTTTTACCAGCGTATGGGCGTTTGGTTTGTTTCCCACTTGGTGGTTTGGGTTTATACATGTTGGGTAATGGCGGTACTGATTTGATTAGACTTGGTTTGGGTTTATACATGTTGGGTAATGGTGGTGCTGATTTGATTAGACTTGGTTTGGGTTTATACATGTTGGGTAACGGTGGCAGTGGCACTGATTTGATTGGACTTCGTTTGGGTTTGTACATGTTTGGTAACGGTGGTACTGATTTGATTAGACTTGGCAAAACTGGGCCCTTCTGTATTTTCTTAGTTATTCTGGGGAATTCGTTAGCACTGTCATCTCTGCGCATGATCTTTGGGCGGGTTATTTTGTTAAGAGCACCTTGTTCGTTTGTTAATGGAACCTGATTCTGTCTTTGGTTGGTGATTGTCTTTGAAGAATTGGTTGCTTTAGTTGAAGACATCTTTGAATCTGGTTTCTGACTCTGAATTCGTGAGACTTTTTCTATAGGTGGAAGTTTTTCATATTTATTTAAAAGATAATTTGAAACCCTCTTGTTGCCTGTATTAAACCTGTCATTGATTCTATTTTGTCTATCCCCTACCTTATCTATTCTATCACATCCGTCATTTTTATCATTAATCATTCTACGAGCATCACCCATGTCCATACCGTTACTATCAACTTCTTTATCCGTATCATTCCTTCTCTCTTCTTTACCGATGTTATTTGCTTTCTTATTCATTCTATTATCTTTCTTATTCATTCTATTATCTTTCTTATTCATTCTATTATCTTTCTTATCCATATTATTCCTGCTGTTTTTATCTATGATATTTTTATCCATACTATTCCTGTTTTCTTCTGTTTTCTTTCTGCTGTTTACTTTGTTATTCATTCTATCATCCTTCTTATCATTATTTGTCCTGTTTTCTTTTTCATCCATTCCATCTTTCATATCCAAACCTGTATCCCTTTTATCCATGTTGTTGTGGTTGTTTCTCTTATCCATCATATTGTTTATGTCAGTATTAGGCATGGTACGGCTTGTTTCAATTCGACCTACGATGTTAATCTTTCCGTCGGTCTTGCCGTAGCTTTCCAACACATTCGATATAGAATAGTATTTACGAATTTCCTGTGTTGAAACAACCGGTATGGTTATAAATATTGTTGTTCTTTGTAATTTAGACGCATAGAAAAGGTCTCTATAAAATTCAATTTCTTCGTCTGATTTATATAGACGTTCTTCAAGAACTGAATTTCGATTCATGGAAAAATCGCAGTCTGAGTGCAGTTTGTTGATGTATCTGAAAATGAAATAAAATTATAGTTAAACATACATTATGGAAGAGCAAAAACTGACTTTTGTTGGTCTTCCTTTGAGCCTCAGATGTCATAGAAATTATAAATTAGATCTTTATTTAAACAACAAGCCCAAAATGAACTCTGTAGACCCACGGATGGCTTGGATTGGGCTCGGATTAAAACAGGATTTCGTCGACTGATTTAATCACTATGGCGTCGTGGGTGGGGTTTCTCCGTGACGTTGACGTCATCATACTTCCGGAAATTATTCATAAAAGACAGTGATGACCTAGGCTATACACAAGCTTCACTAGATACCATTTAAACAATACTTGATGATCGAGACTATTTGATATTCCTTACATATATCTTACATAATAATGTGTAAGAAAATATTTCTGTCAAAGAGCATGCACGTGAAACAACATGATTATATAATTTGATTATTTTGCCATCAATATTTCTGAAATGGAGATATCTTCTAATCTATCATGAATTTTATTTATCTTTCATATAATAAACCTAGATGACGTATGTATTGATTATCCCTTTAACATGTGCTGTGTACTAGATAGGATATGCGTTTATTCACCCAAAATCAAAATGGTATCAAAACTGTGTGTAATCTAGTATTTTATATAAGATTATATACCTATTAAGACTGTTTATTTTAGAATTTAGATGACTAATGTGATTTCTAACTTCTTCTCCCACATCTTCTAATGATGGAACTGAAAATATACAAATGAAATTGTTTGATACTGAACATTATGACATCCACAAGGAACGCACCGAGTCTTAGGGGAATTCATGAAAAAAATCCAGGTTGTATGTTGAATAGTTATTCAAATATGAACATCCTACTTGTGTGTTGGCGATGTATTTAACCAGTATTTAAATTCGGGCCCCAGGCAAGGTGGGTAACCACGAGGAGCTCTCAACACAGGGGGCGAACACAGGACCTACAGGTTAGGTTAGCATTGTGGATCAGCACGAGGAGCTCTCAACACAGGGGGCGAACACAGGACCTACACATTAGGTTAGCAATGTGGATCAGCACGTGAACTTGACAATAATATTTAAATTTTCTGTGATTCAAAGCATCAAGTTGTCAGATTTTTTGATTATCTATACGAAATTAATACGATAGAATGTGGTGCTTTTTGTCACATTACGCTTTTGACCACGACCAAACGACTTGTCGATAATCGACCTAGCGGCAAACCTGAAATATAACAAATTCTTATTCTTGAAAAACACGAGAGTTTCGCTGCTCATAAGGAACCCGTTCCCTTGAACAATAAATTTACGGGCCACAATTTCCCAGAGTCTTATAAAAACACATACCTAAATCAGAATTGTCCATTTGCCCCCCGGATTCGTCCGATCTTTCTGTGTCATAGCTTGATTCTGAACCACTCACAGTTTCAACATCAGAACCATCTTCGGAACAAGACTTTTCCCAAAAGGCTTCGCCGGGAATTGGTTCGGGCAGATCTGGAAATGATTGTGAAAAAATCAATACCTTGGTATTTACCATTGATTAAAACTTAGAGATGGAAACCATACGAGTATATTTCAGTACTTAATTCAGATATACTAATTAATCTAGGAGGTGGGTAATACATAATAAACCAATACTTGTGAAATATATAATGCCATTACTTCTTAATCCAGTCTGGTAACACACAAGTATAATTACATACCGGTAGATGCACCTTATCATGGAGTTGGGTAAAGTATCCGGTACTTAATCTTGGAGTCGGATAATATACGGAATTATAGTAAATGTACTTAATCTATAGAAGTTGGATATATACAAGTAATTAGTCTAGGAGTTGGGTACTTACCAGTGATTAATCTAGGTGATGGGTAAGTTGCATCTTCATCATCTTCTAGAGATGACATAGAATCATATCTTTCTAACACCTTCTTCCTGGCACCATTCAACAAATCCATTCTTAAACAAAAGTAATAGATTGGTTTTTCATTTCATGCATTCGCCTAATTTGTAGTATAGATTTGCTTTAATTATATCTTTTATAACCATTATCAGTTGTATTAAAGAAAACTAAGCGGGTTTTTCTAAAGAACAGTGTGTTATCTTACCTAGAATCCATAGTTGTCGGAAACCAGACGAAATCGTTAAAAATATGTGTTATTCTTACTCAAAAATAGTAAAAGACGTCTTACTAATTCTAAAACTAGTAACACTGTGATAGAACAATAGAAATAGCGTCATAGATGTGATTATGACGTCGCTCGATTAAGACTAAAAACAATATTTAGGCCTGTATCAATTTATTATTATTATCATTTGAATATCAGAAAAATTAATTCCCCAACAAATCGAAGAAACAGAGAATGATGATGCCCGAAAATATTACTACTGTGAAATTTTGAAAATTAAACGCGAACACCTTGTTTTCAGGAAATTGGCCGAATTTAGCCTTATTAATTCTGGCTTTGGTGCAAACCGACATCACTTTTTACCGACCTGAATTTCATTCAACCAATTAAGCTGTCATAGTTGCATTTAACTCTCAAAAAACCTGACGAAACAAACAATGTCGCGCGTAAAGCAGAGAAATGTATGAGTTTTTTCCAAAAAATGTATTGAATTTTTCTAAAAAATGTATGAAATTTTTCTAAAAAATGTATGAAATTTTTCCAAAAATGTATTAAATTTTTCCAAAAATGTATTAAATTTTTCCAAAAACGTATTAAATTTTTCCAAAAATGTATTAAATTTTTCCAAAACATTTATTAAATTTTTCCAAAAATGTATTTCATACCCCCCCCCCCCCCAAAAAAAAAATGTATTATTTTTTTTCCCAAAATTTTTTCCCCAAAAAATGTTTTAATTGTTTTCTTATTTATTGGCCCGACATCCCGGGAACTTGGGGCCTTACTTTATTACCCCCATTAATATTAGCCCCGACAGCAACCTTTTAAGATGGAATGAAATGGGGTTTAATGTCCTGATTCTCCCCTGGGGACCTGCAGACTAAACAGGCCAGAGGGTGTGCCGACTAATTTTTTTTTTTGTTTTTTTTGTATAACCACTACAGTCCGTGAATACAGCCATTACAGCGAGGTCTAATATAAACTAATTTAGCTGGTTTACTCGAATTCCATTTGGAGAAAATGCTGAAAATTTAACGACTGCAAACTGAAATAATCTTATGTCCAGAGAAATGTTATTCAACCGTGTCATTGCATAGAATATGATCTATTCTAAGAAATTTGAATTTTAGGCTAATATATGTAACAAAACGGGAGTTTATTAATTTCCCGTTAAAAACGCTTATCTTTTCCAGCCTTATCAGTACATTCAAATTAAAGAGTGCTCATTAATTTTAAAAAAGAAATAGATTTGCCTTGCCTACTCAAAGAATACATTGCACTCATTATACGGAGCAACATCTGGCAAAGTAACTCGAAATAGAATTTTTCCGTTTTGTTCAAAATTCCAACACCATTCATATGATAAGAAATTATGAAGGTGTATTGATTGATTATGCAGAATCTACAATCACTGTCAACAGGTACAACAATAATAAAGGTAGTGTTAAAGTAGATTCAGTACCATATGTTTATTCATTACTTATATGAAATTCAGTTATCCTCTAGTGAATGAGAAACTAAACATTTAGTAAAGCATTCGTAAAGGATCTAAAATTATAACATGCTCAATATGTTAGTATATAAAATGGGCACTGATAGCTTCTTTATTAATGAAAAATTAAATCTAGCGTTGACAATAGTTACTTAGAAAAGTATAGCGCTTAATTCCGATCTCAGATATAATTTGGAGTTTTAAAAAGGAAGAAACATGGTGTCCATTGCATTTATCCTAAAACAATGAAGCTACGGAATATCGACATGTTACTTTCGAAAAACATACTTCCCAAAGGATAATACATTTTCTTATTTATTGTCGCGGTGGCCTATTTATGGACATACTCCGCGCAGCATTTCATTTGATTAGAGGTAAACACACTGCTATAATGAGTAGATATAGTTGTTTTAAATTTTGATTGGTTAGTAGTTCGTGCACCAAAAGAGGAAAACGGATGTACGCATATAGCACTAATCATCATTTCTAACCTTTCCGATGACATACGACAGCTGGTATAATATTTTAGAAAAAATCAACTTTTAGAAACAATATTAATTGAAGCTCCAATTTTTAACGTGCAGCTGTTGGTCTAACCACAATGTCCAGAGATATTGCACAAAAATTCCACTCTACCATATTTTCATTCTACTCAAAGAAGTTGAGCAGGCTGTCGCTTGTTCAATAAATTTTATTTATATAATTCTATATACGGGCTTGGATAATATGAATAAGAAATGAAATGAAATAAAATGGGGCTTAACGACAAATCCATATATAAATATTGATAAACTATATTAAATATTAGGTTTTTCGATAAAACGTAATTAGAAGACACCCACACGCACCCACAACAACCCCCATACCACAACTTTAGACAGATGGTACTGTTTGGCTCACCAATCTTTTCTTCTTCCGAGCGCCATTTTCTTTTAAATTGGCATGGGATTTTTCATTTGACCATAAGAAGAACACACATAGAAATTGTCACATTTTATATTCGCACCAATCTTAGAGCTCACTACTATTTAATGAGGAATGTAACGGGTTTTCCTTTTAAATCCGATCGTAAAGTTCTTACGATTTCGCGGAGTTATCTCTTTCCTGTTAAAATTGGTTAAAATGATAAAAAAAAAATTGACGAAATTGTTTATAGGGGCACATTGAACTACGTAAATTCGGGTCGTAAATATTTTCGCGGAATTATCTTTCTGAGAAGTTGCTCATTAAGGGCCACAATCCTAGACTTGTGGGATGCACAGCACTAGGTAGCCTGTAGAAGCGCCAGAGAGGGGAATAAAACCGAGTTCACAACATGTGACAGGAAAAACGCAGTCGTAAAGGCAAATGGAACAATAAAACGTATTACGTTTCCATGGATTTAGGTAATACTTTCCAAGAAGAGATCTTGGAAAATGGCTTCAATTTTGAAAATTCATGTGGCTAAAAGGATTTTCTCATAAATATTCTTAAGAAATGGCCCTTAAAGGTCTCCCATACAAATGTCGGTGCTTGTAACCACATTAATGTTAAAATATTGTTACCGTTATCTTCCTCGCTTGGAAGAGATAAGCCACTGTATGGATGTTTCCTTGTTGGGTCCTTCTCCACTCTCATTGCAGTGCAGATTACAAATAATGACTTTGATTCTCATGACCACCGGAATTAACGCAATGGGGCCTTTTCGACGTTCAAGTTTCAACTCTTGGCATATCGCTGCGCCTGCCAAAGAACGTTAGTCACTCGTGGATGTTAGTTAGTTGTTGATTGTGGGTGGGGGAAGAGGGGGGAGATCGCGTTTGGAAAACTTGACGGCCACAAACGCGTTTTCTTTTGCTGCTATTCTACCCCCTGAAAACACAAACTTTAACGTGGTCCAATATAACCTAACTTAAGCGGTTGACTTTAATTCCAAACACTCAATCAAGTTATGAGGATCAGAATGCCAGAAAAGTAAAAATAGTGTTTTATTACACTTTATTATGCCAACTATAGACTATATCATAATTTTTTTCATGTTTTACCCATCTGCTCGTAAAGTCAGAGCTAGATATCAAACCTCATCTCTGAACCCTCCGTGTTTCAAGATAAGAGATGGTCCTATTTAGTTCCACGTAGCAAAGCCGAACGCGAACACACTCGCAAAAAGTAAGCAAAATTGACCAACGGTTGATTATTGTTATTTATAACATTACTGCCACATCCAACTACAATTAAGCAGATAATCCTACCAGACACGGGTACAAATCCCCTCTTTTTAAATCAAAGCGATAGTAGATTTCTTTTTCCGACATTTTAAATTTACGTTGTTAACACATAAAAACAACGCTAGATTTACTTTATTGTCCACATTTAAAGATAAATGAATGTTGTTTCAGTGGATTGGGCTGCGTATGTGTAATAAGTACAAATAGTGTAAGATTAAAGATGGTACATGCATTAATAAAGAAATTTGCTACTTGGAACTGAAGGCATCCAATCGTAGCTAAAAACAAGCACATCAGTATATCTCAATGTTTTTAGTTACGTTCTCGTAGCTAGGAGGGCAGCTTCCCACCCCCAACCCCACTCTCTGGCTCGTATAGTAGTTGTACTGACTTTCTAAAAGCCACACTTTGTTCCCCAAAATCGTAATTTTCAATATACAATTCTGTTGAATCCGCCCAACCCCGTGGCTTTTCTCTGGGTAATCCAGTTTCCTCCTACTGCTAAAGACTACTACGCACAAGCGAATTACTGAAATAAAATTGAGCCATATGACAGTCCCGATATGACATAGTTTGTGTCGAGTGTACGTTAAACCCCATACGAATTCATTTTTTGTGTTTGATTTAATTGATCTGTACTGCGTTTACGTGATAGTAAAATCGTTAATGACATTTCCAAGAGCCTTCCATGTCAAAGTTACAGAAATTTACCCAATCGCAAAATAAAGTAGGCAAAATCGACCTTGCAGATTATGAATATAGTTTTAAAATTATTTATGAACAGACGGCCAATCGTGAAGTATTTAATTCAACACTTTAAATGATATCGACGCATATATTAACATACTATTCCATTTGATTATATTTCAACAAAGCACTAAATATACATTCCCAAGCAAATGTAACCCACATAATTATGATTGGATCAAAAGACCATCTGCTAAATGTCAACATAATTACTTATTATGCAAATTTTATTCAGATTTAAGAGGTATATGTAAAGATGCAGCATTTTCAAATTACCAGAAAGGTTTCTAGAACTCAAGAAATAACTTAAAACATTATAAGATGAAGGCGTTTTATGTGTTTCTACTATTGAGCTGTGTGGCTATATCATTGGCCGCAGTAAATAGATGCGATGGAGAATGTGACTTCAACCCATGCGTGGATCAAGAAAGAAAAAGGGGACACTGTTGTCCGCATTGTCCCAATGGTGCGTAAATATCTATTTCAAATTAATTCTTAAAGATGCATTATGTTAGAATTAGATAAAGCACTGACAGTTATCGTTATAATAGTTTAAAGATAGATAATGAGAAAGGAATGTATGGAAAATTTCAGTCAAAGTACTTTATTCTGAGCGAAGTAATGAGTTTTAGAAGTTTAATGAGAATGGCGTAGTCTCGATTTTCATTACTGTCATTGTTACGATAATAAAAAAAGTTACGATTATCCATTTTTAAATCAAATTATCAAAAGGCGTTCGCGCTTCAATCCATTAAAAAGTTGATAAAGTAAAAAAGCGAGGCTCTGCCAAGTGTTGATATTTTTTGATATCAAAAAAGACGAGTTGGAGATTTTATTTATCACCAATCATTTCTTACATGCACCAATAAATAAATATAATTCGTGGTTAAAGATTTCACTTTTACTGAATCTGATTACATGATAGCGTAGTAATAAATCATTTTTTGACAGCAGTTTACCTATTGCAACGTCCTATATATTGACCGAGTATTTTCTTCAAGGTCAATTAAATAAAAACTGTTTCTTTTTAACAAAAAAAGAGAAGTTACTTTTTATTTGAAATAAGTGGTTTCTTTAAAATAAAAGAAAGTAGTTATTTTTTGATTGATCAATCAAATTCAGGTAAAACGATATCTCCCAAGGAGATATCGCAGTAGCTTATGTAATTTATCACATGAGCGATATCTACTGTCAAATGTGTTATTGAGTAATAAATGAGGTTAATATGATATCACTATTAACACGCAGTGGGTAAATGCAAGACATTAGGAGGTTAATATAATAACACGTAGGGGTTAATACAATAAACAACTATAGGAACTACAGGAGGTTAATATGACAACACACAGTGGGTAAATGCAAGACATAAAGAGGTTAATATGATAACTCGTAATGTGTGTGTGTGTGTGTGTGTGTGTGTGTGGGGGGGGGGTAATATTATTACACGTAGTGGAACAGTACAATAAAAACCTATTGTAGGTTAATTCAATGAACACGACATAGTGGGTTACCACAATAAAAACATATAGTAGGTTACTATAATAAACACGCAACGGGTTAATACAATAAACATCAATAGTAGGTTAATACAATAACCCGTAACGGGGTACTTAGTTATTATTGCAAAATATGAATATTGGTTGACAAATTTTTTGTGACGAATATATTGATACTTTTCAGAAAAAAGCCAGTTTTATGCAATACATAGCTTATTTTACACACAAAAAATCCTTTATGCCCTCATCCCCAACCATAAGCCAGACCCATGTTCACTCACAAAAAATCCTTTATGCCCTCATCCCCAACCATAAGCCAGACCCATTAGAATTTTACTTAAATACGACCCTATTGATTCTAGCCTCAAAAAGAAAATCCCTTTAATCGTGTCATTTGTATTGTTATATTATTACAGGTCCTAACTGTTATGCCGGACATCAAGTAATTAAAGGTTCGGGAGATATAGTAACAGTTGTCGGTGGAAAGAAATGTCGGTGCACAAAGAAGGGTGAAGCTGGTTATGAGAATAATGAAAGTATTTGTGAAGATGCCTAATTATTCTGTCATTTATCTGCACGAACAATTAACGATTCAGACATTAAATATATGTGTACCGTTTTAAATAAAAAATAAGATAAGTTAAAATGTCGTCATATTTTATTGTCCTTTATCTGACTCGCCCTGTAATACCACATGTCTGTTTTCCATAAGCGCATGTAACGTGGAAATATAATATCAGTAAATGTAATATACAAAGATTTGAATCATTGGCTACGGTGGCTGATAAGGAACATGAAAAATAATATAATTTGATTTTTTTAATATTCACCCAAGTCAATTTTAATATAATATGTTTTTATACGCCCACATTTTTATGTGGACGTATATTGTCGTCGCCCCTGTCCGTCCGTCCGTCCGTCCGTCCGTCCGTCCGTCCACATTTTTTTTGTGAACAGTCTACAGGTCACAATTTTTATCCGATTTCAATTAAACTTAAAATATAGGTTTATCACCATAAGATCTCGGTTCCTTTCGATATTGGCATGTATCGGACTCTAACTTCATGGGTTATGGCCCCTGAATGTACGAAAAATCACGTTTTTATACGCCCACATTTTCATGTGGACGTATTATGTCGTCGCCCCTGTCCGTCCGGACGTCCGTCCGTCCGTCCGTCCGTCCGTCCGTCCACAATTTGTTTGTGGACTCTCTACAGGTCACAATTCTTATCCGATTTTGACGAAACTTGAAATATAGGTTTATCCCCATAAGATCTCGGTTCCTTTCGATATTGGCATGTATCGGATCAAAACTTCATGGATTATGGCCCCTGATTGTACGAAAAATCACGTTTTTAGCTTGTGGACCCTATAGAGGTCACAATTTTGAACCGATTTTGATGAAACTTGACATGCATGTTTGTAACCCAAAGATCTTGGTTCCTTTCGATATTTGCGGCTATCGGAATGTAATTTCCTGAATTATGGCCCCTGATTGTCCGAAAAATCACCCTTTTTAGCTTGTGGTCCCTCTGGATGTCACAATTATTATTCGATTTAAAAAACCGTTTGATTATATCACCGTTACACCCTAAGGAAGGTTGAGTTCGAATTTCGGGAAAATCGGACGAAAATTGCCATACAAAATGGCCGCCGTTTGTACGCGAATACTGTTAAAAAATGGTATATCAAGGTTGTGGACCCTGTGGAGGTCACAATTTTGATTCGATTTTGATGAAACTTCAAATTCATGGTTATAACCCAAAGATCTTGCTTCCTTTCGATATTTGCGCATATCGGATCGTAACTTCCTGAATTATGGCCCCTGATTATACGCAAAATCGCCTTTTTTTTAGCTTGGAGGTCACAATTATTATTCGATTTAAAAAAACGTTTGATTATATCACCGTTACACCCTAAGGAAGGTTGACTTCGAATTTCGGGAAAATCGGACGAAAATTGCCATACAAAATGGCCGCCGTTTGTACGCGAATACTGTTAAAAAATGGTATATCAAGGTTGTGGACCCTGTGGAGGTCACAATTTTAATTCGATTTTGATGAAACTTGAAATTCATGGTTATAACCCAAAGATCTTGCTTCCTTTCGATATTTGCGCATATCGGATCGTAACTTCCTGAATTATGGCCCCTGATTATACGCAAAATTGCCTTTTTTTTAGCTTGGAGGTCACAATTATTATCCGATTTGAAAAAACGTTTGATTATATTACCGTTACACCGTAAGGAAGGTTGAGTTTTGAATTTCGGGAAAATCAGACCAAAATTGCCACACAAAATGGCCGCCGTTTGTACGCGAATACTGTTAACAAATGGTATATCAAGGTTGTGGACGTTGTAAAGGTCACAATTTTAATTCGATTTTGATGAAACTTGAAATTCATGGTTATAACCCAAAGATCTTGGTTCTTTTCGATATTTGCGCATATCGGATCGTAACTTCCTGAATAATGGCCCCTGGTTATACGCAAAATCCCCCTTTCTTTAGCTTGTGGTCCCTCTGGAGGTCACAATTATTATCCAATTAAAAAAAACGTTTGATTATATCACCGTTACACTGTAAGGAAGGTTGAGTTTGAATTTCGGGAAAATCGGACCAAAATTGACAGACAAAATGGTCGCCGTTTGTATGCGAATACTGTTAAAAAAATGATATATCATGATTGTGGATCCTGTATAGGTCACAATTTTAATTCGATTTTGATGAGGATGGTTGAGTTCTAATTTCGTGAAAATCGTACCAAAATTGCCGGACGAAATGGTCGCCGTTTGTACGCGAATAGTGTAAAAATATGGTATATCATGGTTGTGGACTCTCTACAGGTCACAATTCTTATCCGATTTTGATGAAAAGTCACATTTCTAGGTTGTGTACCGTCACACCATAATCATTGTCGGTTTCGAATTTCATTACTATCAGACTGGAACTGACCAACTAAATGGCTGCTCCCAATACAGTATGAAATACAGGACTTAAAGATGTAGGAAAAATCACTTTCGGTATTGCTTGTTTTCTGTCCATTTCTAGAAAATGTGGGCGTATCCTGCCTGGCAGTGCCAGCCTATCTTTTAGCTTGTGAACAGCGTAGAGGTCACAATTTTGAACCGATTTGGATGAAACTTGACATGTATGTTTATAACCCAAAGATCTTGGTTCCTTTCGATATTTGCGCCCATCGGATCGTAACTTCCTGAATTATGGCCCTGATTGTCCGAAAAATCGCCCTTTTTAACTTGTGGTCCCTCTGGAGGTCACAATTGTTATCCGATTTAAAAAACCGTTTGATTATATCACCGTTGCATGGTTATGAAGGTTGAGTTCGAATTTCGTGAAAATCGGACCAAAATTGACGGACAAAATGGCCGCCGTTTGAACGCGAATAGTGTGAAAATATGTTATATCAAGGTTGTGGACCTTATAGAGGTCACAATTTTGAACCGATTTTGATGAAACTTGACATGTATGTTTATAACCCAAAGATCTTGGTTCCTTTCGATATTTGCGCCCATCGGATCGTAACTTCCTGAATTATGGCCCCTGATTGTCTGAAAAATTGCCCTTTTTAGCTTGTGGTCCCTCTGGAGTTCAAAATTGTTATCGGATTTAAAAAACCGTTTGATTATATCACCGTTCCATGGTTATGAAGGTTGAATTCAAATTTCGTGAAAACCGGACCAAAATTGACGGACAAAATGGCCGCCGTTTGTAAGCGAATAGTGTGAAAATATGTTATATCAAGGTTGTGGACCGTATAGAGGTCACAGTTTTGAACCAATTTTGATGAAACTTGACATGTATGTTTATAACCCAAAGATCTTGGTTCCTTTCGATATTTGCGCCCATCGGATCGTAACTTCCTGAATTATGGCCCCTGATTGTCCGAAAAATTGCCCTTTTTAGCTTGTGGTCCCTCTGGAGGTCAAAATTGTTATCGGATTTAAAAAACCGTTTGATTATATCACCGTTCCATGGTTATGAAGGTAGAGTTCGAATTTCATGAAAATCGGACCAAAATTGACAGACAAAATGGCCGCCGTTTGTACGCGAATAGTGTGAAAATATGTTATATCAAGGTTGTGGACCTTATAGAGGTCACAATTTTGAACCAATTTTTATGAAACTTGACATGTATGTTTATAACCCAAAGATCTTGGTTCCTTTCGATATTTGCGCCCATCGGATCGTAACTTCCTGAATTATGGCCCCTGATTGTCTGAAAAATTGCCCTTTTTAGCTTGTGGTCCCTCTGGAGTTCAAAATTGTTATCGGATTTAAAAAACCGTTTGATTATATCACCGTTCCATGGTTACGAAGGTTGAGTTTGAATTTGGGAAAATCGGACCAAAATTGACGGACAAAATGGCCGCCGTTTGTATGCGAATAGTGTGAAAATATGTTATATAAAGGTTGTGGAGGTCACAATTATTATCTGATTTAAAAAAAAATGTTTGATTATAAAAACCAAACAAATTCTAATGATTTTCTGATAATTCCTTAATATGCGACAACTCTTGTTGACTGCCCGGACAATTTGGCTGCTGTGTGGGCGTATGTTTCGTTGCCTGGCAACCTATTTTTTATAATTTTCATTCAAGTCAATTTTAATTTCCACCCAAGTCAATTTTAATATAATTTGTTTTTTTATAATTTCCACCCAAGTCAATTTTAATATAATTTGTTTTTTATAATTTCCACCCAAGTCAATTTTAATATAATTTGTTTTTTATAATTTTCACCCATGGCAATTTTAATTTTCACCCAAGTCAATTTTAATTTTCACCCAAGTCATTTGTAATATAATTTCGATAATTTCGATCCTGTTGAATTCCCACCCAGCGCGTGACGTCGTCAACAAGGAAATAAGATCATATCTCCCCAGTTCTCTGTTTCCTACACGGGCTGCTCGTCAAAAAAGGTTTAAGGGTTCGGACTTCGGGGTCCAAACCCCCAGGGGGCTAGAAGGCATTACCAAGGCCTACCCTCATAGAAAAACGTGACCTTGAGAAAAAGATGTCTCGGAGGGGAGGGGCGGGTAGAAACGGGAATATGGGGTTTAAGGAGGGATGGTCTACCCCCCCCCCCCCCACACACACACACACACACTTGGCTTATGAATTCAGTCTAAACCCCTGAATCCTCTAAAAATGACAAAAATTATAGGAGATCGAGGGGGAGGGGCAGGTCGAGTAGAGTTCTGATCCGACACCTTCCTACCCTTAATTCAATTTTTACGTAAGAACTTAAATAAATTCGGAACCGCTTGGTCTATCCTGCTCATTTTTAGTTGGCGTCCATTTTTCATGTGGATTATCGCTACGCCCGACCCTTCCAGAGGGTCAATTGACACCAAAGTTTCAGGTATTCTACCCAAGCACCCATCTTTCGGCCAAACACAATTCCCAAAAAGAAACTGTTGATCCCAACCCATGGGGAGTGAGCGGTGGCCATTTTCCTGGGGGTATATAAAGTTTAAAGAAAAATAGAGATGGAAGTAGATGTTCGATTTTAATTTTGAGACCAATTTTTGGATGCCCCAAAGTGGAAATGGAGGGCGGGGGGAGGTAACTGAAGTTTCGAAGAGATAGGACCATTTATTTAAAAAAAAATTCATAACAATGTATTAAACTGCGGTCAGGCAAAGGGGGCCTTTCAGGCATTTTGATGCAAAAAATCACGATTTCCCCCACTTCAGGTTGCCGAGGCTTAAATGTGAGGGCCCCGGGCGACTTCCCGGCGTCGATATACTTCAAGAATTCCCACTCTCGGAACCTCCCAATGGGTGCATCTGGGTCTTTACAGAACGAAATCGGGTGTTTTTGGTCCAAATTGGCGAAGTTTGAGCTATTGCCTGAAACGAGGGGCCATGATTGCGGTCCTATATCTTGGCCCCTATACATCAGAATCAATTCTCTTCTTTCGGATCAGTAACCAGGCGTATTATCTTCCATTTATCAAAATTCCACGTCACTGAGCACTACCACCGGGGCGGAGGGACGTCCCAAACATGGCTTTCCAAATCATCCGGATTACTTCAAAGGCCATATATCGGTTCCTATGGGGCGTGCACCCTTTATTTTGGGGAGGGACATGGCCCGAGAGTTCAGAAAAAATTGTCGTTCGATTTTTTTGATAAAAAAACACAAATGGGGGGGCATGCGCCCCCCCCCCCCGATTTTTTTTTTTGAAAACCCTGTGAGAGTACAATGCGAGTAGTTGACCCAAAATGAAAAAAAATGCGAATGCCCTCACACCCCCCCCCCCCCGGGAATACACCCCCATATCCCTTAAAACTTGCCCTTCCCATCTCCGGGCCCCACGGGGATAAAACTCCAATTTGCGGTAATCGGGAGTCTTGTTTTGACTAACAAACCATTTTTTGTGGTGGGTGATCTGTAGACTATGCTCCCGCTCACGGTGACCTAAAGAAAAATGAACCAGCAACGCTAAACGTGAGCGAGACACAAAACCCTTACCCTAACCCACAATCCACATATGACGTCATAATATCCGATCTAGCGTTATCCGATGACATCACGCGCAGGGTGGAAATTCAACAGAATCGAAATTATATTATAATTGACTTGGGTGAAAATTAAAATTGACTTGGGTGAAAATTATAAAAACAAATTATATTACAAATGACTTGGGTGGAAATTAAAATTGACTTGGGTGAAAATTATAGAAAACAAATTAAATTAAAATTGACTTGGGTGAAAATTATCAAAAAAAAAAAAATATATTATAATTGACTTGGGTGGAAATTATAAAAAACAAATTATATTAAAATTGACTTGGGTGGAAATTAAAATTGACTTGGATGAAAATTATAAAAAACAAATTATATTAAAATTGACTTGGGTGGAAATTAAAATTGACTTGGATGAAAATTATAAAAAAACAAATTATATTAAAATTGACTTGGGTGAATATTAAAAAAAATCAAATTATATTATTTTTCATGTCCCTTATCAGCCACCGTAATTGGCAGACATACTTTACCAATTTGATTGATCACCGATTATGTTTTGCTTATGCTTTAAAGTCCAAATGCATCATTGTAAGCTATATGAAATTAGATGAAATAGGTTTACCGCCCTAATGATTCGGACCGAACAACAGGCAGGAGCCCGTATAAGTTCTCCTCGAACGAAGGATATGAAATGGTTTATGTTTAACATCCCCGACGTCACTAATGAGGACGGGTATATACGCAATACAATGCGCTATGAAGGAAATTCTACCCGGACAGCGGCGCTACTCTTACATTCAATTCTAATTGCCAATGGTTCTTTTACGTGCACGCCAATATTAAGGCGGAACCTCGGGTTTTGGTCCTATCGTTGTCCCGTGCCAGACCCATCGATGTCCATTGCCAGACCCTCTGTCCTACACCATTTTCAAGGGGGAACCACATCGGAAAAAGTAGATGAACTTTCTCCCAGCAATTGAATTTCCGATGAAGTTCTGGTGGATTCCGATTTTCCATTGAACACCACACAATAGCTATGCGATGACGTATTTTTACGTTCGCTACAAATGCACCATTCGATGGAGCTAGACTAAATTGTTTTGGCGGGGATGATGCCGACACATTTCAAGTTTTGAATGCCTATACTTCCAGTGTGTTTCAGTCATCGATTTGCAAGAGCTCTGTCCATAACAAGTTTACAGTGGAATAACCAATCGAGGAAAGAACAACCGTTGACACTGGTCAAACGACGGAGAAACACGTTAATTATCATTGAAATCCTGACAGTTCATGCTCTTGCTGGATGTGACACGGTTACATGCGGCTTTGAAAATGGTTAGAGTTTGATTGTATTCCCCCTCCCACGTCACTCGTCAGAGCACCAGGGGAGGATTAGATTATACAGTATTTAGAACTTGTGCTATCACATCTTGTAGCTAGAAACACGACCAAAAGGTTAAACTAGATATCACCTAGTTTTGGGTTGGAGAGGTTATATTCCTGTTTTGCGGGTGGAATTTGTTTTTTTTAAATTTTCAACAATCAGCTTGTTTTCAGGACCAACCCATGGGCCATGGAGCCCCTGATAGGTTTGTATGTGGTGTTAGCCTACTATCCTTCGTACGCTCCAATGTCCAGAAATATATAGTTTGTCTATAGATATAGTTTGGTTCGGTGAAATAATCGTCCCCAACCACCGCTGTCGAGTTAAAAGGCCATATATAATGTCTGACATGTTTGATTTCACTATCACCCAATCACCCCACAACATAATAAATGATTTCAACGTATTCCTTGACCCCAGAAACCTACGGTTACACATCAAAATTATCATCCTAGAATAAATACTACGGAAGCTATGGAAGATTATTTGATGTAGCGGCCGTCTTGGACGCCATCTTGAATTTTTCAAAAGGCTCAAGGGTGACCGAGGTTCACCCGGCATATTCTGAAAGAGGACATCCGAGGCTAAAACCAATCATAAAAATTTGTATACAATACTGGGTTTGACGATCGGTCTATTTCTTGATTAAGCTTATAGATAATGTATCTTTCATCTTAGATAGATTATAGAAAGGATGGATATGCCAAATAAATTGGCAAAGTTTGAAGGGAAGTGCTCTATTATTGAACGTAGCAGGCGTGTTAATATACCGTCTGATCATATTATTGTGTTGATCTTCTTCTCGACATACCAACAATTTCAGAAATAATATACGATACTGCCATTCTGAAGACATTTAGTTTCGTTGCAGGTTAATCACCACAACTAATATATTCCTGTTTCTGATTGCGGTGTCAACAGAGGAGGAGCCAAAGGACTAATATTGTTTCATGGATTTATATCGTTTCCCCGAGGGTTTTATGCTTTTATAAATCAGAATGTATGTTTCACTAAAAATTGTTTAATCATTTAAACATAAAGTAACACCTGTCAATTGCTAAAAGCGCAACATGCTGTGGTTTGTCAACAGTTTATGATATAGAACCAATAAACTAATTACTATGTAAGCCATTAACATGTCAAGTCCTGTTTACGGCTAAATTGAGTTTTTAAACGACTTGCACTTTCATAGTACATTTCAATCAATTCCATAGCCCACCATACTCTTCAAAGTGAATAGAAATCAGAACAAAAATAATATACTAAAATTACCCACGACTAAGGTATAACCCCAAACAAAAATACATTAAGAAAATCGAGACAATGGATTTTCGCAATGAGAATCAAGTTAAGCCTGAGATTTCCCGGAAACATAACCATACCCGCTACAAGTGTAAAACCGGAAAGATCTGTAGTGGAACCACCCCTAATATTTTTGTAAGGTTCAGATGAAAGCCGATTTTAAATGGTGAATGGCTTTATCTTAATAGTCCAGATTATATGTTAACTATATTGCCACTTATAAGAAGTCGTCATATGCCTGTAAATGTGACATCAAAAGCTATATTATAATGATTCCGTATACCAAACCCCAAGCACGACCCGCGATACTACTGATATCTAATTTGAACAACAGTTTGCCAGAAGCCAACATCAAAGATACTAAGCACGCTGAATAAATACAGAGGCCATGCGACCCCAAATTTTACAAATAGTAGTCTTTAGGGGAGAGGATGGGTAGGGAAGTTAAGAATTACTTAACGTCCTACTCTTTTGCTCCGACTGAACTAATGAAGATGGGCATACGCAATACGGTGTGCTTTGGGGCACTATGATCCACTCTTATGTCGAATTCCAACTGCCAAGGGCTCTTTTACGTGCATGCCAATGTATACACGGGACTTTTTATATGACGTCACAATATGGCTGTAATGCCGCTATTCCAGGTTAACACTGGATGACATCGCGCCTGGTACGTTCGTGCATTTTTATGCGCGAACTCTTAGTTTTCCTATTACTGGCACGCGCACGGGCACTATTTCTTTTTCTTTTGCATGTACCAAAATCTGGGTTTTTGCGCGGAGGTACTTTTGAGGTATTAGCCTGAGAAGCATATTATTTGCCACTGTACCTGTGTATCGCTAATTATAAATCGAGTGTGTGAAGACAGTTTATATAGATCACGCAAAAATTTTTCAGTACAGAGTTTATTCCCGTTCTATTTGCCGCTAAGCAAACCAATGGGACTATTTTCTCAACAGTGTATGAAATTATCCATAAGCGATAATATCCTTACACCGAGAGAAATTATCTAGTCTCGGTGAAAAACCATGATCATCTGGTAAAAAATTACTTTTCTATTTTTTGGAACGAAAAACAGTGTTTTTAAAAACAAACGAACCTGCCGCACATGAGGAAGTCATTATACTAATAATAACAGACGAGAACTCTTTTTGGGCACAGGCTTTCTTACTGAGTAGTAAATCGTCCACAAACAATCATGAAGGAACTATATAGGAAGACTAGCGACGACTGTAGACAGTAAGTAGGTTATACACTATACTTTTGAGTCGAGATTACTCGCTTTGAGTCGAGATTACCAGCTTTCAGGTCACCGATAACCAATTATGTCAGAAATACCATACTGACATTCGGTTTTTTCAAGTTGTACGCGAACTAACAATCGGCGCCCTAACTGTCTTCGTCAGCTACTTTCAGTTTCACAATGGCGTACGACATTCGGTTTTTCAAGTTGTACGCGAACTAACAATCGACGCCCTAGCTGCTTCGTCAGCTATTTTCAGTTGCTGGCGTACGGCCAGTGCCGGTGGGAAAAGACAACATTAAAATCAGAAACCCAGTTGTTGACACCCATTAAATCACTCCTGTCTAACAAATCATAAAGCTGTGGTGTTACGGTAGCGGCATAGTATTTCACCGTAACACCACAGCCACTCTAACCATTCATAATACATCTAACTATCACTCCCTACACATTTCCCCTCGACCTACTTTCCCAAACGTCAACAACACATCTCATACATCCAGTTCACTGATTAACCCTTGTACCACGTCTACTGGTTTTATTTCAGTAGAAAACATATGAAACGCTAGTGACAGGTGCCACTGATTTTAACTGCCAAGTATAATTACAGGAAGGTAATTAAAACATCTCGAACAATAAAATTGTCATATTTCATCCGTTTTAAATATTAATTACTTACCACGCAGTTATTAATTATCAAACAAAATGCTTATAAGAGCTTGCAAACACCACAGATCAACACAGACTCAATTCGAGGAGGTATTATTGTATTTCCAAAATACTGTTTGCCAATATGATATTTTGGACATTGCTGATTGCTGTGTGTGTGGCAGTTTCTTTGAACGATGCGGCCATCACTACCTGTGAAGGCATAGATTGTGAGTTCAACCCATGTGTTAACATGATCAGAAACAATGGAGAATGTTGCCCTGTTTGCCCGAATGGTAAGTAAACCCTGTATATAGCTAGCTTTATTTTAGACTGATAAGTTAATTTTGTCAGACGATTTTTCTTGAATAGCCATTCTGATTTATCTTCATATTATGAAAAATAGCTTTTTGCATGCGTGGAAACCACCCATGGAATAAAAGTGCTTTAATAGGCATGTAATTTCTTCTACAATTTGATATCACCAAAAAATGACAGTGTTCGCAAATTTTGTGCATATCGGTGGCGTGGTCATTTTTCGGGTGGGAAATGTTGAGGTTAAATATAATGCAGCAACTAATGAGTCAAGCAGCATGACCTCTCTCTCTCTCTCTCTCTTCTCTCCATCTCCCTCTCTATCCCTCTCGCTCACTCATGACATTGGGTTACAGCAAAAACATTATGCAGAAAAAAGACTTTATAGGATGAAATCGTTCTGGTAACTCGAATTTTTTTGCAATATATTGCACATTTCTCCAGTTGATATTAAGGGCAACTGGAAAGTTTTAGTGCAATTTTGGAATTACAGGTATTTACACCCATTCTGTCCAAAATATCACTTACGATGTTTTTGCTCTGAATTAAATTTAAAATTCACTCGATTAATTTAGTGCAAAAACTAAGCTTTCTTTGGCTTTACTTTACCAGCACTGAAATTGAGTATGGTGTAATTGGGGAGTGTGGGGACGCTTTTACTTTTAGTGATCTTTAAATCATCATTAAATACTCCCACGACATTATTCATATGAGTGGATATATAAGCCTATATTAATGCAAATATGGAATTATTACAAACGAACTAATATAGTTTTTATCGTAGACTACTAGAGGTAGGCTATAAAGATGCAAAATTATAATGCATTTGTTAACATGTCTTGCTAATACCGTTATATATTTCTAGATATGTCGACAGTCACTCTGTACATGAAGATATTCTGCAAATATTAGCAGATCAGTTTTCTGTTAGGCTTATTTAAATCAATGACTTGTTTTTTCCGTATAAGATAGGCTCTATTAACATTTTCTGATGTTCACATTGTCTGGTTTTATAGGGTTTGGGGTTTTAATATTTTGTCACCGCCTGTTGAAAATCAGGATAGTACGGTGTATTTTGAGATTTGCATGTAGTAATTGAATAAAAACAGAACTCAATAACCATTGAATACTGCTCGGGTTATCTGTGCAAGTATTCCACGAGCGGTACTCAATGGAATACTTGCTTGCGCAGGGATACACTCTTTTGTACTATTGAATAACCCGAGCGGTATTCAATGGTCATTGAGCTCTATCCAAAACAACCAAAAACAGTTTTCGTAAAATTTGACACTTAGATGCTTTTGCGATGGCCCAGCGATATAGCTTATGTATTCATTCCATACATAAGTGTTTAAAGTATGTCTGATATAAATGTTTAATACAATCAATACATGACATAATTTCAATAATTGATCAGCTGTTCTTTAATGTATTGCAGGTCCAAACTGTATCGCTATGGGACGGGTCATCAGAGGTGATAAAGAAACAATAATTGGCGAGTGGAAATGTCGATGCCCAACATCAAATGAACCAGGTTATGAAGAACTTGGCGGTATCTGTTCTAAAATGGAAGTTAACCCTCATTAAGCTTTGTCAATAAAAAATGTGTATCATAAATGTAAACTGGTTTTCAATGTTATCTTCACCCCAACTGTTGCCCGTAGGGATTAACGCCCGCTTCTTGCGAGGATGAATTTAAATGATTTTCACTGTACCTGAACAAAATATTTATTCAGAAGTGTCCTTTGCCTCAATCGACGCCTCAATAGACGTTTTTGGTAATGAATGAATGAATGTGAATGAATGAATCATAATGAATGAATTAAATAAGGGATATTTTACTCAGAGTGCAATTGGATTCCAACTGCCATGGATTCTTTCACGGGCTAGCCAACACGTAAATGAGATGTTGTTTTTTTTGTATCATTCGATCGTCTAGGGGGCGGAGGGGAGGTTAATCTTGTAAATTTTTGTTTAGTGTGTAGTGCGGTCCTCCTGCAGTTACAATAGTGAGTAGGTCAGCAAATGCTCGGGGACCGGTTGCTCAAAGTTCTGTTAACTTGTAACGATCCGTTTTAACATGGAGTTAACGGATAGGTAACGTTAACGGAGAGGAAAAATGTTGCTGGAGGCACCGTAAACTTGCCGTTATAGTTAACAGGGGTGGAGGGATCCGTTGTCTGTTTAACGGTGACATTATTGGGCTGTAGCATAAGCCATACATGTAGATTACCAGTGTAATTTTCTGTAGAACATTCTAAAGAGTTGGGCTATGGGGAGGGGGGACTATTCCATTTTCTAGAGAGTGGAATTCTACAGTATTCTGCAGAATTTGGGGAGTCTATAAATAATAATAGCCCCAAATATTTCTATAGCACAAAACCCATATTTTTTCATACAGATTTATGCTAAAATTTCTAAAGGAAAACAATGAAGTATTCTATAGTTTTTTTTCTGTGGTAAATGATCTTTTTGTCTTTAATCAAGTTTTGTGAACAGACTGCACAGCTAGTTGTCCCACTGTCTTCAGTTTCTTGTTAATATTCACTTTTATGAAGTTGTTATATACATATACATTATATACATGTAAATTTCTTGTTAATACTAACATTTATGAAGTTGTTATGCATGTACATTATATACATGTAAATTGAAAATTCAGCCAATGAGCCAACAGTCTTCTCTCGGATTTACTTAAATGAAAATGACTTTCCAGCAGCAGAAATTTAACGGACTGTTAACAAACGACATGTTAGCAAGATAACGACCCGTTAGAGTTTAACGGATCGCTAAAATAACTTAGTTTTGAGCAACCGGCCCCAGGTCAAATCACACAAAACAGTCGGAATTAACATGCATGTCTTCAGATTATGTCCGATTTCTCATCCTCTTGCTCACAAGAATTTGCTCCCATCAATGAACTCAAATGACAAGAAATTTAGGTTCAGTCCCCAAAAATTAAAATTTACAATCTTATTCGAGCTAGACTATATTTCACGTATCAAAATGGAACTATGTACAGCTCTTGAATTGATTGGTTGGATTCGTTGCTTCATCTCAAATTCTGCTCACTATGAACGCTTAAAAGCCTGTCTACTATGTCTTAAAGATTTAACTCAACCGTTTTGAAACGTCATCTATCGTTGTGGCTGTTTAAAGAGCTTCGACGTTTTCTGAGGAGAAAATCGACGGAAAAGGTTTATAACGTCCAACTTTTCTGCACTAACTGGACTAGTGAAGAGGGACATACATAATGCAGCGGGTTGTGTTACCAGGACAGCAAATGAATTCCAACTGCAGGGTTAGTTAACGTACACGCCACGGCGTACACGGAACCTTGTTCATTTTCTACTATTCCAGATCACACACTATGCACTATTGACGATCGAAATCTCGCTTTAAAATTCAAGGAAGTTTACTCAGCTAACACCGGTATTTAACCCAAGATCTCTGGGTAAACGGACCAGTGCTACCTTTTTCTGAGGGTTTTTCAAAAGTTTGGTAGATAGTTCTAATCAATTCTGTTTGAATTTGAATAAAAAAAACCTCACTGAAATATATATTGGATTATTGTTTAATTAAGAATATATCCATTTTTATTATTAGATATCCATACATATTCCTTTATCGGTGAATATAGTAAGCTCTACTACCCAAAGAAACATGTACATTATGATCCAACATTCATACTGTGAATCTGAAATATTCACATCGATTTTAATAGTTTGCACTAGGAAACTTCACATGCATTGTAAAGATTCAGCTATCTGTGCGATATGTCAATATAATCTCATCAATTACTAAAGACTATTACTACCCCAGTGGTATGGAGTTATTCAAGTTCACTGATTTTGCCGGAAACTGACTCGGTGCTGTCGTTTTGTTATTATCCTCAGAAACACAGACACCCTAGGTCCCTTGCAAATATTCATTACACGAAGACACACTCTTATAATATCTGGAGTAAGGCTATGAATTTATGACGGAATACCGATTTTATTTATGTCTTGAACCTAACAAGATGGAACTTGGTCATATGAGGAGAGTAGAGTAATTAAGTTTCATACACTAGATTCCGTCCTATTCCATTCGTCATCATTAGTTCAGTGGAAGCAGAACAGTAGAACATTAAGTCCCCATTTTACCAATTACAAGGGGTACATGTTAGTGAATAAAGAAGGGATTTTGACAATGCAACTAGAACCCAAACCCATACGTGCCATGATCTCCCACTTGATAATCAAGATATTGTCAAAGATTTGTTCATTTATATAATGAAAGTCTGAGTTCGCGATATTATAATGTTAATTGTTATTCTGATGTCTAATAAATATCTATATTACACAAAATATATATTGAAATGACTAATAATGCTGGAGTCAGTTGCAACTGTCAAGCATAATTGCAGGAAGGTGATTAAAATGAATTACTCCACGTCTACATTTTAAACAACAAAATTGTCATATGCAGAGTTAAATAGAGTTAAATAGTTCATTTGCGGAAATATCAAAAACAGCATGAGCATTATTTTATCCGTTTTAAATATTAGTTATTTAGCACGCAGTTATTTAATTATCAAACAAAATGCTTATAAGATCGTGCAAACACCACAGACCAACACAGACGCAATTCGAGGAAGTATTATTGTATTTCCAAAATACTGTTTGCCAATATGATATTTGGGACATTGCTGATTGCTGTGTGTGTGGCAGTTTCTCTAAACGATGCGGCCATCAATACCTGTGAAGGCATAGATTGCGAGTTCAACCCATGTGTTGACATGATCAGGAAAACTGGAGAATGTTGCCCTGTTTGCCCGAATGGTAAGTAACCCTGTATATGGGAAGTTTTATTTTAAAATGTCAGAGAAGCCAGGGCCCTTTTGTCTTGTTGAAAACTGAAAATAACACGCAGTTTAGCTGTGAACGTAATAGAGACTAATGTCTTTAATTGTTACAAATTTAGTGGGAAGCATCATATTAAATATTCAGCATTCCACGATTTTCCCTTTTCCGATAACCCCGGTAATGCGATAGAGACTAACCGATATTACAAGCTTGTGAACAGACTACTTTTCAAATTTGGTCAACACCCAAGTGAACGTCTATTTATACGCTTTTAATATAATATAGCCATATACCAATATAGGTGAATCTTGTTGTTCAGACTGATAAGTTAAGTTTTGTCAAACAATTTTCCTTAATTATATAATTCTAATTTAGCTTAATATTATCAAAAATAGTTTTATTTTTTTGCACACGTGGAAACTTTCCAAGTGATACACCACCCACAATCTCCCCGAAACAAAAATATAGTCTTTGTAGTTTGGTTGTTTGGATATCGTCTTAGTTCACCAGAATTTGATGCATATTGTTGACGTGTGCATTATTCTGCGAGGTCTTCGGAGTCAAGCATCATGATCTCTCTCTCTCTCTCTCTCTCTCTCTCTCCATCTCCCTTTCTTGTAGCTCATTGATACACATTGGTGCTGGAGGTTGATCTGTGGCTTTAAATACAATCAATACATGGCATACGCTCAATTCATAAGCTATTCATTATTGTATTGCAGGTCCAAACTGTTTCGCCATGGGACAGGTCATCAGAGGTGACAAAGAAACAGTTATTGGCGAGTGGAAATGTCGATGTCCAACATCAAATGAACCAGGTTATGAAGAACTTGACGGTATCTGTTCTAAAATGGAAGTTAACCTTCATTGAGATCATGTTTTTATGAATAAAGAATGTGCATTATGAATGTAAATTGATTTTATTGTAATCGAGAAGAAATGTCTCGGGTAATACCGGGATCGAGCCAGTGGTATGGAGTTATTCAAGTTCAATGACCCAGTGTTGTCGTTTCGCCATTATCTTCTGAAACATAAACACCGTGGGTCCCTTGCAAGCTGTCAACTCAAAAGATCGGATTTTGATGGAATTTTTTAAAGGAATACCGATTATATTTATGTCTTGAACTTAGCAAGATCATTTGGTCATATTAGGAAATGAAATGAAAGGAAATGATATGCGATTTAAAACCTACCGTGCACCGAACTGGGCTAGTGAAAACGGCCATACGCAATACCATGTCCTATGGGGAAAATTTTGCAAGGACAGCGGCATTACGGTCTTCTCTCATACCGAATCCCAAATGTCAAAGGATCGTTTACGTGCACACCAATGTGTACCATCTGAACGACTAGACAGCTGGGGTGAACCACGCCGGAAAACCTAGATGAACTTGGTTAAATTACAAATTCACAGTACAGTAATTATAGTTTCCATACACTTTAGCCACGATGGCCGTTATAACGGGTACTTCTTAGTGCAAAAAAGAGGGGGTTTCGGCAAGGCAACTAGAAACAAAACCCATACGTGCCATTATCTCCCACTTTTAGACGTTTTATAACATGGTTAAATTAATGTGTATTATTTATAATTGTGATGTACTGTGCATTATCTTCAGAGATCTCAACAACAATGTGATATCATTCCAGTTGGCGGTATAACACATCCTGATCACTGGAAACAAGTCCGCCATAATTACATGTTATTACAAAAACTTGTTTGCCACAATTCAATTAGGAACAACAGATTAGGCCTTTATCACGAATCAGTAAAAAGCTGTTTCTATTCTACTCAGAACGTCTATCAAACACCTAGAACACTTATTCTAGTTACCATAATACACGCCTCCGGCAAAAATTGGTAAATTAATGACAGGGTTCTACAGTTCTAGGTTGTAACCTTTGAATTATCCACTCCACTTGACAGTCGCATATTTCCTTCGAGGGTATCATCCAATCCTCACATCTTATTCGGTGCAGACGGATTCCATTAACAAAACGCTTTATACGCTAATGCGGCTCTTCCCCGGCGTACAAATATTGAATGTTTTGTACTTCATTTGAAGAAGTTAACAAACGCCTGATAGACGTATTGATTTTATGACAACCCGGAAATCAATGACATCAAATTTCAAGAAGTCCACTGTGCAGTATTACCCTCTCTATGTTTAAATAATCAAGGGGAGCCAAATCAGATATGCCGAAATAAAACCACAAGCTAAAAGATAGTTGTGTTAAACGAAAAGGATTATTTGTACCACGAAAGCAATAGTACCGTACAATGTAACTTTAACATATCGTTAAATCATGGCCAAAGTAACAATGACGAACTCTAATAATTGATAATAATACTGATCTTTTATAAATAGGCCCGATCGTTCGTCCGTTCGTGGGGCCTTACGTCCGCTAGCACCTAGGCTGATATCGCATACAAACAGCCCCGACTATCCCAGCTACTATTAATTTCCAAATGGGGAGGTACATGATAAGAATACCGTTTATTATTTTTTTTATTGCACTGTGACATCAAAAATGAATAGTTGAATAATTCAAAATCACCAAAATAAAGATGCCCCATTAAAAGAACACATTCATGGCGTTATGATCACGGATGTTGAAGCCATCTAAGAGGTACAACCCTCTAACTGCTTTTATTGATGTTCATCCGACTTTAGTAACAATTTCTGTTTACATTGTTGTCTGCTGCCAGAAAACAGATCCTGTCTATATCTAATCAAAGTTATTTCTGAACATTCGATAGGCACCCATTACAAAGCATATCGGAAATTATTGTTACATAACAATATCTCCACTGATCGATTTGATGGAATCGCGAAATAGACATCTTTTAGGATTTGACGTATGACCTTTTAATACAGTAAAATGGTGATAATAATGACGTTGTATTTGGATCTTTTTCTGTCTAACTCGATAATAAGATTATACTCGACTTTTGTAAGTAGACAAAGTGTAATCACATTAATAACGGCGTTTATACGATTATATGTTGAGTAATTTCTTAATTAAAAGAGGTTGGAATACGTTATTAATAAAATAAATAATCAAAATTTGGACAGGAGATTTATTAAGTTTTATTATCAACGGCTTTGGGTTTACGATATTATAAAGGTAATTGTCAATCTATAAATATGTATATTACACAAAACATATATGGAAATGACCAATAATACCGAACGAATGTAGATCGGATATTGACGTACAGATCATTTTTATTACGTAAATTAATTAAGCACATTGTCAAATTAGTTGCCAGTTCAAGATCTTGTCAATTTACCCTATTATTCCCAAACGTTGGTTTCTTGTATCATTACGTCTGTAATTGGGTGAAGTGACATCACATCATGGACAGGAATTGGGGGTCGCCTCGCGAATCATGTGGGCTTTTTTCTTCGCCCCCCCCCCCTGCAAACACTGCTGAATACCCATACGAGCAAGTTAGTTATTTATATAAAATTGACTCATATGTTAATGTTAGTCTCGAAATGACCTAGTCTGTGTCCAAATTGTCAATTTTGTACAACCATGTTTTACACAGGGCAAATTAGATGGTGCATTATTTGGAGAAGAAGTCGAAGATACATATTATGGTGTGATAATTCATTGCTAAATTTAACGTTGGAGGATTCCCCCCAGAAAGGTTCTGACAGTGTGATGTTAATACATAATGCCAGCAGATATAAATATACATGACTCGTCTGTTGTAAACAAATGAAATGAAACGGGACAGCCGCAGTTTTTCACTCCATCCGAACGGCTATACGCTGTTATATCTTGTCTGAAAGAGATGAGCTTCTTGAATGATGTCAATAAGGTTCATCGAGGTATGTAAATAGGAAATGAGTACCACCTTTTAGCAGCAGCTACTTCAAACGAACGATAACCAAAAGTTGTCATCCTGTAACCTGGTATGATCAATTGATTGGGAGATTTCGGTCGTAGATTGTAATGTAAATTTGAACAAGCAGTGCCATTTACTCTTAAGAGTAAAGAGTTTAACATCCACTGGAGCAGAAAGATGGAGCCAATGGAGATCTTATAGAATATAATATAGTTGTGATGAGGTTAGTTCTAGGTGATTTGGTCACAACAAGGACAACACAGTTCTAAAGCTGATGTAGACAGTTGGTATTGTGGAAGATCCACAAGAAGGCTGTTGTAGTAGTCAGGTCGGGAAAGAATTGAGGATCGGGCTAAGATTAAGCTGAATCCTGATTTAGGTAGTTTCTGATGTTTCTTAAAAGGAAATAACATTTCTTTAATAAATCAACAATCTGTGTAATAAACGATAGATTACTGTCAAGTAAACGCCGAGGTTTTTTACTACATGACTAGACTGTATAGTATTATTTCCGAGCTGCAAGGAGAATGATTCTAGTTGGGATAATCTATTTTTAGGACCAGACAAGATGGATTCTGTTTTATCATCATTTAGTTTTAAGAAATTTAGGTCAATCCAATTCTTTATGTTTGTGATTGTCAAATAAAAATGGTTGTCTCCGATTTTGAACAAGTCTGACAGCTGTGTATCATCAGTATATAGATGATGGCGAATGATAACCCTACATAGTGAACAATATCTTATGGTGGATCGCACAATAACACAGACGAATCCGATGTACATGTAGAGCAGTTCACAATAACATACTGCTGTCTAAAGAAAAGTCGTGGATCCGCTGTGTCTCAGTGATCAAAGCATTATTAAAATCGCGAACCAGAATTCCAGGGTTCGGGCCGGGTCTTGACCGAGGAACTTTCTCAAGATTTTCCGATGTCATTGTCCCGATGTCATTGTCAACTTTCGCGTGGAGGGTGGGGCGAAAAGTTGAACGTCGTGTTCCATAACCTGTGAGAGTTGGAATTCGAATTATAAGTATGCGTAGCACCGTTATCCGGGCAATAGTTTGCTAATAGCACATTCAGGTTCATCAGCCTGGTCCGTGGAGAAAGGACGCTAAATCCCATTTCACTTCAATTCTGAATAGCCAGGTTGGTTAATATCGCACATTGTATGTCTGTTTCGCGAATAAACGATTATGTTGGAGTTACTGATGAGTGAAATTTGGGTTTTAATCCAGAAGTAGTTCATTATGTATGTACATAATATTGCCGATTAAAATATATAATGATAAAATTATGATTTAGTTACAACTTAACTTTAAATACCAAACACATACCGATCTTTAAATGTGGGTCTAATTGAAAACTTTATTACATATCAAAGACAAATACTCCATGAAAGTAATCGTAAAAGATTAATATGGGATCTAAATCCTGATTAAAAAGAACACCTGCAAATTATTGTAGTCTACAACCGTATCTGAAAAAGAGATAAATGTATATATATTAAAATATTGTCTGTAACCAGGTGATCCTCATGCCAGAAAAACTGAACAAGGTGGTTTGAAAAACTGCAAATTTCATGTCTTATTCTACTCCACTCATTTTCAAACAGTATTGTCCGCTAACCCAAGTTTCAGGCACTGTCAGTCAATGACCCGTGGTTTGAGCAGTCTTAACACGATTCGTATGACCCATTCGTGAAAAATCTAGCTATTTTTGAGCGTCATGAACAACGGCAGCCATTGCAGCATTTATTGTCAGGTAAAATTTGAGAAATCAACATATTACAGCAATTTAGTCTCTTATAGCATAACATAACTACAGTAGGTATTAAAACAGCTTACCTTTAGTATGTAATATTCCAATACCACGCAGGTGTTATTTACTTATAGTGTAATTAACAGATGACTAGCCTATTATATAACACCTAACAGATCTTGATCCATACCTGCGATTCATTTCCCGGTTCAGTCACGGAAACAATCGAGGAAGGAGGGTTGCACATAGATGTTTACGGTACAATAGTGGTGCAGTGGTGAACAAGCGAGGCGGAAATATATCTTGCCGATTGTGATTTTGTATTCATAATCTGCCTGAATTAAAGCCCCAAAATTTTTGTAATCATTACGGGAGAAAATTTTCCCAATCAGATTAAAAATCTTTTTGTTTTTTATAGTTCAAAATTTCGTTTTATTTGTCTATACAAAATTAGGATCTGGATAGCGTGAGGGTTTAACCAATAAAACCACCGGCGACGTCTATGAGTGCGATGCACGGAACTGTGGGTAGACCTCTAGAAACGTCAACGCTGATTGATTAGTCAATGTCTGATGTCATAGGGTTAAAAGCTGCTCGTACGACCCAAGACGTGACCTACCAATACAACTGGTCATATCTTCATGTAGTGTAGGCCATTGAGAGTATGAAAAATGAAACGAAATATAGATCTGTATTTTAATCAGATTGGAAGCTTTCAGAAGAGGAGATGAGTTAGATTTATAAGAATACCCAGATGGCTGGTAGCTCAGATTTATAAGACTAATCAGATGGGATATCAAATCCGTAAAAATACAAACGATTTCGAAAACTTCAACAAGATCTAACGGGCTTATAACCTTCCTACTCCAGCGTGATTCACCATGTTTATTAGGCAGGGATTGTAACTATATATGTCCTCCTTATGATAAAATAATTAATAATCATAAGAAAATTTCGAAAAAGTTCATCAAAGACTTGTACCCTTTAATGCATTGGCGATATTTGTAATTGAATGTGCAGTGGGACAACTCTTTCAGTAACTGTCTTTAAAAGTATGATGCACCTTGGCATGTAAATCCATTATCATCTTGGCTTCCATGCGATTTGTTTTTCAGGTATCAGCGGACGGATCTCAGAATTTGCGCACAATCAATTAGAACATGCAAATATATTTTAATCATTTCTTAGTCCTGTTTTAAAAACCTAAGTGCCTCTTTAAGTTTAATATGATCACATTGGAAAAGTTACATATCAGCATTGGCTGTGTGACGATGCTAATAATGTTTGCTCAATATAAAGAAATTTAAGTTGATCTAATAATCCAGTGTAAGTAAGTAAAACCGATTGGTTCTCGGTGATACTTGTTGATGACGGGATGTAGCTTAATTAACATAATTTTTAACATTTTAATTCAGAAATATGTAATTTGATAAGGTCGTCTATGAAAGGTAGTTACTGATTTGATACACGAATCTACAACGACTGTGTTAAGCTTAAAATTTAGTATTCTATTCTTTAAAGAAATTTTTCAAAGTTAAGACAAATAAAAGAATGCGCCATTAAAGAAGCTAAACCTGTACCTCAATATTTTCCATGTATTTGAAATTAAAAACATGAATTAGAATTAAATATTGGTTGATTCAATCAATATGGATGTTGTTATCTTGCCGTGAAATTAAGGGATCCTAAGAAAAAAGAATAAATTTGAGGCCCCCGGGTGATTGTCACATTAGTGTGTTTCCTACTAAGGATTTGATTTTCTAAACATGTGTTTGTTCCCGTATCCCCGAATTAGGTCTAGGGATTCTTATATCTAGTTGATTTTAAATACTAAGGGTTCTGTGTGTTCGGGTGATCAGTATCTTTCGGGTTTTCTGATGATTTTGGATGAACTTGATGCTGTTGCGCTAAAGGGATTGGTGCTTCTTTTACGATATAAATTCTGTTTACACATTTAACGTATCGAGAAATCATAGAGTGAGGTATAGAGCCAAATAATATAAAGCTCATAATATTTATAATACATGAAGTATATTATGTAAAGTTTGCTTTCGTGCATGGTATGTTAATCCCAAAATGGCCTATTAGTAAACAATCCAATTTAATCTCCACCCCTTCCACTTCTCACAACATATATGTAAACGGCCTCGGTCAATGGTCGAGATAATATCAATATTCAAACACTCTGTCATTGATTCCTGCAACTGTTCACGACATCCTACAAATCTCCTCAGTTCGCCAATTCTTCTAGTGCCAGGATAACCAGGTGTGTTAAATATGTTGGAGGTGGAATCGTTTGTAATATAAATGAGTTACTCGGGTGACGGACGCGTAATGTTTTATAGGCAAGTCGTTGTCACAGAAATATCATACCCGGGACTCATTTCCGCGCGGAAATTTATTTAGCAGATTTGACCTCGGTAAAAAAAAAAGAAAACAATGTTGGTGAACAGACGTGTTACAGACGTGTTAATAATAAACTAACTACGTGTTAGTTCTTTTCTCTATCTTATTTAAAGAAAATGGTGTTTGGATTGTGTAACGACTTCTTTAGTTTGACTTTCTTGTTAAAAGTGTGGAAGGATTTTTGTAACAACATCAGTGTATTTAGGAATAGTAGCGAAGAAGTTATTACAGTAATTAGAGCTTGTTATCCAGTAATACCATAAATGTGGGCAATACCTCAGGGACAGGATTCGACCGTCTTATTTGGAAGAGCTCTGTAATCGAGGGGAATCGAATCACGCAGCTTAGAGTCAACACAGAAATCCTATTAAAAACCTTACGGACACAAAAGCACATGCTCGGCCAAGCATACGGAATTCCAATAAATCCATCCTATTTTCGGATTTGAATTAATTCAGATTAGGTGAGTAAAACGTTTTTGTTATTCCGTACGCACTAAACCTGTAAATAAACTATTTAGGCCTGAATATAATTATTTTTATCCTGTGTCATTTTATCTGATATTAACCTTAATCTTAGGTTTGCATGAGTTTAATAAACATTTTCTATAAACCCATAGGCTAGTAATGGTTTCCACCTGTTTTAAACGGCAGTTGGATGACCTGTATGTGTGTGCTCTAGATCATAAGGTCTGTCATTCGGTGTAATGGGGTGGTGTCGATGTCAAGGAGTTGGGGTGTCTGTTCGATCTCAATGGAAGAGCCGAACAATATTAGATTGTATCCATGACACGGTGGGGACACCCCAATGTGTATACACCCCCATGCCAACCCTCCCTTACCTTAAGTTTAATCCTAGGTACGTCAAAACTGATATGATTTTAATATTACAGATCTTAGAAAATCATGTCCCAGATTTTGCACCGCATAGGTTGATACATCCACCATAACGTCAATAAGTAATAGCATTTGACGCGCATTATTTATTGTATATGAAACATTGTGCACAAATTATTGAGACGTTCCGAAAGCCAGAAACACGATTTTCCTTTAACTCGTACATTTCGCACAAAAAACTTCGTCGGCTACTAGGGGTAATCTAAGACCCCAGACATAAATAGGTTTTTAGGTGAATTATTTTATTCAAATACGATCAAACTACAGATTCATAATCTGAACAATAATCAATCAAGCCAAAACAAAATATTTCAGGTATTATCAGTGATGATAAGAATTATAAGATTTTTCTGAAACCATACAAATCTAAAAATATCGTAATTGTCATGTTCCATATAGCATCGTCTTTTGATGGGGTTGGTAGGGTACCTCGAATTGCTTTCACATCTAGATTACTAGAATAACCAAAACAATATCATCAGTAAGAAAAATTCATAATACAAAGCTAGCACTAATTGAGGGACAAATTAGATACCTGTAACAACCAAAATATTGAAATGAAAGGGAAGGGGGGGGGGGGTCCAGAAGACCCCTGGTATCCGATAATGTAATATTCGTAGTTTCTGAATGTTGCCACTGCCTCACGTCCATTCTTTTAGCAGCATTATACTCGACATCAAGTAGCTGACAATGTATACAATTCTCGCTAGACAATTATGAACCAATTTCTCACAAACGTTACGGATATGGTCGTTGGGGTCCAAAATACACCTTGTATACGCACAGGGACATGGGTTAACATTTTTCGTACAAAAGTGCGACCGAACAGCTAGGAAAATTGCCTCCACTAAAACATTAATATCGACAGCTGTGTATAAGAGAATTCAAATAGTTGCATGAGACTGGGATAAACGTTTCTAGAAGTGTCAAGCATAATTACCCAGTTTCTTTGACAGTTTTATGTATCTACGACGACTGCTCTGACATTTCGTAGAAGAAATGAAATGGCGTTTAACGTCCTGCTGTTCTGCTCTGACTGGGCTAATGAAGACGGTTGTAAAAGAAGAATGAATATTGGAATCATTTACCAATAGAATAAACACATCAGAGACAGGTAATTCAACAGCCAAAGAAGACATTATTATCTGTATCTATATGAACCCGAGTGAGAAGTGACGCCAGGTGTTCAAGGGATGGAATAATTAAAAGTGTGTCAAGATAAATATTAAATATGCATTATGCAAGAGCAAAATCTGCCTATTGTAGGTCTTTCTTTAGGTCTGAAATGTTATAAAAAATCAGTTAGACATTAATTAACCTATTCAGACCATAACCAACTCTCGATGTCGAGGCTAGCATGAAATTTTTGTCAGATTGTAGTTCGATTCGCTGAAATTTTTTCCTTCGTGGTTTACCGATAAAAATGGATAACCGAGACTACTGGTTTTGTCTTACCGACTTTAGTAATGATGACCGAGGCTAAGCGGATCTTTCAAACATTCATTCGTTTAGTTCTATGTTCATAGTGGATCAATATTCAACAAATTGCCTTTACATTAGCTAGTTTTAAACTATTATAGTGAGAACTGCCAACTCGTTATCTTATCTCCCATAATGTATCTTTACGCTGTGCCGTTTGTCCTCTTCTCCAGTAGATGTAAAGGCTTTAACCCTATTTCATCCATTCATTCATTCTGAACTCTCATATGCGTTCCGTGTCATGAATGATTACAGCTTCTTTACAATTATAAGCTCAGTTGTTTATCAAAGACAAATTATACACTCCTTAACAAGAGTTGATGGAGATAATGATAATGTTTTCGTATTTTCACCAATCGACCACTTATCGTCGATATTGACTCCTGACAATAATAGCATCAGCTACAGATGGCTCTGCTATTATCTTGTGTCATCTATTTAAAGTGGTGACCCAGCAGAACGCCGATAGCAAATCTAGTATTTAAATCATATACAAATAACAGTTAAAATTTTTTATTTGAATAGTGATTTTGAAGAATTGAAATGTAAATTAAATAATATCTGGTCATCGATGTGAGTGGATACGAATAACATAAGTTTTAAGTTAAATTTAATGTTATATAACTAAGCACTTTATCATCCTAAAATAGAAAATAACATTGGTCATTTTTAATAACTGTGTGTTCTTTGTAAGATTGTGGTCTTAAAGTGATCGCTGGAGCAAAATAAGCGCCGAAGACAAATAGTCAATTTGTAATACGGTGATAAATATCTCTGTTTTCGTAATTTGATTGTATGATAACCTTCCATCAAGAAAATCACGATAAACTTTGTATCGTCTACATACGTGTATAGCTTGGGTATATTACAGCATGTCAGAAAGTAATAGATACAGCACACATCTGTGGATATACTGGGGACAGAAAGACCTGGAGAACGAGTCCGAGAATCAGATGACAGAATAACCGAGGCCGATATTTTCTGTTTTGGGTTAATATTGAGAAAGAAATGCAAATAGGATCTTTAGTTGATGTTTTTTGTGGTGTTGATATTTATGGTCATCATACGTGTACTAAACGTAGAGAAATCTATAGTAACAGATAATTGTCTTTGAGAGAAATTAAACTTATTTGCACGCTCCCGTGTTCGATCCTAATTCATTCAAATTTTCCAGCGTGGTTGTCTCTTGTGGTGCAGCTCCCCTGTACACATTGACTGTAGGAAGTAGCGCCACTGTCCTTCCAACATTTCCTTCAGAGCACACTGTATCACAAGCCCGTATTTATTAGCCCACTCTCAGCAGAATAGAAGGGGTTTAAACCCCATTTCATATAATTTCTAAAACATTCATCCCTTGCATTTTTTTTACGAAATATATATTTATAACTTAATGTTTATCAATGGATTTTATGGTTTTGAAAAAAGACAAGGTATATCATGTCTTTTAATCATACCTGATTTATCATTAAGAATTTATCATAAAGAACAGTATAACTGGAACCGATGATCTCGCTGTCAGAATTCTGGCCCAAAAATCTATCAATTCTAAAATTTTACTGATCAATTCCTGCTGTCATTTTTCGTGCAAGTTTATCCATTCTTCATAACAACAAACCTATGTTCAAAATAGAAGAAATTTTGATTTTTACAATGGTTGATGTGTCTAAGATATATCTGATGTTAGATCCAAGAGGGAGAAGGAAATAATATTAATGGGGTTAACCATCAACTCGACACAAACTACATCATTTCGGGACTGTTGTATGGTTCAGTTTTATTTCAATAATTCGATGACGCACAGGGGTGTTTAGCTGTGGTAGGAAACACAAGGACCTTGATAACACCTACGAGGTAGGAATGGAAACCACGCCATTTAACTGAATGACAGACCTTATGATCTACGGTGCGCGTGATAAACCACCCGGCCACCCTCACCCCATTCCCTAAATCCAAGACAACACCAACAATAGATAAACTACATAATCTATACAGTACAAATGCTAGATAACCAGGATACCCAAGGTATTTACTTCATTTTATTTCGTTTAAGTCATTCTACAATATTCTTTTAGCCCTACTTCCACTTTAATAAACGCCGGAAGTAGCTACGGAAATGAGCTGTAAAATGGTGTTGGGCTATAATGCTGAGAGTCAAAATGGTTCACTAGTAACACAACATGTTCACATGCCCTGAAGGGTTGTACACATAGCATTAAAATTTCATTTGATTTGTTCCATTATCCTGAACGGAAGCAGGGACATCATTCCTCTTAGGACCATTTAAATGTTTGATGTTAAACGGATAATTCAGGCCAAGTACCAGTTTATCGACGTATTTGGTATTTGTTGTTATGACCTCGTTGGACTCCCCATTAACCTAAATAATAGTCTATCCACCATACCCCCCACCAACCACACCCACCCAAATCTGAACCAAAAAACCATTACAGGATTCAGATTGTCAAATAATTGCGACCATTGTTAGTAGGATTTTAAATATGGGTTAAACCTATTTTTCTCCATTCCATTGCGTTTGATAACGATTTGTCTTCTTGGTTACTAAGAAAGAATCAGAACAAAACTAATTAAACCAATGTTTTACCACTGTTCCGTCATTCCGTGAGAGTGATTTTAGGTTTACGTGGAAAACAGCTGTGCAGTTTGATTGAATAAATTTCTTAAGTGTTTACGGATTTTTGGTGGGGTGTTTTCATGGGGGAATTTTAAGTAAAGACTCCCAGCGGTAATTGAGAAAACATCAAGATTGTTAAAGTGAAATTGATAAATTAAGAAAAACTTCAAGATTGAAAAATTAGAGAATGTGCTTACTAATTTCTGAAAACCAAATATGGGGTTGCTTTAAAGGTGGAATGGCTGGGATGGGATGTGATACATTTTACCATTCCGATCTAATTAAGGCGTCACGGTATCTGTGAAGTAAAGTTTTAGAAATATGTACTGATTTATCTAGAGTTGTGTATAGAATTGAAAAATATTGTTCTGCTCTTGCATTAACATCAAGAAAGAGATTAATATTAGAAAAAAATGTCGTATCAAGTTCTTTTAAGAAATTTACATTCATTCTGTTGCCCATTGAGGTCTTGGGGTAGAGAAATTAAATTTGATAGGGAAATGATCAGAAAGGATTTCATTACCCTTTTTTAAAAATGTATCCAATAAGGTTGCGTTATCACCAATTAATTCAGTATATGATCTCGATTGTGGGTAGGTGTGTTGATGTCTTGTTTAAGCGTAGTAGGTATCAGTGTAGTAGGTATCTAAATTGAGAAGCAATTAAATTACTTTTGATCAATATGAAAATTAATTGCAAATTCCTCGAAAAACTGTTGATCAGATTTAGAGGGTGAACGATAAATAATCAAACACTGGATTGTCTTACTTGAGTAGAATAAGTGGACGTCTAAATATTGAAAACTATTAAACTTTTTACGGGATCGTTTAGAAAACAACACTGATTGATTTGTAAATGATATTCTCTCCCCCTCCCACCCCTCTTTCCTCTCGTTACATGACTGAATGACTATAACATGGTGGTACAAGTTCACATATTGCTGCTGAATCCGAGTTATCGGAAAGCCAAGTCTCAGAGTCAAAACATCTCAATTATTGTCGCATATACATGTAAAACTATGAATCTCAAGTGTTGTGTTTCTTTCAAACCTGCAATTTGATAAACAGAAACTTGATTTTATATCATCACCGGTCACTTTGTCACCATCAGCGGTTTTAATTGTTAAAACAAGATTCGATGGATTCGATTTTCGAGTTTTTGATGATGTGAGAATATAATTATAACGCTTAATCTTGGGTTTTCTACTGGTTGATTTGTGTTGCAAAACGAATTGGACTGATAATGTAATGTCTTAATGAACCTAATACTATTATATCTTTGAGTTGTAGAAGCTTATATCAATACTTGATCACGTGAATGAAAACTGTTTATAAAATCAAAATCACTTTTCTCAACAATACATATCTCTGTGTAATCTTTGTACATAGATCTGTTTTATGCAAGGATACAACTTCAATTGAAAGCTAATTACACATAAAATATACAAAAAACTACAGAGCTCCCGAGGAGCATCCAGTCACCTTTCACTCATTCATGCACTAGAGAATAATACAACGAATGGGTTTTACGTGTTCACGTTAAGGTGTTAACTCCCGCAATTGAATTGTGTGTAGGTTTTTTGCAGATTTTAAATTAAACGGTTTAGAAGGCCTAATAGGAGACGGTTATTGATGCATTCTACAGATATTATTCACTTGGAATTCCCTAGTCATGTTACACAATTGATCCTACCGAAAACAACACCAATTGGGGAATCAAAATTGATATTTCCTAAACGATTTTAAGCACCAATAACTATAGATGCGTTTTAGTGTCTGCTGTTTCTCAGAATTTTCACTCATCGTCAAAATTAAAATTAAATAGGGTGAGTGTATGTGATATACAAGTGCCTACCACCACTGCAAATGAATAAAATAATGGTTTGAACAGCATTTATTTCAAAGATGGTGTACAATTTAAAGGCAATGAAAATTAGAAATGAAACGAGGTTTAACGTCCTATTGTTCTGCCCCGACCGGACTTTTGAGGACAGATATACGCCATACATTGTACTATGAGAGAAATTCGGCTCGGACTGCGCCGCTTCGGTCTATCCTTATATCGAATTCTAACTGCCAAAGATTCTTTTACATGTTAGGTTTTTTTGTTCCACCCGAACAACTATACATTAACATATTAAAGCAAGCATATTTGTGATAATTTGTAATGATCGAAATACTTGTTTCGTTCATTATGATTTCGGACAGTTTGCCAATCAATCAAACAGAGAACAAACAACACAGCCCGTGTCTTTAAAGTAAGTAAAAACTAATCCAATGCCAGCAGGTTGCTCGATTTAAACATAAATGAGGCTATGTAAGCATTATTCAATATCAGGATAATGTAGTAAGCATTACATATTGTTCATGATATATCATTATTGTAGTAAAGAAATGCTGAGGTATATGGTATAGACAATAAATGATTTTATGTATGAAAGAATTACTCAGATCTATTATTAATTTATAAATCCCGCGTCGTCTGATGGTAATATTTCAGAGCGTTTGCAAAATGTTACATTAATTAAAGTGTTTTTGTAGGAAGGGGGCCTATATTTATGAATAAATATATTCCATAATATCAATTGCTACCATGTTCATATAGCCTTGTAATAGAAATTGAGATACGTTATTAATTCAGTATAGAACTACAGTCTGTAATTTTGATCAAGGGTTGCTACTTTATTGGAATTTTGATCAAGGGTTGCAACTTTATTGGAATACGCATTTCTTTCACATTTCAACCAACGAAATATTTTTACTGGAGTTTAAACGAATGCATTGAAGTGAGTTCATCTGATATACTATTCTGATTAGTGATGAGTATGCTCGAACGAGGTTTCGAAAGTGTAAGCGAAATTCGCGTCGTTACTACGTTACTAAATTTAGTTTTCATTTTCGTTTACTGTGTTGACTTTTTAACTACAAATTGTCATCCCACTCGATAATTATTTCAGAACCAAAGAGATCAATCAATTTTATATCTCATAAATATTGTGATATGTCCCTTGAAGTCTAAAATACATTTGTGTTTAGTTCGTTTTTGTTTATTTTACCATTAGGCTACCGATTTCAGAGGTCCAAAGCTATGACTGTTTGAAGGTTTGACAAGATAGTAACGACTGCCAAGTACCATTGCTGTTATTTTTGGCCGTTGTATCGAGTATAATTCGATTCTGCTGACAAGTAGCACACGGTTTTGATGAATTTTAGACAATTGGATAAATGTTTGAACATTGATTATCCCCTTGAAAGGAGTCACCCGATCGTGTACTTTTCAGTTATCAATCACCTGCTTATTCAGAAAGAACAACCGATTCGCTAACCTTTTCGGAATCAAGAAAGTGACTCTGACCTCTGTTGCAAATAATCATAAAGATTAAGGAAGGATTTATATACAACGAGGTTGGGGTGTACATAAATTTCGGGTTCCATGTTTTAATTATGACTGATAAAAGCAAAGTAATTCCACCCTCTGTGATCAATTCCTGTCGTTTAGAACAACTGTTTCAGTTACATAATATATATGACAAAATATTAAACAACATGATTTCTATTCAATATATATACAAGTATCTTACGTCACAAGTTTGTCATATACAACAAGTCTTTGCGGGTGATTGTTCTGTGGTCCATTCAACAATTTACATATTGCCTTTTAAATATGCATGTTGTAAGAATTAAATCTGTCTTATTTGCAGGTTTTTTTGGTTTCAAATATAATATGAGATTTTTAATTAGTCCACAATCGCCTCTCTAGATTACCTGGTGGCCTAGGTATTGAATGGATTAGAACACTCGTATATCTATTGATTAGAAGTTAAAGCAAGAGACTATATTTATAATCGTAGTCTTGTCACACCTCCAAACAGTCATTGCTTCTCTCAAAAATAAAGTAATGTTAATTTTTTATTATCTAAAATATTATAAAAATAAAGACCAGATCCCGAGTGCACAAAACATTTTCAGACTTAAATTGAGAATTTACTCAAACTTTTTCGCCTTTTTCGAACTAAAATATAGCCCTTTATAATAATTTTATCAAATATAACAATAAGAAATCATGTTCAAAGTTATGTGTTTCTGGATCATAGACATTTCAGTGATTGAAATTTGGGCAAATTCTCAAGTCAAGTCTGAGAATGCATTGTGAACCCCGAGTCTGCTCTTTATCTACTCTTACATAATGCATCTTTAATCAAAATAATATGAAAAGGTACTAGGGACTTATTGTATGCATATATGTATTGCAAATAAATGGAATTTGTCTCTATAGTAACATACGGTTAGTGATTATCTATTTGATTAATCGATAAATTGATTAGGAAAATTTATCAATGGCGGTGCACTATTTCAAGGGTTTATTTATAAATGAAAATTGATCCTGGTAATTAGAACATAAAACACTTCCTGAACGAAATGTGTCAGAGGAAATTTTTCAGTGTATTTTGAGTTAGAACTATTCTGGTATAGACGCGTTTCAACTTATTTATACCGACCAGATTTGCCTTAATCGGACGATTCGAGTCAGTAAAAATCACTTTTAGGTCTGGGTTGTAATCAACCTGATATAGCAAATTGGATTCCTAATCAATACACTCTTCTCAAAATATGTCTTCTCTCTTCAATAATTTTTGAATTATGCCCGTCCCACCATTTAAAGCTATTCCGGAGTCTGCAGTAAATTGATGTATGTAATTTGAACCAATAATACTTTTTCTGCTCATAAGAAATATCAGTACGTTTGAAGATCGAATAGATGGCGCTTGAAGGAACGTACCTTAAAACCCGGATTAAGAGACAAGAAAAATCGAAACTAACGTGAGAAATTAGCAATTGATTATCGGTTATTACATATTCTGAACCTTTCATAGCATGTAGACAGCTTAATTCTGATTTAAAACCACTTCTAGACATCTACAGCGGTATTCTTTCATTAAATTAATGCATTCAGTTTTGTTAATGACAATTTCAATCGCATTTTTTTTCTTCGGATTTCTTATCGCTAGTAATGAATAGTGTCTGGAACACTTAACACTTACGACGTGACCTTATCAAAAACTAATTAACTTCGAATTAAAACGTGAAAATTAATACTCGACATCACATTATAAAATATTAAACTGCTAAAGAGGACGTTAACATTTAAATTTCCCCAGAGTAGTCTTCGTTAACAAAAAACGCACCCCACCCCACACAAATAAAAAAAAGAAAACAGTGCACTATGGTAGACATCTTTTGTTTAACGTCCACGCGACAACAATTCAATCATTTCGGAAAACTAACATGATATCGTTTCAGTAATTCGCTTATCGGAGAGTGTGGATGAATACACTCACGGCGTTAGGAAGGCTACCGAGAGTGGGATCGAAACCGTAAAATTTGCATTGATGATAGACTTTATAATCTAAATCATGATAGATCTCTTGAACTTGACCCATAATGTACAGACCCATAAATGTACAGGTAATGTCAGAAAAAACCAAAGCACTTCAAAAACATTAGCGGAATTTTCTACGTCATGGTTTTCAGTTGATTGGAAGGGGTATATGTGGGGTCGACCATACGCAATCTATGCGTATTATTGAACGTAAACATATAAAGAAATGTGTTAGATGTAGATTAGGGCAGGCAACAGATGTAGATTAGGGCAGGCAACCGGATATTAAACGCGACGACATGTTGATATATTGTTATATAGTTGTCTAGTTCTTTCGATAGTTGAATGACCCTGATGGACGAGGAAGAGTCATAACGATAAACCTCAGTTTAATACCATTTCGAATTTTTGCAGTTTCTAGTCGCTTTATTTGTATACGTTAGCACGTATCAAAAATCTCACGATTGCAGTATGAAAGAATTGAAAGTACAAAGCGTGAACAACAGCTGGACTAAAAGAATCTTCGATCACCATATTTGATTGATATTTACTAAGTAAATAAATGATGCGTACACTTTATGCATAATGTATTTGTAGTTTCCTAGAAGAAAGCTACTAATAATATCACAATTTTGACGATAGGTACATTAAATGATAAAGTAGGTGGCTATTAATACGCCCCTGACATCAATTATTATGTGATTAGCCTTTATGAAACATGGCAATAGATATGCCTTCTTCAAGTAATTGCCTCCTTGAGGAATAATCAAGTCTGTTTACATCTATAAAAACAACACAATCTGCAGTCTTATTCAACGAAATGCATGCATTACAGATTATAGGGAAGAAGATTTCAAATTATTCACGAATGTTTAAACAGATCATTGATTTTAAAAGATTTGTATATATCAGACGGTTGCCTAAATTTAGAACAGCTAATGGCTAACAAATAATAGGTTAAAAAATATTAACAGCAGAGAAAAACAGCAGAATATACAATAAAACTTTAAAGGGTTGTATCTCTATTTTTTATGGAAGACCAATTTTATTGAAGGTAAATCATTTTACACTCTCATATTAAATTAATCATACGTGTGTTGAGATCTATTTTCGTCTATTTTAAGGTTCCAAAAATACATGGTAGACCAAACAGCTAGTTATTCAATATTCTTAGTGTTTAGTTTTTTTTTTAAGAAAAAAAAATTAAAATTCACAGTCCTTAATTTATAGTCTTCATTGTTAATTTAATATTAAATTTTTATTGTATATTTTAATCGATTTTGTTGCGTTAAATACACGAATTGTGGTGGTAATTGAACGAGAGTCGTTTAGCCTGTTTAGTAGTACATTTTAAAAAATTAATATATTTAAATCACCCATTTTAAATTACTTCCACGTTGTCTTCTGGGATACGTTTTTATCGTTTTTTTTTTGTTACAAATAGCACTCGAACTCAAAAGATTAGACGTCGTCGTATACTGATTTTAAAATATACATTTTGTCTTAAATATTGGATAGTATGGTGTTATATTTTCACACTTCGATATGAATAATATTGATTGAAAAAAGCCAATTTTGAATTCTAATTCCTGTTTTTAATTTCGAGCATTATGGATAATATTGTTTTAGCGGTTTAGCTCCTTCGAAATGGATCGCTGTGTGTGACTATCCTTTCATCTATTTCGGGTGTTGGTGCTGTGGAGTTGTTCATTACGAAGACACCAATGCGATAAAGAATAACTTTAATTTACGTTGGTATTTGGATTTTACCTTTGATACTTGGGAACTAATCTTTCATGAAAGAACCTATGATCTAAAGCGCACCATTCGTCCACTCAACAGCCTTACTTTAGATTACCTGTTTTACACATATTCAGTGATCTGCTTTTAGTAATATACTCAAACAACAGAATAATATTTTTGAGAGGCAGACCCCTAACAACCAAATTCACCAGAAATATTTCGCTATAAATTAACAAAGTGGCCCAAACCGGTGATTCCGGGTTTTAGAGAATGTTATAATTATGTATTACATCGTTATTTTCTGTTGCTGTACCATATTATAGTTTCCGTTTGGATGTAGATTACGCGCATGTACATGTATCCCGGTTACTGGATACATAAATGTAGTGTTAATTTCTTTCTACTTTTGCCAAGCCCGATTGATCTCGAGAATCGAAGACACAACCTTATGGACATATAGTCAGCAATTTGACCTATAAAATTGTATTCTTTATCCTTGCAGATTGATCTTGAAGTTTTTAAATCATGGAAGTGTGTCGGGATAGATATGGAGATTTCAGTCCTGGAATTTTTAACCTATGGACCTGTGCCATGTGTTACCATTATTTATTTCAAGATAAAAAGGAACTACGAGTTAACTGGCCGTTGGGTAGCAGTTTGAAGGCCATCAACAGTACCTTGTTTCATGAAGGTCAAGTAATTTACACCGATATCACGAACCAGACAGTGTCACGTCTGGTTTGCCGTACATTAGATGAATACAATTGTAAAAGATGGCGTCAGTGTTGCTTAGCGGCTGTTACCTGTTGTGAAAAGCAATTGCTTGACAAGAGATTTGTTCCTGTCCGACCCGGCTACTGTCCTCAGACGTGGGATGGGTTTAGCTGTGTGAACGAGGTGCTAAAGGGTAATACAGTTTACATCACATGTCCACCATATATAGATCAACGATCACCCCTGGGTAAGTAAAGCCTTTATCTGCTAATGCCGCATCGTAAACCAGAAACTAAATGTCCCATAGAAATTCCTAAGCAAACTGTTTCAAGTAAAGTGAAACGCGAAGCGAGTTCCCTTCGACAACCATACGTTTGCCATTGTATGATCCATGTACATATTTAATCCGTCACATGACCACTTCAACTGGTTCCTCCAACTCCATTAGACTTGTTTATGGGTGTAATATGTTTAGTCACCAGTTCTTGCAAGCAATGTCAATGATATACAGGAATAAGATCACTAATGTAAAAATGTACTGAACAAAGACGTGTAGTCAGGCCTCAATACAGAAGGCAGTATTAACCTGGTTTACATAGGCGTACGGGCCAGAGGGGGGGGGGGGGCAGTGTGTTTGTGGATGGGGGGGGGGCAGCTGCCCCTCTAACTTTCGGGCAAGCTGACTTTTCGGGCAGACGGGTAAAGTGAAAAATAAAATTATTTCATCTACTTTGCAACATAAAGTGCCCGAAATCTAATCAAAAAAACAAATTTTATGGACTGAAATAGCAGTAAAACGCATTTATGGCCGTCTAATATTCCAAAATTTTCTTGGGGGTCTATACAAGGTCAGCTCCGCTTCTTCGCCTCTCGAAGAAAACCGGCACCGCTGTCTGTAAACCTGTAATTTTTTCGGGCATTTTTAGATTTGCTTCCCTAACTGTCACCGAGCCCTAATAAAACACTAATTTTACATTTCATTTAATTGAATACCACGAATTTGTACTGATTTGACAATGGATTAAACATTATGTCTGGAGCCACTCTACTTTGTGTGACATTTTTCTGGCATCGATTATTATTTGTGAATGCAACTGCAGCAGTCTGATTGGATGCTTGAAATTCGGAGTGGGATTTTGGTTACAAATTTTGAAGTTGCGGTGGTCAAATTTTTTTCCGGGAGGGTGAGACTCCCATACCCCGCGACGATTGATTTGTTGTTTTGAATTCGGGTCAGCAGGTAGGCTGTATTGGAACAAATTGAAGTTGCTGTATTCGCAGTCTGGAATAGCGTTTGTGGCAGTTAAATTTTCCCGTCTTCGTGGATTGTAAGCGATTGATTGAAATTCGAGTCAGCCACCTTAATTAAGCTATATTAGACCACACTGAAGATGCTTTGTTCACGGGCTGAAATTGTAGAAAAACGTGTTTGCAGCCGTCAATTGTTTCAAAATTTTCGGAGGGGGGGGGGCGCTGTCTGTTAAATCGAAAATTTTCGGGCAATTCGGGTTGAGCCCCCCTAACTGTCCCCGATCCCGTTCGCCTATGCTGGTTTACGGCAGTATCCCCATCCTCCTCTCTCTAAATATACAATATCATCATTTTTCATTTAAAGGCACTAAATCGCTAATATTTATGACCTAAAATTTGACACAAATGGGTCGCAACGCATATAATAATGTAATATGAATGTATATAAACTGATTTACATTCAATCGTTTCTGTTTTTACTCTAATTTCTAATCGCGTTATGTTCGGCGAAATACGCCAGGCGTTTGGTTATGTCAGTCTCCTAACAGTATTTATTTCGCATGCTCTCCAGATAAGAATATGTGTTCACCGTTTGACATGACTTGTGGAATATGTCTAGCCTCGTTCTTCGAGTCCCTTGTTACAAATTGCTCTGAAACGCATCATGGTACACGATTCGTTTTCCAATGGCAAATGTATATATTGTCTTAAATATTGGATGTCAGATGCCTATCTTTTCCCGGTAAGATCACAACATCCATTTTGATTTAAATTTGCGTTTTCAATGTCGAATACTTTGGATGCTATTATGTTAGAGACTTGGCTACTTTAATTATCAATTATCGCCGGTACAAAGTAATCCCCGACGAAAACCGAAAATACCATTGACTCACAAAGAAATATATTACAGATATGCATATTATTATTCCCACGTCATATCCCAAATTTGACTGGTTTCAAACATTTTTCAAAGAACCGACTTTGTCCCCCCATCCTTACCTTTTCAGGAACTTCATTTCCACCACTAGCTCCACATACATGTATTTATTGGAATTATAACTTAGTCGACTGGTTTCTTTCCCCATAGGAAACTGGATTAGGGTCTTTAATGTTGACCTACGGTATAAAATCACAAAAAGCCCCTTTTATTTAAACTGAAAAGGTGAGCTCTTTGATTTGATTAAATTTGGTTGAATGGACATGTTACTAAACTTAACATTTTGTATCAGTATATTAAGTCATTGTGGAAACAAAATCGATAAAACTTTGGAACAGTTTATGCAAAAACCAGTTAGATTAAAAGAAATATCAAGAAAGATTTCGCACATCATTACGCTCGGTAAAATGTCAAACAATTTGTTTAATATGAAACAGGTCTCCATAAGACTCTCTTTTCTCTCCAGTATTGTGTTTGTAATGTTGGTGTCTTAACTTTTCGGACTTAAAGAGGGTCACATTGGATAATTTTTAAACGTCATCGTAGACGCGCTTGGCTACATAGCGAAAAATGAGTGAGAGTTGCCACTCGTTGACGGAATGTAGAGTAGTGAACTCCGATCCTAATTATTTCATTCCAACCCGTTTCTCACCTTTGTATTTGATATACTGAAAAGGAATCGCTTTCAAGCGAGTTATTTGCCCCTGAGTTAGAAACTGGGATCAGACCAGTTATTTGATAATCTCTCTTACGAACGTGCACGTAATAGACTTTAGACATATAATTAGTCATAGTTTGATGTTATTTTTGAAATATTTTCCACATTACAATCGCCTGTGGTATTTGCTACCGTATTTGTTGTATGTGTGTGTTTAGTTTGATAAAGCTAAATTTAATGCTATCTAAATCGTTAGCGTTCTGTTTATAGCCAAGTGTAAATTCGATCTTGGGAAAATGGATTAACTTTCTTGATTATTGACAACTAATTCCCTGCAGGATTGTTAAATTTAACCCAAATCCTGTTGAAGGAAATTGATAAACTGGTGCGATGTGGCAAGATTCTGTGGCGACAATCGTCTGAGTTCATTTAATCTCTTTTCAAATACTTCATTCCCAGATTCTGTATTTCCAGCCGGTATCGAGTACTCTCATTCCCTATAGTTAACAATATGTTACTGTACATAAATAAAACTTTATAGTTTCTTTCTTTTTCAGATTTTGTATGTCCATTTTTCATGACATTTTCTGTCTAGATTTAAATAAAAAACGCTCTGAATTTCCATTTCCGATAAACTTTGCTGGAAATTGATGATTTTAAAGCCTATCAGATAAATACGTTTAAGGGAGAAAATTAGTATAATTATTACTTAAGATAAATTTGACTTCGCCTATAGTAAAGCCACTTATTGGGCTTTTAGAATAGATTACAGTTCCGCATATTATGCCAAGTGATTAACACTGAATGCGACAGTAATTAATGATTTGAATCATATTAAAATAAAGAAATAGAAGTTATACTACAGTTTCTTGGGTTTATTACTTTCATCTCGTATGTGATGGGGGACGGTTATGGTAGGTGATTGGGGTGATTGGGGGGGGGGGGGCGGTTATGGTACGTGTAGATACTTTCGGATACGTTTCGATACGATCAACAGGATTGCAACGACTGGCCGAATTGTGTAATTGGGGTTCTAGAATGAATAACTTATCCCAATAAATCGGGTATCTTTGTTTCTATTTTGACGCTGATGTTTTACAAACGTGGGGTTACAAATATAAAAAAGATATTGAACGAATGCATATCGGCTTTTGTAAGTTTCTTCCTGGCATACATAAAACTAGCAAAACAGTGGGTGTCTTGGTGGAGTGCGGACGAACTGAAGTGTCTGTGTATTATTTACTAAACTGTATTAAATTCTGGAATATACTCATTTCAATGTGTTCGTTAGGTTTTGGATGTGCTTGATAGCCCAATGCATCGGTAATCGAAACAAGTTGATTAATCTATTGAAAACACGTCTTACTGATATAAAAATTCAAAATTGGTCAGCTAATCTAATCGATAGTATCAGTTTAAATAATATAATAATACCAGTAAAGACTACTGCCCCGTAGCGCTATTACGTTTTGTTAACATGGTAGATGCACAATAAATGAAGTATAATCACGGGAAATGTTTAGAATTAAACGTCAGTTATTAAACGTCATTGCAATCAATACATAAAATTTGCTTAAAAAGTTCTGTTTTTAACAATTTTTTAAAAGCTGCCAGTTTCTTATGTGTTCAGGTAGAGGATTCCATACCATTGGTGCAGCATAAGCAAAAGATCTCTAATGATAGGATGATTTGGTTTTTGGGTGTACTTGCAAAATGTTATTCTGGGAACTAAGAGTTGTAGTGGAAGTGTATAATTGAAGAAGGGTTGGAGGGCTACTAGGTATGTTAAGGAGATAATTTTAAAGTTGATATGCGATTCGTCAGGCAATCAATGTAGATTCTTTGATACTGGAGTAATGTGATCACGCTGTTTAGTTCTAGTGACAAGACGGGCAGCCTTACCCTGGACCTTCTGTAGCTGATTTATTTGATACGAGTGAAGTTTACACAAAATGGAATTACAGTAGTTATGACGAGATGTTACAAATGAATAAACTTTTATTTTTGCTGGTCTCAAGTGAATAAAATAAGACCAATGCTAAAAGGATGGTAATTAGTGGATTAAAATATCATTGAAATCAAAGTTACAGCCCAACTGTTCACCAAGATCACGGGCATATTTCTCCCCCAAAGCGCAATACCACCGCTGTTAACAGGAAGTTCGTCTATTTTCCATCTCCTAAATTATTTAATTCCGGTAGCTAAACATCTATTTTAAGAAGTTGATGGACATCCATTTTTAAAATGACTGAATGCAGAGTTCTAGATTATATATTTCATCTTTTTGGGTACACTGTTTAATACGATATAGCTTTGTGAATCATTGGCGTAGAGATAATAACGAATACCAAATTATTTGATTGAATCTCCTAGAGGTGAATTATATGCTGCGAAAAGGAGGGGGCCAAGTACATGACCCTGTTGGACACCATAACTTCAATTAACCGGTTTAGATTTGTTATTATTGATTTTTATGGACCGTGTTCTTCGATTGAGGTAAGATATAAAACATTCTAATGTCAAACATCTGATACTAGATCTGATATGAAGGCCTTTATAATAAGCACACTCGGGTGAATAGTATCAGATGCACCACTAAGATCTGCTAGAACAAGTTTCACAACGTTTTTATCATTAAGTTTTAAATGTCATTACTTTTGTAGGCTGATTTAACACTGTCATTTAAATTACTGCGTTTTAGTTTTCTTTTAAATTTTATGGAGACAACATCCTCAATCAATGTGGAGGCGAAAGATAAATTAAACTCAGGTCTATAGTTTTTAAGAATAGTTTTGTCGATGTTTGAATTTTTCAATAGTAGTAGCTGAACATCAGCTTCTTTTAAGACTGTTGGAGAAATATCAGACGACAACCATGCATTACACATACATTATGCAAGCTCTAAATCTGCCTATTGTAGGTCTTTCTTTATGCCTGACTTATGAAATGTAATTTGAATTAGTAATCAGCCATTAATTAACTTATCCAGATCATAATCAACTTCGGTGCCATCTCTAGTCTGCGATATTTACTAGAATAGGACCCGATTTGCTTCTCAATTTCCATTCATGATTTAACCATGAAGTGGATTATCAAGACTATGTTTTTAATCCCACCGACTTTAGTATTGATGATCGAGCCTAGGTCGGAAATTCAATCGCTAAATTCCAGGTTCAGAGTGAATCAATTTGACTGAAATTTTCCGTAAATTCCCCATTTTTTTACTATTATAGCGAGAACTGCCAGCTCTGTATCTAATTTCCCATAATGTATCTTTAACAATGGAGGTTAGATCGGGTAGAATTTCGTCCAAACATGATCGATTTCAGCAATTGCGTTGGAATTGGGCCTAAACTACAAGACGAGGATGACGAATTGATTATTTATATCATCTTTACATTGTTTCTGAACCACCAAAATCTGAAAAGTCATTTTTCTGACTCATGTGTTGTACGAATTGCTTCTATTTTGTCAAAAAAAGAAGTTCGAAAAAGATTCAGCAAGCGATATAATACTATGAATATAAATGCTTCAAACTCAATTTTAAGATCAAACGGAATAAAATTGAGGTTGAATCTGTTACCATTACCATTTATTTGTAGGAAGATTTGTTTGTAACAAATTGAGTTATATTAGATGTAAATCTATAACTTCATTTGTTACTAATGTTAACAATAATAGATTTATGTTCCATGAGTTATGTAGAACCAAAAATAAATGTCTTTGGATTTCAATTTCACACGTTATTAATGCTTTAAGTTATAAATCAAGCTACATTTAGAATTCTCCTTATGTGTAAATATTTTGATGTCTTTTATATTCGTATGTCTTTAAGTCACTACTGTATATGATTAAATTTTGTAACTATGGGTCCTATACCTACTTACAGGAATAAACTATTTATATTTATACCCTGTAACAACGAGGTTCCGCCAATTCAAGTACAATCGACTAGAATCTCGACATGCTTGTTCTTTGGACAATTGTAAGAAGACTGCGACACTGTTATGTTAGCGGTTCCTAGTCGAAGGTGCCGTCGTACTAATACTCCTTTGATGAATTGGTTGTTATTCGTAGTAAGTGGTTTTTATTGCAGAGTCGAGGACAAGTTGTGATATATCATGCAAACATTCTCATAAAAAGTGCCAATAAAGGTGCATTTATGTATCTTCTATAGACGGACAACAATGATTTATGTTATGTTGTTTAAACCTGATAGTGTATTGTCTGGTCTTGTGTTACTAGATTGGGAACATAATGTACAATGGTTCAACAAGTGTTGCTTTTATTTGGTTTCGTGTAACAAGAAAGCTGCCAACCGTTGCTGGTATTTTCTCTTAATCAAACCCCAATACGTTACATTTGGTTATTTATATAAATGAATTACAAAGCGGAGAGCCTTGGTTAACGAACGGTGTGAGGACTAACTTCTGTCCAATAATACAACGCATGTGGATCGAGACGTATATGCTGAAAAGAACCTCCCTTTGTCAGAGGTGGCATCCAATCATTCGATAGGCCAAACAAAAAACTAGAAAAAAATGTACACCTAACCACAGAATTAAAATCTTTATCACTGTCTTCACTAGCCAAGTCGGAGCAGTAGGACGTTAAACGCCATTTCATTTCTTATTAATCAAATTAATGGATCAGATAGCCAACCGTAAACGCTCATGGTTCATTTTATATCTCCAATCCAGGGTGATCTTGATATTTGACGTTTTTATGATTATTTCGAATGATATACACTGTGTAGAGAGTCCCATGGTGATTCGGTTTCAGCGCATCTGGCATCTCAATAACAAGAAAGATACTATGCGCATGTGCAAGTCATACAGCTAGCGTACTTAGTGCTGCTAAGACGAATAATTTCAGCTCTTCATTGCATGAACAATTTCAAGCATTTATTCTTTCTACAAACAATTTTTGGTATTATGTACAGTATAATTACTGCCTTCTTCTACCAGTTTACTTTTAGTGACTTTTTGGTTGCGTTTTCACCATCTTTCCAGTGGGTTGACAACTTACAAATTTCTGTCATAATTCAATAAACTTGGTGGGCAGAGGCAACCACCTACCAAAGAAGAAAAAGGCCACAAATCCACAATAGACTATTAGGTGGGTTCTGGTGAGTGTAGTTTCAATTTTGAAATTGATATCATTAACAAATTTATTTCAAAATAGAAATTCCTAACTGGATGTATTTTTTAACATATAAAATTGAGTTTTGGAAGAGTATCACTTTGAAATTCAGCGAAATTTCACAACAAAATTTAATGCTCTGCTACAAGGGCTTAGCTCAGCACCACGCATTTTACCAAGATAACTAAGCCATTCTATTCCCATTTGACGAAAAAAGGACACCATAATGCATTATTGCTGATTCCTTTTATCTGCTGATTCTTATGAGTCATGTATGTTTTAAAAATAATAGTGAATTAAGCTATACAAGCAGGCTTTATTGTTAATTCTGTTGAACTCATTATTTGCCCCATTTGGACCACTCATCCCCGGTTTTCTATGCTAAAGCATATATACAAATTGAATGTCCTGTTGTTATTTATAGGAAACAAGATGTAATTAGTCACCCATTCAAGGACATGTCCACCCAACTAACTCTACTAATATTCAGAATATCAGGCAAATCTTGGAAAATCATGATGTCAACAACTCCATCATCTTGCCATCGTGGAAAACTGAAACCATTTCAGGAAGTGGAGCAAATGTTTTTGTTCGCGGAAAATCGATATATTTCATCATCACCTTTTTAAATTTGTTTTAGATTTCTTGTGTGGGTCGCATCATGCTGGTTTATCATAAAGTGCTCTTAACACTGCACGGTATTCATTGACACTACACGGTATATATTCATTGTCTAGATATATAGTATAGATGGTGCATCAGTTGGTAGTCACCCAACTGTCATTAGATTTATGAAAAGATGTTTTAACCCACGTCCTACTTTTCCTAAGTATTCTGTAACTTGGGGTGTACAATAAGTACTTAAATATTTTAAAACTCTGGAGCCAATTTCAGATATATCTTTAAAGTTACTTCCTTATAAATATGTTATGTTGTCAGCTATTTTAAGTGGGCAGAGAGTCAAAACTCTGTTTTTTGTAGATAAATGGAATCTTAAAATAACCAGACTTGGTTGTCATCAATTAAATATGGTTTAAGTCTTATTTTGATCAATCATTATCAATTGCATTAGCTATGCAAGAGTATTTAAAGAGGACAGAGGAATTGCGAAATAATAATATTACTCGGTTATTTGTAGGTTTTGCTAATCCCTATATAGCTGTGTCCAAAACAACTATCCCTAGATGGTTAAAAAAATATATGACATTAGCTGGCATTTTTTGTTACTATTTTCAGTCCTGGCAGTGCCACCATTTCAGTTGCATTAAAATTCAAATTTCCATTAGGTAACAGTTGACAGCGTAATGCTTCAACTTTTGTTTAGTTTTATAATGAATATATTTATCCAACTTTCAGGTTAAATTGTCTACTGCTGTTTTAGGTAATAATTCTTCATAACCACATTGAAATGTTATATATAGCGTGATAATCCATTAGCCAATCACGCTATTTTATGGATGCAGCTATGGCGGGTGTTAGCGCCAGGCAGGGTAAGCTTACTCTTCCGGACACCTGTTACCACTATTTGTTGTGTATTTTGTACATGATGAATAGTCCATTTGCTGATAACACTATTTTGCCTATAACGTTTTTAGGACTTCGAATTCTGTCTAATGGTTTTGATTGTTCGTACATGGTTTTATTTTATTTGAATAATATTGAAATGTCTTGCAGTATAGAGTGGTGATTCGAAAATAAATATTTCATTTTATTTCGGTTTTTTTTCCGCTTGTTTCTTGTGTGTTGGACATCCAATTTCTAGAAAGTCACCCGGGTTGAAATCTCACTTGTTTTCGAGTTGCCAGATGCATTGAAACACTACCGTTGATATAAAACTTGGCACGCTTTCCCCTGACAATTGTGCATCGATTTATGGACACAATTCCAACAAAGGTGCGATGACATCAAGCCCGGCTCCCAGTCAGTATCAGTAGTATATTAACATCGTCCCAGTAGTTGTTCATTTGGGCATATTGAGGAACCCTATGGAATTTCAAAATTGTGGATCATAAATTGCGAACAACTTTGGGGATAAACAATATCTTCCATATCTTTGCTAAACATTCAAATGGAAAATCGAGGCTTCATATATTATAGGTCGAATGATATTTGACATTCAAAACTATCCTCAGAATAAAGTAGTTTGATAGAATATTAATCATCTTTATCCATTTTTGAGCGTTTATTGCGCGGACGGTTAGCTCTTTATCTAAATCTTACATAGTGAATGGTGACGTTAAACATACATTACACAAGAGCTACATCTTCCTATTATTGTAGGTCTTTCTTTAGGCCTGGAATGTTATATGAACTATTGATTGACAGTAATTAACTTATCCAGACCATAATCAACTTTCTATGTCAACGGTAGCCTGCGAAATTTGTTGGATTATGATCCGGTTTGCTGCATAAATGAATAATCGAGACTACGATGTTTGTCGTACTGACTTTAGTAATGTTGATCGAGGCTAGATGGAACTCTCATTCGCTTGATTCTCGGTTCATAGTGGATCAACTTGAGTTAAAATTTTCAGCAAATTGCCGTTACATTATGTAGTTTTTAACTATTATAGCGAGAACTGCGAATGCCGTATATCTAATCTCCCTTAATGTATCTTTAAGCTATATTTCTATGCGCTTTAAGCTAAACCCTGTTTGTTGTTCTGGGATTTGGTAATTATATACACAGTCAAGAATGAAAATTTGACTTGTTTCCCGTATGTGAAATCCTCCCCATTATCAAAAGTGTCAGACAACGGCAATAGATATTTATGGAACAAATTTAAAAAAAAACAGGTCTCTTTTTACAGACTTCTCTCCCGCCTGAGAAATCCTTCAAGAGTGTCAGACAATTGATGGCGTGATCCACCGAGTTATACCATTAATTACATTCGAAAAGATCTTTAATTAAAACATTTTCAGTGGAGATAATGAAGGTTTTATCCGGGAAATTGACGCTCAGCCCCAGGTGTGTATGTGTTCGTGACCAGACAAACAACGCTCTGTCTCGAAGATTATACAAGGAATCGGTAGTGCGCTTTATTGAAGAATACATTAGACACACACACCATTACCTTCCTTTGTTTTGCTATTTATAAAATGACACCTTAGGTTCCAAAGTTTTGTCTTGTAAGAATCCGTGCGTTAATAGACAAAAGCTCGTTTTACTCTTAAATCGGTCGTCTGGGTTATAAATGGACACCTTATAACGTCACAGCTCAATCTTCAAGCTGTGTTGAATTAAAAGGGAAACAAGTCTATTTTTCCAGCTACTACATGTACTAGAAAAATACGCGAATGCCATGTAATTGGCAGTTTATGACATATCCTTTTTAAGACATCGGATGTGTACATATAATATGTAAATTCACCACGAATGAAATATCCGAAAACACAATTTTGTTGGAAAACGATTTAACAGTATATGAAACACGCTTCCGGGAGCAAGTAACTTGGAAAAAGATTCCCTGGGATTGATAATGTCGTTTAAGAACATGAAAGTAGTAGATATAATAAAGAGACTCCGTTTATTATCGTAGGTAATTATGAAATCCGCTTTCACCGACAGTATAGATGTTATTTGTTCTAAGTTCGCTCCCGGTGTTGGCCGAGAAAGTTCATCCGGACTTTCCAGCGCGATTTCTCCCTGTCAACGGTGCAGATCAGAGGGCCTGGCAAAGACAGGTTCTAGTCGTTTGGATGGGATGAAAAACAGAGGTCCCGTGTACACCTTCGCATGCACGTAAAATAATCTTTGACATTGGTATTCAAAGTAAAAGAAGGCCGAAGTCCGGGAAAAATTTCCCCAAAAGCACATTCTATAACATGTGCCCGCTTTCAGTAGCCCAGTGGATGCAGACAATATGACGTTAAACCCAATTTCATTTCATTTTGTCCTTTTGATCGAAACTACACATAGATACATTTATCAAGTTGTAACTGTCATGTAACTAAGTACCAGTGTTAACACTAGGTTTTAAAACCAGATTTGAATCACCACACAAAATATGGGTTTATTCAGTGAAAATTGATTCTGTTATCTCTTTTTTATACAGTCTTTGAATATGTATGGTTAGCTTTTAAAGACATTATTTTTAAAGTTATTCCGAAATGTCGACGACTAATTTTTTTGATAAATCGGCAGTATGTCAGGAACAGTATTCACTTTGTTTTTTCTTGAAATAGTCCATTAAACTGGTGGAAGCAAATAGATTAACCAACCCATCGAATTCTCGGGATGTAAAAGAGACAATTCTGTTCAAATTAAGCTGCTTTATGAATTAAACATCATCATTTTCTTTTCCGGATCTGATTTATATGTAATTATTGTCCCCGAAAGGACAAGACTGTATCTTTAATACAATTTAGTGCAATTCCTCATTTCGACATGTATTAAGCAGGATGTAAGTGGCTTCATTTATTTCTCCTGTGTAATATTATCTTAATAGAATAGAATAAAATAATACAAAAACTGATCTTGATGAATTAGTCAATATTTAAGACTTTCCAAAATGATATATTGCAGATTATGCTGTGTTCTTTTTTTCTGGAAGAAATAATTCCAATATAGTTCTTTATTCAGTACAACAGTATATAGTTCGGCAATGAAACAAAAAAGAGAAAACAGCCTAAACAAATTAAACGTTTCAGTTCATCTATGTCAATTGTTATCGATCACCTGTTACGGGGTGGAATAACTGGTAAGGGAAAGAGCCTAGTCGTTGGGATGGGACAGAAACTCTGTGTATTCAATGAGCAAGTCGAAGCGCCATCATCCCGGAAAAATTTCCGTCTTCATTATCCCGGTTGGTGCTGAAAAGTAATATGTCCCCATTTTTAAAGTCTCGGATTCAGTTTTCTGCTAATCCGCCATCAAACCCTTTTGGTGACTACCTTTACTGACCACATCAACCATTGATTTTCCCACTGACTCTAATGATAATTCTCGTCTCCTTGCTCGGCTCTAACTTTTCCGCAACTTTTCGCTGAGTTGAACACTTAATATAACATGTGGCAACCTCTTTCTTAAAAGCACGTATCCTCCCTAACCAACGTAACCTAACCTATTAATTCTTGTTATCCACCCGCCTCAAAATCATAAACATTCATCAAAACTTGGCAGATAATGTGCATTCTAACCCTTTCCCCCAATTCTACACCACCCATGGTCTACACGATAATAGCCAGTGATACGACAATGCGCATGTCTAGGCTATTATATGATTGTGAAAATGACGCCCCCCCTCCCTTTTGGTTTATAATTTGATTTTATGTATTGCCTTTCCAGTTATATCCATTTCAGCAATTTTGAGCAATGCCCTTTGAAAGATTGATGACTACAACCATTTTGGAACTAAATCCCAAAATCTGTGTGGGCCAGATCTCAGAAACCCCGATCAATCTGTATTTGAAATATCAGATTTTACAATAACGCTAGTATAATTAAAAAAATTTGAGCAAAATGGAAGGGGTAAAGGCTACTCTCCAGTTTTTGGTGATCTGACTCTCGACGTATTCATGTATGCATCTTGAATAGAAGACTTGGTCTCGCTTCAACTACGTACATCTTATCAAGGCCTTCGCGTAATACCCTGTTCGTTCAATGTCAAGGTTTTTGTGGAGGTCACTGTGTCACAACCTCTGATTGGACGCTGCTGTTCACGTGTCTGTAGATAAAGTATATAGCTATAAGTTCAGCAATTGGGAAGTAATCCAGCAACGTCCTGATGTTGTAAAAATCCCAGTCTGTGTTTCGGGAGCATGTCGCGTATGATACTGCACAAGCTGTGTAAGTCGGTATAAGTCGGTATAAACACACTCGTATGTTTGACCCATTTCACAACAAAAGCTGGTGTTTAATACAGTTTTTTGTCGTGGCGTATCTCCGACAGCAATTATGGTAGATATTTCAGATTTGAATATCTTTTATACATTTCTCTTGTAGGTCGAGCAGAGAAGACTTGTGATAATAATGCCAGTTGGTGGCGAGAACCAGAAACAGGGTTAGAATGGACGGATTATACAAAATGTGTTAATCTAGCGGTTAGTTTTAAAGATAATCTTTAATATATTAGTCATTATAAATCGTTGTGATGTGGGTAGGTATGCCAAATTCGTTTGTAGATAAGATCTCAACTCTGGCTAACTTCACTTCACTCACCGATTGCTCCGTGGTAAGCGTATATGACAGCTGCTGTTGAACGCAACCATGTTCTTGTGTTTGGGTGCCATTCTGCGTACTAAGTCCTTGGATGATAGTTCCTTTCCTTACTACTGAAAACCGACGCGTTTTATTAAAGGCGAAACGATATGCACCTTTGATAGAATAAATTAATAATCGCGATTCACGCACGTTCCCATTTTAGCCGCCTTACCTCTTATAAGAATACCACAGGTCAAGATATTGTAAAGGAAATCAAACGTTTTAGACATACTATATCAAATGGAAGCTAACTAATAAAATTAATGGATGGAAAGACATGCAAATTGAAGCTAACGGTCTGAAACTAGTGAATGGAAAGACACACTGATTGTTATTGGCACATGTCAACCAAATCTTACGAAATCTCCAAATTCCTTTTAACTTCAATCTGCCTACCCAATTTCACACCATGGCGTCAATTCCTTTCGCTCTGTTCATTTCATTTTAGAATTCAAGTAAGAAATGATACAAGTTTAACTAATATATCAAAAGACAATCATCCCTTTTAAGTTTTCTAACTGTCTCCGGGTTGACACGGCGAAACCCTTTAACATGTCTAACCGAGTTTTAATAAAGATCTAGAACAGCGACTCTGAAATCTGATTATAGAGGGAGGATTGGAGATTTCGTTATAGAAATATACAATTATACATATCAAAGATCTTGCTAGACAGTAAATAACTCCCTCGCACTGTTTATTTTTAATCTGATAAGTTTTTGTATCCATAAAGTCCTTGTTGAGAGCGGGTTTTAACTCGTATAATGTATCAAATATGTTTTAACGTTTTTGTTTTTTCAGGGATATGGGATATTGTTCCATGTAGCTGTCATCTGTAATGTATTAAGCCTGGCCCTGCTCTTGCCAGCCTGTGCCATATTTCTTTGGTACAGGTAATTAATTAATGCTAAATATACGGACTATTATGGCCAAAGATGGATGGTGTTGAGTTTGTGGAGTTAGCCAATTACACGCATAAAACTATACATTTATCAGAAATTTGAGACCTATACAGATAAACATATTGTCTGTGATCAGTCATTTAGGATAATTTTACATATTGTCGTATGGGCCGTGTGGAGTTTGTTAGTTATTTTTTAAGAAAATATATTTTTAGAGACTCATATATTGAAACAGGAAGTGGAAATACAATTAAAGGTGGCGTTGATAACGTGCATTAACTTATTGCTCTTCCTTCTCACAGCGATAAAGGCTGTTTTTAGTAATTCTCTTCCATCTTGGAATCATAAACTTCATATGTGCATTCCTCTTACAGAAAAATGTACAGTAATTTTGATAGTATCAGTGGCCAGGTCTTTATCGCTTTCATTCAAACAAATTTTCTACGAGAGCGTAATAAGATATAACTTTAATTGCAATGAAATGTTTGGTAAAACGGAATACAACTTAGGCCACATACATTTGATTTTCTGTTTTCCGGGAACACCAATAATCAATTGTGCCTGTAATTTCTTCAAGAAAAAACTAATGCTCTTCTCAAAAGCTTTTAGTTTCAAATATGTAAGTTTTGAAATTGTAATAAGTCATCGCACCCAAGAATTCACTGGGGTATTTATTGATCAGGGCCCTTGGGAACTAAAAAGACGGGTACCGATTTAATGTCTGTTTATATGTATCATTTCATCTCAATGATCGCTGTCCATAATATTATTCCCAGGGAAGCAAAAACATAAAACTAATTATCTAATATAAGTCCACAGGATGACTGATCATACAGATACATGATTTCATTGCGTTAAACCATTGTGACAAGAAATATACACCAATTGAATTTTCTTATTTTATTCATAAGATAATGTTTTATCAGTGTCGTAGTTGTACTAAAAAGGATAAGAGTGTGACAGCCAATTAATTTATTGTAGAGGTAATAGACGTCCGACATTTACAAATAAAGCATTAGATGATCTGTGTAGAAAATGCTATTTTCATCTGAGAAATATTATCTCCACCCACCATAATTCGGCTGTATCTCACGTCCTATTATGTATTCTTTTTCTCCGTTGTTACTGCTAAAGTCTTCTCGTGGTTCTTCTTCAAACTCGCTTTCAGCAAATCCAAACTGCAGCAAGAATGGTCACACGATCTTTATATTACTGCCACATATCCTCAGTTCTCCACTATCTTTATTCATGACTACCAGTCACTGCTGAGATCTTAAAGCAATCTGTATAACAGCCAATGGACACACCCCTGATTACATCCATGAGTTAATATATGGTTATGTATGGTGAAATATTATTAGCTATGTGAACTCCTGAAAACTTTAGGTCGTCTCGGTGACAGCCACGAGAATAAGTTAAAGGAAAAATTGAACACAACTATCAAATCAACTTATAATAATCCAAAAACGATTTTAAAAAAAACCCATCCAGGACAAATTTACCGCTCACCATCAACTGCATTCTATTTCTTTTTTTTTCAGAATTCTACGAAGACAGCATCGAGTTAGAATTCACCTGAATTTGTTCATATCATTTATTGTAAGGAATATTGTGGTGATTCTATGGGATAATTTAGTCTACAATAACAGGTTACAGAATCTGGCTGAAGAGACCCTGATGCATCAGAATACGGTAAGATGCCCGGAAGCCACATGAAATACTTGACATATCGCTTCTCAGAACACCAATAGCTACATTTAGTACATCTTGGATTCATTTTCTGGGAAATTTAAAAACAAGCCTTGCTGGATTGAATGACGTTATTGCCATAATGGCTTCGTGTACGTATGACTGGATAATCGTCACCATTTCCGAATCACTAAGTAATTTAACGATAACGGAATAATTTTAATGAATTGACATTTATTTTATTTCTATTTTTGAGTTAGATATCGGTTTACCTTAAAGAGAAAACAAAGATATGTACTTTGATTGGTCGTGGCATATCCTTTCATAAAATGGCGATTTAGGGCATCGGTGGATTATGCTTGTCTATATAATAATGTATTAAATGAGAGCATATATCAAACTGAATCTTAATGAATCGCAATTGATGTTAAGAAACAAAGTTATAACAACTTCTTCTTATGAACTATTAATTGAATGTTTAAATTCGAAGCGACATTCATTTGGTTGAAAAATATTAAAGATGATTAACTTTAACATCAGCTGAGGGGTTGGCATGAAATGCCAACTTTAGAATACGAAAATATCTTATTGGTGATCCCCACCTCACCGGCGCCAAAGGGCCCTCGCCATAACGACAGGCAGACGAAACTTTAAAAAGAAAAAGAATCAATCAAGATATTATTACGAATAACCGTGCATTACAGACATTCCATATGATATTACATATTCTTGAAAAGAAGCCTTTATGTTCATAGCCGATTTATTTCGTTATAATTAAAATTGGATTAGGTGAAAACATATAAAATAATTATACCATAAATTTGTTTTACTAGGTTGGATGTAAAATATTATATATACTCACACGTTATGCGCTGGCTGCTAATTTTTCCTGGATGTTCCTAGAAGGTTTTCATCTACACAGACTTATAGTTCGAGCTTTTAAAGTACCAAAATCTATTTGTGGTTATTATTTGGCAGGTTGGGGTGAGTAGCTAATGATTCTTACTTGATTACGGTTATAAATGTGTAATTGGTGATGTAATTGATGGGTGTGAGGCTACATACGACAGAATTGGATATATATTGAAAAATGCAAGACATCTTCAGCGGTTTTATCATCAAAGTTATCACTACTAAAGTCAATTCTTGCAAGGTTTTCCTATGAACACATCTGGGAGCTGTAGTGGCTCTATAAATAAGGCGCTAGATGACCTAGGTTCGATTCATGTGTTGGCCGAGAAAATGACTATCGATTTCCCGGCGAACTTTCCTGTTAACCATTTAGTTGGCAGAGTGCCTAGTCGCTCGGATGGTATGTACAACCTATGTTCCCCATATCCACATTGACAGTTCTAATTCTAAATAGCTCACTTCATTGGTTTGGGTATACCGTCTTCATTAGTCTGTGTTGAGCAGACAATTATGATGTTAAACCCTATTTCCCCTGTAGGCCAACTGTTCGTTCAAATACAAAGAATGTTGTTCTGGACTTACAGGAAGTTGACAGCTGGTTCATAAATGCTGTTTTTTATTGAGTGTACTTGACATGCTTTTTTATCGACGTTTATGGGTACAGACCACTGACACAACCGTTATCTTGATCCATGATACACTGTACAAAAATAAAATAATTACAAGAAGCTCTTAACCTGACGAATCAGCCAATCTGTAAGCAATTAAACATTTTAATTTTGTTGTATTTTCTCCAGCAAGTCCAGCGATACCTGTATTAATATACAGTATGTTACGGATATACCGTCAAGATCAAGAGTAAGTATGTATATTGTATTTTGCCAAAATGTAATAAGACTATAAGTTGGGATACCTACATTTTCTTTCAGCTGAATAAATTAACTGTCATTATCAAATATGAAATTGTCGATCTGATTTTAATTGAACGTGTCCTACACCGATCAGTGCCGGACGAAGGCCCACCTGTCAGGTCATTGCCCAAGGCCCACACAAGTAAGCGCCGAAAGCGCGCGAGCGTCCAGGAGGGGGGGGGAAGCTGGGGGATCCCCCACCCCCAAGTAAAATTTGAAAATTGACAACCGCAAACCCATTTTCTAAGCATATCAGACCAAAGCAGAGGAAGGCAAAATTTTGATTTCCTGATACAATTAGATAATAGAATGACCTTAGAGCCCTATCATTAGATGATTTTGAGAATTCTCTTGAATGTCAAAAACAAAAACCTTTTATTTTCCGTGGGCCCTCTCCTTTCCTTCTATTTTCTTTTTTTTTCTTTTTTTTTTCACTTGTTTCTTTATAGGCTTAGGCCCACTTTTTTAAAAATAAGTTCAGGCCCACCTGTAGTGGACCGGTGAGCCCAGTCCGGCACTGACACCGATTATATAATGCCCCGTAAGACCAGGGTGGCGTTCTTAATTGACACGGTCACCGGTAAACGTGAACAAAGCGCGAGAAAATTCCCCTCAAAAACAAACTTTAAAAAATCGCGTTATTATCGCAACCTGTGCGATTATACCACGTTCTCACGACGCGCTTCTCACGACCTATTGGCTTGCCAACGGTGATCATCGGCAAACCCGCAACGCTTTAACCACGCTCATGGGGTTCTTACTATATGTATTACGACTTCACGTCCGTTTCTGTAACATGTTTACAGTGACAATATAAGCTAGTCAGATTTTTGGAAATTTCAAGGTGACGAGATACACACTGATGTATGAACTTTGAATCGCCTGTTTTTATAGCAAATCATATATTATTAAAAAGCACGGTCGCTATATAGGAGCGTAATGCGAGCTGTGTAACTGCGTCATGGTCGTATTAAGAAATCCACGCACTGGAGCCCCGCGAGGAGTGTTGAAATCTCGAACTGGAGTCGTGGCAGTTGCGCGAGGTTCGTGGTGTAGAGGCCATGAAGTCGCCGCTGCAAATGTTACACTTTGCCGGGTCAGATCGCACAACCTTGGCGTTTGTTTTGAACCCTTACTTCTGCTTATTCTATTGGACTGGGAGGGAGGGCTAATTGTAACAAAATCAACGACTGAATCAAGATGTCTTTAACCTGATTCAAAGAACGTATAGTTCTATTAATATATTTATTTTTGTTGTTAGACCAGGAACTAATCTCCCAAGCGCCACTTACTGTAGTTTCTCTTCATGGGAGAGGGTATTCGAAGAAAGCCTACTATCCACTAATCCAAGCATAATCGGTATGAAACTTGGCATGCGCTTTCCTTGCACAATGACTCATCGATTGAAGGACTTCGATACGACTCCACAATTCCAAGATGATGGCGTTGACGGCATGCTCGGTTCTTACATAGATGTACTGACAGTTCTATGGTTTCATTCACCACAGAAGCCTTACTATTCAGCGTTCTCCACAGAAGTCTCCCTATCCACCCGTAGAGAAATGCAAGGGAAGACAACTCTGCTTTGGAGAATGGCTTGGTTCCTGGTCCACATTGCGCTGTAGTATTTATTTTAACAAATTTTATTATCTATTTTAGGTGCTGGGTACAAAATACTGAATATTATGAATGGATATACGTTCTTAATTTATTATGTATAGTGGTAAAATACTTATAACGTATTATCTATTTTAGGTGCTGGGTACAAAATACTGGATATTATGAATGGATATTATACGTTCCTAATTTGTTATGTATAGTGGTAAAAATACTTATAACTTCCTTAGATTTAAATCACGGCTTTTTTTTTGCCTAGACATTTGGTTGATTGTACATTGATTTATTAGACTTATACTAATGGACACTAAATGGTATATTGTCACGGGATCGCTTAACGATCTACTTTCACCGGATAACACCAGACACGTCAAAATATTAAACTTCTACTTTGTCCTAAATTGTAGTTTACACAGATTTCCGAACTTCTACGCGGTCCCTCATAATTTAAGTCATATACCATCGGTTTCGCGGTTTACTATGGTATTGGGTTGACTTAATCCCTTTAGGTTGAAACCGCATCAATTATGCATCTATTTGGTTCCGTGTTTTCATTTGGAATCTATCATTCTGATAGAGGGGTGGTTTAGAGTCTTCTCGTCTCATATTAGGTTATTTCGGATAGGTTCAATTTTATTTTTAATAATTGGCTGCTTGGACGTAGAAAACCCACTAGGTCGGATAGGCGACTCGTACAAGCTGGGAATTGACACCGCGCCAGTTGACTCAGGTGATCAAAGGCGCGCATAAGGCACCGACACCCCTTTATTTTTAAGGCCTACTTGCGTACTTATGCTGACTTATATTGCAAATGGATGTCAACAAATTTACTTGCACAGTTGTAAATGGCTATGGTCACTTTTTACAACTAAAGATAATGAGCCACCAAGCAAGCCAATCCAGATACAGATTCAAACATCGACGCCGGAATTACTGGACTACTGTCACAGAAAGACAGATCTTGCCGAGACGCGTATAGGTGTTATTGTCTGTTATATCCGGTAAAATATTGTATAGTTGTATAAGATATTTGGGTTGGTATATCAATCCATACAACACACTTATCTAATAAGTAGTAAATGTGACAATGAAATGATTTACTTCGTAGAACTTCATTAGCTGGAGGAATAGCAGATGGGTTTAAAGTTATAATTGTGATGATTATTTTCATATAATTACATATACAGAATACTATGGGTGTCTGGCACCAAATAAAACTAGATGGGTGGCTTTTATATATTAATGGGGTGTTGTAACATTGGCAATAAATGATAAAATAGTTTGTCATTATCGTTAAAACGTGTCAAATTAATTCAATGACTGTTAAGTGGATGTTTCACATTAATTTTTCTCAGACGTTGTAAAATCAGATAGCATTACTTCTCGTCCCGGGGGTAAAATATTAAGGGGAATAGAGTCTGCTTTGCAAATATATGGTTATTAAATCATAATATTTATGAGGTATTTGTCTGATCTCTAGTCATGTCTATTTTTAATAATTTAAACATACATTATGCAAGAGTTAAATCTACCAATTGCATTCTTTTGCCTTGAAATTTTATATAAATTAATAATTAGTGAATTAAGTTACAAGACCATAATCAACTTGGTAGATTTGAATGCGTTTCGGGCTTGATGAAATAACCGCAACAATGGATGATCGAGAATTTGTTTATTATCGTAACAAAGGTATCCTGATAACAATCGAGGCTAGACTTTATTGTATCGCCTGTAGTTTGGCTCAGAGTGAAGTAATTTGACTGACATTTTCACCATATTCTCTTTTCATTATATATTTGATAACTATCATTGCGAGAACTGTCCACTATTTATCTACTTTTACCTAATTTAAGCATCTATATATCTATTATTCTGGTGGTTGAATCATAAAGTCTGTCACTGAGTCAACTGGCGAGGTTTCGATTCCCCGGTTGTACGTTGTATGAATAACCCATTACTCTCTATTTCTCTCGTTAACAAGAGTGTCGTTTGGCGAGCCATCATTAAGTGTGGCGATGTGTAATTGTGTTGATTGGTCAGTAATTGCTAAGCTTTTTCAGCCTTCTCACTATAAAATGACCAAGTTTGTGTCGTGTGGACGTAAAACTCCACTTCTCTCAATAAAATGTGATAGGTATTACCCGAATTAGTATGGAAAGGTTTATTTCAATCATATAGTCAAGGCCCCCTTGCTGTTGGCGGGACCGATGTCAGTCCATAGGTCAGCAGAACAGATTTGGGAAAGACGAGGGTAGCAATCTTAGTCATTACTATTAGAACAAGAGAATCGAATATTCTTTCGCCACGTCAGTCCCCCGCCCTATGCCCGTCTCCACGTTTGTCATTGTTGTCAAAGAGATACAACCCATCATAAGAGCCAATGATATCATCATGTTCCTCAAGCAACGTCCAGTCAGAGGCTGTGACACAAATACACTCAAATCAAACATGGCGATCACATCGGAAACCTTGATATTGACTGAACTCTGAACGTTGCAACTTGATTATCACAGGTAAACACTTTAGATGGAAAGCGCGATACTTGCATTCGGGATATTCGGCTCCCCACTGGGTAAGTAGCCAATCGGAATTAGTGTCGAAATATGCCATAATGCATACCATAATCAGCTCCTTTAACCCTTTTGTACTTACTAAAGAAATAGAATAGCTAAATAATGAACCTTGTGGGGTGGTTAATATTTCCGGTTGACCAGCTGAATAAATGGAACGAAAATGTGATATGCATTTTCAGACTTGAATTCTATATTATATTCATGGGGAATATTTAGTTTACTTGTAGGCGAAAGGATATCCGCTTTGACTTCCATTTCGGGTTTTAAATACAAAAATGGTAATGCACTTTCCGCTTTTCAGTCGATTTTTAGAATCCTTTACGTATAAATATCAATTTCTGTTTCAGGTAAACGTGTTTTTCCTGTGTGGTATATTAAGGATATTATTAAACCAATTACAGACTCATCCTAATGAACCAAATAATTATAGGTAGTATTTATGTAGCTGAACAAATTGTACAGGCGATTCTTTAAATGGAAGTGATCTGTATTCAACAGAAACCAGCCAGACTATTGCAAAACGTAACCACATTATATTATGCTAGATCCTAACCTAAATAGCAATTCAATGTAAGCAATGTCGCATACATGAACTGTGCAAGATTACTTACGGGTCATAAATGTAGGCCGCTCTTCTAGGATTCCTCGAAAAACCCGACACATTAGTGTTTATTGGAGCAGAGTTTATAATGTATTTCTATTTGTTATCAACAGATAATTGCAACCGTCGAAGTATGAAATTGGTTAATAATAAGTTCAACATTATATTTTATTAACAGGAAAGCCTTAAAAGCTTCATTTGTGTTGGTGCCTTTATTTGGTGTACAGTTATTCCTGGTTATATATCGTCCACCACAAGAATTAGACATTTCTTTCCCATTTGAAATACTTTCAGAAATAATGAGCAATTCTCAGGTAAACGTATTTATATCTTTATGTTGAGCACCACACTTGGACTTAACAATTATTTGTGCAATTTGTCCATATTTAAAGTGTACGTAAAAGATCATTCGAAAGGGTAGGATACCAAAATCCTATCGCTACACTTGAATTGTGTAAGTAAAATAACAAGTCACTAGAATTTGTATACGCCCTCATTTCGGTGTTGGTGTATTATATCTTCACCCAATACGTCAGTCCGATGGTCAGTCAAAAATGGACATGAACGCGATAGAGGCTATAGCCTTTGGCTGATTCTTTTCAGTATGGTGCGAAGCATTATGGATCTGATAGGACGATTTTCAACGTTCTGTAACATTTCGTACCAGCGTTACCCCCTTTGTCGAAAACCTTGTGAACGCGATAGAGGCTACAGTTTCCACGGGATTGTTTCCAAATTTTGCGTGACGCATTGTGAGCATGAAAAGACAAACCCTATCGATATTCAGTTTACCACCCCTGTCCGTTCTGTAGTTAATCCACCTCTGCCGAAACCCTTGTGAACACGAGATGGGCTGTACTTTTTAACGGATATTTATTTTACTGCATTGAGGCCATGAGAGAATAAACCCCGATTGATTTCCAGCTCTCCATGATTTTCGTCCCGGAGTTATCCCCCATTTCCCCATTTCTCAGGTGAGAATAGTTTTGGGTCAACGTTCCGCGACAAATTTTATGAGAAGACAACCCCTATCGGTACTCAGTGTTCCTCCACTTTTTTTGTTGATTTTCAGTTTTGTGCGTCTTTTCGTTCCCGAGTTATTAATTGTAGCTCAACATCGAAGAGTTTCGCAGTTGAGACAAAACTGCTATGTAGGCGTATTTGCATGCTTTGTATGGTTATCGTATAATGCTGTATAAATTGTTTTATTTCAGGGAGGTTTAGTGTCTTTATTGTTGTGTTTCTTTAACCATGAGGTAAGAACAAGCTCAAGGTTGGGCTGCTGCCCACTTCCTATAATTAATCTAACTACAATTCATACGTTGTAAATGCGGGTTTTAATGTGTGACAGACAAGAGACACATTAGCCTATAATTCAAACAATTTATAGAAAAGACCCTACTGCTTTGACCTTGTGTGATAGGGCATAGACATGTCCGGCGCTGTCATTAGACGACTAGACTGCCGCATAGGGCGAAGTTCTCAGAGGGGCACACAATTAACCTTTGGGAATCACAGTTTTATACCATTGATCCGTCTATGTAAATTTCCGGTTTAACATTCGTGATTAAATTAGGATCCGCAATTAAAACCGTGTCTTTGGCATTATTCTGTACGTGATCTTCAAGCTGACAAGCTATAGACAACAAAAACGAATTAAAATACTAAAGAAAAATCTAATTATAGTACAGATTACCCCACAATTAGAAATTTGGTCATGGCAACAAACCCGAATCAAAAATATTAAAACAAAAAAAAAAGGTAAACATAATCTAATATTGTCTAATTAGCTCACAACCTCACGCTTACATTTTTGCTCAATGCGGTTCATTATTAAATAAACAGATTAAGAATGTATTTCTGCACAGACCGCGGGGTGGGTTGGCCGAATATCACACTGTCTGGCATTGAATCCAGGTGGCGTGGTTTTGATTCCCCACTTGGTGGCCTGCCCAACCTCGTCGGTTTTCTCTGGTTTTCACCACAATTAAAGACACCAAAGTGTAAGGAAATTATTGAAATCAGATTGAACTATATGTTAGTTCCGAAATGCCCTGTTTTGTGTCGTCGAGTGGATGTTAAATCCCATTACCCTCTATTTCTCGCAATAACATGAGTTTTGTGTGGCATGCCGCCATTATGTATAGCGATATACAAGTGTGTTGATTGGTTAGTCAGACTGCATGCAATGAAGACTTCCGCTATATCGAGGTTACAATGGAGCTAAATCAAATAATTATCAATTTGAACGATACAGAAATGGCGAGCGTATCTGTGGGCCGTTTGTATTGGCGCAGGTTCCAATATTCCCTCATAGCACACTGTATGGCAAATTTTCGTCCTCATTAGCCCATAGATGGAGCAGGGTAGTGGGACGTTATACCACATTTCATTATCTTTATTGTGTTGTCTTTACATAGGTACGTGCGCATTTAAGAGGAACTCTACCAGTTCTGAGAAAAGATGTGGGATTAAAACTAGGAGTGCTTAGAAGCTATACCAAAAAGAATTACCTAACAAACGCAAATGAAAATAATGACATCACGTCCTGCAAAAGTCGATTAGACCCGGTTCAAAAAAGTGAGCAACCGGAATCTTACCAAAATAATCGAGACCATACGTTGTGCATCTTGACTAATAAATGTGTTGTCGTTGTGGATAATCATAATAGATAATCAATTAAAACCAGTTGCTGATTTTGGTAGGTCTATAGCAATTCATGATCCCGGATAAAGAGAACGTATCTAAAATGGCCGACAGGATATGATGGTTGCTAAGGGAAGCTATAAACAACAGGTTTAGTAACAAAATACACCAGGTGAAAGATAAATTTAACATAAATGGGAATTGAAATGATGTACCTTTGTTTTATTTTCGTAGTGGGGTCTTGACAAATTCTTGTCGTGTAAGATTCATTAAAAAATAGTGCAGCTTCAAAGCCGATATTTATTAATGTATGTATTGAAATGGAACCTGTATGGTCATGTACAGAGCATTATGTAAAAACTGAACTAGATGCGTTAAATTACTGTGATAGCTACTATTGTGTTCGAGTAAATTATGGAACTCTTCGAACTAGATACAGAATAAATCGAAGCGCTACTGGAACTGCGAGAGTGTTAACTGTAATTGTTTATGTTTAGAATTCGAACTAAAAAAGGAAACCGAAACAAAACAAATCGAAATTGAATGTCGATTAGACCGATCTGTTATGTGTGTAGGAGAATACATTATTCAGGATCTGAAATTCACGAATTCATGTCTTTGGAAATTCACGAATAGATATCTATAAAACTGGACAAAGGGAAGTAACCAAGATTTACCAAGTGGCTCAGTACGTGCTTCCAATCAAACACTGGCAAATGAACATTGAGTAATTGAACGTTAACCAATATTTCAAATATCTGTGAATTTCACGTCATGATTGATATAAAATATTAATATCGGCATCAAGAACATTACACACACCCTTAAGCACTTCCAGGAAATAGTCTTAACAGCAAAGATACTAATGATTTGGTTTATAAAGCATTCAGGGTCAGTATTTGTTCAACACAATCTAATTAAAACACAGATCTATATTTCGTTTCGTTTTTTATACTTTCGATGGCCTACACGACATGTAGTAAAGACAAGTAAAACGAAATTTTGAACTATGAAAACGGGACGAAATAGGATCTGTGTTTTAATTAGATTATGTTCAACATGGCTACCATTTTAATTGTTATTTTAAAAGGCCAAACTAAAGATCAACATACAACAACTAATGGTATCATCTGTGGTTAAGTTTCTATATTAATATCTATCTTGTGAACACAATAGAGGATACTGTTTTGAATGAATTATAAATTTAGTGTGACACACTGGCACTGTGAGAGGATGATACCCATTGTATTTAACCCGAAAATGATTTAACGTATCGCACGTCAATGGAAACCTGGTATTACGCGTTATTTTTTGTAATTATGTATGTTCGTTTTGTTCATTACAAATTAAATTGGAAAACAATATACAGTAGACGTCTTGGCGTACTGATTTTGAAATGTTCATTGTGTCTTAAATATTGGATATTTTGATTCTTTATTTACACGGTTAAATATTGATTGAAATATACTCCAAATCAATATTATTTATTGTGAATTGTACAGGTTAATATAAAAAATAAACCAGACAGGCTTGACCAGGATATATGGGGGGGGGGGGGGTGATGACTATGTGCCCTTCTTTCTGACAACTTGCCCTCGAATGACGTAAGAGATGCCTCAATACTAAAGGAAATGTCCTCGTCAATCTCATCATATTTCCACAACGCTCAATCATTCAACGCTGCTGGTGATCGATTGATTGCGACTGGTGTCCAATTTCGGTTTTAAAACGTTCAAAGTTTACAACCATTTGGCACCAATTTTAGATTTAGCTCACATTCAGTGGCGGCGCCAAGGTGGGGGGTGGCAATGGGGGGCATTTGCACCCCCAAAAATCTGGCCTGGCCATTGTCTGAAATGCTACCTGGTTGCATTCCCACTTAATTCCCAGTAGTCTATTTTACAAAATATAGTGGCGAAAATATTCATTCACTTTGAGTCACTCTTACTCCGCCCGGTCTACACTTTCTTCTCTGTTCGGATAAACTAGTGATTTGGCGACAGGCGGTATCTGTCAAGCTCTATTTATCTCGACGATCAATGCCTGAAATACTGCCTGACAGCATTTCGGGCAGTCTGCTTTTCAAATTACTGGGGATTTCGATGAGTTTCATTTGGCATTTTCCTCTCTGTGGTCGGAAAGACTAGTGATCAGGCCACAGACGACATCCGATCAGCTCTATTTATCTCTACGATCGGTGCCCGAATACTGTCAGGCAGCATTTCCAACAGTCTATTTTTCAAAATTTTCTTGGGCACGCTACTTTGGCGCTCACAAAGGTACTTCGTTGAGGTTCGCAAGTCCGTTCGTTTGACACTTTACCTCAACGATCATTGCCTGAAATACTGCCAGGCTGCATTTTAGGCAGCCTGTTTTTCAAAATTTTCTGGGGGAGCATCCCCACCCCTAGTTGAAACTCGTATACCCTTGTCCCCTTAACCTTGGACTTTGCCCCAGCTTTGCCCCTCCAACCACCGACGGCTGGCGCCGCGACTGCTCACATTTAGTGCTCACTACACTTATTATTTTAGCGTTTTCCGAGACACTATCGCTCACGGCTGGCCCCCGGATCCATTCACTTGATTTGATATTTGTTTATTTTTTCCATTGTCTGTTTTCTGTCTTGTCCGCAGGTTTATCTTTTAGATTTTTGTTTTGCGTTCGGTGCGGTCCTCCTGCACTTACTAATAAAATAGTACGCGGCGGCTTAAGTTGAGTAAAAGGCGCCAATTCTGTGCGGACCAGTTTGCATTACCACCTTCGATGTTCTTGACGCCATTTGGTCTGAAGTCGCACGTGAAACTATAGCGGGGTTGAAATTAAAAGTCAGTCATCTTGCACGGAGTTAAAAGAAGGCTTCTGCATTATCTCTGTGGGACGGATTGCCACCATACATCAAGAAACTCATCTGCACACACATGCCAGAAAAATGTCTACGATTTTCTTCATGTTTTTAACAGTTCCACCCGCTAGCTTAGAAATGACCAAACGTTCCTTCCAGTACTCTTATAGCATCCAGGCCTGTCTGTATTTTAAAAACTCTTTTGTGGAATTCACCACCCATCTAAGTCTGTCTGTTGTTCATAACCAGATTAAAAACCCATACTGGAAACAAAGGGTATATCTTTGCAAGTCTATTTAGAACACAGGGCTTATCTTTGAAAGCCTATTTGGAAATCAGAATTCTTGGATTCATTGCGCTATACAAATATGGATGTAATGTATTGTTATGTGAAATATAATTTTGATGTAATGGATTCCTTACACAGACAGTAGCCATATACAAGTAGTGTAGTGTATTTGAAAGAAAGCGCTATACCATGGTCCTTTGTACACATTTGCATAACCGAAATTTGAAATCATTAGATCTAACCAAACGGCACGATACCCTCAACATGTATATAGTATAATTTTGTAAGAAGAGCGAAAATAATATGGTAATGTATAATAATAATGTATATTTTATTGTAGTAATTTAGAAATACATTGTATAGCGCTATCAGATATTATAATGTTACACACGAGAAAGTAAACGAGACTGTCTTAAAACATTGCAGTTGATAAAGTTAAAATTATAAGAAACTAAGGCGGGGGAACAAATGCGCTTTAGATCATTAGGTCTGTCATTGACGTGACTTCAATTCCCCGCCTTTAGGGAAACGGGGTAGGGTCGCCTATCCAACCTATGTTAGTCCCGAAATGATCTAGTTTGTGTCGAGTGGATATCTATATTAGAATTCGGTCAATTTCCTTTCACCAAAAGATCCCTGATATCGAACTTGTACAGACACTGAATAATTAATTCTGTTGGTGGTCAGGTGCAATTAATCAAGATCAAGGTCTCCAAATATTATGATCAGATGAATCAATTTGTCACTGATGCATGTGGTACCTTCCCATCACGTTCATTTTCTATCGACCCACATCTGATGACAGATAGCACACGGTAACCACAAATCAGTAATCAAAGCATTAATTAAACAGCGAAACTTGTTTAGAAAAATAATACGTTCGTGATTTTTACTGGGAAATGAATGCTTGACGCAATTTTATTCGTCTCCAGATAATAGATGTCATTAAGAATTCAATTCCTAAACAATATTGCGATTGATTGGCGACGAGAACATTATATGTATACATAATAATGATTGTTATAGCGTTATTGTAGTATATACAAAACTATGTCTAGTTAAGTTCAAGAGTGTGGAAGAGTTCCTGGTAATCTTTCAGTTCTAGGTAAGAGCATTGTTTAACCCTGTTCCATATTAACCAGTCTTTAATAACTATCTTTGACTAGGTGGTCTGTCGGAAGATTCATGCAAAAAATATGTCTTTGGTACTTAAAAGTTTTCAGGAAAACAGCCGCATGCGATAGTGGTTAATTTGGTTGACGGTCATGTAAGTTTCAAGAGTTTTTTTTATTCAAAATGACAACAATGTCATATTTCTTAACACGCATTCTTCGCTGTTACTGGTGACTGGATGATGCAATGATAACTGATACACACGATTATAAAAAAATGTTTCACGTATTTTCAATAATTTTTGAACATCCAACCAATTCCGTTTCAGAAGAGAGTGAAAATATAATATTTCTTTGAAGAAATGAAGAATTAATTACAACAACGCCAATATTCCAACGGATGTGTTTTGAATAGGTCTTCTAGAAACGCATCTTAGGAGATGTTTAATCAAACTGAAGCAACAACGGATAATGCTTCTCGTGTAGCTGTGAATCAGAAAGAAAATGGGATCAACGAAGCATTCTTGAACGACGCAAACGGAACTCAGTACTGGGAACAGCGTATAGCAGATGCTATAAACCTCTACTATATTCCAGTATGTGCTTCAATCGGAATCTTGGGAAATTCCTTAGCATTTCTAGTTTTAATTCGCTCTACTTTAAGGAAATCAACAACTTGTTTGTATATGGCAGTCATAGCGTTTTTGGATACTTGCATTTTAATCCTAAACATCTGTTTCTTTGTGCGAAAATTTCCTGAGCACGAAATCTTCAATGCATGGTCATGTGGTTTCATCATGTTTTTGTTCTATTTTGTAATTCATTGGGATGTATTATTAGTTCTAGCTATGACCTTTGAGAGATATTTGGTTGTGACCTTTCCCCTTCAGGCTTCCAGACTGGTGACCACCAAGAAAACCGCGATGGCTATCGTTGGCCTTGGATTCTTTTCTCTGTCTATAAATTTACACAATATTTTCACAAGGTCAATGGTTCAAGTTAAAGCGGATATTTACACATGTTCAATTCACGGTGACCTGAACAAATATTTTGTGACTAAAATTTACTCATGGATAGACTCAACTATCTACTGCTTCATCCCTCTTATTAGTTTATTCACTTTAAATATCCTCATTATCAGGAATCTCCGTCGATCTAAAGCCATTAAATCCCAAATGACTCACGTACCGCCAAGGAATCAGCGACAACAGAAAGGTACTGAGAAGTCGCCATCATCTTCTGAAGCCAAGACTCAGAAACAAGTTACCCTCATGTTAATCTTAGTCAGTTTTGCGTTTCTGTTTCTGGCAGCACCAGTTACCTTGCTTAGATTAGTAGAGACATATCTATGGATTTCCACATCTGTTGAGGAGCAAGTTGTTCATAACCTTGCCCATGCAGTTGTCGACAATCTCATGTATACTAACCACGCTATTAATTTTATCTTATATATGTTAAGCGGGAATAAATTCAGGAAAGAGTTTAAGAGATTTCTTTGTTCCCGTGGGCAGAACGAACAAACAAACAACAACCGAGCTGTTCACGTGGCAGTGCTTGCGGCTACTAAATCGTCGTCTTTATCAAAACTAAACAAGGACAGGAGTTATAGTCTCCCCAGCACTGATTTTTCTACAGGTTTCGAAAACATTTCAAAAGACGTATAAATAGGGCCAGATGATTCTTTTGGTTGTGTATTTTATGGTATACATTGTTAGGCAAATCAGAATCAAAGTGGTTATATTGTATGAATAAGTATTAATATAAGTAAATATCAATTAACTTTAATATAAGTTAGATATCAATAAATTTTAAAACACGTTAAATATAAATAAAATTTAAAACAAGTTAAAAATGATTTTCTTTTTAATATAAGCTAAATATGAATAAATTATAAGGTAAGATGAAAACGAAAAAACTTTAATATAAGGTACCATCAAGTGACTAATTTATCTTATTTTTAGTCGGCATTATTCTAATTAGAATGAATTATATTTCCACATTAAAGGTTATCAAGGAAAATGGAAATCAAAATAAATGTAGAGATATACTTAAAGTACAATATTGGTGTGAGTCATTATCACATATGTGATAGAGCTGGTGAAACAGTTTCCAAATATAATTTTAACTCAGACATCATTGCTACGATATATAAGTAATAAGTTTCAACAATCGGAAGTGACGAACGCAAAAGGAAAATATGAATTATCCCTCTATATAACTGACCGAAGTGACGAGTGATAACAGCTACATGGGCGAATTTCTGCTCTCTAAATATTCTTTCGAAGACGAAAAGTTGTCGTGTGCGACTGTGAGAGGATTTCTTATAATTCATAAAAACTCGTGTTTTCCTTTTACGTTCTTCACTGCCGCTTCATGAAATCCTTTTATGTATCTATCGTAGCAATGACCTCCATGTTAAAATGTTATTTGGAATGTGTTCGAAGCAGTTCTATCACATATATTGACTGGCACCAATATTGTCCTTTAAACAAGGTTACCAGTTGTATGTGGATGAATTATATCGACACCTGCGTATGTTGGTTCTTCGTCTCTAAATCACCCGCCATTTTTAGTGAGTCTAAATACAAATCGAATTTCATTTTTGTTATGGGATTATTATAAGAAATATCGAACATCAGAATTCTTTGACACCGGAATTATCTCATAAAGGTTTGTAAATGTGATATCCCTATGTTGAAGAAATTGTTCCCAATGGAGACGAACAGGTTTTAGTTTGATGGCATATATAGTTTGAAAGCTGGCAGGGATGCTTATTGGATGTATAAAAATATCAATGAAATTGAGAAATGTTTTGAACGCAAATCTCGAGTCATTGATAGTCTACGATTTCAATCAGATTATTCATTGTAGAATAGCGAAGAACTGTAATTCAAAGAACCATTAATCCCTCCGATTAAAGTATATATGATTCTGTCGTCAAACACGTTCGTAAACTCCACAAGTAGTCACGGAGATTAACGTTATAATGGCATTTAAAGAGAAATGGTCGGTAACAACTACGGTAACCCTGGTTTCGGGTTCCAAGCATATTCAGTTGTCATTCTACGCGACTATGGTTTGAAGCGATCCATATGTTTGGTCGAGATTTCTGTCAAGGAAGTCAAAGGGTAGAAACAGTACCGTTACCAGTGCAGATAACCCAAGTACCGTGGCAAATCATGATTTGGAATTTTCAGGGCTAATAATCGAGCATCTTATCTCAATTTCTGGGTTAACAGTACTGTTTCAGGGTATATTTTAAATAATCTCAAATTATATATTTAGAAATGTCCAGTAGATAGGGTTACTTTGAATGTGAAAGAAACATAACAATCGTCTGTAATTGAAATATTTTATGTACATAAAGAAATAAAGAAGTTTTTATACATAACATATTTTTATCTCATTGATTACTATATACAAAATCTCTTTACATAACAATCAATGTAGAGTAGTTATTCCCAACAGTATCATTTTCTATAACATACCACACATCATCAGGGTCTTAATTAATTACTTGTGTAATAGGTAATTTGGTTTTTTTTCTTGCGACAAATGGTATATGAATTATTATTCAGACATTTATTTATATGCCTAGCCCATAATCAGCTATCTATATCATCGGGTGGCTATGAAATTGAGTGGATCAGACAATATCCGCCATATTGTTAAACGTTTATCTTAAAATGAGACTTCGTGAGATGAGTAGCAATGGTACTTGACAATAAGAACTATTTAGTTAAGTTCAGAATAAAATAATTGGACTGGAATTTTCAATATTAATTGTTTCATTATCTATTATTTAACATTTTATAGCAAGAATGGTCAACTCTTTATCTAAAATTTACATAACATAAAGCAGCTGTAAGAATTAACAATTACAAAATATTACTTGATGTTTCTGTCTGACTTCCTCCCAGCACCATCTATTTCAATTAATTAACGTATGATGTGTTTGGTTGCGTTTTATGACAGACTTTACGTTGACAACGTCGTGTGTATCACCCATACTCTCAACAGGTGTCTTATTGGGTTTGCCTCCACCCCACTCCCTCGACCTCGACGTACGAAGGTTCTGGTCCAGATTTCCACATTTGAAAATATTTTATTGGAAAATCAACAACAACAAAGAAAAATAAAATCCCGGTTGCACATCGGCAATTGGACTTTATTTTTATTTGCGCTCCTTCCCGAAATAAATCTTATAATTCATGCATTGTTAAAAACAGACACGAATGGTGTCAACCAATTGTGATCGGCATAGATGTGATCCTAGAAAAGAAAAATTAATCATAATTTATTTTTAGGAGTGTTGGATGTTGTAAAAAGATGTTTCGGAAATGGCAATTATTACATTAATTTAAATGGCCATTTAATTACCCCTCTCATTGTGGTCTCTGACTGAAAAAAATATCATAATTTATTTTTAGGAGTGTTGGATGTTGTACAAATATGTTTCGGAAATTGCAATTAGTAAATTGATTTCAATTGCGTCGACATCTTTAAGGCCATTTACCCCCTCATTACGCGCTCAGACTGAACAAAGTAGAATTTTACATGGTAGATATGCTCAAATGTTGATAACCCACCAAGACTAATATTCGTAAACGGATGATTTGCACCTACACATATACACCAGTACAGCACATGATAAGTTATTTACAGTTTCAAATTGTTCCACGCTAGAGGAAAATGTCTTGTGGATCACTTTGGTAGTTGGAATTCGACGAGGAGTAGGAGGAACTGCCATTGTCCCAGCAAAAGTTTCCCATAACACTGGCCGTGGTGTTTGACCACACTCGTTGGTCGGTGGGTGCGATAAAGTAGGACGTAAAGCTTCATTTCATTTTTCAGTTTTCGTCTAGGCTGTGTCACACTATCCCACAGCTGGGAGCAAGTAATCTATGGTATCTTCGGAAAAGACATTACCGTTCAAACTAGCATGCCCTCGCTGCAGTTTATAACCGACGACTGAATTTTATGACAGCCATTTCTCTGCTTTGATACAGGAACAATAGTTTTTAATAAAAGATTATCCCTTGGTGATAAAGTTTTACGAACAACGGGTAGCCCGGAGGGACGTCTGTTGGCCAATAGAGAATGATTATTGGATGATTTTGTTAAACGTCTGCTTGCACTGCCATCTGTAATGAATGTCTGGTCGCTAAGAGAGATAACCTGCCCCTGGACACGCATCTGGCGGGATTTTCTTGGTTTTGACCGTCCACAGAAAGCTTTAGCCAAACAACTCAGCACCGGTATCCTAAAATAAACACGAGAACAAACAATTTTCGTTCAAAACTACGGCGAGATTAACTCATGAAAACAGAATAAATGAAATGAAATCGAACGGGGTTTAACGCCCTACTGTTCTTTTTCGAGCTAGGCTAATGAAGACGGGCATACGCTATACCACGTGCTATGAGAGACATTTTGCCCGGACAGCGGCACTAAGGCCTACTTTTATATAGAATTCCAACTGGCAAGGGATCTTTTATGGCACATCTATTCATACATAGGGCCTAGGTTTTTCGTCATATCGGAACGACTAGACAGCCGTCTTTGTCCAGCCCTCCATCCTGCATCACTGACAAGGGGAACCACGCCGGAAAATCTGGACGAACTTGCTCGGCAAATGCAGGGATCGAACACTCGACCTCCAGACTATCGAGCCAGCGTCTTACGCATTTAACCAGCGTCTTACCCATTTAGCCACCGTGAACCGTAAATAGCTATTTCTGCAATATTTTTGTATAAACGGAAGATGTCTACTAAGTTTTGAGTAACAAGAATACTGAGTAAAATGCATAATATTTCCGGTATTTGCAGGGCCGTATCAAGCGGGGGTGCAGGGGGTACATTGCACCCACAGAAAAATAAGACGCGACGAGAAATGGCGCCCCCTCCCCCATCCAAAACAATTATGATTACACAGTGGTGCTCTTCAGGCTCTGATCAGCCGTGAGTTTAAAGGACGCCCATACGCCAATGGTTTCGTTTGCCCTGATCCGAACTTTCATACATCACTTACGTGGAGGCTATGGTGCCCCACCACTCTTTTGCACCCCCACTTTTAAAATCCTACATACGGCCCTGGGGCCTATTTCACGAAATTTTAACTAAGATAAGATCCCAATTTGAGTAATTTGATTGGATAATATTAGATTGATTTTAGTGCTTAGCCAATCAAAATTGAAGTATCTACTAAAATTGGATTTTATCTTAAGTTAAAATTTCGTGAAACAGGGCCCAGGTTATTTGCTTAACTGTATTGGTGTATCGACTCTTTAAGACACAATGATATTATCAATAATTTGATATACATATTGAAATTAAATAATTACCTTAAATTCGTACATATTCTTGTACTGAATATACCATATATTATGGGGTTGGCGGCTGAATTCAAGGGAGCTGCACTCTGCACGAACGTACTGAGTGGATCATTTCTCGGAATATGTTCATACAATTCTAATAAATTATATACGAAGAAAGGACTCCAACACAGTATAAATACTGAAACAAAACAAAACATTTTGATGAAAAGGGTGGAGTTTTTTTGTTGTTGTTATATTTTTAAAAGGAAAGGGAAAAAACATAGGGTAGGCCAATATTTTTGTGGAATAGTACGAGAAGTATCCAATAACAAGAGTTACCTCCCCGGAGCTCGTCAATAAACCAAGCTGCAAATTTGACTTTGGAAATACATGTATCACCATCTCTAATAATAACAATATAATTCCAGAATTATAATATAATTGTGGTTGCGCGATTTCCCCAAAAACAACAATACTAACTCTAATCCCATTGGTTTTAATCAAGTACACGTATCTCTATTTGACAGTTCCCGTTTCAAAATTCGATAAATCTGTATGCCGGGATAACATTATTTAGCATTCAGAACACATTTATTGTATACTGCTAACTGGGCTTAAATACTACCCAAAACCAAAGGGTGGTTGGGTGCAGTCGAGTGGTCTAACATTAGCACGTGTGGTTTAGATCATTAGATCTGTAAATGAGTCAAGTGACGTGGGTTTTGTTTTGGTCCACCACTGTTAAGATGCTCAAAGAAAGATATTGATGAAATTCAATAACATTAGTTGGTAGATTGGGGTAGATTTGGGTGCTATTAAAATTTGTAACGAAAATGTAAATGAATAAATATATTTATTTACCTATAACAATAATAAGAGTCATCTTAATTGTTCGTATCTTAGCTTGAGGTATAATACCCCGGTTAGAATTATTTCGTCGCCACAATACATGTTTACGTGATTGGCCAATTTCACCTTAAATAAAAATGTTGACAACTATAATGGAATTGTTTATTCATATATACGCATATTTTACATTGACAAGTCTGTAGACTAGACTAGGTATATCGCCTGTATGACATACATATCAGCTAACAGAAAATAGTTTACATGTAAATTAATAGTAATAGACAAAACTGAAGTTAAAGTAAGGGTTATCGATAGTATTTTAGTACTGTGTGTGGCTTTTGGGCAAATTGAAAATAAAGGAAATAGGGTTTAACGCCCCACTGTTCTGTAGCAACTAAGCCAATGAAGACAGACAATTGAGTATAACGCACTCTAGATTTTCAAAACAAAAATACTGCACCTTATATTCCTAGAAGATTTCACAACCAATTCTATGTTAGAAAAGATTGGTACTCGCTTCTGTATGGAAGTCTTGTGCAGCGTGCTGTCGTCTCACACTTTTACTTTTCATCCTCAGAACGCGAAAGTCGAAAAATAGACGTTACTTCAAAATGTGAGGCGACAGCACGCTACACAAGCCAAAATCAACTCGAAAATTGGAATCAAGAAATATACACATTGCGATAAAAACTTCATTCGTCTATCATGACTATTCTAATGCGACTTGAATGGAAATGAATGGCATATTATATAAGTGTTTCGGGTTACTAGAAATAATATTATTTACCATTCTTGGCATCCTTTTCTGTAAGTCTATGAGACTCTTCTATACTGCTCCGATTCTGTCCTTTATTCCAGATAATATAGATAATGGCGATATAACATGCTGAGATTATCAATGCTGGCAAGATGAATGTGACAAAAGATACCAATGTAAAAAATAACTGCAAAGAAAGACAAGATTGAGTTGAATCGGTGTAATTTTCCTGAAGTGAAAAATAATCGTTATAAATGTATATAGGTTCGTTTAAAACGGCATTGTCACAGAGCAGTAGAACGGTAAAATCCATTTCTTTTCAGTTTTTAAGACAGTATTCCGGGTTTAACTGACATATAACAAAAATACACTGGACGGTGTTCCTCAACAGGTCATCCACCCCACCACTGTCAGAGAGAGGGGGGGGGCTGGAAAATCACCTAGGAACTTTGTTGACCAAACCCGTGATCAAACATGGGCCACCCTGGTTACTGAGCCAGGGTCTTACTCTCTGGGCGAGTGGATCGACTTCTTTTAATTGCGTCAAAAAATTCACAGTACAAAAACAACTTTATCCCGGGTTTCAAATAACAGTTTACTGGAAGTTGATAATAGAAAGTGTACATTTTGAATGGTATTAGATTTATCTGCCGCTTCCGACACAGTAGATCCGTCTATATTTTTTTTTACAGTGTATTTTCGATAATCGTACATCGTCACCTGAATCTGTTTTGTCATCTGGGGTTCCTCAAGGCTATGTTCTTGGTCCGATTTCATTTACTCTTTATACACCACCATTAGGCGATATTGTCAGAAAATATGATACTCAATTATATATTTCTTTCATACCTAAATGTTCACCTTCTTTCTATGTATCAAAACTGCAACTTGAAAACGGTATTGATGAAATTAGAAAATGTCTGTCAAAGAACTTTCAAAAATTGAATGACGGTGAAACACAATATTTGCCATTAGGCTCGAGGCAGGGATTGATAACCTCCCTGAAATAATTGATAACTGTGATATTCTTTCGTAATATACTGCTCGTAAAATGGGCGGAATTTTCGATAGTTTCATGTTTATGGGAGCTCAAGTTAATAATATACGTAATTTATAACTGTAGGAGCCATTAAGTCACTTTTCAGTTAAGATGTTGTAAATCTCTATATTCTTTTAGAAACAAATCAAAACACATTTTAAAGCTAGCCTTTACCTGACCTGACTCTTTATGTATACAACTTCTAACCTGTAAAGATTCGCTGAACACGTGGTGATGAAAAGTCGCTCTGTAAATATGCTGTACTACTAATGATAATTAATTAAATTTGATGTATGGATGTGTTTGGTGACATTGTAGGTCAACAGCTATAGTTTTGTTTTCAGCAGTCGGCTAAGTGTGGAAGTGAAGAACCCGCTTTAGAGACGAAAGTTTCATAGTCAACTCAAGTCAACACCTTTTAGCTAATCAATAATACAAAAATCGGAAACGCACTTAGACTAATAAATTCCAAGTCGCCATTCCATCTACAGAACAAAAAGGTATAAAACACAAAGGATGGTGATTTATTCTTAACAGACGTTAATTTCCTGAATTTTAACCTTAAGACAAGTTTAAGAGTCCCAACAGCGCTTCCATATCAATTTTGCCTTATATCAGTTTATTAAAGAATAAATCATATTATGTATAGATAACCATCATTTTGGCACCAAGATTGGATTTTTCTATTTAATATGTATTTCACGCCTGATGATAGTTCTCTGTCTACTTCTCTATATTAATATAACATTTTGCATTAGAAATATAATTGAGCCTTTTAGGGAAAGTACAGCATGAATTTATAAAAAAAAGTCCCTGGTCCACGTGAATGATTTTTTCACCAATAATCAATTTTGTCATCGATCTACAGGTATTACGCAGTTACGGGGCCCGAGGCATAAATCTACATGGCATCCCAAATGTTATTCTCGATGCATTATCGTTTTGCGTTGTCAGACTGATTGAGTACGGTCAGTTAGCTTAATTGAAAAATAAACAAGACGATGATTTACAGACGAAACTAGATTGTCTCGATGCAGGTCTATATCCCTCAGCGCAGTGCAGATCGCCATTATACATGGTAATGAAATTAGAGCTTGATGGCACAGACATCTCCCATGAGACAAGGTAATAATATACACTCCAACATTTAATTTCGAGTCGTGTATTACCTTGAAACTTCAGTGTGTCCATTCCAGAGTGGGTGGTTTGGGGGTCCATGTCCTTCATGCTTGCACAGAATAAATGTTTTTTTCTCTCACATTCACCGCCAAATAAATCTGCGAAGAATTAGTTACCGTCGTTTTGGTCACACTCTACACTAGGCCTATACACGTCTGCACCAAAATGAGTGGAAATAATGTCTTAGAGCTTCTGATTTAAGAAATATTCCGGACAATTACCTAGAGCCCAGCTTTGTCCTATCCATCCACCCACCATCCACCACCCCCTACACTTAAATTCCTGAAAACGCCCTTGGGGCTAAGAGATTATATTGACAGCGGGCAGATTAGACAAGACCCATGACATCATATAATGGATTGCAAGTGACATATCTACTTATTAGTCTGTTTCAAATAAGTGCAATTAATACATTAGTGAAATAGATAGTGTATAGTATACAATCCATTTAATTTCGCCTTTCGAAACATAGTTTTGTTAGCTGGTGGCCACGTGGGTTAATCTCAATTAACATATAAAATTCCACCTGGTTGGTTAGAAACCCTTTATAAAAATATGATATGGTTGGTCGAAATTACAGAATCGACCAATCCAACATTCCACGGACATAACGATACTGATCTGGCAGGGTATTACGTAATGATATAACCCTGCCACAGTAAGGTGTGTCACATAATATTACGGACTATCAATATAAATTTCGATTTGTCATTTCTTAAAAAAAAATAAATCGATATTCTACATCGTTTTGTTTAACTAATGACATTTTAAACAATGGCTGTTATTGTCTTGTTAAATCTCCGAGTTGGTTAATATTGTAGTATGGATTCATATTCCAATTTGGACTTTTTTGTTGATACTTGACTCTTTGACAACTTGTTGACATCTGGGTTAATGAAAGCTTATAGTGAGAAAGAGAACATAAGTACCATTATATCCTAAGCATCAACTAGGGTGTAAAAATATGTATGCATATTATGTATTTTACCTTTGCTTGTAAGTTAAAGCAACATTTCATTTTTGGGACCAGGAACAGATTCCCATGTACTACTCGTCTAGTTCTCTGTTGACAAGGACAGCTGTTTAGTCGTTCAGGTGGGATGAAAAACCGAGGTCCCGTGTACACATTGGCGTGCACATAAAAGATCCCTTGGCAGTTGGAATTCGATATATAAGAGTAGGCCGTATCGCCGCTGCCCGGGCAAAATTTCCTTCATAGCACACTGTATGGCGCATGCCCTTCTTCATTAGCAAAGTTTAGGAGCAGAATAGTAGGACGTTAAACCCCATTTCATTTCATTTCATTTGTTTTTCTTGGGGTGTGAGTCTTCAACAAAAGCCTAGTACACCGCAAATTCAACTGTGATCGCCGTGAAACTCGTCATGATTGTTCCTTGGTTCTTTAGTCGTTCCGCATCGATTAACAAACTTTAGTTCAAAGATGGCGACGATGACGTCATGCCCAGTTACTTATCCATATACGTGTAGTGCTACTGATCCATATTATACATGTAGTAATACATGTTGATAAATAAGACTATAATTTAAATCGTAAACAAATTTTCTGAAGTCTAACCGTAGTAACATGACCTACGAGTAGATCTTTAACATTGTCGTTACCTGATCAGAATGATTCTATACTAGTAAAATTAGAACTGCATTCTGACCTTTTGTGTTACAAATAATGAACGATCTCCTTATATATAGATGTCTTTATCTTCTTAAGTGCGTTTGTTCTAAGTTAATCGATAAATGAGTAATGACAACACTTAGGCACAAAAGACGAATAAGGCGACAAATCAAATTAAAGCACTAATTTGAACCACAAAAATACTCGAAAAGCCGTTTTAACGTGTATTCATTTCACGCACCAGGAGCCATTGGACGGCTTCTTCATACTCGTTAATCTTATTGTCCAAACTAGAAGAGTTTTCTTAAAGAAGAGCATGTTTCGAAATGGCCATTTTCATAATAGATGTCAAACTGTGGGAAATGTACAATTAAAGTAAAGGGGTTCAATGAACTCGGGGTGACATGGTCGCTCCAACCCGAATCAAAACAAGGGGACTTAATCGAAAAGTTTAGTTAGGTTGTCAGTAATATTAATAATTCCACTTGCCTACATATTCCCGTTCTTGGGAGCGGACAACTTTATGCGTAAGATCTAACATTCCTACACAATAGTAATAAAAAGGTGTTAATTTGCTCCAGGAAGGTGTTGAGTTCGACTGAGTAAATCCATTCAAACAAATCTAAATAATCACGTACATCTACGTATCATACCTAAATTCAATCCATTTTCGAAGTTTAGAATAAGGCATCATCTGCACTACCCAATTAACATACTATGGATGTTATTCATTAAGAAAAGGTAAATTAGCCGAAGAATTATTTTAGGGTATTCCTTATATGACCCACCCTACCAACCAATCTCGTTGATCGAAACACAGAAGACGAAAATTGTGAACATGTCTATATATCCCAATTTAAGAATAAGCACCTCTAAGGCTACAAATCTACCCAATTTGGATGAATCCATCAAATGGTCAAAGAGAAGAAGCCAAATATTAAATAAATATTCTGATTAAATCCAAAATCTAAATTCACAGAACTTATCCGTTATCTTGAATTTGGCTAGACAGAAAGCCCATAAATATTACAATGCACGGTGCCGGTGGAATGAACAGATGAAGCGGAAAGACCTGTTTATCTGGTACGATTCGGAGAGTGTTGTCATCGTGCACTCTGAAAGCATTGCTCTGAATACGAACCGAAACTCTAAGCCATCTTAATGATTGCGATCAAAAAAGATCGCAGAAGGGGTCGGTTCGAATTCTTACCATCTTCTATATAAGCATCTGTACCATTTAATTGCTAATTAAATACTGAATTTATTTTAGTCCATAACTTGGCCGTGTTTCTATGTGTAATTTTATAACTTGATCTTGTTTCTATGTGTAATTTGAACTTCAATTTTATCTTTCTGTGTGTAATCTTAACTCCAGTCTGCTGACCCACTTCCCTACACGATACGGATTGGCATTGTCCCCGTTGATAGCAATTTTTGAACGCTTCTTTCATAAATCATTAGAGGTATCTAGTGTTGAAATTACCTATCACTTTCAGAAGACAAAACTATGGGCGTTCTCTTAACACTTCTTGTCGCTTCAAAGACGACAAAAAGATCTACGACATTTCTGCATAGGAAACCTAAGATTTCCAATTTTCTTTTCATCAAAACATAATCTCGTATACATGAAAATTTAATTTCTCAGTTCGCCTCCGTCAAATTAAAAACCACATTATCGAAAAGATTAGGCATCACGTTTTTTAATATAAACTAATTAACTCTAAATCAGCGTCCATGGAAAATGGCTGGAATCCCTCGAGAAGTATAACGGAATATAGGATAATATTCCGTAAAACAAAGAAATTGGAATTTACTTTGCTTCCAACGCAAAACTTACAAAATCATATATATTGGTAGATTACCCAAACTGATTAAAATCATCTGTTTAATCTAGGCTTATTAACTCCATCGCAATGATCATTGAAAAATGGTTGGAATCCCTCGAGAAACATAACGGAATGTAGAATAATTAAATTTAGGGTTATGAATACAATACAATACAATTAAGTTTTTTAAAAAAACCCACTGAAGTTGCTCTCATTAGCGCTCTTGTTAATAGTGCGCTTGTCGATAATCTATCAGCATTTGAGGCCCTACACAGACGATACTTAAAGATCGCAAATTTTAAAAATATGCCAATATTATACTTTCAGAATTACCCCACATATTTATCGTGCTTTATACAAGAAAATTATAAACATCGCCATTGAAGGGAACCTACATGAAAATGTTATTATAAAATTTCTACGATCCACTGCGTTAATCTATTATGAAGGATAGTTTAAAATAATAAACTAGTATAAAAAAACAGATTGATGGCTGGCGATATAACTATGTGTTTGTTGAAAATTAAACAGATCGTTGGTTTTTACGGTTATTATTTAACAAAAGGTACGTTATTTAACGCTATCTTTTGATAATATGAACACTATTATCACAAAACAATTCAATCTGGTCACAGTTGTTTGTATTTACGGAGATTACGATTACATGTACTCAATTTCACCCTCTAAGATTGTTAGCGTCTGATATTAACGTTAAACTGATGTTACAATCTATTAAAGGGACATTATGGGGTTGACTGTTCTCGTTATTATAGTTATAAAATAAATAATGTAAATAGAATATATTGAAAATGTCAGTGAAATTGCTCCACTATTAACCGAGATATTAGCTTTTGAATTTTAAGCCTAGTCTTGAACATACTTACTAAAGTCGCTGCGATAAAAAAATAGTCTCGATTATCCACTTTTCTGTCTTAATCTTTGAGCGTTGAGCAGCAGATCGGATTCAAATCCAGGTAAACTCCGACACATAAAATCACATCGAGAGTTTATTATGGTTTGGATAAGTCAATAGTTTATCTATATAACATTTCAGGCCTAAATAAAGACCTGCAATAGGCAGGTTTACCTCTTACATAGTGTATGTTTAAATGGTACGATACGAAAAGTCAATGCCAAATCTTGGTGGCGTTTATGCTTTAAAGGATATATAATCATAGAATACACACATTGAATTTTTCTTACTTACACATGAAAAATTATAACAACCTGTTATACACACGTATATAAATGTTATAATTAGTCCACGTCTTACCTGCCAGTGCCAGTATTCTGGGAAATCCATCCAACACTGGAGTTTTTCTTGGTGTTCTTCGACTTGGTACAGGAATGGTGCCGGAAGAGCGAAGACCAAGGCAGCTACCCAGGCAAGTGAGATAAGCACTCGGGCCTGGTAGGCTAAAAAAAAACAAAAACAAATAACTACAATAACATCGGCAGAAATAATTATTAGCAACTGAATGAAAGTGTTTCTATTCAAATATGGGTGGTTTTATGTTCAGACTCGCCTCAATTCGTTCTATACCTTTATAGAGGATGGTGAGAATGGATAACGCGTGCACAATGGAACAATGAGTCTATCATTGAAAAGGGGTAGCATCGCCTGTTCAACCTTGTGGGTTTTCTCCGGGTCCTCTGGTTTTCCCCCAATTCAAACGACCTAAACCATTATGTTATTTCCTGAAATGATCTAGTATGGTCAATACTTGGTTTATCTTTGCTGCGCAGGCTTTAACAGTTGTATTACATGGTCGAGACTAAACATAGTTGTCAACACCAGTCTTCATAACCATCTCCTGTATTCCTGTAATTCCAATCTACGTAGGGGGGGGGGGGCAATCAACTAGCGGATATGGCTAGCGTTTCCCTTAATACGACCACTGTATTCATAAAGGTAAATATCAAGAAACAAATATACTTATTTTCATTTTTTTATGACATTAACATTATATTAAACTATGTTTTCCTGTCAAAGATAGCTTTTATCAGTTCTCATTTTCATCCTCACGTTTAATTCAATGAATGGTATGCTTTAAACTGTATTAAAATCCAATAATTCATTCCACGTGACATGTAATGCGATTGTAAAATGTCAAACGAAATCAGATTAGTCAGATGACGAAAGAAATTATAATAAAATCTATCAATCGCAGTATAATCTCTTGACATTTCTGTCATTTAAATGATCAAGGGATTTCGCTTCAGTTAATGATAAAGTTGATTTCTGTAAAATATAAAGGTGTCGATCCCGGAAATGGTGTGAAAAGGGTTCATTTATTGCTGTATATTTCACTTCCTTATCAAAGAATATGCCAGCTTTATTAACCAATGATATGGCATGAAAATACTTAAACAACGTTTCAGTGGTATGGTTGGATTGTTTAAACATTATTTTTGATCCCGGAAACTGACATGGTTTTCCAATCTTTACACTTTATACCATCTTGTCAAATAATAATAGATCAGGTTCCAAGTTCCAACAATAACGGAATCGTGTCCGTAAATACTACCGGCTTAAGTCGTATTCAAAGAACTTCAATTTATGCTTATGTTCAAAAGGGATCGCAAGTTAAGGATGACTGGACAAACACGACAGGTGCCTTAATAAGTGTTGTAAAGTTCTTTCTGAATGTTTGAAGCTCCTTGAACAAATTTTAGATCTTAAAGGAAAGTCACGAATGTTAAAGAATCACACTAAAATGTACGGCAATAATCTTTTTACTTTCAAGATCAAAATATAAGGCAACTTAAAAATGATGGCTAGAATAGCTCTTAAAATTAGATTATGTAATTCAGATAAGGATTTGACATCGATAGTCTTTTGATGTGACCTGACAAGCGCGACTAATGGCTCTCGCCTCTGTTTATTGGACAACCATGAGTATTTCTTAAGCTTTCAGATTTAAAGGACAATATTGCTGCCAGGCATTATCACATATATGAAAGGACTGGTTAAATACTTTCCAAATATAATTTTAACACATGGATCATTGCAACCATGGATGCGTAATAAAGACTTCAAGAAACGGAAGTGAAGATACCAAAAGGAAATCACGGAAATTTCGTCATTGATTTGTCCTGAAATGACATAGTTAGCATAGAGTGGACGAACTCTCCCTCTCTCTCTCTCTCTCTCCCTCTCTCCCCCTCTCTCTCTAATTGATTGAACGAGAACAGGTGTAATAGACTATAGTGATTATCATTCATCAACTCCTCAATAATTTGTATCTGCCGCAGACATTAACTCTTGTAACTATTGACAATAACTCCTAGCCTTCCAGCTGGATTAGTGCCTGCTATACGTACATTCAGTTACCTCTCGTGGCTAAAATCATTCTAATGACGAGTAAAAGTAATTAACGTTTGATTTTCTAATAGCGATTATTGTGGGTATTACAACAACAGCCGCTAACGCGACGGTAAATAATTTATGTCTACCCTGAAACATACTAAATATTAATCTCATACAATTTTTGCCTAGAGTTTTCACAGCTTTCAACACTGACTTGGCCAAGCCTCATAAATTACTTTATGACGAATTTTGTGTATATCAAAAAATAACAGAAACTAGGAACGGCATTCGTGGGGAGCAATTGGAGGTCTGTGTCCTGTTCAAAGAAATTTGGTTAGACCCTTTTAGTCCGGCAGAACTATGACTGAACCTGGAAATTATATACAAAGTTTTTTTCTGATTGATTTTAGTAGCCTAGTGTGTCCTCGTTCAGAATCTGTCAGGTGAACCTCGGTCACCCTTGAGCGTTTTGAGAAATTCAAGATGGCGTCCAAGACGCCGCCACATCAAATAATCCCCTATATCTCCCCTAGTATTTATTCTAGGGTGATAATTTTGGTGTCTAACCGTATTTTTCTGTGGTCAAGGGTGACCGAGGTTCACCCGACAGATTCTGAAAGAGGACACCCTATGCTACTAAAATCAATCGAAAAATTGGATTTGGCGACCGGACTACTTAGTTAGAAAACGAATCTTTAAAAGGTAACCACTCTCCAGTTAGAAACTATGACAAATCAAAATTTGATCTTCTTACAGAGACACAACCAACGGAAATATTTAGAAGCAGCTGGTAATAGATTTCTATGACGGGTGTCGAAATTTTCCCAACTGGTAGGTTCGTTTATGTGTTCGATTTTCACAATTAAAACGGAAATATTTAGAAGCAGCTGGTAATAGATTTCTATGACGGGTGTCGAAATTTTCCCAACTGGTAGGTTCGTTTATGTGTTCGATTTTCACAATTAAAACTTACTTTTTTAAATAAAAAAACATACATTTGTTTTAATATTGGCAGCAGATACTCCCTTTAATTATATTTTGACCTTCTGAAATAACTGGGAGAATCTTTCTTATATTGACCAACTGTTTCTCACAAAAGGACAATTCATTCCGCCCGACAAACATTTGCATTTAGAAGACTGTGACAGACATTACGTAGCTTCCCCTAACCCATTGACCCAAATTGCTTTTAGACAAAACGATGAAAGTACTTCATTATTACTAAGTTATATACTACCATTTGAGCTTTATTTAGTTTTTTATATTGCGTAGCTTTATGAATTTGAAAATTCACCATTGTAGATTATACCTCAAAAGGGACGAAAAAATACTTTAGAGAATTTAAATATCTCAGTGAACAAGTCTTCATCATTTTTTTTGAATTTCACTTTCTTTCTTGCCAATTTCGAAAACTAATAGACTTAACCAAAAAGACATTTTTTCCATTACGTTTCATTGCTTTTTGCAATAAAGATGTCTAATTATCTATTAGGGCTGAAGAACGAACTAGTCTAATGGTTCGTATAGCACAGTGTCTAACATCTATCGTTCTGCTGTGCTGCTATACATCAATTTGTAGCTGATAGACATGCACAACGCGAACTATTTAAAGGCGTAGTGACATTGAATGTTATAGGGCACCTGATCCATTATTACCGCCTTGAAGGAGAAAATAATAACGAAATAAATCGGCCTCTGGACGTAAACGGCAAACCGCTTTTACCGTTCGGTAAATTTATAACCTCCAAAAAGGCCAACGCTTTTGTTACAGTTACAGAGTCAACAAGCCCGTAACCCTAACCCTTGAGACAGATACATGTATTTCTACCACGCATACGGGAGCTTTAAATCTATGACAGTCGAGATATCTTCTCAAAAGAAAAAAAAATGTCAAGATATAATAATAATAATAATATTTATTGATTAAAGCGATCTACACTTCGTTTCAGAGCGCTGTACAAATATGAATAAGACAGTTTATACATTTAAAAGAAACGAATTAAAACAAACGACTGACTAGACTATAGATTAAATTGTTTATAAATAACCGAGCCTAAAACATACGCACAATATCATAAGATACGCATATTCTGGTAAGTTGGCCTTTATGTTCATATGGTGGAAATCAAAGATTTACCGAACTTTAGATATGGGTTGCATTTTACCACCTGATAGCCCGGTTTATTGCATTATTGTTATCCCAGTCTATGCGGTAATAATATTGGAATGGCTGTCCGGGGACTTCTCCCCGCTCTTGCATGCACTTATCGCGGTGACCTTTGTGGCAGTGTCTTAATTCTCTGTATATTTCTCGCAAAGTTTTGTTCGATTTACTCCTCTCCGCAATGCTGTACCAAGCCACCGTTCTGGTTTCTAGCTATAGTTACTTCTCTTGTAGAAGAACAGCTTTCTGTTTACTAGCAAATAAAGTGGCTCATTTCTATGGGACCGAACACGTGTCCATGATATGATCTTTGCTGATTTGGATATCGTCGTCTGTCAAACATTAATATTTTTATTTCGGAAGCAGGGGCGGATCCAGGAATTTTTGCAGGAGGGGGTTTGCCAGGTTTCTGTTACGGAAATCTGCCATCATCGTCTCGAAATTACATTGGCATACATACAAATTGAGCTTTTTAAACAGAGAAATCATTTTTATACTGATGTAGCATCACTTTGTGATTCAATTTCATTGATGCAAGGCATTATTTTTTTTCATGTAGCTGAGCAGGGGGGAGGGGGGGTTGGACCCCCATACCCCCCCCCCCTCTGGATCCGCGCCTGGGAAGTATATCTATCTTTATTTCAATAATTCACATGACCACACGTGCTTTTAGCAGTGAAAATAAAACGGGATCCACCCCTACCCCTTCCTGCAGACACATCACCTTAATAATGGCAGGAACTCAAGCTAATTATAATGAAGATGGAAATACATTATAGTCACACCATCACAACTCTCCAACTAATTAGATTTAATTTGAATGTGTCTCCTAGACCCAGACCATCAAATGGGTGTTAATCAAGGACAATTTAAAATCAAGGCACATGGTAAATAATGTAAAATAAAAACACATTGAGCAATAAATTATTATTACAATCTGAATTTTGCAGACAACGTAAAACAATTCTATTAGGCAGACGAGTGATGACATGACAGTACGGGTTTTCTCAATTTCAATTCTCAAGCAGGTGTGTCCCAGTAAAAGTACAGACGTGCCAAGCGAATGATATTATATCATTCGCTTGGTACGTCTGTACTTTTACTGGGACAAAAATGATATGAACTTATAATGATGACGACAATGTGCCATACAATGCACTATGGGCGAAATTTGGTCCAGACAGCATCGCTACGGCCTACGTTTGTTTCGAATTCCAACTGTCAGGGATTCTTTTAAGTGCACACCATTGTGTGCCCGGGACCTCGGATTTTCGTACCCCGTAAACATAATTGGACGTTGTCCCTTACCAGGCGTTCTGCCCTGCACCACTTACAAGAGGGAACCACACCGGTAAATTCCGTTGATCGCTCTCGCCGAACAATCGGATCGAACACAGGAGCTCCGGTTAGTGGGCCAATGTTGTACTCACTGGGCAACCGAGGCTCCCGTACTTTTGCTAGGACAGACGATTGGTTATTATTTTCCCTTGAATGAAATTTATGTCTGAATCGTTAGATCAATATCTAATATTTCCCAAGTGATTTTTTTGAATACACAGGTGACGAGGGAACTGAACATGGAATAGATTGTTAAACTATAGTTGATAACAGGACAAAATATGTGGATGCCAACGAATTTTATTCTTAATGGCAAAATTTGTGCTTTATAAGCTCTGTGCTGGAGGGACCTCGTGCGTGTTGGTTAGCGATATTGTCTTGTTAATTTCAAATCACAATTTAATATCACTGAGTGTTATTATCGCTAAGATGCTTCCATAAAGGTTCTTATTTTATAGAAATTAGGAATTCGAGAGATATTGCTTTTTATACACCCACATCGAAATATGGTCGTATATTGTCGTCGCCCCCGTCCGTCCGTCCGTCCGGCATCCACAATTGCTTGTGGACGCTCTAGTTAATACCCGACTGACTTTAAATTTATACACTGTGTTTAAGGTCATGAGATGAAGAATCCTATTGATTTTCAGCCATTCCCAATAATTACTATGAGCTATCGCCCTTGATTACTTTGAAGTCATCCGATTGATTTCAGATTGTTACACAGAGTTTAGGCTCTTGAAACGAACAAGTATTTTGATTTTCGATAAATTTTGATAACTGAACAGCTAAACCCATGATATTAAATGTTTCGTATACTAAACGATAGCATGGGTAACCATTTACGGTTCCCGTAACTTGTGCATGCCAAATTCATAAAGGAATTCGTTTCAATATCTTGTGTCTTTCTGTCCTGCTATACGACAGATTATTGCAACTTTCTTTATCCTACACAAGGGGACTGGATGACCGAATAGTTAGCACGTGCGTGCTGTATCATAAAGTCTGTAATTGAGTAAGCTGGTGAGGTTTCGAATCCCCGGTTGTGCGTGACAATGAGTAGGGTCGCCTGTCCAACCTCGTGTGTTTTCCCCGGGTCCTCCTGTTTCCTGACACTGCTAAAGACCCCTACGCAAAAGAGAATTATTGAAATAAAATAAAACCATATATATTTGTCCCAGTTTGTGTCGAGAGGATGTTAAACCCGATCTCTATCATTTTTTTTTTTTAAAGGTTAAAACTTTTTCAAGGACAAAAAAATTGCCTACTGGAAGTAATTTGTGTGACGTGATAAACACGTCTAGATAGTAACATTTTAATTTGAACATTGAGTAGTTTCTGACACTAACATGGCAATGATTTTCTCGTGGTATATTTTCCCATCTGTATGCAGTAACATACACATATTATCATCAGTTTGAAGGATAAGCGTTTCTCGGTTTATGTGACACGAAAGAGCATGTTAAAGAAGCTCTAACTCAATATCATTAAAAGTCTTCGACATTGAAAACATGAATTAATTGTCAATTTAAATCAACATTGATGTTGTGATCTTACCACGAAATGGTAGGCTTCTGATATCCAATATTTAAGACAAAATAAACATTTTATCATTGGTACACTAATCGTGTACCATAATAGTAAAAAAAAGTAACGACAGAATGTAACATTATTATATGCGTTACTACCAATTTGTGTAAATTGCATATCCCAAATATTAGCGGTTCAGCTCCTTTAATTATAAAATAAAGACTGCTTAGATTATTAATATCGAATTTTCTTATTAACATCATAGTTTAACACTGTTCATCTTGTCAAAAGGCAGGATAGTGTAATAAGCGTACACGTTTGTTTCCACCTTTGGCGATATCCCAGACAAGTGTTTCCGACGACCATTGCGGGAAGAGATCAGTGAAATTAAAAGACATTATTCTGGAAGGCTGCACGCCAAAACATAATACTGTTACATAAGGGACCAACTAGATATGAACAATTGCACAGTCTGGTCAAAAACCACCTAAAAAGGAGCACAAATAGATAGTCAGACAAGCGCTGGATGTCACAGATAGCGATCTCCAGTCCAATCTACATCGATGCTACCTGGTTCTAGGTCTAGAGATTCGGGCGCTATTGAGCCGCATGCCTCGCATAAAAACACGGAACCTTCTTCAGGCACTAGTGTACCAGAAAGAAATCACCAGCCTGATTTCCTCTCACATGAAGAAATCTAGTTATCAATCGCCCATGGTTGACCATTTACGGACCCCGTAACTTGTGCATGCCAAATTCATAAAGGAATTCGTTCGATTATCTTTTGCCTTTCTGCCCTGTTATACGGCAACCTACTTTACCCTACAGTGCTTTCTTTTCGGGTTTTCAGGGTTGGGGGGGGGGGGTTAGTACGTGCGTGCTGTATCATAAAGCCTGTCATTGGCGTGATTTCGAATCCCCGGCAGTACGTGGCAAGAAAAGGTCTCCAGTCCAACCTCGTGGGTTTTCTCTGGGTCCCCGGTTGCCTGCCACTGCTAAAGACCACTGCACACGAGCGAATTATTGAAATGGACTCAGATTATTTTGTTCAATCGAATAAAATGTTCAGTTTAGTTTTCAACAGAACCGCATTTGTGGGTGTGACGTGTGGGTTTTGAATATGATGTCTCATACTGCCATGTTTCCTTTCGCAGCTAAAACTACAGTTATGTTACTCTTGGTATTTTTCTTTTAAACCTAAATCAATTCCGGAGAGGCTAAAAGTGTCCCCAGGGACGACAAATCAGGATTGTTTTAATTTTGCTGCCATTGTCTGTATCGTATTACCCTATGAGAGATATCACTAATACAAATCCAATACATAACATCAAGTATTGATTAATTTATTTCTGGTTTTTATAATCTCTTGGAGTGAATTAAAGTTTGAAAACCTTAGCTATGGGTACTTTAGCCAACTTAGACTCGTTTATGATTAATAGAAAAAAATAGTTTTACTACCAATATGCATTATTAATATAAAACTAACTTTTATTATTTGAAAGCCTTAAATCTGCATATTATAGGTATTTTGTCAGGTATCACTTGTTATATAAACTATTATTAAGTTAACTGTTAAAAGGACGACCCAGTACTCAACTCTGTAAATCGGATCGCTAAGATATTGAGTGGATTAGACATTGTCTGTCATATCACAATACTTGACAATCGAGACTCTTTTGGGGGATATATCTTGTCAAAACTTATAAACATTAATAACTTCGCTCATAATCAAGTAATTTGGCTGATTCTTTTTTTTTGAGCGATTTCATTTTTACCCAGTTCAAACGGGTTTTGTAAATTTGAAACAGCTTACCACTTCTTGAGAAGTTCATGGGTCTGGCCACAGCATCATATCTATCTATACTTAAAGATACCAAAACAAATGTTGATGAATAGGTAACAATAGCCTGTAAATATAAACATATAATATGATATATTATTGATCTTCGTGTGGTGCAATACAGACAGCACGAACAGATCAAACATTACATAAACAAGGCATGACAAACATCACACAAAGTAAACACGACAAATATTACATAAACAAAGTAGAGGCAGAACAAAAATCACATAAACAAAGTAAGGGCGGGACAAACATCACATAAACAAAGTAAATATGACATAATCAAAGTAAGAAGTAGGAACATCACATAAACAAAACAAGAAATACAAACATCACATAAACAAAATAAGAAATACAAACATCACATAAACAAGGGTGGGGGAGGATAAACATAAATCAGGGGCTGGGCAAACAAAATATGATCAAATAACAGTCAGGACAAACATCACATGGACAAAGAAAAAAACAGAACAAGCGTTAAAGGAACAAAGTAAATACAGTACACACACCAGAAACATAGGACAGATCAAACAAGAAAAGAAGGAATACAAAAGATATTGGACAACCTCACGATGAAAGTAGGAACATACTAGGAAAACAAATAATTGACATGATAAACAACCCAACAAAGGTGGTAAAGGGCAAATAAAACAAGAACAAAGGCAAGACAGCAAAATATGGACACAGAAAGACCGTGGAAAACAATAAAAGACAAAGTGAAAGGGTCAGCAGAGAATGTATAGAAACGTCTTCGATAAAAAAATCTGACGTCTGAGAAAATAAATAATACTAGGTGTACTCTGACTTTCTTTTTAACCTGCTTCATTTGTTTTAAAATGAGAATTCGGCTTCGTAATTGCCCTTATCAAATATGAAGTAGTTTTGGTTACTACTGAATATGCAAAATAAGTATGTTAATAAGTCATTTGATTTGTCTTGTCCGCAGGTTTATGTTGTAGATTTTGGTTTTGCGTATATATAATAAAAAAACGAAAATACGGATAAAAACGTTGAAACTATGATATATTGCACAAACATAAAGATTGCATTACTCTTGACAATGTATATGCTATAAAAGGAAATAGTATCACATTAATTACAAAAAAAAATAATTATATTGGAAAGTTTACACCTGCCATGATGCCAGTATCAAATTTTATGGGTAATCTTATGCCTACTTCAGGATGGGTTTATTGCATTTTTTTATTATTGTCAATAAAAAGTCGCATCGCTTAAAGCGATAAAACTGAGAAATTGTAATCAGGAAGAGCGCGGGGAAAAACACTAAGTCAAAACTGAGAAACTGTGATCAGACAGAGCGATGCAAAACGTGCTAACGTAAAAGCTAGTTTTGTTTGTTTTTATGGGGTTTTGATGGAGGGGGGATCCTTTTAGTTTAAACATATTCTAGTGTTCATTATTGCGATATAATCAGACACAAGTTTTGCATTTTAATGGTTTTTATTGTGCTCTTGCAATTAAACCATAGGTTATGTAAGCCGTTGTCCTGCCAAGTAAGTTTTCGTCTTGTGTGTAGGTATTCACGAATGTCGTGCACAAGGTGTTGTCAAAATTTCTAGAAAAACCTGAGATCACCTTTCGTTTGTTGGGTCCACATATATGGCAAACATTTGTCTAGCAAACTTATGGGTTCCTTCGTCCCAGCGAATCCGTTAGTTGTAACAGATCTTTCAGTATGGCGCCGCCATGGTTCAAAATGGCTATTTTTTTTAGTACATCGGTAACCTTTCAAGTTGTACTTATTCCAACCAGGACGTCACGAGCACAAATTTAAATTTAGCCCAGGCGTGTCAAAAGATTTCAAAAGTTGATCCCTTATTCCCATGATTCTATTATCACTGTCTTTGTATTGACGTCACGAACACAAATTTAAATTTAGCTCAGGCGTGTAAAACGATTTCAAATGTAATGGTGATTTTGTAATCTATCATCGCTATCTTTAAATTGTTAGAATAGAGCATTAGGTGTACCCTCTTTAACATCACAAAAGTCATTATAAATTGACGGAAAAATAAAGGTTAAATGTAGATGCGGGTCTAGAAAAATGATGCCTCAGTGGGTAAGGCCCTGGCTCGCCTGAAGATCGCGGCTTCGCGCGTGGTGTTGGCGTGTTGCCGGCCGGAGAGTCTGGGAAAGATTGCTGTCTTTTCCCTCGGATTGGACGAAAAACCGAGGTCCTGTGTACACGTTGACATGCACGCAAAAGAATCATTGGCTGTTATAAAAATAGGCAACAGCACGCTATATGGCGTATGCCCGTCTTCTTCAGCACAGTCGAAGCAGGACAGCAGGACGTTAAATCCCCACTGCATTTCATTTCAGAGGAATGATCCGGTATCATAATAATAACAGTACAAATGGGGTCAGTATAGTTGCTTTCTACATGGATGACCTGTTACAAACACACAAAGATAAAAAAAAAACCATAATGTTTATTGTCTCGAGAATTTCTTTCCAGAGGGATGTTCGATTGGGTCTGTCTTGTCGTTCGGGGTTGGACGAAGCGGACAGCAGGTCATAGCGTCGCTATCCGGGCAAAATGTTCCTATAATAGCACACTGCATGGCGTTTGCCCGTCTTCTTTAGCGCAATTGATGCAGAACAGTGTCAAGTTAAAGTAGCTAAGTCTCTAATTCAATATCACCCACAGTCTTCAACATTGAAAACACGAATTATTTGTCAATTCAAATCAACATTGATGTCGTGATCTTACCGATAGGCTTTTGATATCTAATACTTAAGACAAAATAAACATTTTACAATTGGTTCAGCGCCATTTGTAACAAGGGACCCGAAGAACGAGGCTAGACATATTCCAGAAGTCATGTCAAAGGGTGATCACATATTCTTATCTGGATAGCATGCGCAATAAATACTATCGGTGTAGACAGGAATAACCAGACGCAAGTGGTGGCCATTCGATTGAGACTTACTTAGAAACGATTGAATGTAAGTCAGTTTTTATACATTCATATTACATTATTATATGCGTTACGACCCATTTGTGTTAAATTCAGTTCCAAATATTAGCAATTTCATTTACTGTAGTGCTAAATATTTATATACCTGTAAATACTGGAGTATTTTACAAATGGCGTTTCCAGCATGCCATTCGACTGTTATCTTTGACATAAGATCAGTTGATACACATATTATTCCTACCAATAAATCTGTAAAATATAAAATAATCTGATTAAAATAATTACTCTAGGAAACTAATCGCTACGTATTGCATGCTGTTGTAATTGCAATGGTTGTATAGGATCTAATTCTTATCAGCAGTACATGTATAGAAATCATTGCCCTAATATTTAAATGGTTTATTGGTAGCCGTTATCGACTCTACTTTGGATTTGCTTTTTCAATAGACGATTAGTGTATATAAACAAGAACGGAATTGTTGTCAATTCGAATTCCCAAACAGTTTTAAAACGCTATTAGCTGATCTTGAAAGAGTCAGTAATGTACGACTATTGCTAGACCCATGTCAGAGTTAAACGGTTGTTTTAACTTGTCGAATCTAATCGTTTGATTTCTATTAAAGTAAAATACCAATTTCAGTAGAAATTAGATTTTAATTTCATTCGGTTTATTTTGCTGATTGTCACTGTAATAGAATATTACAAGAAACAATCTAAATCAATTTCAATCCCAAGCTAGAGATCTATATTTCGTTTTTCGCTTTTTTTTATTTTTAATACTTCCGATGACTTTCCATGCGAAAAATAGTAAAACGAAATATTGAACGTCAAAAAACGAAACGAAACAGGATCTGTGTTTTAATTAGATTGTTCTTACCAGCAATGGCTAAATGCATTATGAAGAAATTCATGCGTGTCTTTCGTCCATTTTTTGATAACTGTATTGCAGCTAAAACGCTACAGTTCCCAATAACAATAAATACAAACATCACAGATACAAACGTCAGCTGGGGTATCTGAAATAATAAATGATAAAGACACTGAGCACCTAACGTTGAGAGTTGTGGTACACGTGATCGAGTGGTTAGAAAGCTGTTAAAAGTGTATAAAATATTGTTGGAAAAGCTGTCATATAATGAATAAAACATTCCCCGGATAAAAAATAACAAACCCAAAAAACCAAAAAAAACCCAGAAAACCAATGACGGCGGTTATCTCTTGAATAGAATGTTTCGAATCGGCGGTAGTCGGAAAATAACTTTTAGGGTTGTTTCACCCTTGTTGCAACATTATTTTATATTTTAAAATAATAATAAAATTGTCTGTTTTGTCTTAAAGTGCGAGTAGCAGACCAGCTGAAAATATGTGCACTTTAACTGTCAACAACATATTCTTATGAACTAAGCAAAATTTCAAATTATGTTTATATTGTTCATAGCACAGAAATCCCTAAAGATTGAATTTACTCCTGAGTTTCTGTTTAGCTTTGGACTGAAACATGGTTTTCATATTAGCGAAATATAACGTGTCAGACAAATTTATGTCGTCCGAGATTAAGGAATAAGGATGACAACTTCATAAGATTAGGCAGCTGTGGTTTATAGCCATCGCCTCACATTATTATATAACATTATATGATTGATATGAAGGCTACAGTATATGCATTATAACTTGTGAATATCTGACCGTTATAAATTATCTCAGAACTGAGACAAGCTTATCCAGAAACAACTTATCCAGAGACAGCTACGGAGGCCGCTGTACAAAATAAAACGAGGGCAATTGACATTATGACAGAAGTTGATTAGGAAATGAAATGAAATGAAATGGGGTTTAACGTCCTACTCTTTTGCACCTAACCTTAGCTAATGGAAGACGGGCATACGCCATACAGTGTGCTATGAGGAAATTTTGCCCGGGCAGCGGCGCTACGGCCTACTCTTATATCGAATTCCAACTGCCAAGGGATCTTTTACGTGCACTCCAATGTGTACACGGGACCTCGGTTTTTCGCGTTGATTAGGAAGATGAGCGTAACGACTACAATCTGTTATATATATGATCCTGTTGGTTGTTAGAATTATAAATGCAAAGACTACTTAATGTTTGTTCCTGTAGTGTTCAAATAAAGAAATCAAATCCACAGTCATCGTTATCATTAGATCCTTTGATCCTATGTTACAGCTCAATCATTTGGTTTCCGTGACCGAAAAACCTGCTCCTATGTTACACAAATGGCAAATGTATAGTTTAAAATTTGTAGACAAAAGCCATGCACAATTTTGCCAAAACCACTAATTGGTCAACATTTATGACAAATTTTTGTTTACAGCAGTTTGCCACTGTATGTGGCTGCTCCGCCAATTCCCGTATTCTTAATCCCAGTCGGGGCAGAACTTTAGGACGTTAAACATTACTTCATTTGTTCTACTAATATCAAAGTCATGACACACATATAATATAATATAATATAATATGTGGACTCTGTTTCGACCCCAGTATTGACCACGAATATTCCTTGGGGTTTTCCGTCTTGTTTCCCACCTGTCAATGATGCAGAACGAGGGTGTGGCAAGAACACTAACTAGCAGTTCAGATTGTACGAAGACCCGAGGTTCCACGTAAACGTCTGCGCACACGTAAAAAGGTTACTGACAGTAAAGTTGGAATTCAACATGTTGACCATAGCACACTGTATGCCACGTGTCCGTCTTCATTAGTGCGTTAGGTGCAGAGAGGTAGGATAACAATTCCTATTCCATTCAATGATTTTATCATATTAATGTTGCACTCAAAAATAAATCCGCTTTGTAGACTAACGCGCTCCATTAATCCCAGATAATATTCTGATTAAATGCCATTTTAGCTACTCCCGTAACCGAAATCATATCATTGTTGAAAGTAAATCATTGTTATTGCCGCTAGTTGTCATTTGAACTTATCTTATTTTCCACGGCTTAATGTACTCGGATTGATTTTAACATTTCCTTAAGAAAATCAAATCAAATTTTGATCACATTTTTAGTCGCCTTCAGATAGGTGAATTTTAAGCGAATTGGTTTAAGGCCGTTTTGACCATGTCAAATGCGGCGAAATGCCCAATTCGTCACATCCTTGTAAATATTGAACGGAATTGAACCATTTTGGACTGATTTTCCTTTTATGAAGATTGGACTTGCACAATTGTGCAATTGCAAGAAATTAACTATATTTCAGATCACGTTCAGATACTTTAAGCACTAAAAGTTGGAATTAAAAAAAGTCAAAAATGGTTACCCAGCAAGATATATGTAATTCACCACATCACGTTGGATGGCCGAATGGTTAGCGTGGTTTCGAATCCCCGTGGCAAGGAGTAGGGTCGCCTGTCCTACCTCGTGAGTTTTCTCCGGGTACCTCCCACTGCTAAAGACCCCTACGCGCAAACGAATTATTAAAAATGACCTAGTTTATGTCGAGTGGACGTTAAACCCCATCTCTCTCTCTCTCTCCCTCCCTCTCTCTCTCCTAAATCACATTCAGAGATTTTATGCAGTAAGTGCAGAGTACAGGAATATGCAAGAATGCCAGTAATTGTCACCCAGTACGATAACTGTAATTCCAGACAACAAACAGATAGCCCCTGTTGAATATTTTTGTGTAAGACTTCACTCTCTATTAAAAATAATTTCAGGAAACCGTAAAGTTCGAAATAATATAGGCTCAAACTTGTATTTAGGCGTTGTTTGACTCGAAGTCCAAGAATTCAACTCGAGTTCAGATGCATGCGTAAATATGTTTTCTTTGTTTTCATAATTGAGATAGCGTTTGATCTTTCTAATTTGATATTATAGAAGCTTGTCGAGCAAATACTTTGTGAACGACGATATTATAAATGACGATATTATCATTTCATTTCCATTAAGAAAAGCATGGAATCAAGTCAGACGTGTGTAAATTGTTAAGACACCGAGTCAAACAACGCCTAAATTAATTACCAACGGGTAGGATAGAGGATCCATATTAAATATGTCCAAAACATTCTTTAACCAAACCTTTTAAGAAAGACTGACGATCGCCTACTGGGTCTATAACAAATTTAGTATGGTACAGCGTATGTTATATCAAGAAATTCATTTAATTTCGAATCAACTTAGATATGAAAACATATACTGTGAAATCGATCTAACAAAATTATACACCGACACATTAATTAGTTTACATGATATTGTCATGGTGTTGAAATAATATCCTCGTGTTCACAAATTGATATTTTCATTCTTTAATATAATTATTATTTCATTACAATTAAGTTCTGCTCGAGTTCATTTTGTTTTCATACTTTTGTATTTTCGAACATGTCTACGTCTAAAACGGATAGAATATCTAATAATTGTTTAGAAAGTCACTAGAATCATGCATAATATATGATTTATTAAAGAAAATTGATCCAGACAGTTTTGTAAATGTCCTTATTACCACACAAATTGCTTATCATACCGTCATCTTTTACACAATAAAAAGTCGGTTGGTAATTGAAAAGTGTATCGTTAGACTAGCAAAGCAATTACCTTTTCTAATGATAAGGCGCTGTTGTTAAAAGTACGAACAAATACAGCCATGTATTACCACGTACTGAGTGAATATTGAAACATTTGGGTATTTGTTTTTTATAACTACAGTTGTGGCACTTTCCAGTAAGTATTATTGTGTCCCACGAACCAGGAGGCATCGGTTAACATGCCTGGTTTTCCAGAGAGGAGGAATGAAAGTGTAGTAATGGGATTTTTCCAGGTCGTCCGGTTTCCTCCCTCTGCTAAAGACTCCTCCAGAATACAGAAACATAGGTTGTAAGGCAATAAAACATACATCTACCACCAGCTACAAGAATTTTATTACACATCGTATCGATGTGTTTTAACGTTAAAATTTATATTCATTTTCTCGAGTAGCCTTTTATCCAAATTATGCATAGCCTACAGTCGAATTTGAAGTGATTTCCAATTCAATCCCCAGCGCCATTTGTAACAAGTAATTTCTGTCTTATGATTGGGTTTGGTTACATACAAATAAATTACAATTTACAGCCTACTAACACATATACTTCTTGTTAATTTCACTTGGGAGGAAATGTGACAGTAAGCCAGGCCATTAATCACTAACAAGTAACGATAGGCATCTTAAAGGTTAAAACGAACACTTTCTTTATTAACCACGTGTCAATAAATTGCTTATAACTAGCCATGAAATTCCCATCATACATCCACTGTTAATTCCCAAGTCTGCCAAAATATTACGATCTAAAATCAGTTTTTCATGATGGTATCTAATTTATATGTGCGACGTAGAACTGTAACGAGACACAATGTTGTTACAGTTCGAGAAAACTAGGTGATCTGATAGTTATGGACCATAAATTTGATGTCTTACCCCTTACTATTGTCAATAAACCAAAAATATATGATACAAAGAAATTAGATGTTGGGTAGGAAATGATAGCTTGATTTCGATGTGGTTTTCTTCATGAATGGAATGGGGCTTAACGTCCTTAACGAGCTATTGAAGATAGAGAAATATCATAAAGTATGCTATGTGGGACACGAGATCTCGATTTCTTGTCCCACTCTACCGATTATACGCTTCTCCTTGCCAGACACCCCGCCCTGCTTAAAGATAATTTTTCTGGTCTTTTGTCTAATATTCTAAAATGTAACTGTAACGTCGCTGGAAAATTAGTTTAGCTATTGTAATAATTAAAATTCGAACAAAAAAGTTAAGTAAAAATTGCATTTTCCTCCACTAGACATCTTTGGATAACGTCTGTCACACAAAACATCACGGCTAATATAGATAGATGCCTGTTGGCTAAACACCATATCCAATACAAAGACATGACAGATTACAGTTTATTCTTGACGACAAACATTTTTCGATTAGTTCCGTAAGTGATCATGCTTTAACTGCCGACATAGGATCAACTACCATAATATCTAAACTTCCAGCCATTTGGGTTACTAGGTCATCATAGAGGGAATGAAATCACCGAAGATAAGACGTTAAATATAAAAGAAAGTTTAGTCAATAAACCAGACGTGGATTACCTACAAATTCAACCGCAAAATCTATATAATCCTTTAAGAGGAAACATGGCGGCAGAGAGAGTAACTAGGGCACCACACACAAAGCTTAGTGTAAAGGAGGTTTTATTATTTTTTTGTTTCGATTAATTGATTTCTTGATAGGTCTCAATATATGAACAATTTTTAATCTCGCGGCTTAGTTATGATCAAATAAATTTAACCGATATTCAGACAGAGGACATCTTAAAGAGCTTCAAGATACAAAGGCACTTGCTAGTCATTTCATTGTATTATAGGCAGTAATGAAAGGCATTTGATTTTTTTTTACGCGTATACCAGAGGAAGGAAGTTTACTTATTATACATATGCATGTGCCTGTTATTTAAATATCCATTATTAGCTTTAACAAGAAAACAGATTTATAATGTTCACAATAACTATGTACGGAAAATCATTTGGGTTCATTTATTAACTGGATAGAGCAATAAACTATAATACATAGTTTTGGATGAACAATTACTGATTTATTTAGGCCACATAAAAAAAATCCAATACGTGGTCTGTCAAGGGGCTTTGCTGGAGTTTTTTTGGAAATGAAATGTTGTTTAACTGCCACCTTCCACCACTACCACCACCCAGGAAAATCAAGATGGGCAAACGCTACGCCATGTGGTGTGCTGTAAAGGATTTTGCCCGAACCGCTGCGCTACAGCCTACCATATACGTTTGCATTCCAACTTTCAGGGATCATTTTTGTGCAATCGTTTCAGGCTTCAATGTATACGACTTATAGTGAATCTATATTTTAGATAATTCATTCAATTTAACAATCCAGTAATTCAACAACCCTATCTGTAAGCCTGATGCGTTTTGAAGCCTGAGAATAAAATATGTAAATTATTTTGAACATTCAATGTTTGAAATACATCACTTTTGTTTATTATATAGTAATGTTCAACGCTAGGAACATTAAAGGAACTTTCTCACTCGTTACCATGTTTTATATAATAAGTTTTTGTTATTAGTGTTGGAATGGCATCTCCCAGGAATAAATGTTGATAGAAAGTCAATCGATAGTAATTGAAAAAGTTGATTTGATCTGTCACTTGGCATGATTTCAATAGCAAGACATGTGGAAACAGCAATATCAGAAACAATCTTTATATGAATGCGTATTGAGAGATAATATTGTCCACATCAATCTAACACATGTACAATGTTATTACAATCAATTACGTTTCGTTTTATTTTAGAGTAGTGTAAAAAAATTAGACTTAAATACCGAAACGAAATTACAGTACACTTTTAGAAACACTTTTCGCTCGCACAATTGTGATCGACCACGGTTCACTAATTCATCAAGAATAGGTGATTTTTTGGTGGATAATGATATCATTACTATTAATTAGAAGCATATTACAATAATGTATATATCTCCGAGGGAATAAAAGTAAAAGTGTTGTATATAACCAAATTGATCGGTTTCTTTGTATTCATACAATTAAATATCGTAGTGTGTTATAATATTATTCTATTCTGAAGGGTATTAATTAAAATGTAGACCATGTAATTTTTGAGAATTCCGCAAAAGGTATAGTAAATTATTATTTCCTGATTTAATTTCCGTTACAGGAAACAGAAACATCAATGAAATGTTATAGATGAATTTGATACCATAAAACGTTTGGTAGTCCTACTTAAACTCGAACTCCCTGAACCTTCACGTAATAGAAATCTTCAACAGTGTACTGTAAAAAGTAAATACATGGCTTCTCTTGACAACCCATCTTCGACTAACAAAAACAAATGACAGACAAAACAAGGCTAAAACTATAAACGAGTTCCCTATAAAATCTTAAATGCCGTTCTTACTAAAAGCCATTAGGCTGATATTTCATTACAATGAATACTGGACGATGAACGCATTGTCTCCTAAAAATCGTCAATATGTGTACTTAGAATCAGTCGATTCCCTCCAGTTAACTAAACATTCTTATAAGACGACTTTTAAATTTTGTATAAGGTGACAATTCACTCTGGTGTAGTTAAAACAACCTGTACAATTTAATCGTACTTGTTATTTATAATAAATATTGAGTTTTTGTGTGTAGTCGATAAATATGAAAGACGTTATCGTTTTAATCGTTAATTAACTATCTTGGGAAGAATATAAGTTTGATCAATTGTGAATTTTAAGAAAATGGGATTTTTTTCTTTACACATTTAAATACATGTAGGCCACAACTGCCTTTGGTGTAACTATTCCAACAGTGTATCCGAACGGCAAACGGGTGTGTGTGTGTGTGTGGGGGGGGGGGACTGGCCTGCAGTAAATGGCCCCCATATTACATTAAATCATATACTTGTGTGATTGTATTTATTGTGTTGTATATATATTTGTGCCAAATTGTATTTGTGTGAGTATGACGGACAATGACCACAATATGCCCCTATTTTTACAGTGCTCTTCAATGACAAATATTCTCTACTGATTTCTGGTTTCTACATTTCAACGTTGCCAATTTGGTATTTTAACGTTGCCAATTTGGTATTACGAAATACGTCTTCGATTTTATGCAATAGTATTTTATTGTCCTCATACAAATCTTTAAACAAAAATCTCAAATACAGCTCGTCTATTAATGTCAGATACCATTCTTGAAACGCAGTATTTAATTCACAAATGACATAATCCTAACTATTATTAGAGACAAGTAAGTCATTGATCAATGCCCAAAGCGCTCAATTGAACCCTTCCTCAAAACAATTTACGCATTTCGACACCATTATTTCGTGTGAATTATTCAGTGTGTGATTAACCAAAAGAAGGACAGTGCTGTTTTTCAAGTTGACTACTCCACATTTTCTGAGAATCGCGAAAGTAGAATTCCCATGGCGCCGTGGACATGATGTATCATTTTTTTTAAATCCGAGTAATGTCACCTATTTCATAATAACAGCGGGTGCCTTGTACTATAACTGTCTTAATATGATACAAAATATAATTGTTCTTAAAGAGACCTGACAGTGAGTAACTAGATTTAATATTCTTGTCGCAAAAAGCAGATAAAGTGTTTTAAGCTCTGATCCACGATTTTCATTTTTCGGAAAATTTCAGATTTTCCACGACTTAATATGTTAAAATGGACTTAATTTGATTATTTAACATTTAATTAAGAAAACAAATTCAAAATATCAACGGTAGATAATCTCCTGGTTAGAATTTAATTGGATTAAAAGACGAACATCTGAAGATTTCAGCAAAAATTAAAGATGGCACCGGTTTTGGTATACAAGAGTTATAGATTAAACGGCCATAAACGAAAGGGGCTCAAAAGTCAAAATGGACAAAGATTGGTCAGAACTAAAACAAACGAAAACGATTGATTGAGTATTTGTTATTGACCCAGAATCCAGTGGTACATATTTAGATAAATTTAGAACACGTTTTTTTATATTGTTTAAACTGAAAGATTTTATTGTCTTAAGAGAAGCCGAATGTGCGAAAACTTCAATTATTATTGATCTTTGTAACTACTGGACGGAATTGAATTTTTCACACAAGTATTTCCTTTTTAATCGTTCATAATATTGTAATTGCAAAAATAAAAGAGTGTCAAGAATGATCACCCAGTAACTGTAATTCCACAAATGATGTTCAGACCAAGTGCAGGAATTTATAAAGCGTGTTAGAAAGGTCACCGAGTAAGATTTTAACACATAGGGTCCACACTGTAGAAAACCTGGCTATAATGGAAGAACCATCGAGGTACTTAACATCATTTCATAAGGGAAGACAAAAAATTTAGTATCTCAATGTGGGTCGGTTTTCCAGGATAATGTTCCCTCCTGGCATCCACATTTCGTGCTTTAACAACAAAGACACAATTTATGAAGATGAATGTTTAAATAGAAGCAGGTTGGTTTATTTTCTGTTCTGCCTTCAATGTGCGTCCCTCGTGACTGAAAACTCGAAAACTTGGAATTATATTATATATTTAAAAAAATATAAACGACTACTACCAACATTTTCTTCAAAGAAAAGTTGGAATGCTCCAAAAACCTATAAATTTCATATTTTCTCATGGCTAAACATACTCTATATATAATCTGAGTGAGCTAAACAGTGGGTTTCAGATTCACTTCCTCGAGATTTTACGATTTCCACTAGTGCGGGATGGTTAGGGGGCATGGCAACAAACGTTCACCATACAGTTAAAATTCTGGATAACAGTAGTCCTTAGTTACGCAGTCTGGGTAAAATTTCTCTCATAACACACTGCATGGTGAATGCCCACGTTCAATAGTCCAATAATAGGTGCAGAAAAGTATGACGTTCAACCCAAAAATAAATACTAAACAAGTATTCTCCAAAGACTTCTACTGCCGCATTAAATTAAAGGCCCGGCTAATGTTTACTGAAATCATAATTTTAAGCTCATCTAACTGGAACTGATCCAAGAGACTTTAAAAAAGTGTTTATCATGATTATCGCCATTAAATCAAGGAAAAAACGGAAAGAGGTTGCAAAGAATTCACTGAAATTAAAGACAGGATTATAAAGTTTAATTATCTGAAAATTATTTCCTCTTTATATCAAATTACAAACTCCAGTATAATTTTTATTCTGTTATTAAATAGATTTTATTTCATATAATCTCCTAACCTAGAATAACATGTTTGCACGAATCGTGGTTAAAGTTATTGTTTTTTTTGATAATTATATTCCATGCTGTTATTATAAGCTGACAAAAACGTATCAATATTTATAAAGGTAACTAGCATACGGCCACATGTAGCATACGGCCAGTTTATTATACATTATGCCAGTTTATGTGTCTATTATATTCTACATTATAACACGGAATGGGGTTGTTATTATTCTACATAATAACCTGGTATGAGGTGTATGAGTTATTTAGTATTCTCATAACAACCCGGAATTATGGGTACCGTGTCTTGTTGGGTTATTATTATACATAACTCGGTATGATGCGTAAAGCTCTTATGGGTTGTTTGGGGTCAATGGGTTCTTATGGAGTTATTATTCTACATAAATGTGTGTCCAGTGTTATCTTGAGATAAAGGACTGCATAAATCCTCCGTAAAAAGACATCCATCTTTACTTATGGGATTATATTTCTCTATCAGATAATTTATCACCTTTTGTTCATGAAATTCCCCGTAAACCAAACACATTTCTTTTATATGTAGTTCTTTCCATCAGGGTGGAAGACGGGGAGTGGGGTTGGTGGTAAGGAACAGTATCTAGTCTTTCAAACTGGCCGGAAAATCTAGGTAACGAAAAAGAAACTACGGGCAATATTTTCCTCCTCGCACACTGTAGGCAAATACTTATCTTCATTATCCCGGTTCTTGTAGTAGAACATTAAACCTGATTTCATTTCATTTCAGTACATTTTTTTAAGTTGAGCTTAATGGGAATTAATATATCTTCTGTATTTTGGGTTGTAAACTTGCAGAATATGACAGAATAGGAATGGAGTTTAACGTTTAACGAAGACAATACGTCGGGAATTTGAGACTAACATGATGTTATGTTTTTTGATCACGTCTATCTATAGAGGCGACAAGTCTGCCCCAATTTCCAGCTGCAAAGGCTCCTTATATGTGCTCAAAAAAACGGGTGAAGCGTGGATTTTCATCCTGTTCGAACGACGCTACAAGTATGAACAAAATGTTTTATGTGCTTTTGGCTAATTGTCTATCTATGCTTTAATGAGCACGAGGACGGAAGATGGCAATGGTGATGTGCTGCCCCTCATCCCCACCAAAACGCCCTTACCCTTTCCTTCTACATTACATTACAGGGACGACAGAACATATGCAGCTATTAATTGTTACGTAATAATAAGTTTCAGGCCAAAAATGATTTGTAAAGTTGAAAACCTTGTTATTATACAATTTATAAGCTTTTAAAAGGAGCATTTTGAAAAGTTACATGTTTTGTAAATGATCCGTGACATATTCATTATAGTCTCTTATATCCCCGCTGCTGTTATAATATAATCTTTTTTTATAAACATGGCATCAAAGGCTATTGAAAAACACATTAATTTCTATTGAGCCTATATTCTTGTATAAACATTTCCTCATAACTTTTACTTGACCCATAAGGGCCATTTTACGGAAATGTCAAATGGTACTTAACATTAAACGTCAATAAACCAAAATGGCCCATTTTACTTTTTTATATTCCGAAGGGGCCCGATTCGTTTATTCAAATTTTCATGACACGTTAACAATAGCGTTGGGGATGGGGGTGGCTAAGGGAGTTTGGGTCTTTTCCGTTAAAGTCCTTTGAATACTGCCAAATTGCCGACTTCACGAAATGCTAAATCGAATTGAAATATAACCGATATTGATGTTTCACTGTCGAACCGAATCAAAGTATTTTATCTCCTTTAGGTCACCAGGGACTATCGTGTAAAAGAATGGGTTACATTAATAAACGCCGATTTCTGTCAAACTCGTTATCTGAACAGACCATTGACACATATCTTTTATCTTAAAAAAATATTTCTGTTTGCACTTCTTACAGAATCTAATTTGTTTTTCTTTATTACTTTGGACATGTTTGAGGGTAAAAAGTTCTCGGCTATCAAAAGTCATTAGATGTTCTTTACCTTATGTTATTTAAGAGACAAAAATCAAAGCTATTGATGCGGAGGTTTTATTAACCTTTTTTGGTCTTCGTGAGAAAATTACGTGCTGTATTTCCTAATAGGAGCGAAGGTTGATGTTAAGTAGTAGAGCAAAGGTAATCATGCTGATCCAAGTACTTTATTGGAGATAAGTGGGCATCGATGGAAAATAATAACCGTGAGCGATCATCATTCACCCTACACCGCTAACAAATTCACCACGCAGAATTAATATTTATTTACCTCAGAGGAAGAAAGTTAACAGACAGGCCTGTTATCAATTTCACACGATATTAACACGCGCCGATTCTATTTGGCTACCAGAAATAAGATAAGTAACCAAGCTGTGATTTCCATATATCTGATTATGGTGTATTTATTAAGTGTCGATTTACGGGGAATCAACACCTCTTCAAATCAGTGGCAATCAACATGCTGTTTATCACAATTTGACCAATCCCCAATCGATCATTTATATCAGTAAAAGTTTATTTAATGGCGGAAGAGTAGAATATTTATGAAGAATAGTTGATCAAAACAGAGGAAATATTCCACCCCCTACTTCTCTGCTGCCACCTACAGTTCTTGGACCTGTTATCTAAATTAGGAAATATATTTAGGCCTACGATTAAATGATCATCGCGCTATTTCGCATATTGGGTTGAGTTAAAGTTGGTCTGAAGCATACACGCCCACTTTTGAAGTGGAACAATATCTTGTCATCAGTCCGTCCCTCGGCCCGTCTGCTGAGATTACTTGTAAACGCTACAGGAGTGTTTCCAAACTGATCCCGCAGTGAATATTCGCTTGGCCGCTACAATCACTGATAAGCATGACATTGACGAGGCTTAATGAGTACGGCATATTAACTTTTTTACTCCGACAAATTAAATTCTCAAACATTTTTTTGAGGTAAAAGAAAAATAAATAAAGACGTTTGAAGTATTTGTAGTTAAAAAATATTTCCTATTTAGTGTAAATGGGTATTAAAGTGAGTAAAATGCATAATTTTGCCCGAAGCAGTTAGGTGTTAAGTAAACATTGCACGAACCGTTGAGCCAATGATTACGAGGCGTGCAAGTCAACGCACGTGTTTTAGACAGCCATCCGTTACAGGGATATTTCGTTAGTAATTCTCTGTGAAACAGGTTGGAGTGTTTCAAGCGGTGGACACACTTGCCAAATCATCGGCCGAATCAGTCGACCGACTCAATCGCCGTTGCAATTCTCCAGGTGTATCCAGTGCCCCAGCCCAATGCTGAATTTGTATTCGCCGGATATATATTTCATATATTTGGTCATATATTTTCATTCGTTGTGTTTGTATTCGCCTGCTTTGCCCGGTTCGCCGAAGCATTTACCAGATTGTAAAATTCATTGAATCAGTTGAAGAACTCAACCGGCCAAATGAACCCTATGCAGTTTGGGAGCGATTGATTCGGTCGAATGATTCGGCTAATGTGCCTCCCGCTTTAGAGATATTTAAAAACTTTGTTGGATGACTAGGCTGTATTTGTACAATCTGTTTCACAGAGAATTACTTACGAATTATCTCTGTAACGGATGTCTGTCTACACGCCTCGTAGTCATTGGCTCAACGGCTCGTGCAATGTTTACTTAACACCTAACTGCTTTGGGCCAAATGATGCATTTTACTCATTTAAATACCCATTTACACTAAATAGGAAATATTAACTACAAATACTTCAAACGTCTTTATTTATTTTTCTTTTACCTCAAAAAAATGTTTGAGAATTTAATTTGTCGGAGTAAAAAAGTTAATATGCCGTACTCATTCAGCCTCGTCGATGTCATGTTTATCAGTGATATTCCTAACTATATAATTATTTTCTAACAAAATGTAAAATTATCTCTTGAATTATGTTAAAGTTATTACCATTATAATATACTAGCGGAAGCAGTGTCACTCCAAAACGACTGCAGCCTTCTAAACAACGAATTCCCGAGAACGTGAACCAGATACAAATTAATATACTGTAAATGGATAAGAATCACTCATATGTCTAATGATGACAAAAACAAAAAATATATATTATGGTTATTATCATTAACCTGGATACACTAATGGTCAGTTGATCTTTCATTAGGACGTAATGGAAGACAACAGTAAGCATATACATGGGGCCGGTTGCTCAAAACTAAGTTATTTTAACGATCCGTTAAACTAACGGATCGTTATCTTTCTTGCGTCCTTTGTTAACGGTCCGTTAAATTTCTGTTGCTGGAAAGTCAATTTCATTATCCGTTAAAGTTAACGGGGCTTCCAGCAACAAATTTTCTCTCCGTTAAAGTTAACGCTCCGTTTACTCCATGTGAACGGATCGTTAAAAGTTAACAGAGCTTTGAGCAACCGGCCCATGGTCATTAAAATCGTCACTTGCATCTTTCAGGCAATATGTAATTTAGACCGGGCTAGCATTTACTTAAATAATGGACATTTTAATATTAAAGAAATAATTTTAAAAAATATCACTGGTAGATAGGTTTAACCTCACTTTCCCCACATCCCCTTAAACCCCATTTGTTGGTTAATTAGTCATGGCCGGGTGGACCTTGACTCTAAACAATAGATGTGGGGAAAGTGAGAATTGATATTTCTTTCAGTGATTGCACTTTCACATAAGTGTAGTTTACTCCTAGTATTTTAAAAAATTCCAACAAATAACATTCACAGACATTATTAAGAGTGCGAAAAGGCATTTATTTCTTATCTTCCTTTGGATTTAGAGAAGACTTCGTAAGAGGTTTCAATATTCGTGTCCATGTCTTGCCTCTCATGTTTCTAGAGTTTTTAAGACTATAAAGATAATTTGTCGATGGAATGTATTTGACGTGGATAAACTGCCAAGCCATAAGCGGATTTAAAACTGATTTGGTGATTGTGTAATCTCCCCAATGGGACTAGAAGAATGCGAAAAAGGAGAACAGTTCAAATCCCTGAATGATCTAGCCAAAACAACCAAGGCATTGATAGACGGTTTTCACAACGGTCTGGCGGGTTAAAAGGAGAAATTTCATCAATTCCCACGGTAGAGCGACTAAGCTTGGTAGCTCATTTCATTGGGTTATGTCGACAGAAAGTGTTTGGTCGATTGTATAATTAAGTAAATAGAATATTTAATGATTTGGAAAACATTGGCAAATTTTGTAATAAAACTCTTCATTTGGAGCGTGTTTTCGGACAAACTGCAGCTCTTGTTTGTCAAGTCCACATACAATAAGACTTAAATAACCTTAGTCGAAAAATAAACTTTTAGTAGTACACAACAACATGTTGATCATTAGAATATAATATGTCCCTACATGAACCTTTTATACTCAATTTATAATCTTCAGACATTGTATATGAATAAAGATGGCCAATTATGCATATATTACGGGATTTTGATTTTATGTAAATCATCTTATTGCAATTGTCGTCATTTGTTAACTGGATCAATGCACACAAGCATACAAACTCGTTCAATGTGTACGTTATTTCATTTGATCAATTAGATCGTTAACAAATTACATGTATATCCTTTTGAAAAATACAACAGATACTACACTGCAACTCAATGGGTGGCCATTTTCCAGCGAAAACCTGTTAAGTGTTTTTGAATACTAAATCGGTGTCGATGAATCAGACTATTCAAAAGGGCGTTATGAGAGATTAGTTAAAATCTAGAAAATGTAAATGGAGTTTGCTGAAAATTTCAGACAAATGCATACATTCTGAACCAGATATTAGGTTTTGAATTTTGGACCCAGCTTCGATCATCATTACTAAAGTCGGTACCAATAATAGCATAGTGGCGATTATCCATTTTTAAATTAAATTATCAATGGGCATTGAGCAGAAAACCAGATTGAAATCCAGTAAAAAAGCAGGCTAGCGATGACATCGAGAGTTGATTATGGTCTGGATAACTTAACTGATGTCTCATTAGACCTACAATAGACAGATTTAGCTCATGCATATAGATAGATAGGAGAAAAATACGAATTCAGAAAACCGCTAACGTTTGGACAAACTTGTAAAAACAAACAAACAAATAACAAATAGTATTATGCCATTATGTAAGTGATAGTTAATACAATAACACTTCGTAAATTATTTAAGTTATATAGAAATGCGCGTATACGTATTTTTAATATGACCTGGGATATAGAGACTACAATACTATTCTAGGCGAAACTCGTGAAGTCGACAGCACGACAACAAACCAAAATCATAGGTCGCTAATATCATGGCACATTATCAATGGTTGGGAAATATAACAGTGAAAAAATTATATTGTCCCACTATAGCATAGCACACACGGGCGATTTTTATTTGCATGTTGCTAAGTTTGCTTAAGTTTCGATTTTAAGTTGTTCAGAATAGTCCAGCAACAAAGTATTGCATGTTGTAGTATGATTCTATAATTTGTCAAGGAATTGTTCGTGGTTATAATGCATTCGAATCCAATGGATCTATTTAAAAAGTTTTTATCTCAACGATAGGTTGGCGGATATGTCTCACGATTTGGATACGATGTAATTGTAACTTTATAATTAAATCACAACAAGAAGAAAATATTTTTTTACAGACAAACAAAGACATCAACTGTTGATTCGTTAACGGAACGTTCTTCCATTACAAATGAAACAAATTTGTTTTTTTTTTCAAAGTTACTAGCTACAATATTATTTACAGTAAATGAAACAAAATTATAACATCGCAATAAATACTGTAAAAAAGAGCACGCCAGTTGACTCAATGACAACCCTTATTATACAGTGCGTACACGCTAACCATTCGATCATCCACCCATACAAATACTGTAAGACCGAACTGGTAATCAAAGAGTGCACAAAGGCAATGATGGGAAACCAGGAATGCGTGGGCTTGACAAAATCCAAATTTTTATGACAATAATTCTGCGGTATTGTACGCTCTCTTAGATTATTATCGCGAACATTTCTGTTATTAATTGTCACATAAATAAATCATTTATATATTTAACAGACGCCTGTCCGCCTGACTAAGTCACAACTAATAAACCGAGACTTAACATGGCAAAGTGAATGTTCATCAAGTTGTCTGTAGGCTGCTAATGACTAATAGTGGACACCAATTGTGAAGGGTCGCAAGGTCGGATTGTGAGCAAAAGCTTCATAATTACAGTTGAACGACATAATCCCGTGACTTAATCCCCTTTCCAGGAAGCTTTCTGTATTAGCAGCATGGACTGAGTTCACCTTTGTTTTGGACTATTCAGGTTATTGACGATAGACGAGAAGGCCCTGCGGTTATTATTTTTCCAATTTTCGATAACAGTTGATAGCACCATAACAATATCTGTTATTTACTGTAACACACAAAGGAAAATTAAATAAAATGGGGTTTAACGTCCTAATATCCTGTCCCGATTGCTTTAATGAAGACGGGGATACGCCATACAATATCTTATGAGTGAAAATTTGGCCGAATAGCAGCGCCACCGCCACTATTATATACAATTCTAACTGCCAAATCTTTTTTTACATGAACGACAGTGTGCACATGGTAGCTCGTTGTTTTGTACCATCCGAACGACCATAAAAAGCGCCTATTGCCATGCCGTCTGTCCTGCACCAGTGGCAAAGGTGAATTTTCTCGGCTAACTCAGCTAGGAATCAAACCCGGGACCTCCACATTAGCGAGCCGATGTATTACTTACTAATCTACCGTGACCTCCAATCATATAAAGACGAATGCTTTTAATCACCACTCCCACCGATAATGATTTCTTGATTAGGAGATATATGTTATTACGTTACGCCCCATCACACCAAAGCACGACCAAATGCCACTTAAATATTTTGAGTCGCGTTGTAAAGCTGGACAAGGTCTTCTATGATCGCGAAGGTCGCCGCCAGTTCTTGGTGAATCGGGAGCCGGCCTTGTTGAAAAGGCGTCAACTCGGCCACTAAAGCTCCTATCACACCAAAGCAAGACTCGCGATTATAATATTTTGAGTTTTCTGAGATCGCGAAGGTCGCCGTCAGGTCTTGGTAAATCGGGAGCGGGTCCTGTTAAAAAGGCACCAACTCGACCTCTTCCCGAAGATTGGGTGTGACTGACCGCGTCGTGCAGGACCAGCTGGCTCCATCCAATATCCATCAAGACCTTAATAAGACCTACTGGACCTAAGCACAGCCCCAATACGACAAACTGGCTTTAGTCCAAAAAACAACTCCAGTGATAGATCTTTAGCAGTCGGTGTTCCGAAGTTATGGAATTCAATATCAAACGAAACCAAAAGCGCAAATTCTATTAAAGGTTTTAAAAAGTATCTCAAACATTTTAATCCTAGATACAGCTGATTGAGTACGGTTCTAGCTGTGTTCGTTTCAGACTTTTACCATGTGTACCAAATAATGTTCTCTGTTTTTTGTTTATGTCTTCCTATGGATTATTGTTTCAATGTTATATTAGTTGTACTTTGTAAAGCACATGAGAGCAGCTCGCTGATTGAATTGTAGACGCTATATAAATTAATCATTATTATAACTGTATTTAATGGATTAGCATGCCGCTTAATCAGAACTTCCATTTCCGTTTTTTTTTATAGTAGTAGTATCGGTGCTCGGGGAGTGGACCTGTGTGATAATTGATAATAATATATATTATTCTGTTCTATGTTCCGATAATAAACTTGATATACCCGAGGTGTATCCTGATGTCTTGATGAACAACCCTAGTATGTAGAAAGATACAATATCCAGTACATCTATTAATCATCATTGGTTCTGTTAGGGAAACCGCTCATTATAGTAGCAATGAATAATGGAACCGTGCTACCCGGGATAACGTCATTATCAAGGGAACGGATATAATAACAGTCATTTAATATGTCCACATGCTTATATCTGCCTTCCTAATCATTATTCTGTTCGTCACTTGAAACTTTCTTTATATAATATATATAATTTCGGAAACAATGAAGACGAGTGTTTCCTCTTAGAGATGGACTGAGAAGGAGACTGAGTATGATGGACCTGTGGGCTCTTAAAGGAAATAATGTTATCACATAGTTGGTGCATGGGGGAAGGGGGCTTTAGTCTAGCATTTACCTCATTGTTGACGAATTGGTAAGATTGTCCTTTGATATAGAATATAATGGTTGATGGTTTACAGGCTTTGGGGGTTTGGTACTCGGGGTATACCCTAAAGGACGCATCATTTACAACCAGTTTTTCAAAGATTTATTCGCGCTTGGGGGGGAGGGGGAGATAACCCACCCGGGCTCACAGTCTCCTCGATAGTCGGTTGGAAAATATGTTCAAAATAATGAGAGATACTTGAATCGAAGTAAATTTTAAAATATACTAATCCACAATCTATAAGATAATTACCATTGTGCAATGAATCAGCTTTTGCTGCAATATCATCGGACTAAATAGTTCTTAATCCTGTCATTAGTAATTATATTTAAAGCTATGTATCGTTTAAGTTTTAGAATAAGTTAGAACTCGATGAGGGTTTTCAGGGGCGGATCTAGGAATTTTAAAAACGTGGCAAGCCGCTGGGGGGGGGGGGGGTCCCCCAAGGAAATTATCCGTCATTTCCTTGCATCTGTAGCCATTCCAAGAGCTATTTGGCTGGCTGATACTTTCGTCTAAGTAAAAGTTCGGAACGGACATATTTGGGTCTGAGAAAAGGCACATTCAGCAGTAAAAAGGGCACTGTCGAAAATTAGGGGGGGGGGGGCGCTCCCCTCTGAATCCGCCCCTGGTTTTGATTCACTTCCGCCCAGCAATCTGTTGAAACAGGGGCTTCCCAACCCAGGTTCGTTCCACACGCCCTCAATGGTGCGAGATAGCTGCCCTGCGGTCCGATATATCGGTTTCCGTGATGGAGTAACACATAAATATTCCTGCCTACCATTCATGAGGGTTTTCAGGGGCGGATCTAGGAATTTTAAAAACGGGGCAAGCCGCTGGGGGGGGGGGGGGGGGGCCAAGGAAATTATCCGTCATTTCCTTGCATCTGTAGTCATTCCAAGAGCTATTTGGCTGATATTTTCGTCTAAGAAAAAGTTCGGAACGGACATATTTGGGTCTGAGAAAAGGCACATTCAGCAGTAAAAAGGGCACTGTCGAAAATTAGGGGGGGGGGGGCGCTCCCCTCTGAATCCGCCCCTGGTTTTGATTCACTTCCGCCCAGCAATCTGTTGAAACAGGGGCTTCCCAACCCAGGTTCGTTCCACACGCCCTCAATGGTGCGAGATAGCTGCCCTGCGGTGCGATATATCGGCTTCCGTGATGGAGTAACACATAAATATTCCTGCCTACCATTCATTGCTCAGCCAGCTGCCAATGTCTCTGATCTTTGTTCCGTACAAATGAGGTTTAACGTCTACTCTATAACGTCATTTCGGGACTAAGATAGAAACGTGGATCAATTGTATTTCAATAATTCGCTTGTGCGTAGTGGTCTTCAGCAGTGCGAGGAATCTAAAACACACCACTTGACTCAAGGACAGACCTTGTGATATGCGAACACTGTCGGCTATGTCTATTAATGGCGGTCCTTGTGGTAACTCCTTCCATGTCCTTGGAATTGATCCCGCGATTTAAAGCAGTAAAGACGGTTCAGAACAGAAGATCACCATAAAAGACTTATGGTTAGATCTTATAATGGGTTTCTACAGTAATGGATCAAATCTTATGACACGGCCTGGTCTTAAAGGATCATGGTGTTTTAAATAATGTAGCAGCACGTATATCATTTAATATTACAATACAAGCATTTAATAGGATTACCCACCGCCTTAACCAATCTTAAGTTCATGAATTCCCAATTTACAACAGCCATTCAACACTACAAACATTTGTTATCTGTGTCGGTCCTCAAACGAAAAGTGGGTATCAAGTGTCCTTACAAAGAAATGGAACGATAGTTTGAACATAAATTCTAAACTACCTGGTAAAACATAATCCATCAGTGTCACAAATGCAGTATAACAATATTTCAGAAGTTGTGGACATCTTACATATGGCAGAGTCGACCCTTGTGGGTGCGGTGCGTTAATTAAGTTGTCCCTTTCAAATGAAGCGATTAAACGATTCCCAAACCCAAACATGCCCCGGCGAAATGTATATTTGAATTTAATATTTCATCGATTAAAGCGTACATGAACTATATTTTTGTGAGGGGGGGGGGGGTGATCACCCTCCAGATCCACCATTGTATCCACTCCTATCTTCATAATTTGACCTGTGCTAATTCACCAAGTTAATGCTGGGTTTACAATATCGATATCTTTGTGTCCTTAAATCGTTATTATGGTGTTTAAAATATCCCATCTGCCAACAAAATGTCGATGGTCTAAACTAATGCAAACAGATAGAATTTACCAGCTTCTAATCAGATCAGAGCGGGAAACTGGATTAAATTTCTAACTTTTCGATAAAAGTTTACAGCGGCATGCAACGACAACCATAACTGATGCGAATCTTAAAAATATCGTCTCTTTTCCAACATCTTAATTCAAATATACTCTAAATTGCATCTTAATTGTGATAAATTTTAATCGGACGAGAGATTCCTGATTTCCTTCATCTTTATTTTGATATATCTTAAATAGTTGAAAGATTTTCTAATTAATTGCTTCTTACTTATAACATTGTTAAACTGTTGATATGATTCAAAAGTGAACGACAAAGAGACATTCACGCATCATATGTTGAGTCGATATACCAGTTCCTAGTCAAATACTAAGACAAAGTCGACTTCATTAAATCATTTCTGGTCTTATTAAATTAAGACTGAGTCCAAGTAACTTATCCATGTTGACTTATTAAACATAGATAACTCAACAAATATTTACAAGAAAGAGATCTGATCCGTTCTAAATCATAACTCAATCTGCTCTCTACAAAATATATAATAAATAATCGACAAGTAAACAATAAAATATTGATTCTAAGTTTAGACCTAAAACAGTAGTTCGTTTTGTAAAGGATTTGGTCAGTGACTAGTTTTTAATTCCTCCTTTGTTAGACTTCAATGCTTCGTATGTTTAATTCAACACATATCTTAGAGGAGAAATAATTTGGTAAAGAATATAGATTTATAATACACTTATATGCATGTGATACACCTTATATCCCAAATCAAAAAATTTAATAATTTTATAAAAATACTAAAATAATTATGGACAATTACAATTAGGACAAAAACAGTCAAACTAATCACCGACAAGAACCGGCAAAGGTCTTTGGTGTCAATTGCGACCCTAAAAAAAAAAATTAAATAAAAAAAGGCCAAATATTACCCGGTATTTTCATATTAACTGCCTTTTGGAACTTATGTGGCTGAGTTAAGGATGGTCATTAATCAATGCACTGAGCACATCTAGTTTAATTATGATGGATACTAATTATGAAGCGAGAAATGATTTTTACTATAATGTAGGCGCAAAATCTGGTAAGAATGGGGATTAAGCTAGATTATAAACCCCCGCTCTGGCAGGTAATTAGTACACATGGCCGTCGATACAGTTGGTAATGACAGAAATTTGAAAACATACTTACAAAGCTATAAGCTATTGATTGGCCAGAAATTTTAACGAGTGTAAATATTTAATAATATTTGTATATGTTCATGAGGACCAAGGTGTTTCAGTAAGTAGGGTGTTGGCTTGCTAATCCGGAGGTCCAGTGTTAGATCCTTGCGTTGGTCTAGAAAGTTCACCGGAATTATCCGGTGTGGTCCCTTCTTGTCAGTGGTGCAGGGACAATGTATATTCGTTAGGATTGGACGAAAAGCCAAAGTCCCGCGTACACACTGGAGTGCAAGTCAAAGAGCCTTTGGCTGTTGGAACAACTCGATATAAGAGCAGGTCGTAGCGACCCCCCCTCCTATCCATAATGTTCCTTTTCATTGCCTAGTCGGAGCAGAACACTAGGACGTTTAACTGCTTTTCATTTCATCTATGCCAATATTTGTGACTGTCTATATTGTCTGGGCTGTTCTGGGACTGAAATTGGGTGTATTGGGTAGTTCGGACTTGGAGTTTTTGGCACAAACCGTGCTGCGCCTATTCATCCGCTAGTATTTCATATTCCCCGTATGTACATGAAAAGTTTATTTTATAATCCGTAGCATAGCTGTACATTTTATCTTTAGTTAAAGGAACAGTCCATGGTTCCATATTTTGATAACAGAAATGTGCCAATCGAACGTCGAAATTCGAAATTCCCTGTGGGACAATAACAACCTTTTATAATGTTTCCTATAAAAAAAAGATATGGTGCTGTTTTGGCATTTCCTTCAAATCATTATGAAACTGGTGAAATTTAGAGCTTGCAAACAAATAATATGACCTTTTGTGATTAATAATGGCGTATTTATTTAAATAGTTCATCGCTTTGAAAGAAAAGACTACACGCTAACAGACTGTTAATAGCAGTGTCTGGGTGACAGTGACTTAAGAAAAGTCAAATGATTCAACTAATATGACAAAACAATAAAACTGGTCACAATTGTTGGTGTTCCAGTTTACTATGAACCCTCTTTCAAAAATAACCTGTAAGCTTGAAAATATAATCCCATTTGTAATCCTAGACATTTTTTACATATGCGTGTACAACAATTTTCTACCTGGGAGTGCTATTAATGATTTTAGGTAGACACAGATACCTACGCCACCGACATTGTTAGAAAATATTATCCACGTCGTAACTAAAAGAATATTCGAAATTTATATCTAAAAGACGGGGTGAATTGAGTAGAAGAGTGCGAGTGTGGTACCTCAGAGTCCCTAAAGACGTTAATGTTTTGGGCGCCCTTTTAGTTTAGAATTATGTCGTTTTGGATACACAATTGGAATTATTCATTGATATATTTAATGGCTTTCCGACTCTGTTCTTTTGATACTAGTAGTTAGGGCGCCTGGTCAGGAACTTTTTTTGCACGTGCGTGCGCGCATGCGCGTGCGTGCATGGGCGTGCACGTGACCTTGCACTGGATGACCCCTGGCACGTGCGTGACCCCTGGCACGTGCGTGACCCCTTGCACGTGCGTGACCCCCTGCGTGACCCCTTGCACGTGCGTGACCCCTTGCACGTGCATGACGTACGAAGAGGGGCGCGCGCGCGCGGGAAAAGAGAGAGAGAGAGAGAGAGAGAGAGAAAAGAAGAAAAAGGGGAAGAGAGGAAGAAGGGGGTAGAGGGGGCGGGGAAACAACTCTTTTACATTGATTAAGTTGGCCCTGAAAAGGGCCGTTGTCCTCACTCGAATGCGAGCACTAGAATGTGAGGGTACGACGCACTTTATGTCGGTTGCGTCTAATGGCCTCCACTAATTCGGGAGGAGGTCTTTTCCTGGGAGGTGTTTTTAATACCTCGTCAGGTAAGACGAAGATATCGTCAGGGGTAATCACGGCAAGCGTGTGACCCCTGAGATACATGAGAGTATCCGTACTGCGGTTGTCTTCGATGCGTAACACCGGAGCATCCATTCTGATACTGATAGAGAGACGTGTGTTGTGTCGTTTTAAAACCGTAAGGACGAGTCCATTTGAGTGGTATGACGTCACAGACGAGTCCATTCATGGAGTGACGTCAAAGTACTGAGCATCACGTTATGCATCGTAGGTTGAACGTTGTGGGCTAAATATAGACGTGATGCAACGTTATGCGTACGTTGGAGGCTAAATATAGACGCGATGTAACGTTATACAGCGCATGTGTGTACGTTGGATGCTAAAAATACACGTATGGAAAATCCAGTATTACACAACCGCATGTAACCTGACGTTAAGTATTGCACATGTGTAATGGCATGGATATGACGTCACGGACGAGTCCATTTGAAGGATATGACGTCATGGACGAGTCCATTCATGGGTGACTGGAATAAAAAGGCCGAGACGCGACAGCTTCGAACATTGATATGCGATCAGCGAGCGAAGCAAGATGAGTTATTCTTTACGACCCGTGGATAGACGATACAGCCGATTGTTTAGAACCGAATCACTGTGTGTGGAGATAGATTTTCTGGAAGATTGGTCCCACGTTCCAGCCAACGATGTACCACAACAACTACACGACACTTTTGAGGCCATCATCGAGGAAATTCGCCGAACCTTGGACGCCAGAGAAAGTGATTATGTTAGAATCGCCATCAGTCACCCAGGACTCAAAACACCTATTTGGTTACCGTTCCGTGAACATCGTTTGTTAAAAGCCGAAGACGTTTTGCAGAAAGTGGCTGCCGTGTTACAGAGTAACGAAGAATTTAGATTAGATCAACGCATGTCCATGAGTATTTGTCACGTGTCCCCTCCCGATGGTAGAGGTAGTGGAACAAACACGAAGAAGAGACACAGTGCTAATTTCGAAGATTATTTAAAGAAAAAAAGATGTCTGGTCACCATAAAGAATGCCGACGAACTCTGTTTTCAGCGAGCCATTGTCGTCGCCCGGCATTATGCCAACAAACAAGACACGCCTGAATGGGAAAGAGAGCGGAAGAGATTAACCAGCCACACAGGACCCCGAACATGGCAGACCAGAAAAACGGAAGCACTCATCGATGCCGTCGGAGGAGCCAGACAAGCCTGCACGGGGACGGAAACCTGGGAATTGTACGCCAAGTATTTGGGAGAGCAAGGATACCAACTCAATGTTTTCTCTCGAGCCATCTTTGGGAAGGCGATCTATCGGGGAACAAAACACGTCACCGGGACCCCAAAACATCTCAACCTGTATTTACACGACAGACATTACGACGTCATTACCTCCATGCCCGCCTTTGTGGAAAGGTCGTATTTTTGCGAGACCTGTCAGGTAGGATACGATCATGCAGAGAAACACGCGTGTCACGTCATGTGTCATGGATGCAAGACAGTGGGTCCACCCTGTCCACCCGATCCCAACACAAAGACGTGTTACCGTTGTCATCGTGTGTTTGTGAGCCGCCAGTGTTTCGACAATCATCTCGCCACCCGTTCCAGAGCCAAGTGCAGTGTGTGTCATCGATGGAAGAAATGTGAGAAATGTCAAAAAGAGTGGGACGTCATCAAGGCCAAACGAAATTTGGAAGAACATCGATGCGGAGAATACGAATGTTCCATCTGTCGAGAGTGGCACACGGCTGAGAAACAGTTTTGCTACATCCAACCACTGAAATCACCCATCGACATGAACAAAGACCGAAAGACCCAAATCGACAAACTACAGAAATCAACGTTGACCCGTTTCGTCTTCTTCGACTTTGAATGCCAGCAAGATACCGGTGAACACATTCCCAACCTATGTGTCCTGCAAACCTGCTGTCACTTTTGTATCGACAACCAAGATCCCTGTGAGCACTGTGACACGTATTGGAATCACCAACGGGAAATTGTGTTTAAAGGCCCAGACACACTGGACGATGTGGGAAAATGGTTTCTACAACTCGCTGCTCACGGTACGGTGGTAAATGGTCGGAAACATGACAGTCACGAATCGAGTCCCGTGATTGCCGTGGCTCACAACTTTAAAGGTTACGACGGCCTACTGATTTTACAGACGCTGCACAAACATTCCGTGGCGCAACCCGAAGTGATTATGAATGGTGGTAAAGCGATGACGATCACTGTCGGTACGGTAAAATTCATCGATTCACTCAACTTTCTACCGATGGCTTTACGGGACATGCCCAAGACCTTTGGCCTGCAAGAACTCAAGAAAGGTTACTTCCCTCACCACTTCAACAAACCGGAGAACGAAGATTACGTGGGCGCCTATCCTCCCGACACCGATTACGATCCGGATGGCATGAGTGTGACTGAACGAGAAAAATTTCACGAGTGGTACGAGCAACACCGTCACGACGTCTTTGATTTTCGCCAGGAAATTCTCGCCTACTGTAAAAGTGACGTCGATGTCCTCCGCCGATGCTGTGGTGTGTTTCGCGAGATATTCCTCATGGACACGGGAATCGATCCCTTTGAAAAGAGTTTGACCCTGGCCTCTGCCTGCAGTCGCGTGTTACGCACGCACTACCTCACAAAAGACACCCTCGTCGTCATTCCTCGAGCCCTGATGCAAGAGCCAAAACCTGGTAAGGACTGGCACCGCTTCCAGCCTCGACAACAGTCCAACAAAGCCCTTCGATGGTTGGAATGGGAACAACATCGACAGACCATGGCTGCATTCCGAAACCAGACGCCACTACCCAACATTCGACACGCCCGCAACGGTAATGAATGCCGAGTTGGCCCTTACAGTTTAGATGGTATGGACACGACCACGGGTACGGTGTACGAGTTTCACGGGTGTGCCTTTCACGGTTGTCCCAAATGTTATCCGGGTCCCGTCCAAGACGTTCAGCATAAACATCCCTACGATCCATCTCGCAGTATGAGGGACTTGTACCAGAAGACACAAGAACGTCACCGTCGACTCCAGGAACAGTACGGTATGAAGACCATCCGCGTCATGTGGGAATGTGAGATGGAGGAAGAACGACACCACGATCCCGAGATGAACGAATTTTTACAAGGCTTGGAAGATCAGCAATGGCCCGCTCCCGAACCTCTGATGCCCCGCAACGCTTTCTTCGGCGGAAGAACCAATGCCATCCAACTGTTGGTGAACGAGTCGGTGGAAGACATGCGCTACATCGACGTGGTGTCCCTGTACCCTTACATCTGCAAGTACGGTACCTTTCCCATCAAGGAACCCACGATCGTCACACAGCCCGATCAAGACCAGTGGCAACAGTACGAAGGATTGATCCAGTGTTCCGTCTTGCCGCCCCGTGGCCTGTACCATCCGGTGCTCCCGTTTCGACGCAAACAGAAATTGGTGTTTGCCCTGTGTCGAAGCTGCGTCGACGAACACATGCAACAAGGGGAGATTGCCGAATACCAATCGTGTGATCACACCGACGAACAGCGAGCCTGGGTGGGTACGTTTGTCACCCTGGAACTGAAGAAAGCGGTGGCCCTAGGATACCAAGTACTGAAAGTCTACGAAGTCTGGCACTGGAAAGAATTCAGCACCTACGATCCCGAGGCCAAAACGGGCGGTCTGTTTACGGGGTACATTAATCACTACCTCAAGAAGAAGATGGAAAGCAGCGGTTATCCCGACACCTGCCACACCGAAGAAGACAAGGCCCGCTTCGTTAACGACGTGTACGACACGGAAGGTATTCGTCTGGATCCCGCGTCGATAAAACCCAACAAAGGAATGCGGGCGTTTAGCAAGTTACAATTGAACACAGCATGGGGTAAATTCGGACAGAGAGACAACTTTCCCAAGACCGAGTACATCACGGAGCCCAGCGTCTATTTTGAAAAAATGTTGGACGTGACCCAGACCGTACGAGATGTGCAGTTAGTGAACGATAACATGGTCTTGATGGAAACGCTGAAAAAAGAAGAACACGTGGCACCCTGTCCCATCACCAACGTGGTTATCGCCGCCTTTGTCACGGCTCAAGCTCGTTTGAAACTCTATTCCGTCTTGGAAAAGTTGGGAGAGCGCGTTTGCTATTTTGACACCGATAGCGTCATCTACCAATACCACGCCACGTCATGGAATCCCCCGGAAGGTTCGAGTTTGGGTCAGTGGAAGAACGAGTTGCCCGAAGATGTCACCATTCGAGAATTTGTTAGCGGAGGGCCAAAGAATTACGCGTACCGCCAGAGCGATGGTAAAACTGTATGTAAAGTCCGGGGATTCACCTTGAATTACCGTGCCTCCCAGCAGCTGAATTACGCCATCATGAAGGAGAATGTACGGCACGTCCATCAAAACGAACCTCTGGTCATAGCCAATCCGTTCAAGATTACCAGATCACGTGACCGCCGTCTTTGGACACGCCCCGAGAACAAACGATATAAAATCGTGTATGACAAACGGTTTGTTCAATTCAATGACGATGGCCAACCGAGCAACACTTACCCCTATGGATACTGACTTGCGGGTCTCAGGACGATGGCGAACAAACAAAGAAGATGACGAACCGGCAGAAAATTTGATCGAGAAACTTAGACAACGATGGCTCAACTTTCGAGTGTTGAAATGTTTCCTGCCCATTATAGAAGAAAGGCAACACGAAGAGTGTATCGGCTGCAAGTACGAACATCCCAGTCAGAGATACCACTCTTGTCTGGGACTAGGCGTTTCTTCCATAACGGGTCAACCCTCGCATCCCGTGGACGATTACAATCACTACCTTTGGGTGGACGAGCCGAAACTGCAAGACATCGATAACGTGCTAGGCAGTATGATGGACGATCCACGGGATCAAGTCAAGACGTGGGAGGACGAACAACGATGGCGAGAAGACGTCGAGAAAGCCTTGAAAAAGTTCTGGACGGTGGTACCGGGCTTTAAGACCGCGTTGATCAAACGCAAAGACGAGTTTGTCGAACAGAAAGAAGACCCCATACGCCAGTGGATGGACGGCTTGCCGAAGAAAAAGAAACGATGGTCTCTGGATCAAATGGATATCAATGTCATGTCCGGCAACATGGGAGAAGGCTGGGAATGTATTGGCAGACATCTGGGGATCAGAGAAGCGCGAATCAGTCAAGCCAAGATGAGTCATCCTAACAGTGTGCGCATGCAAATCTTCACCGTGTTCAACCATTGGCGACAAAAACACGGTAATCGAGCCGACCTGATGACGTTGTTGGAAGCCTGTCACGTGAGTGAAGCCTTGATCGATTGGGACGAAGTGAAAAAGTACGTGGAAAGCCTGGAAATCATAGACTAAACAACGAACCAATCAAAACGAAGGAAAAGAAAGAACCAATCAAAAGCGAGTGACGTCACGACCAAGACTATAAGAAGCGAAGTGTCAGACTGAAATTTCATTCTGCTCTCGATGGCTAGTCAAGCTTGTTTCTCCTGTAACAATGTCGGACACTGGTATAGAGACTGCCCTACTCGTTCCCAACAGCAGCAACGAAAACCAAGACAAGACAGACCAGCCTATGGTTCCTATGGAAGTTGTTACCTCTGCGGAGAACCAGGACACTGGGCACCCCAGTGTGGAAAACGAACCGAAGCCCAAAAAGCGAAGAGTGATGAAGAAAGAAAAGAAACTGTCAAAAGAAAGTGTTACGGAATCAAGAGACCCACCGACGAAAATCACAAGTGCCTCAACTGTGGACAGCTCGGACACGGCCTGCTCGAGTGCCAAGAAGAAATCCAAACAGAAAACAACTTTGAAGCCGTTGCCGGTCGCATGTTCGACAACAACATCGACATGCCCAGAGACAACACCCGCAGTCAGCGATACTGGTACTGGTGTGGAGAAGCGTTCGAGCTCTACAGACGATACAAAGAGAAAAAGAAAACAGCCGACGAAGCTTTCCATCCCATCTCCTATTCTCCCAACTACCAGTGAAAACGGTGAAACTTCGAACGGTGAAATCCCGAAGCCGGCTGTCCTCTTGTTGGCAGAGAAGGAAGCAGAAAGTTTTTCCCGAGCACTCATCCAATATGCGGGTCCGAGAGATATGACCGAAGTCTTGTCGTATCCCCCTTGTTTCGATATGAGTGAATGGATACCCGTCGTCGTCACGTTTGCTGAAGTGGAAGACTGGCACCCACACGACACGATGCAGAAGCTTTTGGGACATGTGTATTGGATTCCTCGCGTCCTGAGAAATGTACCCTGGGTGAGACAAGAGATCCTGAAGAGAGAACGCGATAACTAACAGTTTTTTCTTTTCCTTTGTATGATATGTTTTTTTGAATTGTTGTATTGAATGTTCTTTTTGTATTTTTTGTAAAATAAATTGTGTTCTAATTTCATTCCATGTCTGTTGTTCTGGCGCGAAGGTATAAAAGGCAGGGGGAAAAGGGAATGGGGGAAACAGTGCAAGATGGATGTGACGTTCAAACATCCCTTTACCATGTTAGTCAGTGGTCCAACGGGTGTTGGAAAGACGGTCTTTGTGCAGAAATTTCTTCAAGCGTCCCTGTTCGACGTCCCTCCCCAACGTATCGTGTGGGCTTATGGCGAATGGCAAGAGAGTTACGATCGCTTTCCCTACACTTATGTCAAAGGCTTGACGGATATTGACGACGTGATGGGTCAAGTCAAAGGTCCACAAGTCTTAGTCGTGGATGATTTGATGGGAGAAGACACGGAGATATTGCAAAAGTGGTTCACGAAAAAGAGTCATCACCACGACACGAGTGTCATTTACATTGTGCAAAACTTGTTTGACAAGCAACAGCGTACCATCAGTCTGAATGCCCATTACCTGGTCTTGTTCAAAAATCCCCGAGACGCCTCGCAAATTGGTGTGTTGGCCCGTCAGATGTACCCTTCCCGCTCCAAGTATATGCAAGAAGCTTATGAAGATGCGACGAGTACCCCTCGCAGTTACTTACTCGTTGATTTGAAGCCCGACACTCCCGAAACATTGCGACTGGGATCCAACATTTTACCCCAAGAGGAACCACCCATCGTCTACGTCCAAAAAGTATAAAAGGGGGACCTGTACCTCGAAATGACTCTTGTTTGTCACGATGGCTCGCACGAAGAATACGCAGAGGAAACACCCACCTCCCACCCTTCCCAGGGCGACGTTCCCGACCCTGGCACCGGACCTTCGTGATCCCACGGTACGAAGTCAGACTCGCCCGAGAATGAGGGCCCCCAGAAGACAATGGTTACCCCCGTCGTTGACACCACCCACGAGTCCCATGTCTCCCTTACCGGCCACACCACCACGCCGTACCTTACCGGTTACACCTCCACGACTCACCTTACCGGTCACACCTCCACGTCCCACGTCACCACCCTCCGCTTCTCGGTCTCCCTCTCCGATCTTTCGCAGACCACGAAGAGAAAAGAAGAATTCTATGAAAGGACTCAAGTCCTTCATTCGCAAATTACAACATCTGACTCCCGATATGGCTTATGGACAGTTGGTCAAGAATACGGGCCGGGCACGTATTGGATTGTTGCAGTGGTTCAAGTTGGCGGCCAACCATTTGCTGAAGGGTAACATTCAACCCCTACATGCCCAGCACAAGAAATGGGTGGAACGAAATCGACAAGTGTTGACCCAACTGACGGAGAGAAACATGCCGACGACCGAAAAACTCTCCCTGATCATGAAACCCGGGGGACGTGGGTTTTTTGGGGGTGTGCTGATTCGTATCTTGCTGCGATGGAAGGAAAGACTGCAAGAGGAAAGAAACAAAAAACGAAATCAATTCGTTCGACGGGCCGCTCAGCGCGGAAGGGGTCTGAGTACCGAAGAATTGAACCAGCATCGAGCGTTGCTTCGCAAACTGAGTAATCCACGAACATCCCCCAACGTCAAACGACGACTTGTCGATCAACAGGGTGGTGCCATCGGGGCATTGCTGGCCATGGCCCTCCCGGCTTTGGCCCCCTTGGTATCTAATCTATTGGGTGGACAAAAGGGTGGTAAACATCCCTTCCTTAGAACGCGCGATAGAGCGAACGCTATGGCTGCCGAGCTATCTAAACTATTTGGTGGATAACCCCGTGGACAGAAAGGTATAAAAAGGGAACCGGAGAACGGCCCCGAGCTCAGTCATGGAGACACTGCGGTATCTATTGAACACTGCACCGAAAGACCGTCCTCTTTTACTCGAGACCCAGCCCATCGTCGACGGTGTGTGTGAGTGTATTGGAAACCTGATTCGCGGCAACGTTCCTGTGACCGACAAAGAAGTCAAGCGCTTGAAAAAGGACGCCCCCTTGTTACGACGTTTGGGCACGTCTAAAACACCTTGGAAGACCCGTCGGCGACTTCTGAAGCAACAGAAAGGGGGATTCTATACCCGATTGTTTAGGTCCTTTCCCAAAGATGAAATTCGCCAAGAAAATGAAACTGGTACCCTTCGACGGACCCATCGACGTCAAACCCGTCGAAGTCATGCAAGTCGAACCCGCGTACGATCGAGATCCACTGCAGCAGGCCGTCGAGAATGTCCACCAAGACATGCAACACGTGCTAAACGATCCCACCCTAACCGACGAAAATAAAATGCAACGGTACGGACAGTTGTTACATCGTTATCAAACGATGCAAAGGAAAAGAAAACAGGTTGTTCCCTTGTTGGACGACAACATACCCGAGCCAAGAGAAGAAGAAAATTCGGAGGCACCCATCCTGGAGTCGGTCCCTCGACCTTATCAACATCGAGCTCGCCTTTTGTTGAAACACATGAAAGAAAAGACACCTTGGTCGTGGAACGAGAACTTGGAATTGGTTCGGAATGGGGTACCCGTACCCAACACCAATGCCATTGACATTGTGAACGATTTGGTTCGTCGGCGAAAGAATACCCAGGCTCCCGTGGGATGGTTTGGCGTGATGCAAAGTTTGAAGGCCACGAACGTACCGCGCGAAGCCATCGGGAATCAAGATCGATGGAACGTATTGTCCACGCCACCGACACGGACTCCGCCGCGACGCCCGAGAAAGAAGAAAATCTCCAGTTCGGATACCCCTAGTATACCTACCAGAAGATGGCTCTCCTTGCAAAAACTATAAATAGCCTGTTCATAGGGACACCTGCTGAAACATGGAACGAAAGCTGAAGAAAGTGTATTACGACCCGAATCACCCGGCCGCTTTCGGTGGCGCTCTGGGTCTTCACAAAGCTACCGGTGTGTCCTTGGACAAAGTCAAGGCATGGTTGAAACAACAAAGGGCGTACACCTTGCACAAACCATTGAAAAAGAAATTCTCGCGGTCTCCCACGGTGGTGGCCGGCATAGATCATCAGTGGCAAGCCGATTTGAGCGACATGTCGGCCTTGGCCAAACAGAATGAGGGATACCGGTATTTGCTGTGCGTCATCGACGTGTTTTCCAAGTATGCTTGGGTGTTGCCCCTCAAAAACAAGACGGGGGACAGTTTGGTGGATGCCTTTCGTCAAATCTTTCAAAGTCGACAACCCCTGCGACTTCAAACGGACAAAGGTACCGAATTCCTCAATCGAAAAATGCAGGCGTACCTGAAGAAGAAAAAAATTCATTTTTTCGTGACACACAACGTCGAAACCAAAGCCAGTGTGGTCGAACGATTTCAACGGACCCTGAAAGAACGCATGTGGCGATACTTTACTCATCGACAAACACAACGGTACATTGACGTACTAGACGACCTGGTTCGAGCTTACAATGCTAGACGACATCGGACCATCGGAATGGCGCCCAAAGACGTTCGCCCCGAACACGAGTGGATGTTGACAACGCCTCCTCCACGTCCCCCGAAAAAGAAAAAATCAATGGACATTGGTACGACCGTACGTTTGGCTTTGCCGAAACATGGTGCCTTCGACAAAGGTTACTGGCCCAACTGGACTCTGGAAACGTTCAACGTCGCACCCAACGTCGGTCCCGGTTACAAACTGTTGGACGAAAGAGGCGAACCCATACAGGGCACCTTCTATCCCGAAGAATTGCAAGCGGTCCAAGTCAACGACGATGAGATCTTTCCCATCGAAAGAGTACTCGAAAGAAAAAAAGACAAAGTATTGGTGAAATGGTTGGGCTATCCGGCAAGTTTTAATTCGTGGATCGACAGGACCAGTCTCCAAAACGTATAAATAGGAGCGACAGACGCCGACATCAGTCAACATGCAAGACGAAACCACGTCTACGTCCGCGAGTGCCCACAATTGGTCGCTCTTGGGAAAACGTGTGCCACAAGCGGAAATCGTCTTTTTCTGTCAAGTGATTTTAGTGTACGTCGTGGCGGGAGTTTCTTTGTCCCAACTGGCTTTCAAACCCGACGGTTCGCAGACCACGTTGTGGACGGCCTTGCTCTCCAGTACCTTGGGTTACCTGTTACCTTCTCCAACCTTGAAAACCAAACATAATGAACAACGACCGGCCCTTTTACCTCACGCTCCCTAGTGACAGTTCCATGTCGTGGTATCCCGACAACAAAGTCTCCACGTATCATACACATCTGGACCCGCCACTTCTCGTCGATCACCGGGAATGGGAAGTGGGTCTGTCCATGATCACGTTACCTGACCAATGGCAAAACATCGATCAACGAGACAACACGATCGGCTTACGCATTCATCCATGGTCGCCCCCGAGCGACGAACCCGAAGTGAAGATATGCCGGGACCGCCACAGAATCGACCCGTCGAATTGTTTCAAAGGTGTAAAGGGTGATGAGATCAAGGGATCCATCGAAATGGAAACGCACATCAAGAGTGACGACTACGACTCGCTGAGGCATATCCTGACTGTCCTGAACACCAGACTGAATGATTTGTGGAACCTGCCTCCCATCTACAATCATTTGGCCCATAAACCCGTTCGTTTGGATCCCAATAACAAGGAAATGACCGACCACGAGAAGCAAGAGCAGACCGAGTACGAAACTCGAGAGGTGATGCGCCAAGGGGCCGTTTCAAGAGGTCCCTTCGTGTCTTTCAAGAGAGACAACACCAACGACAAAGTGTATCTGAAGATCAATCACGTGCAGTCGCTTTTCTGGTTTGACGTGTTGCCGAAAATCGAACTTCGTCTGTGTGGACCCATCGTATCCATGTTGGGATGGCCTGGAAACGAACTGTTGGTTTCCCTGCAGTCAATCGATATGACCGGCGCCGATGGCCAAAGTCTACGGTATTTCTACGCCCACCACACCCCAAATCTTCAAATCCAGTACGATCTGTTTTACATCTACACGGACATTATCGAACCCCAGACCGTGGGCGACGTGAAGGCTACCTTGTTGGACGTGATTCCCAGTCGACGATTGTATCACCGCCCCGCCAGGATTCACTACTTACCTCTGAAGTACAGTCGACTAAGCTCCATTGGTCTCTATATAAGGAACGGAATGGGGAAAGCCGTGCCATTTCTCGACGGTAAGGTGGTGACCCAACTTCATTTTCGCCGCCGATGATGATTCGAGTGTACAAAGGTGGAGTGCTCAGACAGCGAGGGGCTGGCAATGGTCTGGTGGTGTACAGGGGAGGAATTCTGAGACAACAGGGTGCCGGTCGATGGTCGGGGTTATTGAATGCCGTCAAATCGGTCGGGAAGACCTTGTGGTCGGCCGGTAAAGCTGCCGTGAAAAAGAATGTGGCCCAAGTGTTACCCAAAGTGGGGCAAAGCGTGCTCGACGCCGTCAGTGGTCGTGAAAAATGGAACTGGAAGAAAGTCGCCCAGGACACGCTTCGCCCCGCGGTGTCAAACACGATGTCCGACACACTCAAGAACGTGGTCGCCCACCTGGAACCTATAAAAGACCCCTCACGAACCCCGTCCACTTCACATCGTCCGAAGAGGAAGAAGAAGACACAGGTCACCTCTCACAAGCGACGTAAACTAGATATCTTCGACCATGGCTACGCAGGTAATGCGCAATGATTCCTGTCCCTGCGCGCGAGACGAATTGCAGGATTTGTTCAGTGTACCCGACACGCAGACGGCCATAAACAAGGTGACGAAAATCAGAAAGTATCCACTGACGCCCGACTTGAACCACGACGGACCCATCGAATTTTATATTTCCAATGCCACCACCGATTTCATCGATCTGGCCAACATGACACTGCACGTGGCCCTGAAGGTGACCAAGAACAACGGGGATGACCTGGATGCGGATAGTCAAGTCGCACCCATTAACAACTTGTTTCATTCGTTGTTTAAAGACGTCAAATTACGCCTGGGAAAGGATGCCGAAACTTTGGTCACCACCTCTCTGCCCACCTATCCCTACCGGGCTTACTTGGAGAATTTGCTGAGTTTCGGTAAGGGAGCCAAGAACGACCATCTGTCGAAACAAGTCCTGTGGGAAAAAGATACCGCCGGGCAGTTCAATTCCACGAAATCCGTCGCCACCGCCGGAGACGGTGGACGACAGGCTCCGAGTAACAAAGGATTGGAACAACGCCAGAAAACCATCGCTGCCAGTCGCACCTTTGAATTGCAGTCGCGTCTACACTTGGACATGTGTTTACAAGATCGGTATCTGCTGGACGGTGTGGACTTGCGGTTGAAATTGGAAAAGCAATCCCCGAAATTTTTTCTGATGTACGGCGAAGGCAACGATGCCGAAGACTACAAAGTCGAGTTCACCAAAGCCTACCTGGATATCCCGTTCGTCACTCTGGCTCCCAGTACCTACACACGGGTGGCCGCGCAACTTCAATCGTCCAACGCCAAGTATCCCCTGAAACGCGTGGTGGTCCGCGATATGGTCATTCCCGACAATCGTGCCAGTCACGTCCTAGACAATCTGTTTGTCAACGAAAGCCTTCCCAAGAGATTAATCGTGGGTATGGTACGTAACACGGCCTACGACGGAAGAAAAAACAGAAATCCCTTCCAATTCGAACACAATCAATTGCAGAACATCAAATTGACGAAGAACGGGGAAATTGTGGACGAATACGACGTCGATTTTCCCCAGCGACAAGCCATCGCACCATACCTGGATTTGATGAAAAGAGTGGCCGTCTTAAACACCCGAGAAGACCTGGACCTCCCTTTCAACGACTATATCAATGGGTACACTTTGTATTGTTTCGATTTGACCAACGACCACGGAGCCGACGGTAACTACTTTCATCCCAAAGCAGCGGGTAACCTGTCTTTGGAACTCAAGTTCGGTGCGGCCCCGACCAATCACCTCAGTCTTGTTCTGTTTGCCGAATACGACAATGTCTTGGAAATCGACGCCAACCGACAAGTCATCACAGATTGGTGAGGCTCTCTCCAATCGACAACTGACACGGGCTTTAGAAAAACACCTCCCCTCTAACGTGTTCGGGGGCGTGTGGGCTCGTAATCATCTGGATATACTGCGCCCGACCTCGTACCCCAAAGCCTACGTCATCAACACGGACGACGAAGATCAACCCGGTAGACACTGGACCGTGTTTGTGTGCGAAGGACCAGATCACATTACCTTCTTCGATTCCTACGGGTGTCCCCCTGATGTTTACGGAGAAGCCTTTCGACGTTTCGTCCAAGATCTACAACTCCACTACCAACCCCGATGGATTCAGGGACTCGAGAGTGTCGTCTGCGGCCATTATTGTTTGTATTATTTGTGTCATCGGTTTCACGTTCCCTCCCCGCACGCCCTTTCGGTGTTCGGGCACGTGTATCGTGTGAACGATATACTCGTCGAACAATGGGCTAGGGATCATTTTCCCGACTTGCAAAAAGACCAGAAGAAGGGACAACGATGTCGATGCTTTTTTGCTCTGTAAATATGTTTTTTGTGTTCAATTCAAGTTCAATTAAATTTGTGTTCATTTTGTGTTGAATAAAATGCTTTGTAAATATGTTCAATAAAATGTCGACAACATATCACGTGTCTGTTGTTTGTGACGTCATGTGACGTCATGTGACGTCATGCTATTCTGATTGGTGGAAAATGGTATCGTCCCAACACCTTAGACTCGTCCCGTCTCGAACTATAAATAGGAGTGTCAAAGCCCAAAGAAGTCACAAGCAAAATGGATCGAAAAGATAAAAGATATTGCGCCACTTGTGGGGGGTATTACCCTTTGTCTAAGGGGAACAGTCCGGAGGTCGATTACTTGGTCTGCTTCTGGTGTGGGGTAGATGTGTCGAACACCTACCAAAGGCGGTCGAAGCATGCTGTAAAATGCGAGAAGCGACCTGTTCCACGGTACTCGGCGGATCATCCAAGATGTTCCTGTTAACCCTCTCATTGAGAGGACAACGGCCCTTTTCAGGGCCAACTTAATCAATGTAAAAGAGTTGTTTCCCCGCCCCCTCTACCCCCTTCTTCCTCTCTTCCCCTTTTTCTTCTTTTCTCTCTCTCTCTCTCTCTCTCTCTCTCTCTTTTCCCGCGCGCGCGCGCCCCTCTTCGTACGTCATGCACGTGCAAGGGGTCACGCACGTGCAAGGGGTCACGCAGGGGGTCACGCACGTGCAAGGGGTCACGCACGTGCCAGGGGTCACGCACGTGCCAGGGGTCATCCAGTGCAAGGTCACGTGCACGCCCATGCACGCACGCGCATGCGCGCACGCACGTGCAAAAAAAGTTCCTGACCAGGCGCCCTAACTACTATACTCATGAGTAAATGAAAGAACCCTTTACAGTCAGTATTCTCAGTCTCTAATGGGGTCGAGCAACTATATATAAACACGGGGTGATTAAAGGTTGATAAAAAGCAGCCAATAAATATGCCTATCAAATTTGTGAGAAGTCGATGTATTAACATTGTGAATTTCAATCGGATAATTAGTAATTAAAAAGGAAAACGTCCAACCCGTTGATGGTAAATGGTTCAGAACGACCAGGGGTTACGACATAACGCCCGACAAGCTGGTTCAAGGGTGATATCCTCCTGCACTTACTATTAGAGTAGAATTTTAGCCCTTCGTACTGCAGAATGTTCTCATTGTCGGATTTTGCTTCTGTTTGCTCACTACACTTATTATTTTAGCGTTTTCCGAGATTCTATCCGGGTTATCGCCCTTATTGTTGAAATTGTTTGACGTTCTAACATCTGACGTCAACTGACAGACTATCGCCATTGAAGAGACGACCACTATCAAGATAGGTCGCTTTATTTCTATTACTTTTTTTTGCAAATCATTTTTTAGTGAAGACTGTACCATAACAGGCCCGGGACTGTACAGTGCAGTGGAGGCTTACGGCTGGCCCCAGATCCATTCACTTGATTTGATATTTTCCGCATGTTTATCTTATAGGTTTTTGTTTTGCGTGTAGTGCGGTCCTCCTGCACTTACTATTAGACATAATTGGTAATAAGCGCCTCTGTACATTTTCGACAATCGTTATCTTCAATACTATATGATGTAAAATTAATATACATGTACAGTTAGTTTCTAGGTGAGAGTGGTAATGCCGCATTGTAAACTGTTCTAGGACCCCTCTCCAATAAAAACTGATGGTAATGACACTTACCTTATAGAATTCATACATATCTGTGCCATTTGTATACTCATCAAACCAATAATACATAGAATAATTGTAACCCATGTCATTATACGACATCTCCATCTTGTAATTCTGCTTATGTGATATATGGAACTAATATATTTCTTGTAAAGGGTATGTTGGTTTGTTTCTCTGATTGACCACCACAAACTGTATATTAACAGCGCACACGTTAATATCAAATTTCGTATAACGAACGTTAATAACTCTAAGAAAAGTTTCTTCTTGATATTGTCTTCCTTGGAAGTGAATCCGTGCAATCTAACGTATCAGTTAACACACTGTCCTTTTGATGTTTACTTTTAAAACCAACCACTCTTCCCGATCGTGAACGTCACTTTTTCTCATACAAACGTCTTTGATACAATTTCTAATCCGAAAATTAATCTATACGTAATATTTTCAATACTTCCTCGCCATAAAAATCAAAAATGTGTCATTACAAAACAGATAGAAATTGTCTTTTGACAATCTACAGAATACAAAGAACTCTTCTTAAATAACAGCTTGCCACGATACTTTCCAAAACTTACTTCCAGCATAAGGAAGACAGTACTGCTAAACGGAGTAAGTAGTATACGGACGATGAATTCCAGGATCAAATGTTTATAGTAAGGTACCACCTACCTGACAGAATTCTAACGAGAACTATGTCAGACAAGAACACAAGAGTATAAGAGAATCTTTCTCTTGATATTGAATTCCAGTCTAGATGATATCGAATTGATAATTCCTTAGTAATAAAGCCAATAAAATATTAAGATGTTGAATAAAACTAGCTAGTCTCAACACCAAAAAGTATTTCATGAAATCTGGTAGAATGTTTGGCAATTATTCGCAATTTTTCAAAATAGCGAAGCACAGTGACGTTCAATATACTGCAGTTGTTTCACAAATTTCAGAGAGAGACTGTGATGATTTCACATAAGCACATATATATATTTATACGCTACAGCTTGTACAAGCTACCGATCGATTGGCATCCTTTAATATTTTGTTTAGTTAACGGACCGTGGTTTTCTCTAATCTAAATTATTTTGAAACATTAAAAAACAACTAATACCTAAATGGACGATTATACCGACTGACCAGTAACGTTGCAAGATGGAAATATGTTATTTTAAAAGTTAATGTCATATAATATATAATCCAAATGTTATTAAAATATTTAAAGAATGTATATGTAGTTTTTTTTTAAATTACTTACACAAATGACAGAAACGATGACCTTCCAATGTTGATCAAAATGTAAAGATCTGGTCTAATCCTGGATTTTAGAGAAAATTGACAGGATTATCTCCGTATCACTTGTAAAAGATGGAGTCATGCATTGTCGCTATCTATAACACACTCAGCTAATTAGAACAAGGAAACGCAAATGGCGCCATCTGAAAAGACGTTGATGTAATCAAAGTTCGTCTTCATTTTTCAAAGAAATTATTCGTTAATGTTATACTTTACATTTAAAAACAGATCGGACGTATGTTTCCTCTGTTCAGAAATTCTGTAGCTGTGTCGTTATTAACCTGAAATTAGAACAGAAAATAGACAAATGGATATAGATTAATGCCTTTAAGCCCGAGTAGATATTTTATGTATTTTTAATGTTGATTTTCAAGACATTTTTTTTCTCATAAGAAGTCAGAGATGTAGTCAGGTTCGCTAGTCAGACGGGTTACACGACAACCACATTTGTTACTCTAAACGTACTAGTATCTATATAGTTCCATTATTTAGACGTCCACATTGGGTTAGGGTGAGTAGTTTGACTCGACTGAAGTCTCAGAGAAAGGTCAGCATTTAACGCTTTTCAAGGAAATCCCATTCAATACACAGGGGTTTTAGATGTTCTTTGGAAGATTTTACTCTGTATTGTGGTTCTTAATTAAAATTAAACTTTGTATTTTCCGGGCTCCCGACGTTCGATCATAATGTCGCCTACAACCATATGTGATGGGAGAAAAATGGCTGGATCTATTGCTTTACCAAACGGTTATATAACTCTTAATTCAATTATTCCAACTATTGCCTATAAAAATACCAACGTCTGTTATTTTAACATGATACCTTTGTGGCATGTGTGGAGGCAATATAGCAAATCAAATCAGCCAGCTTACATTTAGACCCCAAAAATCTGTAGAGAAACAGACATTATGCCAAGAGTAATGAAAATGGATTTTTCTGAGCCTAAAATGCTTCGTTGAAATCCGCAATCACATTTTGCGTTTGCTGAATTAAATTAAAAGGCGTTCCAACTACGAGGCCCTTGGGTTATATTTCACTAAGTCTGTGACGTTAGTTTTTACCATTTAGAGATTTAATTGGATTACAGTACTAACATAGTTATCTTTCTTAAATTTTGACAAACTTAGTGATCTGTGAAAACAATTTTGTAAGGGAAAATTCAATTTGATTCTGGTATGTGATAGTCGAGTAATACTCGGTTTTTAATTAATTGAAAATTCCGAATGAAGTAAAATGGTTTAGTAGTAGATTATTTCAAATCGGACCCGTAAAATTTGGCGGGGCTACGGAATTTTTTGGTGGGACTGAGGATGTGAAAATCCGGCCATCGCGAAACGCCGAAGGCACTAGCCAGGTTGTGTGGTCTGTGTAACAAAGTTGTCTATACCTTTCATAAACTGAACAATCATTTAGGTGCAAAGAACTGTATGACCTCTGTTAGTTTTGATATATATTGTACTGGACGTTTCTGTTACTCTCTAAACTTATTTAAGGCACGATCTTATTAACTATAGAATTTATTCAATATGTTATCTACAAGCTACATATGATCTGTGCAATACGCGGCAGAACTTCCTTATTTGATGATCCCTTCTGTCTATCTTCCCTAAGTCTTGGAGGCTTTATATACAGTAGTTTACTCACGGTTAGCAGATAAGACGAGACAACCGAGAGAGGGCAGACGACGAGGCCGCAGAGACCGGCGTATGGACTTGCCCAAGTCCAGCCGCTGCATTGGCAGCGGTGCAGATTGGTAGATACAATATAGTTAGATGTGTTCCTGTCGTAGTAATTGTTCCAGTATATATATAGACTAGTTCCTGTAGTGTAGATGTAGGCCTATTTGTGTATTTGTTGATATTCTGTTTCCTTTGTAAATAAACCATATATTTACAAAGCTGATTCTGTCATAACTAAAATACTGTTACATCTGGGAGTCCTCCGCGTGAAGATTTTGAGAATTTGATGCTCTCTTCTCGCATCTGAGTGCACCCCTAGGCATAAAATTGAATTTTCTGAATTTCCCTTATCGACTCCTCTCGCCGATATCATCTTGAGGGTAGTAGAGGAGGTCTTTTGATTTACGCGGAGAACAGTAGTACGGGCGTCCTCTACAGCTATACATTGTACATTTCAAGCAAACTATAGGTATTCTATTATTCTTTTCATAGAATTAAAGTGTAGACTGCACAATAGGCACCTATAGTTTAGGCGTCCGCAGGCACCTTTCATCGGATGTAGGCAAACGCACACATTTAAACCGTATCATACGGCCTGCCATTATGTCAGCTGGTGTGGTTTCTAATCCCCGGTTGTACGTGGCAAGGAGTAGGGTCGCATGTCCAACCTCGTGGGTTTTCTCCGGGTACTCCGGTTTCCTCCCACTGCTAAAGACCCCTACGCGCAAGCGAATTATTGAAATAAAATTAAACCATATGGTAGTCCCGAAATGACCTAGTTTGTGTCTCTCTCTCAAACTAATTTATTATTTATACCCTTTACCATAGAATCACATCATTTATAGATTTGCAAGTTCCCATATCTACCTAAATCTAGCATGTAGATCAACCAGCGTGCAGACAGACAGACGGGAAAAGAATGAAAATTCCGAGAAAAACCCACCAAAAATAATGACAAAATTCCAGTCTTTATTATGGTTAAATTCACATCAAATGTACACCTCCGTGTTCTAAAATACACATATATTCATAAAAACACTATGATACAACATTTCAGCGTCTAAAAAGACGACAATGTTATACGGACTATCTCCTTATGAAAGTTGTTCTATACGGGCTGCCGTATCCGTGTGCCGTTTCACGTATGAGAAATACAGACACATTGATGACGTCACACACAAAATCCATTACGGATACGCGATACGTACTACAAATTTACGCTTGCCAAAATCTCTAGTAGTTATGTACAACGCACGTATGGTATCAAGACAAGGGGATCAGGGGGTGATGATGCTTGGCAGGCCATGGTTGGTTGACCATGCTACGAGCCAACGGGCCGTCTACCAATTTGAACACTCCTAAAAAATCATTATTGTCCGCTAAGTATTTTGGGAGAGGGGTTGTGGGTGTAATTCGACTGGGGGGGGGGGGGCGTCCGGCAGTGGGAAGTTAGCCCGATTTTCGTCATTCGCCAACATATATATAAAAAGGAGAAGGTGTGGTTTTTAAAGATCTGTTGTTTTGGAGACATTCTGTAGATATGTTACAGTCAATCTGTCAAATCGACCATTTGGCAAAACGTCAAGTCATTTGGTCGAATGCAAAGGGCAATTTTCCAGTAGTTTGACCAATGACTAAATATTACATAGATTATTAATCTTAAATAGTGATGAGCTATTTAAATATTAATTATTGAATGTAATAAAATATATATAACAATATTATACTTAGCCTGTAATTAGTACATGTGGGCTCTTATTGGCGCCTGCTTTGAAACATTAACCTGTGTTAAATCTGCATGAACACAGATAACTATAGGTAACCCACTCAGGAATTTAATTTCCATCCATATTTACATGTCTGAAATAATGACTACGACATTTTAGGCAATATCTCTAACATGATCTGATTAGTCATTAGATCAAATGGTTGGCAGTAACAGATATGCATGATAAAAATCGGCTATTTTGAGATTCAAGTTTGAATATTCGCTAATTTCAAAAGAAACAAATCCACTGATCAGACATCCTCATTTATGATATCGTTAGTTCGTTTTAAAAACGAGATTCTCAGACATTCTGTGAATCCCCCGATCATGCATCTTTAATTCTTCATACATGATTTTTTTATTTATTACGTTAGATTTATTACTTTATTTATCAAAAGGTGTTTCTTAGCTGTTCTCTATCCATCCCTAAAATCTGGTTTTATTTTTATTTTGAGATATGAATATCGAAACACGGGCGACTTGGTTTTCGTTATTCTCCAAAATTGAAAACCGAGTAGCTCGTTTTTCATTATTCGCTAATAACGAAAAAATGAAATTCGATCTGACTTCTCACTAACACTTGTGGCGTCCAGCTTCGCCCGATGTTTCCATATAATGGGCAATTTTCATACATAAAAGCTTTATTACTGCTCGCTCCGGGTCGGATCATCATTCCCACCAAAAACAAAAGGGTGAAACCCAATCAAAATATCTTGATGCGATCCTATCCGATATATAATGCCGTTCCTATCAAAACCATTTTGTATCATGGTATCCCCTGACAAGAAAACAAAATAAACATTAACTGGTTCTATTTTCGATCATCATCATCTTGAGAAAGACAACAACAGTAATTTAACACGTGGATAAATATTTGCATTGGCACAGACATCGAATCGAAACGATTATACTTTGATGCTTCCTTTCCTAACCTAACCGATACGAAAACAAATCAATCGGTTCAAAATTCGGTCTGATATCAAGACTACCACTTGGATCGACCATTTCTGTTGGATAAAAGGTGTTCGCCTGCCCCAATGTTAGAATCCGAACTCTGAGCATTTCCATCCATGACACAATATTTTTCAACTATCTATATTTATTCTCAAAATACTAATTCTAGCCATTAAAGATATTAAATAACCATTTCGAAATTCTAGCTTCGTTAATGCTATCAGCTGACCGCCGTCAAGTTGTGGTTGCATCTTATTGCTTTCTACTTTTTGTACAGGATGCATAGTTTTTGTTTTTCGAAAAATGGTTGATCCCCTAACGCTGTATTAATTATTGCATTCCAGGCGCGGATCCAGAGGAGGGGTCCAGGGGGTCCGGGCCCCCCCCCCGCTCAGGCTTGAAAAATTTTTTTATGCGATTTTATTGGCGATTTAGACCTGTTATTTTGGAATTTACCTTCTGGAAATACGTCAGAATGAACCAAATTGAATCTAATTTACCAAATTATCGGTTGAGCGCAATTAGTTAAGCAATTATCAAACCTAGACCCCCCCCCCCCCTGTCAAAAATCCTGGATCCGCGCCTGCATTCCCATAGATTTACATTTCTGAAGCACTTTTCAAACGATTAATTTTCTTGTCGGTTGTTTTGGACGTTCGTGTGTTGTGTCATTTCATCTAAGTGAACACATCTGAATCATTTTTGTCAATGTACTGTACACAACTGATCATGAAATCTCCTTAAACAATACAATTATTAGGAACTGCTCCCTTTTTATGCTTACCCCTCTTCATTTTGTGCGTATTTTTTCTATGTAGGGTTGGAACTGTACATCAAAATAGACACTTTTGTCCGACTCCTGATGCATTGGTGTAACTTCTGGATTTATATTTGGCCATTATATACACGGGGCCTTGTAGAATAAAGCAGGGCAAACTGTTTAATTAAAACAAACGTTAACTGAAATAATTCTTGTGTAATAAAGTGGTGTGGACTTTGTATCGGATTCAAACTATAAACGAAGCTAGTCTAATGCTGTCTCGCGGAGTATCTTTATTAAATCGTGCTTTACAGTTCCTCGCCAGAATTTAGCTCCACGGATTTGATATCAGTAGGTCAACAAACGCCACAAAATCCAATTGACAGGAAACAGGGATGGAAATTTCTACAATTGCTTTATTTTAACATTTATTTGAAATGAGACAAACGGCATTGTAAATTGTGAGACATACACGTATCTGTTCACAGACAGAAATAGTCCGGGCGCGTGACTTTTGAGAAACGTGTTTAAGACGCTACTATAATAGTATAAGATAGGACAGCAACGGGGGACGCATGCTTGTGTGCGATATAGCCTTTGGTGGAAGCAGACGTTAAGCCCCACAAAAAACGAACCGAGGCTGAGTCAGGGGTTCACCAGTTTGCACGTCCATTACAAATACTGTAACAATGCGTAACTAATGTATTACTAATCTACAAAATGATCACCAACAATTTCTCCTAATTCCAGGCATTGTCATCCGCCCTTTACGCACCGCAAAGGTGCTTGAAATTCGGGTATTTCTAATCTATAAGATGTAGTTTTTGTCCTAAAATATATATACTAGTATTTGGACCCCCTACAGTCCCCTTCTATCGCCCATCTTCTTCTGCGCACAATGGAGCCGTTGTCCAAGTGGCACCCTATTTACACTTATGTAAAATCATTTTGTGAACATCATTATATTTCAGGTATCACCCTCACACTTACAGCTCTTCCCACTCACAAGGCAAAACAATTGTCCTGGGGCATCGTATGCATTTATTTAGAGATTACAGTTCTATATTTTACTAATCTATGCGATAGTCATTATTATATTTGAATGTTATCTAATTTCCTGTCATTTTAAGGCATTCAGCGTTAACACATTTCCACCCAATTTTAAGCATTGGGTCCCATCCCTCCGCTAATATCTAGGAAATCGCCCAGAACAGAGATCGAGGCATATATAACTGATCTAGAAAAAATTCTTTTGTCGGTGGCGATACTCCTTGAGCCAACAGACTATCTAGTCCAATATCAGATGCGAACCCAAGGTCCTCTGGTTAGCGAGTCTGTGCCTATCCCACTCTGTCCTCGCGGCGCCCACAAACTGATATGTAAATGTTTGGCTCCTATTGTATTGGTTATTGTAATTATTGATTAATGAATAATTCGTTCCCGTTACAATAAGGAAGTTGAGTCCTCAATCACCGTAATTAATAGAACAGTTAACAATTATGGTACAACAGACACAGGGGCTAAATATCACTATCCGCAAAGAAAAATGTAGAGATTTTCTTTTACCTGAGGGGGGGGGGGGTATATTTTTTATTTATTTATGCATTTATCTACCGTAAACAGAGAAGTCCTTGTACTTTATCTACTTTAATACATATTAAACTTTATATTTATAAAACCAATCTCCAATCAGAGAGGCAGTATGTCATGTTTTACTGTTTCGAAAAAAACCTGGTAAAACCTGGATAATAGAAAGCATGAAAACGACAAATGTTTTGAGATATGTGTCTGTATATCAAAGATAGAGTATCCCTAAAGAATTAAATATATACATTTTTTTTTCTTTTGTTCAGATGGCTTATCTTCTATTTCATGAGCACTGTTGTTTTGAAAATCACCGTTTGATCTACTTTTGATGGTGTTTTATAAACATATGGCATCAATTGCAATAAGCCTCTTGTGGAGGTTTCCATAACCTGTTCCTTACATAACAGTGGGAATTATTCATGATAATAAATTTCTAATTCTAATCTACAAGTTGTTATGTTTTGTTTTGTTTTTTTCAGAAATGAATTAGAATTTTTGTTTTCTGTTGTCTGCTTAGTATCAGTTTTCAATTTATTAACGGATGTCGAAATACTTAACAATCTATTGTCCGAGAAATTGGTATTATTTTGGTCTAACTTATTTACGTTCTCTAATTGGGTTGGTTTCTATCCAGGTATTTTACAATTCCAATGTTTCTGTTCATTTCAAATTAATTTCAATTAATTTAATGAGCTTGGTAGTCTACTAAATCTTCGTGGAGTAATGGGAGAGAAAGAGATGAATGGGGTTTAACGTCCACTCGACACAGACTAGGTCATTTCGGGACTAACATATGGTTTAATTTTTTATTTCAACAATTTTCCCGTCAAAAGGCAACACCTTAACTCACCGTTTTCTTATTGTGGGAAAACAAAGGAAAACATAATGAATGAATATTTTAACCGCAGATTCCCCATTGATTTGACTATTGAGTTACTAGGTTTTTCTGAGGCATAATAGACAAATGAAGGCAGTTGCTAGTTTGTGCCATGGATGTAACTGCTAACAAAATCAAAAGATTGGAAAATCTACGTACAATACCGGGGATTCGAAACCACGCCAGTTGACTCAATGACAGGCTTTATGATACATACTCCCCCAGTGGAGTAATGGAATACATATATCATCTATTTCTAATACGAAATAAATTGTCTTATAAAGCTCGGTTCATTCGGCGACATTTTGTGTATAATATGCAAATTTGCATACGTATGTAAATATACACTTGTTTTTGTGTTGCGTTCATAGACACCATGGGTATATTTGTAGCGAACAATAAAAGTTAACATAATATTGTGGACATTAAAAGTTTTCATATCTATAATTCGAACTACCAATACATCACACGGGAATATTAAAGAACAAAACGAAACTATAAAAGAAGAAAACAAAATACGGTATGTTTCATATAATTAGATTGGTTCCAAACTTAACGTTTAGTGATTAAGTGGCTTTTATTCTGTCCTGTGGTGAGTTGGTTAAGTTTAATACTTAAAAATGATGAAGTTCTTTGAACAATAAGTAGGCAAACTTTTTATCCAAGTTCGTGACTGGTTGTTTTTTTCTTTAGCTTAAAGGGCCAATCCCGATAACTTTTTGGGAGTAAAACTGCTTAATTTTGTGTTCAAATCAATTAAAACCCATTACCTAAGGCCGACCAACTAACTCGACATTTGTGATATGCTTGTAAATCACTTAAACTTGACAGTCTTCATCTGGAAATGGAGACCCTTGTATAATACAGTATCTGGATAAAACCAGACTTTTTTCTATAAAAATAATATGTAGGTAAAATTTACCTTTTGTTATCAAGTACAGTACATGGGTCATTCACTGTATAGACCTCTCAAGAAACGGGAATCAATTATCAGGTCACCCAATGAAAAAATTGATCCGAAATCTTAAAAGGGTTACGTGTCCGGATAAGCAGTGTTGACGTTCACGTCCAAACGACTCAATATTTTGAGCTGAAATTTTGAGACAAGGTCAATACACCATTCCTCTACATTTTGGTCCATAAATTTCATAAATACTCGGACTTTAATTTTTGAGACTCTGTTCTTATCGGGATAGTCCCTTTAATGTCTACCTATTTTACATAATAATATTTAACGTCTCACATCTTCTTGAATAAGTCAATCTAATACTTTATATATTTTAGCTGAATATGATGTGATTATAATCGGTGAGACGTTCATAAACTACTTACTTACTTACCTTATTCAGCTTAATGTATAACCCTAATCCCTATAAGTTGAAGAAGAAAAATATTTTACGACGTAACAACGTAGACTGGGATACATATCGAACACATGGTCCCGGATTCACAAACCATCCTCAGACTTAAAGGGTGCAATCTCCCCCCCCCCCCCTTTAGCGTATGTCGCGATGCTCAGTAGGATGTGAAATGAAATGTGGTTTAACGCAGCACTGTTCTATTCCGACTGTGCTAATGTGGACATTAAAAGGTCGAACAGCGAAGTACTCTTATACAATGCTAACTGCCAGCGGATCTTTTACGTGCACTCCAATGTGTACACGCGACTTTGATTTTTCGTATCATTTCAGCTTATTAGGAAAGGACCATGAACTAAATTAAGGCCCCTTATTCCAAATGTTTATTTACTTGACGAAGAAAAATCATTAGTAATGGGTATCTGATGATATGTTTTAAGATAGCGTACAATATAAAGTAATTGGCTAAGACATTAAAATAAGGTGCATAGTCATTTACTAACGTCTACAGAAAAAATATGCGGGTAACTGTAACTATCCGGTACCTGAGATATACAGCCGGATAGTAAAGTAACTATCCGGTGCTCCTCCACATTTGTTATTTCAGTAAGGTGTGTTTTTGAGGAAGGAACTTCAGACACAAATTGAACAAGAAGCTAATATGTCCAATGTCATAGTCTGGTTTTAAAATGTCACCTTCATTATTGTTGAATTAAAAGTCGACGTTTGTCTGGTAGTTTCGTAAACAATCTGTCATCTGTATGAATAAAAGTCTACGAATTTTCACTCGTTAGCGAGAAGAATGCTTGATCTAACACCGATTATTAGCTTGTTATAATAGGCTTATTTATAGTCTTCACTAGCAACCAAATTGTTACCACCTTCGTTATAATGGCGTTGGCCTCATCATTGTTCCTATCCAATATCTGTGCTACCCGACCCTTAATCGCAATTTCTTCTCTAGTTAAATCAATCACCGGCATCCCTATTCAGGTTATATAGACAGTAAAGGATGCAATCGCCCTTTGAAATGGCGGATCTAATGTAGTTGTGGCACAGTAATCGATTAATCAACTATAGTAATTAGTTTGACCCTCTATCAATATTGAGAGGTTTCACTCGATAAAAGATTAAAGCAGTTTGAAAACATCCAGCACATAGCGAGCGCTGAGAATTATGGCGAACTCATATATGTAGTATACCAATAGAATTAATTAACCCTTTCTGCGTAGCAATGTGGCCCGGGGTCTTCAAGGAGTACACATCGATATAATTTGACCAATCGAAGTCGTTTATGCTAAAATGTCAGATATTTCCCTAACGGATATTCGAGTTAGAGGTCCCGAACAACTATCTACATTATACCATCATTAGTGTTAGTAATAACAAAACACATGTTATAATTAATTGACAGACACAGATATTTATATAAAAGAATATCATCAATGTTTTTATAAATACACGAACACATTCTAGTTAAAGGACAAAGGTACTGATTTCAAAGAATTCCATCAATGTTTTACTAAGACACATGCTACATACAAGTATAATTTCTAGTTAAAGGACCACCAGCAGACAGGATATTTCCGACAATACTACCGGAAAACTACCGGAAAAACGCTTAACTAAATACCGGAAAACCGGTTAGGGTTAGCTTCCGGTATGTAGTATTCCCGACTCCGGGTTGCCTATTTAGGATGTTTCCGGTATGTGGTGTATTTTCCGGTGAATTCCGGTATTCATTATAACATGATGTTTTTTCCCGTAGTTTTCCGGTAACCTTTCGGTTTTTTCCGTTATATGGTAACGCCTGATATTTCGGTTTATAGTATTTATGTACATGTATAATACATTTATACATCCCCAGTTGGTGTAGAATGCATTGAACGGCGTCGCATGTATTATGTTGGGCGACGATTATCCTCCGTGGACTGATTACCCACGCGCATGCGCGAATTTGTCTAATTTCCGGCGACTAATCTGGACCTCTAGTTATTCACCAAATTCTTGATCGCCTTGATTATGTCTTATGTACCTTAGATGGGAATGTACTCGAGCATGTGATAACAATCAATCGTTTAAAACCATGTTTTGTTAGATCGCATGAATCAAAAGGTCATATTACACACATTGACCAATTAAAACAAAAACTTAGTTAAGACTTGTTAATGTCTGTACAGTTCAAACAATGAATTATGAGATTACAGATGAATTGTGTGGTATTTTTCCAGCATTTGATATTAGTACTGTCTCATTAAACCGATCTACCATCCTATTGATATTGAACAATGTTTTGCTAATCATCATGTTAATAAAACCTTTGCATCCTTTGTCTATGTCGCAAATTGAACAACAATTTAATCACTTAGTGCAACTATCTAAATATAGTTATATGGACATTATTAATGCAAGATATAAATTTGGGTTTCTACAAATATTAGTTAGAGGTGATACATGGACATTTAGGTAATGTTGTTCAGAACTAATGGATAATAATATTTTACAAATCACTGGAAATGAGAACAACTTTCAGCGAACTTTGTTTTTGTTAATGTTGTTTTGTTAAATTTTTGGCAAGTATTTACTATTTTTATGAAGTAATTTTGTGATGAGTACTTTCTGCTATATTATACACAGTTTTATGGTTGTTGTATAAATACACCTTTCCTATGTATCTAAAATATATTCAGCGTGCGTTTTAGGCAGTATCAAAATTCCAATTAATAGAATATTTTACACTTTCTTAGTGTATTAATTTGCATATCTTTTGGTTTGAAACAATTTTATAAACCGAACATAATTGATTAGAAATTACAATATTTTTTACAACTGACTATAAATCATTTTCTATACATTCATATTACATTACTGTGTGCTTTCAGACCCATTTTCATATAATTTAAATCTAAACGAAGTGTTAATAAAGTACTGAAATCTCAATATAAATCAAAACGCCAAAGAAATGTTTAGCTGGGATCCTTATATATGGCATTGCTTTTTGCCACTTGCACGTCCAAACACTAGTCGTGAAACTGATATCATCAGTATGGATACAGTCTAATATCAATAACGGATCATATTGATCTGGATCGATGTGTATTTTCAGTAAAGCCAACACGTAATTTGATAACCAAGTATACCTAAAATTTAACCCCATTTGCATACAATTACACGGTTTCGTATTGAAGTTCATTGAACTCACTGAGGGCGATGTATAGAACGTTTGTGGTGGAACATATTTAAAGCTAAATGTTACATTATGCGCCCGAGGTTGTACTGTTTCGAGTGTAAATTGGTTTTGTATTTTATGATTATTGCTTGTTGGTGTGGAAGATTCGATGTTGTCTTTGTTGGACACAAGTACGTGGTTTCGTGTATCATAGGAGCACCATATCGTCTGTGAAAAAGGTCGCTTCCGATTAATGGGCGCCTATGCAACACACATTAATGCCATAAAGGCAAAACAAACCAGATTGTTTTACTTATTCAGCGAATCAACACAGTCGAATTATATTCTGCAAGTAAATTCTTTGTGATGCCGAATTCGACTCACCGGCACCAAAGGTCAAGTCAATAGGAAACTAGACAGTTAAGCAAATAATAAATCATAAACAAACAGTTCAGCTTCAAAAACACCAGACATTGAGACATCTACTATATAAATCGAAGATTTCAATTTAGTCAAAAATTGATCCATAAACAATTCTAAAAACCTTGCCACCAAACTTTGTTGTTGAAAATCAATTTAACAATATAATCCCATACAATTGTTATCTCTTGTATCTATAATTTTCAAGAAAGATTCGTGTAAGTGAATGTAAGCATGGACCTTATAATATTATAATGTCTATTACGTAAGTAGCTCAGTCACCACTGCGCGGAGTATGCTCAGTCACAGACGTTATCAATCTGATGTGAAAAGAATGTCATCTACCCGGAGTCCATGGTATTATTTTGGGAAGTTGGGGTGGTGTGGTATAGATCAGTTTATTACCACAAAATGGACTTCCATTAAATTTAATGTTTGTAGACTCCTTTTAATATTTCACTCGGTAAAAACTATAGATTCGAAACTGATTTGGTGTACAAATAACAACAGAATGCGCCCCCTGTTACGGTTAATGACGAATTGTCCTAGGAGTTTCGCCGACCAAATGCCAAATGCATATAAAGATTAATGACGAGTTTCATCTTCACTTGCGCGAACGAACAGCAATATATTATGAAATGTTAAGGAATTGTCAACTCGGCTTTACACAAAAATGGCGCAGTTGTTTAGTTAAGGGAATGTTGATGTGACGACGCAAACAGGTAGGGTACCGGTAACTGATTTAGTAATTCATAAGCTAAATTTTTGTCATGCCTCAGACCACCCTATGGGCGTGAATCCTATCGGGGAGGGTCTTATCCCTATGATGATTACAACAGAGAACCATATGCACGAACCCCTAACCCTGATGATGATATATATAGGCCTCACGAATCGTCTTATGATCGAAGACCACCAGTAACTAGAGCTGGTTATGATAGAGGAAGTATGAATAACATATACTGTACATAGTATTTCATACAAACAAACGAGTTGACAATTCCACTAATACAACATGGGGTTGGACAGGCGACCCCACTCCTTGTCACATACAAACGGGGAATCGAAACCACGCCAGATGACTATACAATTGAAATAGACCGTGTTTAGATAAGGACATATTTGCACAATTCACAGAGCACAAGTGTTATTGATGTAATATTGCCAGCACATTTGTTAAGATTGACATGTCTTAAAAGATGCACTAAACTAAACCCACATAATTCCATGGCTAAAAGCGCTGTTTATTCACCCTTTAAATTACTGATTTGAATTTTAAAATATGCCAGCTGCTGCAGAATAAGTTTATCCTAGCCTAATAATTCTTCGTTGGTCCTTACAATAAGAGAATATCTAGTGGACATGTCTGATTAGATGTAAGCACAGTAAAATCAGCTCAAATCGGGGATAGTTGTGGTAGCGACTTCAGCCCTCTTTAAGAATATCGACATGTCCATAACTTATTCGAGGCAATAAACCGATAATTCGACGGAAAATAAGGAAGCGACACACATTAGAAGACTATACACCAGACAACTAAAAGAATTTTAATGGAGTCAACACTCTCCATAGCAATCCAATCTAAATCATCAGTCTACTTTAGAGATTACGGTAAGCTTTACAAAGCCAGCTTAATGACTGCCAGGTAAGTCACGAAACAAAGTGACATTTCAACTACTTCTTAAGTACGAGTTTACAACAGTCCAAGACAGCCATTAGCAAGCTACTTAAATTGTCTCAATTAGAAAACAAATTGGGTTTTAAGGCAATCCAGTTCTATTGGAATACATGTTACATTACAGAAATTACATATCGAATAATAGAAAGACTTTTTTTTCTAAATAACCCATGATCTTTCAATGACTCCAATGTGAGCTGTTATTACAATAGTGGAATTTAAGTAAGCCAAGATGTGATCATGAAACTAGATCGTGGCATTAAACCCTCCTAAAGTATAGGCCAAACGACAAGTGGACATCCCATAGATGGATAAGTATGTTTATCAGTGGTTTATTATTAAACGACTATTAAAGGATCTTTATTCCAGATTAAACTACAAATAGGCTGCTTTCTGGCCACGACATATATTGAGCACTCGTAATCTAAGTTGTGGCAGCCTAAACTTCACATAACGTTGTATTGATTTTAAACTGTCATCTTTATTTTGATCTGAAATAGTCTGTCGAATAACTCTGTTTTATCAAAGAACATCAAGGTTAAGATTGTATTTAGGCAACTGAAAGCAGAGTAGGCAAGCAATCAAAATTGCCGACGTAAGTTATATTATCTGTTGCAAAGAGTCTGCATACTCAGCCTCGCGCACACCGTTGTCCGTTTTCAAATCGTCAAAAGCATGGTGGTCGAGTGGTGAGGGCAACAAGTTGAATGTCACGGGATTCGGTCCACTTGCCATATCTAATAAGGCCGGAAATCTCGGTGCCATTTTGCACACATAAGCACGTCTTTTGCCTTTTTGAAGACCGCCCACACATGTAGAAACATAACAAGAGGGTTACCAGTTACCGGTGTAGATATTCATGATGTGCAAGCTCTTTGCGGTTATTATTCAAAGGTGAAAATAACGTGACCACAGTAAAAAAGTTTCACCAGATGTTGATCTAAAAGTATCCGAGGCATTTTATTGATGGAACAAAAAAAGCCCGTATTTTGTATTTTAAAAACTCAGATATGTGCAAGTCGCTTATAACGAATTGCGGAAGGACTATATAATCCAACATTGCTATTTCCGCATAATGGAAACCTTGTTGGCTATTCGCGAGGGAATAACTTTCTGTCCTTATATAGATTAAAACATTAATGCCAGATTTACATTCTTAATTCCAAGAAAGAACTATATCAGGCCTTATGTCTTTCTTTCAACTGTATTACAGAAATAAGAGTCAGTTATTCTTAATTTAGAGTTTTCCCGGAACACATGCCTGGATTCCGGTTATTTCTGTATACTATATTTAGCTTCTTTATGTCTGGTTATATTCTACATTTATCCCCTACTGTAATGCACTAAGGGGGTGCACGATTTCGTTTTGGTTCAAATTTAAATTCCATTTTAACTCCTTGTTAAGCCCTCAAATCGTTACACTCTGTCACCACGATATCAAATGACATTGAATATCATGGTCATGCACCCATTCCTGAAGATGTGACCTTGGGAAAATCCCCCTCTTGTGACATTAGGTCTAATCAAACATCAAACTAAACAGTGCGCGGAGTATGGGTCAGCGGTTGACTAAGAAGGAGTCGATAATCTCTGATGTTAATACTACCCGAACTACAAGCCACTGTCCTTACCAAGCACTCCATCCTGTATCACCGACAACGCCGGGTGAACCACACCGGAAGATATCGGTGACAAAACATTGTCTGCTACTGTCAAAACCAGGGCTGCATTCTTACATTCAATATTCCATGCTTTTCTGTCTGAAAGTAAATGGGGTTTAGCATCCTACTTTTCTTTTACGACCATGAAAATGAGCATACACCCGGCAGGGTGCTATGATGGAAATTGTGCCCGTGGTCGTACAGTACACTACGGCCTATCCGTATTTTGAATTCCAACTGTCAAAGATTCTTTTACGTATATGTGTACGCGGGATCTCGGTTGTTCGTCACATTTGAGAAGCCATTGGATTGTCCACTGCCAGAACAATAACCCGATTCATATGGCGGTATATTAGATTCAAAATTTTAAATTTGTTTATATCGTTCTATCGTCTAATTTCTAAGTTATATATTTAGACAGAGTATAATCCAATTTCTTCATTTGTTCAGAATAAATTTTAATTCTATTTCGTCTTATTTTATTATTAAGACGAAATGTGTATTCTTCATTGACGCTTTATGTTTTTAATGAACATCGAACGAATTTAAAAATGTGATATTTCTAACTGGCAACCATAATTATGTCGTTTTGAATCTGATATACCGGTATTATATAGATTCGATCTCATTTCAAAACAAAACTACTAAAGGTATGTATGTAGCTGCTTTCAATATTCTATATAAATGTCTCTCTCTGCGTGCATCGACTTAATAGCAATTTGCTTTATGGGATGGCTTTTTTGCTTCCCTGGTATTGAAAGCTGATATGACTTGAGGGCAAATTCCCATGTTGTTCATTTAGGTTAAGACGGCAAATTTTATAGAAAAATGTTGCTTCACCGTTTTCATTTTTAAATAATGAACATCGAATGCTTTACTTATTATTACATGTCAGCAAGAAGCGTGATAACATATTGTTAAATGTTATAAATTAAAAACAGCAGGCCAAGTTGGAAACAGTAACATATTGAAATAAACACGCAATGTGCATTTTGAAAAAACAGAAGCCATTTTATTTTTTTTATATTTTTGTGTACGTCGAAGTTGCATCATTCCCGCTCTATTAGAATGAAAGTTATTGTGTTCAAAGTTTCAACCAATCAGATTGCTTTTCCGTGAAAAGTCTCTCTAAGCGCAATATGTTCACCATCGAACTAAGTCAAGATATTCACCTTATGCACATCTACACCCATACTCCGCGCAGTGTTGCGTTTGATTAGAGGTAATCCAACTACACACTGCTATTATGAGTGGATATTGTTGTTTTAAATTTTGATTTGTCAGTAGTTCGTCTACCAACCAATCACTAGCTGCCCATATTGGACCAAATATGTTTACATAACGTTACGTCATGACTCACGATTTTATTACGCCTAATTAACACGTGCATAGCAGAATACTGCAGTAAAACTAATTGCGTGACAAACGAGGCTATCAAGTCGAATGAAATGTAAACAATACTGTTTGGAAACGAACATACTTTCACCGTTTTTAATACCTTAAATCACTGTCTAAAGTTTTAGGGAAGACCCAGATTAAACGAAGGTCTGTCATGTTGCTGTACTTAAGTGATAGCTTTCATTGAACGGAAAGAATAGACACACTCCCGCATAAGTTCAAGAAACAGACGCTATTCCAGCAATGGTCAGAGAGGGATTTCTCGGGCCATTGCTTCAGGAATATGATCTACACCAAGTAGTTAGCAGAAAATGTTTATCACGTAACTTAGTCAAGGTATTCATATTCATGGAACTATACATTAAAGGAGGCAAGTATGTATTGCATACAAGACTTATTGCTCAATTTAAATCAACATTGATGATGCTATATCTTACCGTGAAATGATAGGCTTCTGATAACCAATATTTAGGACAATTTATTGGTCAATTTAAATCGACATTGATGTTGTTATCTATAATACCATGAAAAGATGGACTTTTGATATCCAATATTACAGTAAAACAGAAACGATTGAATGTAAATCAGTTTTATCTACCTATTAACCTATAGGTAGTAGTAAAGCGTAGTAAATTACAAGCATTGGAGTGAGCATTATTATAAGCAATAATGTGTTAGAAAAGTTAGAATATGGCATTCACCCCGCTCCATACCTGAAGAATTAAACATGCGATGGCTTGCGTAACTTACCAACGAAGTATTTTTTAATGATCTAAGATTTTTGATTTCTCCTTTCAAATTAAAAGTAAAATATTTAAAATTCCCTAATTGGCTACGGAATATATTTTTTCAACATATTTCTCCGCTTGATATTTAAACTGTGATTTTCAATTTTAAAGAAAGTGCGACTCATATGAGTGGTGTATACGGACTGTGTAGGATTAATGAAATGAAAATGAAATGAACTGGGGTTTAACGTCCTACTTTTTTTTCCGTTTGTTGTTACTTTTTCTCTATTTTATTAAAACTTTATATACTTACTTTTTGATTTCCTTAGTTTGCGTGAATTGCAAACGGGGAAGTTAGGATTATCTCTTGACAATTTGAGCAGACCAGGTATTTTAATTAAAAATAGTTCTTGGAAGCACACTGATAAAGTATGTTACTTACCTAACTTGAAGTTTAATTTCCCCAATACCATATAGATCCGTAAAACGCTGCGCATTCGGTAACAACGCACGTGTTGTGAAGCAGAAATTGGTTAAGAGATTAACGATGCTGTGTCAGTTATAAAATAGTATAGATTGAATACGATCAATATTAACTATATCACGACCAATATTGAATATATTATGTTTATCTCGAGGTGGGATGGTCTCAAATAGATTCTCAAATAATTCCTACATTAGGCCTCTTACTACCCGACTAATAAAAATAACAGCATTTTGTTAAATTCTGGAAATCCATATATGTTTACATATTTAGTTAATAATTATTAATAAATGCTTTGGCATTAAAGTGGAAACTTACTACACGCCGGCTATGGGGGTGGGGGGAGTTCCCAGTCATAACTGGCTTTATACTAAATCAGGGGGATTGAATGGCCGAATGGCCTGGGCGTGCGCGTTGTATCATACGGTCTGTATTTGAGTCAAGTGATGTAGTTTCGATTCCCCGGTTTGAAACATATATTAATTAAATATATCAGTAAATATAGAAGCTCGTGCTACAAATTGCACAACCCACTATCAAGATATTTTTATTAATGAATATCGGAACTGGTTAGAATGGGGTTTAACGTCCTACTATAATATAATCTGCTCCGGTCGGTCATATGAAGTCGACACATAGCCATTGGAACTAAAGCCAAATATATAATGAACATACACGTCTAGAAAAAAAAAGACACATAGCCATTGGAACTAAAGCCAAATATATAATGAACATACACGTCTAGGAAAAAAAAGAAATACGTAACAGACTTTTCAAAATATATCTAAAATCCAGAAAATTCAATGGGGGCCATCTAGACCATATACCTATAGATTAACATCCCCCCCACCATTGAGGTAAAACCAATTGTAATTAATACAATTAACAATGAACACTAATGCTCTAACAAACAATTTGGTTTATTTTAGAAACTCTAAACTTATTGAGACTTTTTTTTTATTTTTATAAGTTGAAAGTTTGTTAACCTTGCTTTGCAAACTTGGTTTCAATAAAAAAAAAAGGTTTTGTTTTGATATATTCATCGTGTCTTGTTGTGCCTACTGTTTCACTTTCCTCAGTATCGGGCCTTATATACTTGGGTCTTGGTGACACACTATCAAGAAGCTGACCTTGGGCATCACCGAACTTCTGCACGCCACTGGAATCCCGATAATAAACCTCAAACAAAAAATTTAAAGACAGACCAAGTTATCGATTATATAGGACCAACCCTTTCATGACCACAATGCCTTACAATTATTTTGAAAATTAAAGAATCCATTTTAAAAAAAATACGGGCCCGTAGCCACGGGGGCGAGGGGGGATAGATAACCCCTCCACCCACCCCAAAATCAAATTAGCCCTCCAAAATATTTCGCCAACAATAATGATTTCTTAAGAGTGTTCTTGGCCGGCCACATCCTCAGACCCTCCAAAAAATTCTGTAGCCACACCAAATTTTATGAGCTGGCTACAGGCCCAATCACATATACAAGATTTTCGGCAAAGTGGGGATAGTTCCAGACCATGCTGAATATCGATATGTGTTCGTCTTCTAATGACTATAATGCTCACACAAAATATAAACGCAATCCGTTAAAAACTAGTTCGTGTCGCTTTGACAAGTTTTCTGTAAAAGGGGCATAACTCTGGTATGAAATATCGATAAGGTTCGTCCTCTAGTTTCCACAATCCTTCACATCAAATTTCAAATTAGCAAAAGGCATAACTACTATAATAGGTTCATGTACTCAGTTCCGTGAAGATATTTTGAATGCTTTATGTGAATTGCACACCGAAAGGTTCATGTTTATATACAAAGTTTCATAAAGATGTCTTGAATGGTTTATGTGACATGCTCCGAAAACAAATTGCACACAAAGTTAAATTTGTATCCGTGGAAACACAAAATAATTAAATCCGAGAAATTACAAATTAGCACAGGCACAGCTACTATACTAATAGGTTTTGGAGATATGCTCCGCAAACAAATTTGTACACCAAGACTAAAGCTGCATTTCCTTTAGTACGGCTCCGGTCCGGTTGCGGATACGGAAAAAAACACTTTCATAGAATTTTAGTAAGAGTGTGTCCTTATGTGCGGGTGCGGATACGGTTCTCTATGCGGCGTCTGGTACGGTTTTTCGAAACGGAACATGTCGCGTTCGGTGCGGAAACGCATGCGGAACCGTGTCCGTAAACACACATAAGGAAACACAGTTTGGGTAGCCCGCACGGCAAAAAGCTAAAGCAGGTAGGGAAATTCCAATTTTCGCCCTTTCTTAGACACGTGTCATGTTGAAAAGAGAGCAGTCCCGCTTGAAAAACCGCATATAAGGATACACAACCTGCCGTGTGTCATGTCTGCTACCGGACCGGAGCCGGACTTGACTCGTACTAATGGAAATGCAGATTTAGTCAAATTTGTTTCCCCGGAAACACAAAAAGTATAAACCCAAGAAATCCCTAAATTCTAGCAAAAGGCGCAACTACTAGGTTGATGTGCGTACAAAGTTTCAAAAAGATATCTTGAACGGTTTATGAGATATACCCCGGGAATAAAATCAGGTTGGACGGACGGAACCCATTTCGGAGCGGGACAATTAAAATTTCCTTTGAACAAATAAAGACATTGGATTATACATCGTCTTAGTTTAGAAATTACACGAATAGAATATAAATTAGATAATAGCACGACATTAACAAATTGTGGCTCGAATATACCGCCTTACTACCTACTGTTATTTCGAATTCCAACTGGCAATGGTTATTTTACGTGCATTGTGTACACAGTTCCTCAGCATTTCTTCCCTGCACCACTGACAAGAGAAAACCACACTAGAAAATTCCGCGTCTCCCGGTCTTATTAGACCTCTGAGGTCCGAAATATACAGAACCATGTTGTTTAATGTTTGGCTAACCCTTGCTCCAAATACATAGGGAAAACTAATTTGGAAATAACATCTAAAACATAACGGGTTTGAGAAACGAGCGGCTGCTATTCCTACAAAGATATTAATTGTTACTATAGAGGTTTTTGTTGATGCCGTTTAAATTTAAGGAGTCACGGTGGCTAAGTGCATGAGATTTGTTTTTATACGCCCACATTTTCATGTGGACGTATATTATAGTCGTCGCCCCTGTCCGTCCGTCCACAATTGTTTGTGAACAGTCTACAGGTCACAATTTTTATCCGATTTCAATGAAACTTAAAATATAGGTTTATAATCCTAAGATCTCGGTTCCTTTCGATATTGGCATGTATCGGACTGTAACTTTATGGGTTATGGCCCCTGATTGTGCGAAAAATCACGTTTTTAGCTTGTGGACAGAGTAGAGGTCACAATTTTGAACCGATTTAGATGAAACTTGAGATGCATGTTTATAACCCAAAGATCTTGGTTCCTTTCGGTATTTGCGCCCAGCGGACCGTAACTTCCTGAATTATGGCCCCTGATTGTCCGAAAAATCGCCTTTTTTAGCCTGTGGTCTCTCTGGAGGTCAAAATTGTTATCCGATTTTACAAACCGTTTGATTACATCACCGTTACATGGTTATGGAGGTTGAGTTCGGATTTCGTGAAAATCGGACCAAAATTTACAGACAAAATGGCCGCCGTTTGTACGCGAATAGTGTGAAAATATGTTATATAAAGCTTGTGGACCTTATAGAGGTCACAATTTTGAATCGATTTCGATAAAAATTGACATATTATAACCCAAAGATCTTGGGTCCTAGAAGTCGGGTGTTCGATCCCTACATTGGTCGATAAAGTTCATCGGGATTTCCGACGTGGTTTCCCTTTGTCAATGGTGCATGATTGAGGGCCTGACAAAGACAGCTGTCTAATCATTCGGGTGGGTCGAAAACACAAGTCCCGTGTATACATTCGCATACACGTAAAAGATCCCTTAGCAGTTGGAATTCGATATAAGATTATGGCCATAGTGACGCTGCCCATACAAAATTTCCCTCATAGCACACTGTATGGCGTATGCCCGTCTTCGTTAACCCCGTCGGGGCAGAAAAGTAAGACGTTAAACCCCGTTTGATTTCATTTTTTCGTTTAACTTCAAATGATCATAAATCAAAATTATACCTTTGTATTAATGATATTTTCAGAATGATTAAGAGTTTATGTCAACTTAAAACAGTCATGATATAATGTTCTGAAATCGATCAGTTTAAACTACCTGTTTGTTTTATTTAGACTCTGTATTAAACTTAATTCTGGTATGTTTACCCTTAAAGTATATATCAGACTGACAATCAGATTAAAAGGAAATGCTCTTACAGACAAGTAGCATCTTGGTCGATTAAACGCCGTCTATATGTATTTGAGAATTGTCACTATAATATTTTTTCAGACGTTTGACATATCAAGAGAAAAGAACAAGATTACCACATTATTTCAATTAATAATTATAAGTCTCTACGAGACATTTTCGAAGCCTTTGTTTCATTATTTGATTAAAGGAGACGTTTAGGCGTGAATCTAATCCAAATGGATTAGTCCAGGAGTAAGGTTATCAAAGCACACAGTGCGATATTTTGAGAGGGTTAAGGGAGGTGTGTAACATTATCTTAGTGATGATATATATCAGTTCTCGAAACGGGTGGATGATGCGTGGTGATTGGCAAATGACTTCACCATTAGGACACACTGGGTGAATATAATTAGACCGAAAAAAAATTCAACCGAATATATCAAATATATTTGATTCGGGCGAATCATTCGATCGCTCCTTGGACACTCCCAATACCACCGGTCAATCTAGATCTGCTACAGAAAACCGACAAGAAAAACAACCCCACTGCAGCACGGGCTCTCTCTCTGGAACACCTGGAAGACAACTGGCCGTCGGATGACTGGGAACATGTTTATACGGATGGCTCACGCAATCCTGAAAGGGGCACCAGCTCGTTTGGAATATACCTGCCAAACGGGGAACAGGGAATAAGCAGGAAACTGCCCAATAACTATTCGGTGTACACTGCAGAGATTGTGGCCATCTGTGATGCTATATCATGGATCTCTTATCAAAAGTAAGTTCGTCATCCCAAGCGACTCTCTGAGCAGTCTGATTTCAATCCAAAATGACAACTCGGACTCAAGACCAGAAGTTATTTTGGAAATCAGGCAGCTGTACCAAAGGGTCCTAGAGAAGGGAAGCAAATTAGAGCTCGTGTGGATTCCATCACATGTGAACATTAGAGGAAACGAGGAAGCAGATCGACTCGCAAATGAAGGTCTCGGGGACACAGCACCACTCCGCACCATAGAATACAGCACCACGGAAATCTACAGTATGGTAAAAAGACAGGTCAATTCACTCTGGGAATTAAAGCTCGTTGAACTTGACACATACAGATTCCGGCTGGATGACAAGATCTACTCGAAGACAGCTATCAATCACCCTAGAAGAGATATATGCAAACTTATATCGAAACTAAGGGTGAAAGAGCGGCTGCTAGACTACAAACACCAAGTCATCGTCTGTGAGTGCGGAGAAGAATGTACCACCAACCATGTCCTGGTAGACTGCGAGGTATTCAAGGAAGAGAGAACGGAACTAGTGGAGATGATGGAGACTAACAACATACCGCTCAACACTAAGAACCTACTCTTTCCAAGGCCCGATCTGAAGCTGCAAATCTTCGAACTAATCCACGATTTAATGAACACCGTTGGATTAAGTAGAATAGTGAAGTAAGAGGGGGCTACGATAAGACGAGCTCGGCATCTAAAAACTAAACTACATAGGGGATATACACCAAAGTAGCGGGCTAGTGGAGTAAGGGAGGGTCACGGTAAGACGGGCTCGGCATCTAAACACTAATCCACTACAAAGACACCAAACCTACAAAGTGGAGTAAGGGGAGGCCACGATAAGACGGGCCTGGCACCTAAACACTATACCCCAAAAGATGACTTCTACCAATCCAGAGACGAGACACATATATGTCTGCATAAATGCTGTCCCTACAGATCAACTACCAAACAATATGTGTTTTATTAAATAAAGGGAAGAACTTCTCACTAAACCTACTCCATGACTCGAGGCCGCAAATGGAAAGATTGCAAAATCATATTCTAAAAACAGGAAGAAGCCTCGGCTCTCCTATGTCTTGTCTGCGATATCACTTCTGTGGAAGCGGACGTTAAAACACCAGATAGTAGTAGATCATTCGGTCGAATGACGGTGGACACACTATGCGAATTTCGATGCCGATTGATTCGATTCGGCTAGTGTCCACGGCATAAGGATACGGAAAAGGCACTGCGCATAACCTCTTTGATATGAGAAATTTTGGCGAACAGTCAGAGATGGTCCGACCTGTTGTGGTCACATCTATGACAATCGCTTTTGTTCAGGGGATGACTTGTAAAACAGGAAGGGTGTCTGTGTGTCGAGTAATATTTGTAGGACTGCAAGTGTGTTGGGTGATGTTTGTGTAATGTATGTATTGCGTGACTGTTAGTGTGTTGCATGAATGCTAGTGTGTTGGGCGATCTTTATGTGTTTGGTGATGCTGTATGTTGGAGAGATGTTTGCATGTTGGGTGATGTTTCTGTGTGTATGCGGGTGCCGTTTGTGTGTTTGATGATGTTTGTATGTTGGGTGATGTCTGTGTGTTTGTTGAATCTGTGCGAGTGTTTTCAGTTACCAGTCTACCCGTATATTTATAACTGCAGAACAAAAAAATTAAAGATAAATATGTTAAACTTAAAGCTCCAATAGCATATTTTTAGGTTATATTTTTAAAATGTATTAAAATAAAGCCCTAAAATAGATTGTACCTATAAACAGTCCTACCTTGTTAAAGAATAATCCTATTAATCCTATAATTCACTATTGCCAGTTGAGAAATTGGCACAAATATCATTTTCAACTTCAAATTCAAACGTTTGAAGATGGCCGTCCATGGAGAGGAATGGGAAAACAAGGGAGGTAATTGAGTTACTATCTCCTCAATAAGCCTGTCTCAACCATTTTAACCCCCATGAAATTTTGCCCATGATCGTATATATTGAGTTGACAACATTTTGAGCAAAAGAAATAGAAATAATTATGTTTTGACTTTATTAGAAAATATGCTATTGGAACTTTAATTGAGCAGAAATGCATTGGGGGCACATTTGAACTCCACATCAATTGCTCTGCTAAATCCAAAACACAGCTTCGTGTACTGTTAATGACTCAAGTTTACATTAAACATGCATTATGCAAGAGCAAAATATGTTTTTCACAAGTCTTTCTTTAGGCTTTAGGCCTGAAATGTTATTTAAATTATCAATTAGACATTAATTAACTTATCCAGACCATAATAAACTCTCGATGTCAAGGCTAGCCTTCGATGTTGGCTGGATTAGATTCCTATATGCCGCTTAACAGCCATTGATAATTAAATCAAATCAGTCGATAATCGAGACTATGCTGTTTATATTAAAGATTTTAGTGACGATGACCGGGGCTATGCGAAAATTTCACCTGCTTCGTTCTCGTCTCATGGTGGATTAATTCGACTGAAATTTTCAGCAAATTACCTTTACACTATCTAGTTTTTAGTTTTTATAATGTCATCTCTTTACTCATAATGCATCTTTAAATATAATATTGTCGATTAACTTTCCACAATAATTTTTTGAAAAATGTACCAATTGAAATTATCAGAGACAGAATATAATACTCACATAACATTTGAACATTTTCAATTTTTATTTTTTAAAGGATTGTAAAAATACGCAAGTCAAAAATATAAATCGCGGTATAGGGTCTTCCTCTTCGTCTGGGATTGCTATTGTCCCACCTCTCGGTCGTTCCACTGCGCGCCCCTGGGATGTCTATGGGCCCGAAGAAACTGGGAGGCTATAGTGCTCAAAATACTGACTGAGTCATTTAAACTCATGATCTCGACGTGTTAGTAGCCAACATAAATGCTATGTATTTGTTAATTACTTTATTTATTGCTTGTACGTTCGAAATGAAATTGCATAAATGATCAAAGTCTTCTTTTTCTTGTCTCTAATTAGCTGCTTTTCTAAATTCTGGTTCTTTTTTATTCTATTGATTTTGTGTCATTAACGGGTATACAGCTAATGGTATCTTATGTTGCTAGAAAGTTCAATCACTGTCTAATTAACATAGGAACTAAAACTACAATGGTTTTCTGCATTCAAAGGAAATCAATGCTAATCAATATACATGTATATATAATCTTAATTATTTTATACATGTCACCGACTTTAATCTTCATAAATAGTTATTAAATATGCTGACGGGATACATTTAATTAATAATTACAGCTAACAATAAGTTTCATAAAACTCTAGTTTACCTTAAGATTATTTATTATATATAATTACAAAGATCCTTACAACTTCCGGGTATTGAGCTCAGGTGGCATAATGGCAGTCACATATACACTCTTGAAAAAAAAGAAACGCACAGACCATTTTTTATTTGAACGAAGTCGCTGTTTCGATAGATCTTACTTGTTTTTAATACTATCATGTAAGGATAAAAGAAATTCATTATTGGTTTAAAAGGTAGGGATGCTAATAGTGTCTGGTCATACTTCTTGCTGGAATTTGATTTCGCTTGATTACACCAGCAAGACACACGAGCAGGCCCGTATCTAGACACCATTAAGCGGGGGGGGGGGGGCATTACCTTTCGGTAGGGGGGCGAACATTTTGAGGAAATTTTCGGAAAGGTCATTCTAACAGACTGTTGTAATCATCATGCTATGTAGTTACCTAGGCGTCTAATAAGCATTTTAAAATAAGTATTCAAAAAAACAAAAATTGGCTTTTTTAGGTTAATATAAGGAACTGTGTATACTTTAATGCTTGTTAGCAATTTCTGAGCGGGAGGGCGAGCACTTCACGCGGGGGGGGGGGGGCATGTAAGAAATCGGAGGAGTCACAAAAAATTATTGTTGGTTTCCTTTTATGGCGGTATATTAGTGCCAAAATTCTAACATGCTTTCGTCTAATTTCTTACTTCTATTCATGTAATTTCTAACCTCCATTCATGTAACTTCTAACTTCCATTCATGTAATTTCTAAATTAAGACAATGTATAATTCAACTTCTTTATTTGTTCAGTGTAAATATCAATTCTATTTCATCTTATTTCTAATATTGGGGCGAAAAATGTCTACTTCATTGTGGTATTACATGTTAAGCATGAACGGCAAACAAATTTAGAATTTTGATACTTCTACCTAGCAACCATCATTATGACATCGTTTGGTGTCGCCACCGTGTGCTCAGTTTGGCGATTGAGCACCTGATCGGGACCATTCTATTGATACAAACGACTCGCTCTTCGTCAGATTGAGTGGCTTGTCTGAGTGTTAAAATTGAAAACAACATCGGGAGAGAGAGATGGGGACATGGGGTTTAACATCCACTTGACACCAACCAGGTCATTTCGGTATTAACACCGTTCAATTGTATTTCAATAATTCGCTTGCGCGTAGGGGTGTTTAGCAGTGGGAGGAAACCGGAGGACCCGGAGAAAACCCACGAGGTTGGAAAGGCGGCTCTGCTCCATGTCACGTAAAAACGGGAAATCGAAACCACGCCAGTTTATTCAATGACAGACGTTATGTTACAGCGTGCACGTGCTAACCATTCGGCCATCCTACCCTCTAAACAACATTGAACGTGATATAAATGTATGGTTTGCAAATATTATTTCGAATACCGTGGCTAAGTGGGTAAGACGCAGGCTCGCTAGGCTGTGGGTCGGGAGTTCGATCCGTGCATTGGTCGAAAAAAGTTCATCCAGATTTTCTGGCGTGGTTCCCCCTTATTAGTGTCTTGTCGTTCCGATGGGATGAAAACCCGAGGTTCCATGTACATGTTGGCGTGCACGTAAAAGATCCCGTGACCGTTAGACTTCGATATAAGTCTAGGTCGTAGATCCGCTCTCCGGGCAATATTTCCCTAAAGCACACTGTATGGCGTATGTCCGTCTCCATTAGCCTGGTTCGGAACAGAACAGTAGGGCGTTAAACCCTCTTTCACTTCATTTCATTTTCTATTTCAAATATAAGCTAAACGGGATTTGGAGAACTTTATTTTATTTTTTTTACGGTTGAGCCAATAATTAATATTTATATGCAGTTGGTCTATATTAACACAGGGTATAAATGTTATGGATAGGCCTACACAGATACTGAGTTTAATACTAAGTGACCTCTCTCCCTCTCTCTCTCTCTCAGCACGCCTTCAAACCTTCAATCAAACGAAGAATGGGTCGTTTATACCAAATAATGGTCCCGATCAGGTGCGCAATCATCCAATTAAGCACACAGTGGCGACACCAAACGATGTCATAATGATGGTTGCTAGGTAGAAGTATCAAAATTCTAAATTTGTTTGCCGTTCATGCTTAACATGTAATACCACAATGAAGTAGACATTTTCCGCCTCGATAATAGAAATAAGATGAAATAGAATTGATATTTACACTGAACAAATAAAGAAGTTGAATTATACATTGTCTTAAATTAGGAAATACGTGAATGGAAGTTAGAAGTTACATGAATGGAGGTTAGAAGTTGCATGAATGGAGGTTAGAAATTAGACGATAGCATGTTAGAATTTTGGCACTAATATACCGCCATATCCTTTCAGATTTGATATTTATCAATATAATATATATATATAATGCTCTGCTGGGTTTGGGCATGGTTTGGGCTACATTAGTAAGGAATTACATACTGAGTTTTAACTAAAAGAAATAATATATAATCCTTATAAGGCATATAGAAGTAGATTTCACTGGAAACATGGAAAAACCGAATTCTCCCAACAGCACAAGAAATTCAAAAACATAAGCCAAAATTAAACAGAGACTCGGTACATTTTCTCCCAAATCTTTGGGTTGATTTATTTAATCCATAATTAGTGTGTGTTTATGTTTTAATCCATAATTAGTGTGTTTTGTTGTTGATAAGTGTATGATTTCCCCCCCTCCCTTAATTCATTTTGTAGTTAAGATTTCACTTGTGTTAATTAGCTTCTAATTTTTATCTATATATTGCACCACATTAGTGTTTATTATCATTATTTGCTTGATAACGATATGTGTATTGAAACACGAAGCATGATAATAAATTCAGAAGTAGTATATCCATATAAGTGTGTTTATGTTTTAAAAGAAAGATATAAAGGAAGGGTCTACTAAGAGGCAGGGTAGCAATTAAAAGAAACATTTTAATTATTATGTTTCGATTAAATCTCTTACTTGCCCTATAGACAAGCAAATTATTTTCAGAAGTAAGATAGAAGAAAATCACTAGATTAAAGGGAGTATATACAGCTCTATTTTTCATTTTAACCTTGGACAAAAATGGGGTTAAAATCAAGTATATCAATGCATATTAATGTATTAAAAATGGTGAAAGTATGTTTCGTTAGCAAACAGTATTGTTAATTGTTTACATTTTATTCAATTTGATAGCCTCGTTTGTCACACAATTACTGCAATATTCTGCTATACACTGGTTAATTGGGCATAATAAAATCGTAAGTCATGACTTAACGTTATTTAAACATATTTGGTCCAATTTGGCACTCTGTTTTAAGCGAACTATTGACCAATTATAATTTAGAACAAGAATTTTCTCTCTTTACAGCAGTGAGTAGTGGGATTTAGCTCTAATCAAACGAAACACTAAGAGGAGTATGATATTAATGCAATATGAGTGTATAAAGTGATTTACATTCAACTTTTAAAATTTTTTGTTGTAATTTCAATTTCTCATCAATTATGTTCTGTGAACAGTCTAAATTGCACCGCAGTTATTTTCCCCTGCTTTGTCCATTTTACTTTCTTTTAACATTATTATTATTATTTTGTCATTTGTTAATATTTGGATCCCACATTTTCATGTAAGATAAATATTGATTGAAATTGACCAGTATTAAGTTATTATTGATGTAAGTCAGTCAAAGCACTATAAAAGGGTTGATCACTTAATAAATGCTGTCTGTTATCAAAGAAAATCCAGATTATTTATAGTTGATTCATCATATATTGATGTCTGGTTAGGTATATTCCTTGTCGGACATTTGCCAGTCCATATAGGATATGTCCCGCATAACAGCATATATGTAGTCACTGGTTGTCACAACACAACAATTAAACACTATCTCTAATGATAATGTCTATCACTATACGATTTAATATTGATCTGGATTATTTCATCAGTCTTTGATAATCTTCCACTTGTCTTGATTAGATTTGATCTGTTCATTAGTTGGACCCAAAAATGTTAAACTTGTTGGTTTTTGATTATCTTTTAAATATCTGAAACATACATTATTTAAAAATATAAATTAATATGAACCTATACTATAGTTAACATGTAGTTGCTTTCACACACATTAACAAATTTATGTCAGTAAATGTCGTACAAAATTAAAGGGACAATCCCGATAAGAACAGAGTCTCAAAATCTGAAGTCCGAGCATTTATTAAATTTATGGACCAAAACATAGAGGCATGGTGTATTTACCTTGTCTCAAAATTTCAGCTCAAAATATTGAGTCGTTTTGACGTTAACGTCAACACTGCTTATCCGGACACGTAACCCTTTTAAGATTTCGGGTCAATTTTTTCATTGGGTGACCTGCTAATCGATTCTCGTTTCTTGAGAGGTCTACTATACAGTGAATGACCCATGTACTGTACTTGATAACAAAAGGTAAATTTCACCTACATATTATTTTTATAGAAAAAAGTCTGGTTTTATCCCTATACTGTATAATACAACGGTCTCCATTTCCAGATGAAGACTGTCAGATTTAAGTTATTTACAAGCATATCACAAATATCTGGTTAGTTGGTCGGCATTAGGTAATGGGTTTTAAGGGATTTTAACACAAAATTAAGCAGTTTTATTCCCCAAAAAGTTATCGGGATTGGGCCTTTAAGCATTTTCTTAATACATTGAATGAAAGCTTGTCGATCCTGCTTCGGCATAAAATTCACAACCGTAATATTCCTTTAGATTTACGTGGCAGCAAATGATTTTGATAACTTGATCTATAAGTATTGTTTTTTTCTCCCCAAGATTTTAAAAACTTATGCTCCTTCTCCAGTAGTTTATATTCACTGGATGACGATAACATCAAAACAACGAGTGACCCTACATTATGGAGCGTCTTATTAGCCATAAATCTCTGCAAAACAAAGGAATATTCTTCGGACTTGGTATGGCTTGCTTTCCTCGCCTTCTCGTCTAGCAAAATCAGTTTCTGATGTAAAATATCAATATTAATTTCAGAAGTTCTCGACGCATACTCTTTAACCTCTCTTACCATGGTTTCCACAGACTCCTGTTCTTGTTGTTTCTGTTGAGCTTGTAATTCTTCCCTTAATTTCTTTACCTCCGTTATCAAATCATTCTACAAAATAAATAGTTTCGAACATAACGTGATAAAGAAACCCCAGAATCAAAAAGGTTCAAGTGTTTTCCAAGACCTAAGAGTATAAGCAACATTGGCAATCTCTGCACAGTTCGTTTCACTCTGATGTGCATCTTCAGCTATCAGGGGTACCGACGATGATTGACGCAAAACTGCCTGAGGTACAACATATTGGCCCAACATGTCGAATGATTTCCAACCCACGTGATCCAAAACATCCCTATCACATACGCCTTTGGCTCTTAAGTTAATAGCGCATCCACTTCGAATGCTGTGCGGCGTTTCACCCGTCCATAATCCTACGGCTGACAAACCTCGTTTTAGTCGATTGTTCATGCAGGACGATGTAACAGGTACATTCTTTGTCAACGTCTTCCCCAATCCAACCGGTCTAAAAAGGTAGCCATCATGCAAATCAACACCCAGCTGGGCAGATTGTTCCAAATAACACTCAAGTTCCTTAACCGGACAAAATTCCCTAGAGCTTAAACACGGAATGACAAGTCTTCTTGGGGTATGTGTTATTGCTTTTCCTTCGGACATGTGCACGTAAATTCCAGATCTATCGTTCAACCATCTAATCTGCGAAGTTTTCAAACGACCCAGATCTCCAGCTCGATCACCAGTATAACACATTAATTTGAAATACGCCTTATCCCGCATGAGACAATATTTAGACTTAATTGAATATACGTTACAACGAAGATCATATGTAACGGCCCGACACATCCTTACAATCTTCCACAAAAACAATGGAGGTGCTTTCCTTTTACACAAAAGAGATCTTGCCTGTTCCACACGAACGGCTTTAAATGACCTTTTATCGAGGGAGATGCCATCGGGTTTCCCAAACCTAAACGAATGTTCCAATCTGTGCCTCTTCCATGGTCGCGAAAAATAGCACGCAACTGACCAATTAAAGAGTCTACGGATGATGCAGCCATTCTGCATGGACAGTTACACACAATCGACGTATTTCTATGTCTTTCTGGACAATAATCTTTATGGACCTTGGTCTTCCCATTCCTGTCCTTATGAACAAGAAACTGTCGCATAGCAAAAGGGGTGACATTATCTAATGTCCTAGCAGGCTTTAACGAGGCAAGGAATTCAATAAGTTCATTTTTCAGCTTTTGTTTTTGCTTAGAATATTTTGAAGTTTGTAAGTAGCTATCTAATTCTCTTATTCGGTCATTTACCTCATCAACATTAAACTTTAAGTGAAAAAAAAAAAAAAAAAAAAAAAATCTAAATAACTCCAAATGAACTCCTACACAAAAATACTGACTTTCGATAACATTCTGAGAACTCGTGAAAACATAGTAAACAATGAATAAATTTAGTCCTAAAAGTTTAGATTATAGGTCGATTCCGATAATTTTCTAACAAACTTAAGATAAGAAAAATATATTTATGACTAAAATGTCCAATAGACAAACACTTTTATCCAAATGTTCGAATCACAAAAAAAACCCTGTGGCATAAAAATGCCAAAATACAGGCCAACTGTTGAACAAATATATTTACAATAAATGAAATGATGGGTAACCTGTGCGACACCGTACAGTTCACAACCAAATGTCCCTTGCGGGCTGTAACTGTCAACTGCTTTTCCAAAATGTGGGCAATTACACGATATGGATAAAGAACCAAAACGTCTTACTTACACGCTGAAAACTATCACTTTTTAAACTTTGAAATCTGACTAAAGTGTAATTTATAGGCTGGCATTGCCCAAACCCTTTGAATCCGAAAAATATGTCACTAACGGACCGACATTGCCAAAACTTATGTTTAAATAAACCACTTAAAAGTGACAACTCTTGAGACCTGAATATGCCACTTACATGTTGACTATGTCCAAGCTTTTGATATGTAAACGCGTCAGCAGACATTAAGTACCAATTGGCATTGCCAAAACGTTTGAGATCTACGTCACTTACAACAAACCGACACTACCAAAACATTTTAGACACTACCTAATTTTTGAGATGTAAAGAACACTACCCGTTTAAGGCCAAAATAATATCTGAATAATATGCCACTTACAGGATGACAAACCTTATGAGACCCAATTAGTATGTCGCTTACCGAGGCGGATCCAAGATTTTCTGAAAGAGGGGGCATGCTGCACCCACTCGGGGGTGCAAAGCGCTGAATAGGGTTTTTTGAATGGAAAAAATGCCCACAAGAACTAATTTCATACTTATATCATAAATTAGGATTTCCAACCTAAATTATTTTTGCTCCCCTTTCTCGTGAGAATATATGGAGCTAAAACTTGTTCGCCACCTCAAAAAGCATGCTGACTGCCAAAGATGCTGATATCCAAATAATATTATACCACTCACATGTTGTCACGAGATATTTAATATTTAAATACTAAGTCACTTAGAAGCTAAAACTGCCAAAATTCCTTGACATAGGTAGTGCGCCACTTAAAATAAATGGAAATTCCCAAATTTTTAGGATCTGAATATATTTCCAAAACTTATGTGGAATAATGTGTCACTTACAGGCTGAAACTACCTACATTTGGGATCTAATATTAATCTATGTCACTTACAGGCCGACGCCAAGACTTTTGAGACCTAAATAGTGAGCTACTTCCAAGCTGACACCACAAAGACTTTAGATCTGTCAAATTGTCACCTACAGACTGAAACTACCAAAACTGTTGAGACCTAAATTTGTCACTCAGTCTGACACTTCCCCAAAACTTTCAGATCTGAATATTGTGTCACTTACAGGCTGAAACTACCATTATTTTGGGGGTACGGGGGTCTTACTGACATGTCACTTTCCGGCTGACACTACCAAGAATTTCGAGAACTGCATAATGTGTCACTTACAGGCTGACACTACCAAAACCTTTATAATCTGAATAATGTGTCATTTTCAGGCTGACACTACTAACATTTTATGGGTTTAAATTGACACGTCAATTTCCGGCTGACACTACCAATATTTGAGATCTGAATAATGTGTCACTCACAGGCTGACACTGCCAAAACTTTTGAGATGTGAATAATGTGCCACTTACAGACTGACACCACCAAAGCTTTTGAGGTCTAAATGTGCCAGTTACAGCATGAATAATGTGCCACTTACAGACTGACACTACCAAAGTTTTTGAGGTCTAAATAATGTGTCACTTACAGGCTGACACTACCACAACTTTTGAGATCTGAATAATGTGTCACTTACAGGCTGACACTACCAAAACTTTTGAGATCTGAATAATGTGTCACTTACAGGCTGACACTGCCAAAACTTTTGAGATCCGAATGTGTCCATTACAGGCTGACACTACCAAAACTTTTGAGAACTGAATAATGTGTGACTTACAAGCTGACACTATCAACACTTCTGAGATCTTAATAATGTGTCACTTACAGGCTGACACTACCAAAACTTTTGAGATATTAATAATGTGCCACTTACAGGCTGACACTACCAACACTTTTGAGATCTAAATAATGTGTCAATTACAGGCCGACACTACCAAAACCTTTGAGATCTGAATAATGTATCACTTACAGGCTGACACTACCAAAGCTTTTGAGATCTGAATAATGTGCCACTTACAGGCTGACACTACCAAAACTTTTGAGATCTTAATAATGTGTCACCGGCTGACACTACCAAAACTTTTGAGATCTTAATAATGTGCCACTTACAGGCTGACACTACCAACACTTTTGAGATCTAAATAATGTGCCACTTACAGGCTGACACTACCAAAACTTTTGAGATCTGAATAATGTGTCACTTACAGGCTGACACTACCAAAACCTTTGAGATCTGAATAATGTGTCACTTACAGGCTGACACTACCAAAGCTTCTGAGATCTGAATAATGTGCCACTTACAGGCTGACACTACCAAACTTTTGAGATCTGAATAATGTGTCACATATAGGATAACACTATCAAATTTTTAAGGTCTAATTAATGTGTCACTCATACCCTGACACCATCAGAAGTTTCGCGATCTAAATATATCACTTACAGGCTAACATTGGCAAAATATTTTAGCTCTTAATAATATGTCACTTACAAACTGACACTACCAAAATGTTCCACATCTAACATAATATTTCACTTATAGGCTGAGTAAATACAAAGACTTTGATATCTGAATAATGTGTCACTTACAGGCTGACACTACCCAAAACCTTTGAGATCTAAATTAATAGGACACTTACCGGCTGACCATGCCCACAATTGAAATTTGATATGTCAGAGACAGAAAATTCCAAAACAGAATCTAGTTTCCCCAAATCTCTTGGGTTGAGATATGTAATGTAATCACAAATACCAATAACAAAATATACCTCAGAATCCACACTTTCCTCTGATTTTCTCTTATGAGATTGCCTCCTAGAAGTACTAGCCCCTGTATCTGCTGCTTGGTCCGATTTCACCTTTATATTCGCAATCTAAAGTGGGAAATAAATAAAAATAATAATCTACAAAACCGCAATACATAAGATCTTATAACTCAACAATTGAAAATACAGCTAAAGGGGCTGCTAACTTCGAATTCCCGATCAAACAGTTTCCAAATTGCCGGACAACAAACACTCTTAATCGCCCGCGAAATGTAAAGGAGTTGGGGACCATTACATAGTTATCTCACTTTAAATGTCACTCTAACCTGCCGACCCAGTTTTAGCAACTTCTCACGTGCACCAGTTAGAGTTGGACTGACATGACGCTGCAATTTTCTATTTGAGAGAGTCGATAAACAAATATCTGAATAAACTACACCTGTACATACCGCAATTGCTGAATTCGCCAACTGCACCAATTTGACAACATCTAACTGATCGAAATCATCCCCTGGATTTGCGATGTTGGCCATGTCATCTAAATCCTCCTTGGCCAACCCCATTTTGGACAGGCCATCAAATATTTCTTTTCTACTCAGCGTCTTTAATGGTATATCTTTTTGAAAACTGTACGATTCTTTAGTCCCTTTGTGAAACATCTTTACTATTGCGAATAAATCGCCCTTTTCTAGCGATGCTTTCGGATTCAGAATAGACATTTTCTCTTCAAAGCCCACGTCGTCTTGCCGGGTCGGGAGTTTAGCGATGAGTGAGGATTGTTGGTAGACCATGTGACACTTCCGGTACAGGTTTTAGCTGAGAACAGTGTGTTGCATGAATGCTAGTGTGTTGGGCGATCTTTATGTGTTTGGTGATGCTGTATGTTGGAGAGATATGGCGGGGGAAAGCGGCAAAAACCTAATGCTATGTAGAAATGTCTAATTCAAAACACACATGTAACATAATGCCATACCAAATGCCTAAAACGTCTAATGCAAAAAACAAAATACAAGAAACCTCTAATACAAAATACCTCATACGTCTATTGCAAAAGACAAAATACAAGAAACCTCTAATACAAAATACATATAACCTCTTGTGCACAATTGATTTTACAATCTGAAACATCTACCCTAAGCATTAGATGACATATCTCGTTGTCATTACGTACATTTCTCCACTGAATTATCTTTATTTAGGTCAATGTCAAGGTCACCGAACACAACTTGGCGACCTATTCGGCTAGCGCGCTATTCGACCGATCCAGCTGGCAACCTGTTCGTTGGCAACCTATTCAGAATTAAGACAACAGTCGCCCAAACTCATTTATTTTTAACAACCAGTAAATCCAACGTTACGTCTATCAAATGAAAGTAGAATAATATATTTTTATCAATTCCTTTAGCTCAGAATAGAGATGTAATTTCGCATTATCGTACAAAATTCTAGACATCCAACTAAATATATTCCGAAAGGTAATTAAATAGGCTTTCTAAGTATTATCAGTAAAACCTGGCACATTCATAATAAAGGGGTGCACTCTCTTCCTAAACATAAATATATTCTAAAAGGTAATTGAATAAGCTTTCCAAATATTATTAGTAAAAGTTGGCACAATCATATTAAAGGGGTGCGCTCTCAACCTGAACATAGCCAATTTTTCAATATTTTAAAGTGAAAGAACGGTAATATTTCGAGTCGAAATTCGGACCATCGTACAAAATTCTTAGCAACCAGCTATATATATTCTGAAAGGTAATTGAATAAGCTTTCCAAATATTATTAGTAAAAGGTGGCACAGTCATATTAAAGGGGCGCGCTCTCAACCTGAACATAGCCAATTTTTCAATATTTTAAAATGAAAGAACGGTAATATTACGAGTCGAAATTCGGACCATCGTACAAAATTCTGAGCATCCAGCTATATATTTTCTGAATGGTAATTCAATAAGCTTTCTAAATATTATTAGTAAAAGTAGGCACAATCATATTAAAGGGGCGCGCTCTCAACCTGAAGATAGACCGGTGTTTTTTTTTTTTGAAGTCCAAATTCGAACCATCGTACAAAATTCTGAGCACCCAGCTATATAAATTCGGAAAGGTATCTGAATGAGCTTTCCAAATATTATTAGTAAAAGTTGGCACAATCATATTAAAGGGGCGCGCTCACAACCTGAACATCGCCACTTTTTTAATATTTTAAAGTGAAAGAACGGTAATATTCCGAGTCAAAATTCGGACCATCGTACAAAATTCGGAGCATCCAGCTATATAAATTCGGAAACGTAATTGAATAAGCTTTCGAAATACTTCGAAAAAAATACGGGTCTATCTTCACTTATATAATATTGAAAAATTTGATATGTTCAGGTTGAGGGCGCGCCCCTTTAATATGATTGTGCCAACTTTTACTAATAATATTTCGAAAGCTTATTCAATTACGTTTCCGTGAAAAATTTGATATGTTCAGGTTGAGGGCGCGCCCCTTTAATATGATTGTGCCAACTTTTACTAATAATATTTCGAAAGCTTATTCAATTACGTTTCCGAATTTATATAGCTGGATGCGAATGATGTATTTTGTATTAGAGGTTTCTTGTATTTTGTTTTTTGCATTAGACGTTTTAGGTATTTGGTATGGCATTATATTACATGTGTGTTTTGAATTAGACATTTCTACATAGCATTAGGTTTTTGCCGCTTTCCCCCGCCATAGAGAGATGTTTGCATGTTGGGTGATGTTTCTGTGTGTATGCGGGTGCCGTTTGTGTGTTTGATGATGTTTGTATGTTGGGTGATGTCTGTGTGTTTGTTGAATCTGTGCGAGTGTTTTCAGTTACCAGTCTACCCGTATATTTATAACTGCAGAACAAAAAAATTAAAGATAAATATGTTAAACTTAATTGAGCAGAAATGCATTGGGGGCACATTTGAACTCCACATCAATTGCTCTGCTAAATCCAAAACACAGCTTCGTGTACTGTTAATGACTCAAGTTTACATTAAACATGCATTATGCAAGAGCAAAATATGTTTTTCACAAGTCTTTCTTTAGGCTTTAGGCCTGAAATGTTATTTAAATTATCAATTAGACATTAATTAACTTATCCAGACCATAATAAACTCTCGATGTCAAGGCTAGCCTTCGATGTTGGCTGGATTAGATTCCTATATGCCGCTTAACAGCCATTGATAATTAAATCAAATCAGTCGATAATCGAGACTATGCTGTTTATATTAAAGATTTTAGTGACGATGACCGGGGCTATGCGAAAATTTCACCTGCTTCGTTCTCGTCTCATGGTGGATTAATTCGACTGAAATTTTCAGCAAATTACCTTTACACTATCTAGTTTTTAGTTTTTATAATGTCATCTCTTTACTCATAATGCATCTTTAAATATAATATTGTCGATTAACTTTCCACAATAATTTTTTGAAAAATGTACCAATTGAAATTATCAGAGACAGAATATAATACTCACATAACATTTGAACATTTTCAATTTTTATTTTTTAAAGGATTGTAAAAATACGCAAGTCAAAAATATAAATCGCGGTATAGGGTCTTCCTCTTCGTCTGGGATTGCTATTGTCCCACCTCTCGGTCGTTCCACTGCGCGCCCCTGGGATGTCTATGGGCCCGAAGAAACTGGGAGGCTATAGTGCTCAAAATACTGACTGAGTCATTTAAACTCATGATCTCGACGTGTTAGTAGCCAACATAAATGCTATGTATTTGTTAATTACTTTATTTATTGCTTGTACGTTCGAAATGAAATTGCATAAATGATCAAAGTCTTCTTTTTCTTGTCTCTAATTAGCTGCTTTTCTAAATTCTGGTTCTTTTTTATTCTATTGATTTTGTGTCATTAACGGGTATACAGCTAATGGTATCTTATGTTGCTAGAAAGTTCAATCACTGTCTAATTAACATAGGAACTAAAACTACAATGGTTTTCTGCATTCAAAGGAAATCAATGCTAATCAATATACATGTATATATAATCTTAATTATTTTATACATGTCACCGACTTTAATCTTCATAAATAGTTATTAAATATGCTGACGGGATACATTTAATTAATAATTACAGCTAACAATAAGTTTCATAAAACTCTAGTTTACCTTAAGATTATTTATTATATATAATTACAAAGATCCTTACAACTTCCGGGTATTGAGCTCAGGTGGCATAATGGCAGTCACATATACACTCTTGAAAAAAAAGAAACGCACAGACCATTTTTTATTTGAACGAAGTCGCTGTTTCGATAGATCTTACTTGTTTTTAATACTATCATGTAAGGATAAAAGAAATTCATTATTGGTTTAAAAGGTAGGGATGCTAATAGTGTCTGGTCATACTTCTTGCTGGAATTTGATTTCGCTTGATTACACCAGCAAGACACACGAGCAGGCCCGTATCTAGACACCATTAAGCGGGGGGGGGGGGGCATTACCTTTCGGTAGGGGGGCGAACATTTTGAGGAAATTTTCGGAAAGGTCATTCTAACAGACTGTTGTAATCATCATGCTATGTAGTTACCTAGGCGTCTAATAAGCATTTTAAAATAAGTATTCAAAAAAACAAAAATTGGCTTTTTTAGGTTAATATAAGGAACTGTGTATACTTTAATGCTTGTTAGCAATTTCTGAGCGGGAGGGCGAGCACTTCACGCGGGGGGGGGGGGGGCATGTAAGAAATCGGAGGAGTCACAAAAAATTATTGTTGGTTTCCTTTTATGGCGGTATATTAGTGCCAAAATTCTAACATGCTTTCGTCTAATTTCTTACTTCTATTCATGTAATTTCTAACCTCCATTCATGTAACTTCTAACTTCCATTCATGTAATTTCTAAATTAAGACAATGTATAATTCAACTTCTTTATTTGTTCAGTGTAAATATCAATTCTATTTCATCTTATTTCTAATATTGGGGCGAAAAATGTCTACTTCATTGTGGTATTACATGTTAAGCATGAACGGCAAACAAATTTAGAATTTTGATACTTCTACCTAGCAACCATCATTATGACATCGTTTGGTGTCGCCACCGTGTGCTCAGTTTGGCGATTGAGCACCTGATCGGGACCATTCTATTGATACAAACGACTCGCTCTTCGTCAGATTGAGTGGCTTGTCTGAGTGTTAAAATTGAAAACAACATCGGGAGAGAGAGATGGGGACATGGGGTTTAACATCCACTTGACACCAACCAGGTCATTTCGGTATTAACACCGTTCAATTGTATTTCAATAATTCGCTTGCGCGTAGGGGTGTTTAGCAGTGGGAGGAAACCGGAGGACCCGGAGAAAACCCACGAGGTTGGAAAGGCGGCTCTGCTCCATGTCACGTAAAAACGGGAAATCGAAACCACGCCAGTTTATTCAATGACAGACGTTATGTTACAGCGTGCACGTGCTAACCATTCGGCCATCCTACCCTCTAAACAACATTGAACGTGATATAAATGTATGGTTTGCAAATATTATTTCGAATACCGTGGCTAAGTGGGTAAGACGCAGGCTCGCTAGGCTGTGGGTCGGGAGTTCGATCCGTGCATTGGTCGAAAAAAGTTCATCCAGATTTTCTGGCGTGGTTCCCCCTTATTAGTGTCTTGTCGTTCCGATGGGATGAAAACCCGAGGTTCCATGTACATGTTGGCGTGCACGTAAAAGATCCCGTGACCGTTAGACTTCGATATAAGTCTAGGTCGTAGATCCGCTCTCCGGGCAATATTTCCCTAAAGCACACTGTATGGCGTATGTCCGTCTCCATTAGCCTGGTTCGGAACAGAACAGTAGGGCGTTAAACCCTCTTTCACTTCATTTCATTTTCTATTTCAAATATAAGCTAAACGGGATTTGGAGAACTTTATTTTATTTTTTTTACGGTTGAGCCAATAATTAATATTTATATGCAGTTGGTCTATATTAACACAGGGTATAAATGTTATGGATAGGCCTACACAGATACTGAGTTTAATACTAAGTGACCTCTCTCCCTCTCTCTCTCTCTCAGCACGCCTTCAAACCTTCAATCAAACGAAGAATGGGTCGTTTATACCAAATAATGGTCCCGATCAGGTGCGCAATCATCCAATTAAGCACACAGTGGCGACACCAAACGATGTCATAATGATGGTTGCTAGGTAGAAGTATCAAAATTCTAAATTTGTTTGCCGTTCATGCTTAACATGTAATACCACAATGAAGTAGACATTTTCCGCCTCGATAATAGAAATAAGATGAAATAGAATTGATATTTACACTGAACAAATAAAGAAGTTGAATTATACATTGTCTTAAATTAGGAAATACGTGAATGGAAGTTAGAAGTTACATGAATGGAGGTTAGAAGTTGCATGAATGGAGGTTAGAAATTAGACGATAGCATGTTAGAATTTTGGCACTAATATACCGCCATATCCTTTCAGATTTGATATTTATCAATATAATATATATATATAATGCTCTGCTGGGTTTGGGCATGGTTTGGGCTACATTAGTAAGGAATTACATACTGAGTTTTAACTAAAAGAAATAATATATAATCCTTATAAGGCATATAGAAGTAGATTTCACTGGAAACATGGAAAAACCGAATTCTCCCAACAGCACAAGAAATTCAAAAACATAAGCCAAAATTAAACAGAGACTCGGTACATTTTCTCCCAAATCTTTGGGTTGATTTATTTAATCCATAATTAGTGTGTGTTTATGTTTTAATCCATAATTAGTGTGTTTTGTTGTTGATAAGTGTATGATTTCCCCCCCTCCCTTAATTCATTTTGTAGTTAAGATTTCACTTGTGTTAATTAGCTTCTAATTTTTATCTATATATTGCACCACATTAGTGTTTATTATCATTATTTGCTTGATAACGATATGTGTATTGAAACACGAAGCATGATAATAAATTCAGAAGTAGTATATCCATATAAGTGTGTTTATGTTTTAAAAGAAAGATATAAAGGAAGGGTCTACTAAGAGGCAGGGTAGCAATTAAAAGAAACATTTTAATTATTATGTTTCGATTAAATCTCTTACTTGCCCTATAGACAAGCAAATTATTTTCAGAAGTAAGATAGAAGAAAATCACTAGATTAAAGGGAGTATATACAGCTCTATTTTTCATTTTAACCTTGGACAAAAATGGGGTTAAAATCAAGTATATCAATGCATATTAATGTATTAAAAATGGTGAAAGTATGTTTCGTTAGCAAACAGTATTGTTAATTGTTTACATTTTATTCAATTTGATAGCCTCGTTTGTCACACAATTACTGCAATATTCTGCTATACACTGGTTAATTGGGCATAATAAAATCGTAAGTCATGACTTAACGTTATTTAAACATATTTGGTCCAATTTGGCACTCTGTTTTAAGCGAACTATTGACCAATTATAATTTAGAACAAGAATTTTCTCTCTTTACAGCAGTGAGTAGTGGGATTTAGCTCTAATCAAACGAAACACTAAGAGGAGTATGATATTAATGCAATATGAGTGTATAAAGTGATTTACATTCAACTTTTAAAATTTTTTGTTGTAATTTCAATTTCTCATCAATTATGTTCTGTGAACAGTCTAAATTGCACCGCAGTTATTTTCCCCTGCTTTGTCCATTTTACTTTCTTTTAACATTATTATTATTATTTTGTCATTTGTTAATATTTGGATCCCACATTTTCATGTAAGATAAATATTGATTGAAATTGACCAGTATTAAGTTATTATTGATGTAAGTCAGTCAAAGCACTATAAAAGGGTTGATCACTTAATAAATGCTGTCTGTTATCAAAGAAAATCCAGATTATTTATAGTTGATTCATCATATATTGATGTCTGGTTAGGTATATTCCTTGTCGGACATTTGCCAGTCCATATAGGATATGTCCCGCATAACAGCATATATGTAGTCACTGGTTGTCACAACACAACAATTAAACACTATCTCTAATGATAATGTCTATCACTATACGATTTAATATTGATCTGGATTATTTCATCAGTCTTTGATAATCTTCCACTTGTCTTGATTAGATTTGATCTGTTCATTAGTTGGACCCAAAAATGTTAAACTTGTTGGTTTTTGATTATCTTTTAAATATCTGAAACATACATTATTTAAAAATATAAATTAATATGAACCTATACTATAGTTAACATGTAGTTGCTTTCACACACATTAACAAATTTATGTCAGTAAATGTCGTACAAAATTAAAGGGACAATCCCGATAAGAACAGAGTCTCAAAATCTGAAGTCCGAGCATTTATTAAATTTATGGACCAAAACATAGAGGCATGGTGTATTTACCTTGTCTCAAAATTTCAGCTCAAAATATTGAGTCGTTTTGACGTTAACGTCAACACTGCTTATCCGGACACGTAACCCTTTTAAGATTTCGGGTCAATTTTTTCATTGGGTGACCTGCTAATCGATTCTCGTTTCTTGAGAGGTCTACTATACAGTGAATGACCCATGTACTGTACTTGATAACAAAAGGTAAATTTCACCTACATATTATTTTTATAGAAAAAAGTCTGGTTTTATCCCTATACTGTATAATACAACGGTCTCCATTTCCAGATGAAGACTGTCAGATTTAAGTTATTTACAAGCATATCACAAATATCTGGTTAGTTGGTCGGCATTAGGTAATGGGTTTTAAGGGATTTTAACACAAAATTAAGCAGTTTTATTCCCCAAAAAGTTATCGGGATTGGGCCTTTAAGCATTTTCTTAATACATTGAATGAAAGCTTGTCGATCCTGCTTCGGCATAAAATTCACAACCGTAATATTCCTTTAGATTTACGTGGCAGCAAATGATTTTGATAACTTGATCTATAAGTATTGTTTTTTTCTCCCCAAGATTTTAAAAACTTATGCTCCTTCTCCAGTAGTTTATATTCACTGGATGACGATAACATCAAAACAACGAGTGACCCTACATTATGGAGCGTCTTATTAGCCATAAATCTCTGCAAAACAAAGGAATATTCTTCGGACTTGGTATGGCTTGCTTTCCTCGCCTTCTCGTCTAGCAAAATCAGTTTCTGATGTAAAATATCAATATTAATTTCAGAAGTTCTCGACGCATACTCTTTAACCTCTCTTACCATGGTTTCCACAGACTCCTGTTCTTGTTGTTTCTGTTGAGCTTGTAATTCTTCCCTTAATTTCTTTACCTCCGTTATCAAATCATTCTACAAAATAAATAGTTTCGAACATAACGTGATAAAGAAACCCCAGAATCAAAAAGGTTCAAGTGTTTTCCAAGACCTAAGAGTATAAGCAACATTGGCAATCTCTGCACAGTTCGTTTCACTCTGATGTGCATCTTCAGCTATCAGGGGTACCGACGATGATTGACGCAAAACTGCCTGAGGTACAACATATTGGCCCAACATGTCGAATGATTTCCAACCCACGTGATCCAAAACATCCCTATCACATACGCCTTTGGCTCTTAAGTTAATAGCGCATCCACTTCGAATGCTGTGCGGCGTTTCACCCGTCCATAATCCTACGGCTGACAAACCTCGTTTTAGTCGATTGTTCATGCAGGACGATGTAACAGGTACATTCTTTGTCAACGTCTTCCCCAATCCAACCGGTCTAAAAAGGTAGCCATCATGCAAATCAACACCCAGCTGGGCAGATTGTTCCAAATAACACTCAAGTTCCTTAACCGGACAAAATTCCCTAGAGCTTAAACACGGAATGACAAGTCTTCTTGGGGTATGTGTTATTGCTTTTCCTTCGGACATGTGCACGTAAATTCCAGATCTATCGTTCAACCATCTAATCTGCGAAGTTTTCAAACGACCCAGATCTCCAGCTCGATCACCAGTATAACACATTAATTTGAAATACGCCTTATCCCGCATGAGACAATATTTAGACTTAATTGAATATACGTTACAACGAAGATCATATGTAACGGCCCGACACATCCTTACAATCTTCCACAAAAACAATGGAGGTGCTTTCCTTTTACACAAAAGAGATCTTGCCTGTTCCACACGAACGGCCTTTAAATGACCTTTTATCGAGGGAGATGCCATCGGGTTTCCCAAACCTAAACGAATGTTCCAATCTGTGCCTCTTCCATGGTCGCGAAAAATAGCACGCAACTGACCAATTAAAGAGTCTACGGATGATGCAGCCATTCTGCATGGACAGTTACACACAATCGACGTATTTCTATGTCTTTCTGGACAATAATCTTTATGGACCTTGGTCTTCCCATTCCTGTCCTTATGAACAAGAAACTGTCGCATAGCAAAAGGGGTGACATTATCTAATGTCCTAGCAGGCTTTAACGAGGCAAGGAATTCAATAAGTTCATTTTTCAGCTTTTGTTTTTGCTTAGAATATTTTGAAGTTTGTAAGTAGCTATCTAATTCTCTTATTCGGTCATTTACCTCATCAACATTAAACTTTAAGTGAAAAAAAAAAAAAAAAAAAAAAAAAAAAAAAAAAAAAAAATCTAAATAACTCCAAATGAACTCCTACACAAAAATACCGACTTTCGATAACATTCTGAGAACTCGTGAAAACATAGTAAACAATGAATAAATTTAGTCCTAAAAGTTTAGATTATAGGTCGATTCCGATAATTTTCTAACAAACTTAAGATAAGAAAAATATATTTATGACTAAAATGTCCAATAGACAAACACTTTTATCCAAATGTTCGAATCACAAAAAAAACCCTGTGGCATAAAAATGCCAAAATACAGGCCAACTGTTGAACAAATATATTTACAATAAATGAAATGATGGGTAACCTGTGCGACACCGTACAGTTCACAACCAAATCACAGGCACTTGAAGGGATTAAAATAAATTAAAATAAAACTTCTTACCACTGCTTAATAAATACAAGAAGGTAAGTCACTACGCCATCTTTGTTTTGACTGAGATACCATGAATCGTCTGAATTCATCTCACAATACTCACTAGTTCTAACACTTCATGTCATTTTTATTGCTAACGAGACTTTATTTGATTATTATTCACCTTCCGATGTAATTAAATTGGTCATTTAACACTGTTATTGATAACAAATCAAACTTGAACCGCTATCATTTATCCGCAATCAACTTGCCGAGACCGGAAGTATTCCGAAAATAGGTCAAAAGAAGTCTGTGTCACCCAGTTCCTTTATAAACCTATCATTACTCTATATGTGCATAGGAACTGGGTGATCGAGTTTCGCCTAACAGCGGCCTCGCTTCGTAGGCTTTATCACGTTATAGAACTTACGAAGCCAGGCCGCTGTTGATTGAGACTTGATCACCCAGTTCCTATGCACATATCGAGTAATGATAGGTTTATAAAGGGACTGAGTGACACAGACTTCTTTTGACCTTATTTCGGGTTTCTTCCGGTCTCGGCAAGTTGATTGCGGATAAATGATAGCGGTTCAAGTTTGATTTGTTATTAATAACGCTGTAAAAGGACAAATTTAATTACATCGGAAGGTGAATAATGATCAAATAAAGTCTCGTTGGCAATAAAAATGACATGAAGTGTCAGAACTAGTGAGTATTGTGAGATGACACCAGACAATATATCATAAAAAAGTCAGAACAAAGATGGCGTCTGCCATCCCTTGATCATATAGGCTAGTTATAGTCAAGCAGTAGTAAGAAGTTTTATTTTAATCCCTTCAAGTCCCTGTGAACCAAATGTCCCTTGCGGGCTGTAACTGTCAACTGCTTTTCCAAAATGTGGGCAATTACACGATATGGATAAAGAACCAAAACGTCTTACTTACACGCTGAAAACTATCACTTTTTAAACTTTGAAATCTGACTAAAGTGTAATTTATAGGCTGGCATTGCCCAAACCCTTTGAATCCGAAAAATATGTCACTAACGGACCGACATTGCCAAAACTTATGTTTAAATAAACCACTTAAAAGTGACAACTCTTGAGACCTGAATATGCCACTTACATGTTGACTATGTCCAAGCTTTTGATATGTAAACGCGTCAGCAGACATTAAGTACCAATTGGCATTGCCAAAACGTTTGAGATCTACGTCACTTACAACAAACCGACACTACCAAAACATTTTAGACACTACCTAATTTTTGAGATGTAAAGAACACTACCCGTTTAAGGCCAAAATAATATCTGAATAATATGCCACTTACAGGATGACAAACCTTATGAGACCCAATTAGTATGTCGCTTACCGAGGCGGATCCAAGATTTTCTGAAAGAGGGGGCATGCTGCACCCACTCGGGGGTGCAAAGCGCTGAATAGGGTTTTTTGAATGGAAAAAATGCCCACAAGAACTAATTTCATACTTATATCATAAATTAGGATTTCCAACCTAAATTATTTTTGCTCCCCTTTCTCGTGAGAATATATGGAGCTAAAACTTGTTCGCCACCTCAAAAAGCATGCTGACTGCCAAAGATGCTGATATCCAAATAATATTATACCACTCACATGTTGTCACGAGATATTTAATATTTAAATACTAAGTCACTTAGAAGCTAAAACTGCCAAAATTCCTTGACATAGGTAGTGCGCCACTTAAAATAAATGGAAATTCCCAAATTTTTAGGATCTGAATATATTTCCAAAACTTATGTGGAATAATGTGTCACTTACAGGCTGAAACTACCTACATTTGGGATCTAATATTAATCTATGTCACTTACAGGCCGACGCCAAGACTTTTGAGACCTAAATAGTGAGCTACTTCCAAGCTGACACCACAAAGACTTTAGATCTGTCAAATTGTCACCTACAGACTGAAACTACCAAAACTGTTGAGACCTAAATTTGTCACTCAGTCTGACACTTCCCCAAAACTTTCAGATCTGAATATTGTGTCACTTACAGGCTGAAACTACCATTATTTTGGGGGTACGGGGGTCTTACTGACATGTCACTTTCCGGCTGACACTACCAAGAATTTCGAGAACTGCATAATGTGTCACTTACAGGCTGACACTACCAAAACCTTTATAATCTGAATAATGTGTCATTTTCAGGCTGACACTACTAACATTTTATGGGTTTAAATTGACACGTCAATTTCCGGCTGACACTACCAATATTTGAGATCTGAATAATGTGTCACTCACAGGCTGACACTGCCAAAACTTTTGAGATGTGAATAATGTGCCACTTACAGACTGACACCACCAAAGCTTTTGAGGTCTAAATGTGCCAGTTACAGCATGAATAATGTGCCACTTACAGACTGACACTACCAAAGTTTTTGAGGTCTAAATAATGTGTCACTTACAGGCTGACACTACCACAACTTTTGAGATCTGAATAATGTGTCACTTACAGGCTGACACTACCAAAACTTTTGAGATCTGAATAATGTGTCACTTACAGGCTGACACTGCCAAAACTTTTGAGATCCGAATGTGTCCATTACAGGCTGACACTACCAAAACTTTTGAGAACTGAATAATGTGTGACTTACAAGCTGACACTATCAACACTTCTGAGATCTTAATAATGTGTCACTTACAGGCTGACACTACCAAAACTTTTGAGATATTAATAATGTGCCACTTACAGGCTGACACTACCAACACTTTTGAGATCTAAATAATGTGTCAATTACAGGCCGACACTACCAAAACCTTTGAGATCTGAATAATGTATCACTTACAGGCTGACACTACCAAAGCTTTTGAGATCTGAATAATGTGCCACTTACAGGCTGACACTACCAAAACTTTTGAGATCTTAATAATGTGTCACCGGCTGACACTACCAAAACTTTTGAGATCTTAATAATGTGCCACTTACAGGCTGACACTACCAACACTTTTGAGATCTAAATAATGTGCCACTTACAGGCTGACACTACCAAAACTTTTGAGATCTGAATAATGTGTCACTTACAGGCTGACACTACCAAAACCTTTGAGATCTGAATAATGTGTCACTTACAGGCTGACACTACCAAAGCTTCTGAGATCTGAATAATGTGCCACTTACAGGCTGACACTACCAAACTTTTGAGATCTGAATAATGTGTCACATATAGGATAACACTATCAAATTTTTAAGGTCTAATTAATGTGTCACTCATACCCTGACACCATCAGAAGTTTCGCGATCTAAATATATCACTTACAGGCTAACATTGGCAAAATATTTTAGCTCTTAATAATATGTCACTTACAAACTGACACTACCAAAATGTTCCACATCTAACATAATATTTCACTTATAGGCTGAGTAAATACAAAGACTTTGATATCTGAATAATGTGTCACTTACAGGCTGACACTACCCAAAACCTTTGAGATCTAAATTAATAGGACACTTACCGGCTGACCATGCCCACAATTGAAATTTGATATGTCAGAGACAGAAAATTCCAAAACAGAATCTAGTTTCCCCAAATCTCTTGGGTTGAGATATGTAATGTAATCACAAATACCAATAACAAAATATACCTCAGAATCCACACTTTCCTCTGATTTTCTCTTATGAGATTGCCTCCTAGAAGTACTAGCCCCTGTATCTGCTGCTTGGTCCGATTTCACCTTTATATTCGCAATCTAAAGTGGGAAATAAATAAAAATAATAATCTACAAAACCGCAATACATAAGATCTTATAACTCAACAATTGAAAATACAGCTAAAGGGGCTGCTAACTTCGAATTCCCGATCAAACAGTTTCCAAATTGCCGGACAACAAACACTCTTAATCGCCCGCGAAATGTAAAGGAGTTGGGGACCATTACATAGTTATCTCACTTTAAATGTCACTCTAACCTGCCGACCCAGTTTTAGCAACTTCTCACGTGCACCAGTTAGAGTTGGACTGACATGACGCTGCAATTTTCTATTTGAGAGAGTCGATAAACAAATATCTGAATAAACTACACCTGTACATACCGCAATTGCTGAATTCGCCAACTGCACCAATTTGACAACATCTAACTGATCGAAATCATCCCCTGGATTTGCGATGTTGGCCATGTCATCTAAATCCTCCTTGGCCAACCCCATTTTGGACAGGCCATCAAATATTTCTTTTCTACTCAGCGTCTTTAATGGTATATCTTTTTGAAAACTGTACGATTCTTTAGTCCCTTTGTGAAACATCTTTACTATTGCGAATAAATCGCCCTTTTCTAGCGATGCTTTCGGATTCAGAATAGACATTTTCTCTTCAAAGCCCACGTCGTCTTGCCGGGTCGGGAGTTTAGCGATGAGTGAGGATTGTTGGTAGACCATGTGACACTTCCGGTACAGGTTTTAGCTGAGAACAGTGTGTTGCATGAATGCTAGTGTGTTGGGCGATCTTTATGTGTTTGGTGATGCTGTATGTTGGAGAGATATGGCGGGGGAAAGCGGCAAAAACCTAATGCTATGTAGAAATGTCTAATTCAAAACACACATGTAACATAATGCCATACCAAATGCCTAAAACGTCTAATGCAAAAAACAAAATACAAGAAACCTCTAATACAAAATACCTCATACGTCTATTGCAAAAGACAAAATACAAGAAACCTCTAATACAAAATACATATAACCTCTTGTGCACAATTGATTTTACAATCTGAAACATCTACCCTAAGCATTAGATGACATATCTCGTTGTCATTACGTACATTTCTCCACTGAATTATCTTTATTTAGGTCAATGTCAAGGTCACCGAACACAACTTGGCGACCTATTCGGCTAGCGCGCTATTCGACCGATCCAGCTGGCAACCTGTTCGTTGGCAACCTATTCAGAATTAAGACAACAGTCGCCCAAACTCATTTATTTTTAACAACCAGTAAATCCAACGTTACGTCTATCAAATGAAAGTAGAATAATATATTTTTATCAATTCCTTTAGCTCAGAATAGAGATGTAATTTCGCATTATCGTACAAAATTCTAGACATCCAACTAAATATATTCCGAAAGGTAATTAAATAGGCTTTCTAAGTATTATCAGTAAAACCTGGCACATTCATAATAAAGGGGTGCACTCTCTTCCTAAACATAAATATATTCTAAAAGGTAATTGAATAAGCTTTCCAAATATTATTAGTAAAAGTTGGCACAATCATATTAAAGGGGTGCGCTCTCAACCTGAACATAGCCAATTTTTCAATATTTTAAAGTGAAAGAACGGTAATATTTCGAGTCGAAATTCGGACCATCGTACAAAATTCTTAGCAACCAGCTATATATATTCTGAAAGGTAATTGAATAAGCTTTCCAAATATTATTAGTAAAAGGTGGCACAGTCATATTAAAGGGGCGCGCTCTCAACCTGAACATAGCCAATTTTTCAATATTTTAAAATGAAAGAACGGTAATATTACGAGTCGAAATTCGGACCATCGTACAAAATTCTGAGCATCCAGCTATATATTTTCTGAATGGTAATTCAATAAGCTTTCTAAATATTATTAGTAAAAGTAGGCACAATCATATTAAAGGGGCGCGCTCTCAACCTGAAGATAGACCGGTGTTTTTTTTTTTTGAAGTCCAAATTCGAACCATCGTACAAAATTCTGAGCACCCAGCTATATAAATTCGGAAAGGTATCTGAATGAGCTTTCCAAATATTATTAGTAAAAGTTGGCACAATCATATTAAAGGGGCGCGCTCACAACCTGAACATCGCCACTTTTTTAATATTTTAAAGTGAAAGAACGGTAATATTCCGAGTCAAAATTCGGACCATCGTACAAAATTCGGAGCATCCAGCTATATAAATTCGGAAACGTAATTGAATAAGCTTTCGAAATACTTCGAAAAAAATACGGGTCTATCTTCACTTATATAATATTGAAAAATTTGATATGTTCAGGTTGAGGGCGCGCCCCTTTAATATGATTGTGCCAACTTTTACTAATAATATTTCGAAAGCTTATTCAATTACGTTTCCGTGAAAAATTTGATATGTTCAGGTTGAGGGCGCGCCCCTTTAATATGATTGTGCCAACTTTTACTAATAATATTTCGAAAGCTTATTCAATTACGTTTCCGAATTTATATAGCTGGATGCGAATGATGTATTTTGTATTAGAGGTTTCTTGTATTTTGTTTTTTGCATTAGACGTTTTAGGTATTTGGTATGGCATTATATTACATGTGTGTTTTGAATTAGACATTTCTACATAGCATTAGGTTTTTGCCGCTTTCCCCCGCCATAGAGAGATGTTTGCATGTTGGGTGATGTTTCTGTGTGTATGCGGGTGCCGTTTGTGTGTTTGATGATGTTTGTATGTTGGGTGATGTCTGTGTGTTTGTTGAATCTGTGCGAGTGTTTTCAGTTACCAGTCTACCCGTATATTTATAACTGCAGAACAAAAAAATTAAAGATAAATATGTTAAACTTAATTGAGCAGAAATGCATTGGGGGCACATTTGAACTCCACATCAATTGCTCTGCTAAATCCAAAACACAGCTTCGTGTACTGTTAATGACTCAAGTTTACATTAAACATGCATTATGCAAGAGCAAAATATGTTTTTCACAAGTCTTTCTTTAGGCTTTAGGCCTGAAATGTTATTTAAATTATCAATTAGACATTAATTAACTTATCCAGACCATAATAAACTCTCGATGTCAAGGCTAGCCTTCGATGTTGGCTGGATTAGATTCCTATATGCCGCTTAACAGCCATTGATAATTAAATCAAATCAGTCGATAATCGAGACTATGCTGTTTATATTAAAGATTTTAGTGACGATGACCGGGGCTATGCGAAAATTTCACCTGCTTCGTTCTCGTCTCATGGTGGATTAATTCGACTGAAATTTTCAGCAAATTACCTTTACACTATCTAGTTTTTAGTTTTTATAATGTCATCTCTTTACTCATAATGCATCTTTAAATATAATATTGTCGATTAACTTTCCACAATAATTTTTTGAAAAATGTACCAATTGAAATTATCAGAGACAGAATATAATACTCACATAACATTTGAACATTTTCAATTTTTATTTTTTAAAGGATTGTAAAAATACGCAAGTCAAAAATATAAATCGCGGTATAGGGTCTTCCTCTTCGTCTGGGATTGCTATTGTCCCACCTCTCGGTCGTTCCACTGCGCGCCCCTGGGATGTCTATGGGCCCGAAGAAACTGGGAGGCTATAGTGCTCAAAATACTGACTGAGTCATTTAAACTCATGATCTCGACGTGTTAGTAGCCAACATAAATGCTATGTATTTGTTAATTACTTTATTTATTGCTTGTACGTTCGAAATGAAATTGCATAAATGATCAAAGTCTTCTTTTTCTTGTCTCTAATTAGCTGCTTTTCTAAATTCTGGTTCTTTTTTATTCTATTGATTTTGTGTCATTAACGGGTATACAGCTAATGGTATCTTATGTTGCTAGAAAGTTCAATCACTGTCTAATTAACATAGGAACTAAAACTACAATGGTTTTCTGCATTCAAAGGAAATCAATGCTAATCAATATACATGTATATATAATCTTAATTATTTTATACATGTCACCGACTTTAATCTTCATAAATAGTTATTAAATATGCTGACGGGATACATTTAATTAATAATTACAGCTAACAATAAGTTTCATAAAACTCTAGTTTACCTTAAGATTATTTATTATATATAATTACAAAGATCCTTACAACTTCCGGGTATTGAGCTCAGGTGGCATAATGGCAGTCACATATACACTCTTGAAAAAAAAGAAACGCACAGACCATTTTTTATTTGAACGAAGTCGCTGTTTCGATAGATCTTACTTGTTTTTAATACTATCATGTAAGGATAAAAGAAATTCATTATTGGTTTAAAAGGTAGGGATGCTAATAGTGTCTGGTCATACTTCTTGCTGGAATTTGATTTCGCTTGATTACACCAGCAAGACACACGAGCAGGCCCGTATCTAGACACCATTAAGCGGGGGGGGGGGGCATTACCTTTCGGTAGGGGGGCGAACATTTTGAGGAAATTTTCGGAAAGGTCATTCTAACAGACTGTTGTAATCATCATGCTATGTAGTTACCTAGGCGTCTAATAAGCATTTTAAAATAAGTATTCAAAAAAACAAAAATTGGCTTTTTTAGGTTAATATAAGGAACTGTGTATACTTTAATGCTTGTTAGCAATTTCTGAGCGGGAGGGCGAGCACTTCACGCGGGGGGGGGGGGGCATGTAAGAAATCGGAGGAGTCACAAAAAATTATTGTTGGTTTCCTTTTATGGCGGTATATTAGTGCCAAAATTCTAACATGCTTTCGTCTAATTTCTTACTTCTATTCATGTAATTTCTAACCTCCATTCATGTAACTTCTAACTTCCATTCATGTAATTTCTAAATTAAGACAATGTATAATTCAACTTCTTTATTTGTTCAGTGTAAATATCAATTCTATTTCATCTTATTTCTAATATTGGGGCGAAAAATGTCTACTTCATTGTGGTATTACATGTTAAGCATGAACGGCAAACAAATTTAGAATTTTGATACTTCTACCTAGCAACCATCATTATGACATCGTTTGGTGTCGCCACCGTGTGCTCAGTTTGGCGATTGAGCACCTGATCGGGACCATTCTATTGATACAAACGACTCGCTCTTCGTCAGATTGAGTGGCTTGTCTGAGTGTTAAAATTGAAAACAACATCGGGAGAGAGAGATGGGGACATGGGGTTTAACATCCACTTGACACCAACCAGGTCATTTCGGTATTAACACCGTTCAATTGTATTTCAATAATTCGCTTGCGCGTAGGGGTGTTTAGCAGTGGGAGGAAACCGGAGGACCCGGAGAAAACCCACGAGGTTGGAAAGGCGGCTCTGCTCCATGTCACGTAAAAACGGGAAATCGAAACCACGCCAGTTTATTCAATGACAGACGTTATGTTACAGCGTGCACGTGCTAACCATTCGGCCATCCTACCCTCTAAACAACATTGAACGTGATATAAATGTATGGTTTGCAAATATTATTTCGAATACCGTGGCTAAGTGGGTAAGACGCAGGCTCGCTAGGCTGTGGGTCGGGAGTTCGATCCGTGCATTGGTCGAAAAAAGTTCATCCAGATTTTCTGGCGTGGTTCCCCCTTATTAGTGTCTTGTCGTTCCGATGGGATGAAAACCCGAGGTTCCATGTACATGTTGGCGTGCACGTAAAAGATCCCGTGACCGTTAGACTTCGATATAAGTCTAGGTCGTAGATCCGCTCTCCGGGCAATATTTCCCTAAAGCACACTGTATGGCGTATGTCCGTCTCCATTAGCCTGGTTCGGAACAGAACAGTAGGGCGTTAAACCCTCTTTCACTTCATTTCATTTTCTATTTCAAATATAAGCTAAACGGGATTTGGAGAACTTTATTTTATTTTTTTTACGGTTGAGCCAATAATTAATATTTATATGCAGTTGGTCTATATTAACACAGGGTATAAATGTTATGGATAGGCCTACACAGATACTGAGTTTAATACTAAGTGACCTCTCTCCCTCTCTCTCTCTCTCAGCACGCCTTCAAACCTTCAATCAAACGAAGAATGGGTCGTTTATACCAAATAATGGTCCCGATCAGGTGCGCAATCATCCAATTAAGCACACAGTGGCGACACCAAACGATGTCATAATGATGGTTGCTAGGTAGAAGTATCAAAATTCTAAATTTGTTTGCCGTTCATGCTTAACATGTAATACCACAATGAAGTAGACATTTTCCGCCTCGATAATAGAAATAAGATGAAATAGAATTGATATTTACACTGAACAAATAAAGAAGTTGAATTATACATTGTCTTAAATTAGGAAATACGTGAATGGAAGTTAGAAGTTACATGAATGGAGGTTAGAAGTTGCATGAATGGAGGTTAGAAATTAGACGATAGCATGTTAGAATTTTGGCACTAATATACCGCCATATCCTTTCAGATTTGATATTTATCAATATAATATATATATATAATGCTCTGCTGGGTTTGGGCATGGTTTGGGCTACATTAGTAAGGAATTACATACTGAGTTTTAACTAAAAGAAATAATATATAATCCTTATAAGGCATATAGAAGTAGATTTCACTGGAAACATGGAAAAACCGAATTCTCCCAACAGCACAAGAAATTCAAAAACATAAGCCAAAATTAAACAGAGACTCGGTACATTTTCTCCCAAATCTTTGGGTTGATTTATTTAATCCATAATTAGTGTGTGTTTATATTTTAATCCATAATTAGTGTGTTTTGTTGTTGATAAGTGTATGATTTCCCCCCCTCCCTTAATTCATTTTGTAGTTAAGATTTCACTTGTGTTAATTAGCTTCTAATTTTTATCTATATATTGCACCACATTAGTGTTTATTATCATTATTTGCTTGATAACGATATGTGTATTGAAACACGAAGCATGATAATAAATTCAGAAGTAGTATATCCATATAAGTGTGTTTATGTTTTAAAAGAAAGATATAAAGGAAGGGTCTACTAAGAGGCAGGGTAGCAATTAAAAGAAACATTTTAATTATTATGTTTCGATTAAATCTCTTACTTGCCCTATAGACAAGCAAATTATTTTCAGAAGTAAGATAGAAGAAAATCACTAGATTAAAGGGAGTATATACAGCTCTATTTTTCATTTTAACCTTGGACAAAAATGGGGTTAAAATCAAGTATATCAATGCATATTAATGTATTAAAAATGGTGAAAGTATGTTTCGTTAGCAAACAGTATTGTTAATTGTTTACATTTTATTCAATTTGATAGCCTCGTTTGTCACACAATTACTGCAATATTCTGCTATACACTGGTTAATTGGGCATAATAAAATCGTAAGTCATGACTTAACGTTATTTAAACATATTTGGTCCAATTTGGCACTCTGTTTTAAGCGAACTATTGACCAATTATAATTTAGAACAAGAATTTTCTCTCTTTACAGCAGTGAGTAGTGGGATTTAGCTCTAATCAAACGAAACACTAAGAGGAGTATGATATTAATGCAATATGAGTGTATAAAGTGATTTACATTCAACTTTTAAAATTTTTTGTTGTAATTTCAATTTCTCATCAATTATGTTCTGTGAACAGTCTAAATTGCACCGCAGTTATTTTCCCCTGCTTTGTCCATTTTACTTTCTTTTAACATTATTATTATTATTTTGTCATTTGTTAATATTTGGATCCCACATTTTCATGTAAGATAAATATTGATTGAAATTGACCAGTATTAAGTTATTATTGATGTAAGTCAGTCAAAGCACTATAAAAGGGTTGATCACTTAATAAATGCTGTCTGTTATCAAAGAAAATCCAGATTATTTATAGTTGATTCATCATATATTGATGTCTGGTTAGGTATATTCCTTGTCGGACATTTGCCAGTCCATATAGGATATGTCCCGCATAACAGCATATATATAGTCACTGGTTGTCACAACACAACAATTAAACACTATCTCTAATGATAATGTCTATCACTATACGATTTAATATTGATCTGGATTATTTCATCAGTCTTTGATAATCTTCCACTTGTCTTGATTAGATTTGATCTGTTCATTAGTTGGACCCAAAAATGTTAAACTTGTTGGTTTTTGATTATCTTTTAAATATCTGAAACATACATTATTTAAAAATATAAATTAATATGAACCTATACTATAGTTAACATGTAGTTGCTTTCACACACATTAACAAATTTATGTCAGTAAATGTCGTACAAAATTAAAGGGACAATCCCGATAAGAACAGAGTCTCAAAATCTGAAGTCCGAGCATTTATTAAATTTATGGACCAAAACATAGAGGCATGGTGTATTTACCTTGTCTCAAAATTTCAGCTCAAAATATTGAGTCGTTTTGACGTTAACGTCAACACTGCTTATCCGGACACGTAACCCTTTTAAGATTTCGGGTCAATTTTTTCATTGGGTGACCTGCTAATCGATTCTCGTTTCTTGAGAGGTCTACTATACAGTGAATGACCCATGTACTGTACTTGATAACAAAAGGTAAATTTCACCTACATATTATTTTTATAGAAAAAAGTCTGGTTTTATCCCTATACTGTATAATACAACGGTCTCCATTTCCAGATGAAGACTGTCAGATTTAAGTTATTTACAAGCATATCACAAATATCTGGTTAGTTGGTCGGCATTAGGTAATGGGTTTTAAGGGATTTTAACACAAAATTAAGCAGTTTTATTCCCCAAAAAGTTATCGGGATTGGGCCTTTAAGCATTTTCTTAATACATTGAATGAAAGCTTGTCGATCCTGCTTCGGCATAAAATTCACAACCGTAATATTCCTTTAGATTTACGTGGCAGCAAATGAATGCCGAACTTCCGAAATAAGAATAGTTTGTGATGTCAGAAAATCGTTTTTTCTTTATAAAATGTCAACAAAATATTCAAATCCGTGCGTAATAGAAATAAGAACACGGCAGCAAATGAAAGAAAAGCGTTCGAAATAATACTTGTGGTGATGACAAAAGGCATAGCTGACTTCAGCGTATTGCCGCTATGGCGTCAACCTGTTTCACAGAGAATTACTAACGAATTATCCCTGTAACGGATGGCTGTCTAAAACACGTGCGTTGACTTGCACGCCTCGTAGTCATTGGCTCAACGGCTCGTGCAATGTTTACTTAACACCTAACTGCTTCGGGCAAAATGATGCATTTTACTCGTTTTAATACCCATTTACACTAAATAGGAAATATTTTTTAACTACAAATACTTCAAACGTCTTTATTTATTTTTCTTTTACCTCAAAAAAATGTTTGAGAATTTAATTTGTCGGAGTAACAAAGTTAATATGCCGTACTCATTAAGCCTCGTCGATGTCATGCTTATCAGTGATTGTAGCGGCCAAGCGAATATTCACTGCGGGATCAGTTTGCTATGGCGTACGTGACTTACATCACACAGCTTCATAGTAAGCACTGCCTAACATGTTAAGCAATATTCGTGCGGCGCTCGAGATCACGGGAAAATGCCACTGTGGATGAGAATTTATATATGGATTCTTAAAAGACGTAAAGGATATCGTAGACAAAATGAATTAAGGTGTTATAAAATAATATACTCTTACGATATGTGACATATATGATTAGTTGATAGATGCTGTCGGCTCAAATCATTGCGATTAAAATGCCCGACAATTGAAGACCACGAGGTAAACAGGTGAATTAAAATTATAATCACTCTTATTGGATTGATGAATAGTCCGACAAAGGGAAAGCAATGACTTCAGTTAAAGATTAGATTGATGTATTGTCCGACAAAGGATTAAGTCAATCAATCAAGGCAGATTAAGTAGTTAATCAAGGCAGATTAAGTAGTTAATCAAGGCAGATTAAGTAGTTAATCAAGGTATGTTTATTGACGGTACAACACGATAAATACGTTGATCACTTAATTACCTGATCAATCCTGCCTATTGTCAACGTTAATCGGGTTGAGTGGTAGTTATACTCTCAGGACACTATATTAATTTTCGAATTTTGAATATTGTTCACTATGTCTTGATGTCCGATTGGGCATATTCACGGTCGGACAATATTGTGCGTTTGGAAAAAAATTCGGACAAGTCCGGAATATACGGGCGAAATCCCAACTCTGGTTTCTAATGATGTAAGCAGTATTGAATGAGTAATAACAGGGCTTAATTGAAATTCTTAACAATAACGAATTTGGGCCATAAGTATTTCATTTTTTGTTTTTACCCCACGTCTATTAATTTTTTTTAGAAAAAATAATTTAAAAATAAAAAATATTAGTTGCTAATCTTAAATGTTTTTTTTTATCTCAAATTCAATTTTTCATTTATTAATTATTTAACAAAAAAGAAAAAATCTTTCTTATTACAAGATTTAGAAGAACTAAAGAGTAAATTACTTTGGCTTTCTTTCCTAATTAATTATAGCCTACCTGTTGGCAACAGCAACAATATCATCTCTACTAACAGAGAATAATTCATCTCTTGATTTCTGCCTCATTTCATCGGTTCTCTGATTGGTAAATAATAACATACCACGTTTTCCAGGTGGTATAGGTTTATCAATCTGTAAACATAACAAATATTATAACTTTATCACTGATTAGGACTGTCGGTGCATGCTTTCCACCGATCACACACCGAGCAGATGAGAACTAAAAATTTGTTTATAAAATTTGAAATATGAACTTCGAAATCAATAGCCTTAAGACACACACAGCCTCCTAGTCTTCTATGTATGGGGAGCCTGAGTCAAATTTCCATAATTAACAAAATGTTACTGGATAATCAGCTAGATGAAAAAAAAAACAATTGGGTTACACATCAGAAATGGAATATTTTAGCTCAAGTCAAGAAAGAGTTTTAGCCTTTTCTGAAATATATCTCATAATGCATGCATGCTTGACTGGATTTGAAATCCACCGTTGATTTGGCATATATCAATTCTATCATTTCAATTAGCATTAAATTATTCTAAAAGGTAGAAGTACAGGTGTACAATCTTTCCAATATACTTAGATTTCTGATTAGTAATTTAACTATATGTCAGATACAGAGATTATTAGACAATAGACTTACCTGTTGAAAGACACCAAGTTTAGCTTCATCAATATCTTGATCTGTAAATTTAGAGTTAGTGGCCCATTGTACACTTTGATTAAATACTTCCATTGTTTGGGTGCTGTTAGGATCTCTACAAATATACAAATCATACGATAATTAATCAATATCTATATTGTCGTCAGCAGGAGGTACCTAAGTAGACTGAAACTAAATATCTGAAGTTGAGAGATCACAAAGCCACTTTTACCGTCTAAATTTAAAATAATTCTTATTAATAATAGACTATATGCTCTACCACATTTGATTTTCAATTATTTCTTCAATATTCTTTTTTTTTAAACTATAATTATTGCAATATTTTACAAAAACATCAAAATTAAAGAATAATTATGCTGTAATGATGAAGAAGCCCTTTGTGGGTATATGTTTTGTTGCTTGGTAACCTTTGTGCTTAAAGATACATTCCCAGAAAAGTATTTATCGGGTGGTTATTTCCAATAGAATTATGGCAATTTTGGTATATATGGAAATTAGAAATATCCAATCTTACTAGAAAAATACTAGTTTCCCTGAACAAATAACTCATGAAGCGTAAACATGACAAAAATGTAAGGGTTCCAACGATTATGAATATCTGCATGCTTGACATTACAAGTTGCTCACAGAGTTTGAGTGCATGATGTAAATGTTGTTTAACTTTATGATGAGTTGGATGTACAACACTTTTTAAGATAAAGATCACAGATGTAGGCAAATGAATATTCCAAGAATTTAATTAGGATTTGATATTTGTAACAAATATTTAGCAATTAAAGACAACATCGTCTTGTGTAAGCAATGAATTTTCCTCCGACTTTGTATCCATTGCTACATACTGAGAGAGGTAATTAGTCACAGGACACAAAGCCGACACAAACATGACCTCTTTTGATTGATTTTTTATAGCAGAGGTATATACCTTGGTAATTACAATGTTTTGAGAAGGATTTGAAGCAAAATTATTATAGATTAATTAGTTTAAATATATTTTTAGTCCAAATAAAACCTCAAATCGCTCATTTTGTATGCGAGAATGTATCTTTAACTGTATTAAATATAACATCATACCTGTATGAGTAAAAGGTAAATACATCAGAACTACATGATGCTCCACTTCCATAGGCCCCACCCTTTTCTCTAATGATAAAGAACACAAAAGAGAACATTAACAATATCTTGCTGAGATGTACATGTATTTATTTGCCATCCTTTTGATAAACATAAAACAAAATTAATGAATATTGGAAATGAGCCTAATTATTTTAATAACTCATATAAGGTTCTTCATTTTATTTCACTGTTTTTATGACTTCAATAAATTTGTATATCCCATACATATTACCTGATTTCTCTATGTAGATACTTTCTTGATAACAAACTTGCCAACACCCTTAAACTAGAAATAATAAAACAAGTATTCAAATTTAGCCGACTGTGGTATGGAGATTTGGGGTTTTTTTTATGATTTCGTAATCATAAATTTTGTAGTTTTATTACCTTTTTATACGCCAACATTGAAATGTTGTGGACGCTTGTGGACGCTCTAGAGGCTAAAGTTAATATCCGATTGACTTTAAATTTATACACAGTGTTTAAGGTCATGAGACAAAGGAGCCTATTGTTTTTCAGCGATTTCCGATAATAACTACCAGAGTTATGGCCCTTGATCACTTCTAAAAATCTTGTGGATGCTCTAAAAGCCAATGTTAATAACCGATTGACTTTAAATTTATACACAGTGTTTAAGGTCATAAGACGAAGAAGCCTATTGATTTTCAGCGATTTCCGATAATTAGTGCCAGAGTTATGGCCCTTGATCACTTCAAAAAATCTTGTGGACGCTCTTAAAGCCAAAGTTAATATCCGATTGACTTTAAATTTACACACACTGTTTAAGATCATGAGACGAAGAAGCCTACTGATTTTCAGCGATTTCAAATAATTACTTCCAGAGTTATCTCCCTTGATCACTTCAAAAAACCTTGTGACGCTATAGATGCCAAACTTATCATCTGATTGACTTCAGATTGATACACAGAGTTTAAGGAGTTGAAACGAACAAGTATTTTGATTTTCAATGAATTTTGTTAACTGAACAGCTAAATCCATGATGTTAAATGTTTCCTATACTAATTGTTAGCGTGGGGCAAAACTTTATAAAAAGCAAACAAATTCTAATGATTTTCAGATAATCACATAATGAGTTGTTACTCTTAATCAGATTTTAGTGTATTACAAATGTTTCATTACCAAAAAACGTAAAAATATGCGACAACCCTTGTTGACTGCCCGGACGATTTAGCTGCTGTGGGCATATGTTTCGTTGCCTGGCAACCTATCTTTAATATTCTAGATACTTAAATATTTTGTGCTTTTCTTCTTTTTTTTTATCCTATGACTATACCTTGCAAAATCTTCATGTGTGGACTGGACTGTTTGGCAACTTTTAGCTACATAGTTTACAGAGAAGGGAAGTTCAAACTGGGTATTTAATGGATTTATCTTAAAACTTTCCTCCTGAAAATATAACACAATTACTTGACAACTGACACAGTTTCAAATGTGAGAAAATAAAGATCCATTGTAGTAATGTTGTCAACTACTATTGTCATTAATATAATGGATTTACCTATAAGCATAGGCAGAAAGCTAGGATCTTAACTTCGACGGGCAAGGAGAATTATTTTGACATTGTAATAAGTGTTTCTTGAACGCATTGTAGTTTTAAACATTGTCATTATCCTGGGCTTTGCTCAATTGTCTTTAACAAACACTTTCATCTCCCTCTAGTCCTAAGTGTGGGAGATAAGGAGGGGCTGCATAAGTGGAATAGAGTATGGCCCCTCTTCCTCTAAATGCGGCACTGTGTAAGAAGCATGAAATGGGGTTTAACATCCTACTTTTTGGCATCAACTGGGCTAAGAAAGACAAGCATTCTCCATACAGTGGGTTATGGGCAGTGGGCTTTGAGGGAAATTCTGCCAGGAGTGGCACTACAGCCTACACTTATTTCAAATTCCAACTATTAAGGATTCTTTCATGTGTACTCCAATGTGTATAGGGACCTCCCTTTTTTGTCCCAACCAAGCTTTTAGACACTGTCCTTATCAGACAAGTGGAAACTGCAACCTGCATGAATATAAACGCATGGATAATGCGTTTAATTACATCTGCTCTTTATCATTTGTATAAGATGTTACTATAGAAACTACAGTAATTAAAACTTACATTAACGTGATTATACGATGAAGAATGATTACCAGGAATTTCTTGTAGAAATCTATCAACCGACTTTACAACTTGTGACATATGTTCGGGTGTGGCATTAATTAATATCCTGTAACAGAACAATAGTGGTAAAATAAATACAGTAAAATCCCACAACAGGTGTGGTATTAATTAATAGAACAATAGTAGTAAAGAAAGTACTGTGGACTTCAGCATTCTGTGAAATTTGTCATCATTTTCATGGCCTTATTACTTCAAATAAAAAGTTTTTGAGTAATCTGGATTCTGAATATTTCGAATTATGACATCTATTAATGGTCCTGCCACATGATTTGACTACAATTAACATTGGATAATCTAGCCTTCCATCAGCATGTGTTAACAGACAAGCAATCACCAATCAATTATCTGTGAACTTGAAACACCTTTCGGTCTTTGTTGGTACAAGTATTCAATCGGCCGTACTACAGTATCAAACATTTTAAAGCAAAAAGAAAAAAGGGTTCCGGGCGTGGACCAACACAACCTGTCAGTCAATTGGTCGGCCAATCATAAGGCTTGGATGACAAGGGCTATTTAGTTGACGATTACATATTCAAGTAAATTGTTATGCAATTGTTTGATATAATGTAATAAATTTTTGAATGTATAGCTATCTCTAATCAGGCATATTTTATCAATCCTATACGATGTCAAAATTGAATAGTCCATTGCATAACTCAGTATTACCGAAACCTCACTGTATCTGTTTTTAAAATCATTTTTCCTATATTCCTTACAATTAATGCATGCTAAAAAAAAGCAACTCAATCACTATTGAAGAATACGACTTGTGAAAACAGTTCCAATCAGTTAATGTGATAACAACCATTAATTAGCTTTGCAACTGTGATAAGAAGTTATCGAATAGCCTATGTGGTTGTTCCATTTACCAAGCTACTAATCTCTCAGGCTAATCCATCTTCAGAACAATTATATAACTAATCTATAGTAATTAATCAATTTATGATAGATCGTACAGTAAATAGTTCAACATATATTATGCAAGAGCTAAATCTGCCTATTGCAGATGTTTCATTAGGCCTGAGCATATTGTTGAATGACAGACCGACTTGAGGGACAACATATAGTATGCCAACACATCAATGTGGGCTTATAAAAGTAACTTAAAGTCCAAAATTCGTTTTCATTTTCTTGTACTTGAGTTGTACCAAATTAAATGTTATCAAAATAGTCTTAGTAAAAATAGAATATATTTTTAAACTAGTGTTGGGTATTGCCACTGCCGTGGCGATACAACGCGTATTGCAATTCAGGTGCAACAATATGACTTGTATCCCGATTCATACCCAGGTCAATATTTACCCACAAAACAACAGAATAATTAAATAATTGATATTTTTAGTCCTGCGGATGTCAAAGAAATAAATCTAGATCAAAATAAGGACCCCAAAAAATTATGAGAGTTTGTGTACCTATGGATAATATGTGATGTAGATAAGTTAAGAGCGACAGGTTACTTAGTTAAGTGACAAAATAACATAAAAAAGAATCCTGATGCCTCGATTTAATACACAGATTGTGAGAAGTTAAATCGAGATAAATCGATTCACAAAATTTTGTTCCAGCACTAATTTTAACCTGTATACCGGTATCCTTTACAGAATATCTTGTTTATTGTATCTAATAATTAAGGTACAACTGTTTCTGATATTCACCTTAAACTGTCTTTATTTAAGATAAACTTTGCTAATTCTTTTAATTTCTCTAATGTTTCTTCCTGGTCAGTCTTTTCTGCTATTTTCTTCATAAATGACACCTAAAAACCAGGAAAGACATAATATATTAATATAGATTTATAGCCAGGTGTACAGACAGATTGATGAGAGATCATTACATATTGCCATTAAGATGTCTGTGGACCTGCTCTGCTAATGCTATGATGAAAAACAAATGTTGATATCATCCAGTCATTACTGCAGAATTAGCCTCTTAAATCATTTTAAATACATTTCATAATCAATAATCCCAGTAATGTACTTCTAGTACTTTCATCATATAAGATATTATTGTTGTCATGATATGGCACCTGGAAGATTTAACTTCCTGATATTGATGACATCACATAAGAATATAATAATAATGAAAATAATACATTTAGTATGTTTTGAGCATTTGTTTATTGTCAATCACTTTTCAACACTTATGGTGTTTAATAATATCTCAGAATTACTTGCTGTACATAACAATAGATTTCAGTAAAATGTGAATCTGTGAGAAAATTAAAGTTGTTGATCGCCATTTGGAGTGTTTTGAATATTTAGCAAACTATAATTGGTGAAAGATGAATCTCTAAAAGAAATATTAGTCCAAATATGGATATATTTACTGAAGACAATCTAAACAGGATAAGGTCAAAATGTCTGAAAAAGTTTGATTAAAACATCCAAAATTATGTTAATAGATATCATTAGATTCACAATAAATAATAATTATTTGTCACTTTTTATTGCCATTTGACAAAATTTTGGCGCCATTTAGTTTTAATGTGTTAGTTACCTGTGTCATACCATTAAGAGTTTCTGATAAATTATCAGCTGGTGAAAGAGAGGCAGCTGAATGACCCATGGCATATCTATGACCAGAATCAGCCAATCCCATAGCTAGATCACTGGCTTCCATTCTAATTAATGTTGTTAAACGATTTAAATCAGAAAAGTCAGGCCTAAAATAAAATTTAAAATTAATGATTCAACAAACAATACCTTTGAAAATTATATTGCATACCATGAAAGAGCCTTCGGTCTTCCTCATAATCAGATATAAAAGTTATGGTTGTACGTAATAATAGGATTATGTACTGGTTGATTGTAATAAGTAACCAGATCTGGCTAAATGAGATCAATGTTAAAAGCCCATCATCATGGATTTTTATCTATTGAATTTTCCATCAAATTTATATTATTCCCAAAATAATTCCAGTAAAGTATTGTTATGGTTTATAGTATTCCAATGTTAAATGATCAGAACAACATATCTTAGCCATCTTTAAAGATAAATGTGAACATCAGAGACTAATTTAGAGGTTTCTTTTTCAATATGAAATTTAACTTTGTGTATAGTTAAGATATGTTATCTTGAATCATGTTTTATTTAGCTAGAACGGGTCACAAATGGCAAAGGAATTATAAATTGCTACAACAAATAGTTGAAATTTGAATAAAATTTGAGTTAAAACAAAAGAGTATTGGATGGCTTGATTAATAGCTACCTGTTGAATATAGCAGACCATAAATCTAATAACTTGTCTACATTCTTATCTAAACAATAGGAATTAAAATGGAGTCCCTGAAAAAAAGAAAAGAATGGGTGAAATCTGAATGAATGTATGATCTACGGGGGATTGGAGCGAATGGATGATGTACTGGAGATTAATAGTGAATGGATGATCTGCAGGGGATTAGAATGAATGGATGATCTACAGTTAGAGTGAATGGATGTTCTATAGTGGATTAAAATGAATGGATGATCTACGGGTGATTGGAATGAATGGATGATCTACAGGGTTTGGAATGAATGGATGATCTACCAGGGATGATCTACAGGGGATTGGAATGAATGGATGATCTACAGGGGATTGGAATGAATTGATTATCTATGGGGGATTAGAATGAATGGATGATCTACAGGGGATTATAATGAATGGATAATCCACAGGGAATTAGAATGAATCCATAATCCACAGGGAATTAGAATGAATGGACGACCTGTAATCAATTACATGGATAATCAGTAGTGTAACAAATTAAATGTATATTATAAGTTTACCTTTTCATAAGTATTAGGTTGTGTATGATGTGGTGATATTAGTGGTGATGTAGCTAAACCTCCTGTATATAATTCTATTTCTTGTGATAATCTTTTATAATCATAATCACCAGCTCCCATTCTGTAATATTAAATATATATATAATTACATACTCAAGGCACAAATCTAACTTATGAAATGAACTGAACCTAAAATTGGTAAATGATGATCAATTGTATCAACCCAATCAACTTGGTTCATTGTATGATTGTCTAACTCTAATGGACCTAATTCACTCTTTGACTTCATAGTAAGTTTTAATGTTGATCAAGTCAACAATCACACCCCATTGATGCAATCAACTCTATGTAAGACCTAAATTTGCATATTGCTGGTCTCTATTTTGGCTTCAAATGTCATATAAACTATTTATTCATATGACAAGTCTATAATCAACTCTCCAGATGGCCGAGATTTCACTGGATTAGAACCCCTACAAGATTTTAAAATGTAACGATCTCGATTGTCTCGTACCATTACTACGATGATAAACAATCTACGCTACAATCACACCAAAAACTTCAAACTTCAAATGCTAATAACTTTGATCAGAATAAAGTAATTTGACTGAAATTTTCAATACATGTATTTTCATTTTTCAATAATGCTGGATCGATCGATATGATTGTGAGATAACAGCCAAGAAATGTGGAGGGTTGATTGGTGCTATTTTTTGGTGGTATTATATAACTTTATTACACTATCTAAAATATACTTACTGTGTTAAAATACTTGAGAAGAGTGTAACATAGGGTAGCAGATGTGATGGTATATTATTTATATTACATATCATACGTATATAAGTAACTTCATTAGTAGGTTGTATACTACATAATACTGGTACGCCACCTGTTATTATAAAATATAGCAATAGAATATTACTTATATTACATATCATACTTTAGTATCAAAATAATAATATATTGATATCTATCTTACATGAACAATTCCATAAGAGTTTTCCTAACTAGGCCACCTGGGATTGTTATTAGGCAGACTTATAATCATAAGTGTTCATTAGATACTAGACAGTAATTCAGACAATTAAATAAAAAGACCCAAGTTAGATGGAGATGCCATTTTGAGCTTGACATTCATGGATATTGAGTCGTGTTTCGGGTAAGAATAAGGAAATGAAATCAATAGAAAATAATTTGAAATTTCGCCAGACCTAACTTTTGTGGAAGATTACTGTTTCCATATTTAGCTTCGTATGGAATATTTCTCCTTTAATTTATACTACCAATTAGTATGAGTGCATAAATACATCAACTAATTCAGATAATGGTAATTGCAAATATATATACTTTAAAGGCACAACAAGTCAGATCATTCACATACATTTAAATAGTAAAATATATTCACTTTTTTAATGGGGGGTTGGGATGGCCTAGTGGTCTAGAGTGCCGCGCTTCGACCTCTAGCTGGTCGGTCACCTCTGGCTTGCGCCTGTGGTTTCGAGCCCTGGTGTGAGCGTATGTGGCATGGAGATAGGGGCGCCTTCTCAACCTCGTGGGTTTCCTCCGGGCACTCCGGTTTCCTCCAACTGCTAAAGACCTCTACGCGCAAGCGAATTATTGAAATAAAATTAAACCATATGTTAGTTCCGAAATGACCTAGTTTGTGTTGAGTGGACTTTAAACCCCATTTCTCTCTCTCTCTCTTTCACTTTTTTAATTGTATCTAAGCCTATAAAGACTTTCATGTATGATTAAGATAGCACAATTATTTCAATGGTATCTAAGAAAGATAAAAATGGTGGCGTGAAATCAATAGAAACCAACGTAAACTTAAAATGGCAATAACCTAAAAGTTAGATTTAAATAGATTTTGGACCAAATTACTTTTGATTGCACATGCTCTTACAATCAATATTTAACCATTTTTTCTGGCATTTGGGCTACCATACGTGACTGAACATTCTGAAATCGCATTCTCTACATCCCATAGGGGTGGGGGTGGGGGTGGGGGTGGGTCGTGGTTGTATGGTTGAATGATTAGTGTGTGCGCGTTGTATCACAATGTCTGTCATCGTGTCAACTGGTGTGGTTTCGGTTCCCCGGTTGTATCTGACAAGGAGTAGAGTTGCCTGTCCAACCGCGTGGGTTTTCTCCACGTCCTTCGGTTTCCTCCCACTACAGAACCATATGTGCAAGCGAATTATTGAAATAAAATTGAACCATATCTTAGTCCCAAAATGACCTAGTTTTAATTCCTAAATAGTGGACTACTACAACAGTTTTAGAAGCATTTTATTCTGGTTCCATTAAATCAAATTGAAAATGTTTTGTCTTGGTGTGTATGAAAGATGTAAAACTGCACAGAAGCATATTACAGAATAATGTACTAAATTTTAACTATGGTGGCCACTCACGGTAGAGATCTATTCTGAAAGTAGATAGTTTTCTGTGTGCAGAATGTGGAATACAACTGAATTACTGTTTATGACTTAGCAACATTTTGATGTCAGGTGTTGATGGAACGATGGTATTCATTGGTACAAGTGTCGTGGTTTTGATTCCCCGGTTGTACATGACAAGGAGTAGAGTTGCCGGTCCAAACTAGTGGGTTTTCTCAGCGTCCTCCCACTGCTAAAGTTTGAGTCAAATAGACGTTTAACTCTCTCTCTGTTTTTTAGTTTGATTACTGGTACTAAATGCCATTGAAACAATTTATGAACATTGACATGTTTACATGCAATAGAAATATTTTAATCACAAGTCTTTATAACTTTATACCTAATGATGTTGTTTCAACTGGTTCAGGTTTAATTTTTCTATCAAGGTCAGCTAGGGTCAAGGTTGGCAGACATGTCAAATTTTCTTCTTCATTCTGTTTCTCCATTAATTGTAAACCTATTCATAAAAATATAAATAAAATATCATTTTATAAAGAATATTTCCAAAAGATCTTTTAAATAACTTTTTTTGTAAATGTAGGGTAGTATTCAAGCCCTGGCCACTTTCAATGATTTGAAATCCTTGTGATAATGTATGTTTCTTCTAATCTTAAAAAATATCATTATTATTGAACCATTCTATAATCAAATTACCTCGGTTGTATACAACCTGTTTATCTTCATCACTTAATTCTTTTACTTTTTTTTCTAATCTCTTCTTCTCCTCTTCCTTTCTCTTTTCTTCAAACTTTTGATCAGGACTCATTGTAAGACTGTAACTATGGTTATTGGTCTATAAAATAATAATTCAGTGAAATGAACAAAATGATAGCTACTGTATGTCTAGTCATTGTTTCCTATATTTGTCTGGTGAGCTGAAAAGAGCTTTGATTGAATTTACAATGGCAAAACATCACTCTCCTAAAAAAGCTCTCAAAGTTTGGACATGGTGAGGGATTTGGTAAATAAGGCGTTATATCATAAAAAAGGAGAATTCTTCCTTACTTTTATATAGGCATCTGTACTAAGAGTAGCATACAATGTTTATAAAGAGTGACTTTTGAAAATTTGTCAATGAAATAATTATGGGAGTAATTATGCCACTCAATTAAAATGATAAATGTTTGGACTGGTTTTAGTGCTTTTTCAGATCTATACAATCTATGAATATTCCATATTAATACATTTTCTTTTATTTGTATTTTTCTCATTTTCCACTGAAGATAGCATGAATTAAAAAATTGTTTTGAAGATTGGTGAAAAACTATTCAAATGTATTTTGAGAGCATTATATACTTCACTGACTTGTTTGTTTTCAAGCTTTCAAGAGAAGAATAGGAGATTTGTAATTGTTAAAAGTTAATAATCTTGCCTTGAAATACTGCTGAACTTTATCTTGTAGAAATGTTGGATTATCTGCTAATTTTTGTTTAAACATGTTAACATGTTTATTAATCTGTAGAGATTCTGTTGGATTACCATCATGATTCCATATAGATGTTACTGCCTGAAATTCAAAGACAAAAGAAATTTGTACAGTTTCATACAGTATTAAAGAATAAAGCAAAGAACAATATGGTTGGAACAGTTTAAGACAATACCTCTTCTTGGGTAAAAAAAAAATTTAGTAGTGAGCATAAATTTCATTGCAGTGAAGGAGGTCTCTGTTCTTAAGAAATAAACATGCCATAATAAAAACTATTACCATTGATAAACCCAAACCAAAATTTCCACTCTGGTGTTTTTGACCAAGTTCAATTTGATGTAACACAGCATCTATCCTTTCTTGTTCAAAACCATCTCTAAAATAAATATAGATCCATTACGACATATATGCCTTGAATGTTAAATGTATGGCTCACATTACTAATAGAATGACTTAATTCCATGACTTACAAGTATGACATGACCACATAACTCACAAGCATGAGTTGTGCTTACACAACTAACAAGCATGGCTTGCTCGCACAACTCACAGGTATGGCTTGCTCACACAACTTATAAGTATGACTTATTTTATGTTCTGCCTCGTGGAATTGATCAATGATATGATTCTTTAAACGAATGTGTACCATAACCATTATAAAACATTTTTACAGGAGTCAACATACTAATGAAGAATATGCTCTAGCATGTAACTTACTTAATGACTTTATCAAAGGTATCTGAGATTATCTGAAACACTTTTTCTTGATCTTGTTTTGCTATTCCTTGTAACCCAACAGAAAACACACTTTCTTTTCTATAGCCATCATACCTGCAGATATATACATATAACTATATTTTAATGAAATGCTGCCATTTTGAAATTTGGGTATGTGATAGTTTAAAACCTGGTAATATTCATGACATTACCACTATCGAATTAGAGAGGTGCACTTTAATTTTCCTGAAGGTTAAAGTAGGTAACTCTGATATATCTTTTGCTAGAATATATATAATAATTAAAATACCATGTATCAACTATGATTGATTGATAACAATATAAATAACATGAAATAACATGTATCAACTATCATAAACTTAATAAATCTCATGAATATCACATGATCAATTGTTATAAAATGATAATTGGTCTTGTGACATTTGCCAGACACTCAACATAACAGCTTTCTTAGAACAAATATAAAACGTTCAGTGTATGCCTTTCATTCTTGTCATAATTGCTAATTATTTGAATTTTTCAATCTTGAAAGGTTCCTTTTCTATTTACCCTAGAGTTGGTGCATAATCGTTTCCAATATTAGCTTCTAAAAGCGATTTATAAAAGGGTGATGTTTCTCCTCCTACTAAAAGATGTCCTATAATCGACAAGGTGAAAGCTTCAAAACTATCTGTTGCACTGAAATCATAACATAATTTATTAAAATAATTTGATTAGAACATATGATATTTTTTAGGTTGATAATTCATGTACTTATAGCATGTCTTCAAAAATGACTATTTCTATTTTCAAAATTCTCAGAAGTGAAAAATTATAAGAAATGCACAAAATGTATAATAGTAAAATCAATGTTGCATTGAACATGTAACCAATAATATGGATAGTATAGATGGGCAGACAGTTGAAATAATGGAAATGCCGCCAGCAAACAGAAAGTGACATTGCATTTTCATTCTCTTCATTTAGATGTAGGCCTACATTATTATAATTCTACTTACTCTGCTAGAAGATAACTGACAGAAACTGTTGTCTGCTTGTTTGGATCTGCAGCAAGTGGATCAGGTGCACAATCTATTTTACCTTTTCTCTAAAACATATATTTTACAAATACAGTTTACAATATTCAACTTCTTTTATCTACAGACAAATATTTCAATATGTCTGCCGTTATCATTCCAATTTCTCGGTGCAGATTTTGAATAGTTGAAGGAATGGACTTCTAAGTTTTTTTCAATAGAAAATAAAAATTTTAGTAAAATAAATTATATATTTGTATGTTATTTTGTTCAATCCAAGCTCACAAATTAGCTGTTTTCCCAAAGGAACCATTCAGATGAACTGTATCTGTAAACTTAATATATTGTGTCACTTTGCTCAAGGATTCTGATATTTATGTCTTTGACAATCCCTTTGAGATTCAATTTCTGATATTCTTTTGAAATTCCAGGCCTTTGGACCAATATCATTATATTGCCTGAGATTATATAATATTAACTTACCGGATTTGCCCATCGAGGTTCAAATGGTACAGAAGTGTTGACGGATATTTGATTAAAATGTTGTAAATACTTGTCATTAATAAACTGTAAATGATCCTGTAGTGGAAAGTTACCATAAGTGAAAAATCTAAAATAAAAATCAAACGATGGCTTATACATTTTATATAAATTAGTAGTATGATAAATTGAATTTCATACACCCAACACCCTTTTATTTACAAGGATGTGAAAAATGAAAGTAGTGATTTGTTTTAGTTTGTTTAGCAGAGCTGATTTCTTCTATGGCAACTTCAAAATGAGTCAGTGAAAACAATTATGAATCAACAAGTAAACCACAAAATCTAAAACAAACATAGACTGCTGCATACCAACACCAAATCTAAAATGATTTTTAAAATGTAATACATACTTGTATTGAACTAGTTTGTTAGGCATCTAATGCCCATGTGCAGCAAAAGTCATGTTTGGTAAATATGCAAGAAAAACAGACAGACAGATGCAGATGACTAAAATATATACATCCTAAATTAACTTACCGTGAATTACTAGGGTGATAATGTGAGGCATGAAAATCTTTAAGTTGTTGCCATGTTAAATCTGTTATATATTTAGGATCACCACCTGACACCACACCGTATGTATGACTAGGTAATAATTTATTATATGCTTCTTGTGTATATATACTTCTGGAACTAGACTGAAAATATAAAGATTTAACATTGTGTATTGTTTATAAAGAAATATATATCGAGGTTTAATTTTTTTGTGACTACAGCAAGTTCTTACAAATGAAATGAAAAGAAATGGAGGTTAATGTCCTACTGTTCTGCTACAAACTTGGGTATGAAGACAGGCATACATCATACAGTGTGCTATGAGGAAAATTTTGCCTGGACAGCTGCAATACGGCCTACTCTTATATCGAATTCCAACTTTCAAGGGATCTTTTACATGCATTCCAATGTGTACACAGAACCTCGGTTTTTCATGCCATCTGAACGACTAGAGAGCTGTCCTTTTCAGGCCCTCTGTCCTTCATCACGAACAAGGGGGACCGAACCACACCAGAAAATTTGGATGAACTTTCTCAGCCAATGCCTGGATCGGACACCCGACCTCCTGGATAGTGAGCCAGAGTTTTATTCACTTAGCCACCGTGACCCCCGCAAATTCTGACAGTTTTGTAATTAAATTGTGTCTACCAAGTGCCTCAACTACACAGGTCTCCCCATTCAAAATCAAGTAAAAGAAGTAGGGTATTTGATTGATAATTTAAATTGTTTGGTTTGACAGGATCTTAAATCACAGTATACTTATTATTAAAACAGTTCTTCGTTGGAATGAACCATAAGAAAAGCACAAATCATTCTGATCGAGTCAATTGTTTAAAACAGTTCTTCGTTGGAATGAACCATAAGAAAAGCACAAATCATTCTGATCGAGTCAATTGTTTGGTTTGACAGGATCTTAAATCACAGTATACTTATTATTAAAACAGTTCTTCGTTGGAATGAACCATAAGAAAAGCACAAATCATTCTGATCGAGTCAACTCTAATTTGATATGTTGAATCATTTTTTGGCCACAACACGCTCAGTAGACATGGGTTGACAAACTGCCATGCACTTTAATGTTAAGGCCATACAACAAAATATCCTGGTTCTCAGACAAACCTTCCAAAAAATTTGATGCAGGAAGATTTTTTTGTAGATATGTGTAAGGGGGCATTTTTTGTCAAAACTGTAAGCTAGACAAGTTATTTAACAGCAGTAACTAATTGTCATCTCTTGGGTCTGTGGATAAAAGCATAGATTTTGTAGTTCTAATGAGAGTGTTGCTGCTTCCGTGTACCATTCCAATCATTCCATGGTGTTCCATTTCAGTAATTTCTTTCTCGTAGATGTAGTGTGTGAAATAATTATCAATGCTAACAAAGTGGACACAAAAGATCTCAGCAGTCAAATCAATGATCACCAATTGCTGACAAGAATTTATGGCTGTCGAGTGCCATACAACTACATACCAGGGTTGTATATCTGATAATTGAGTCTTCTGAACACTTTGAGGCACACCACCATTAAATTCCACCATCTATGTGCCTATGTATGAAGTTCCTAATATTAAAATTCTTTAACTCCCCATTTTCCTACATTTTGCATGGCCATTTTCGGCGTCTTGAACCGCAGAGGAGGGTTTAAATTAACATTTTCTGTCAGGTTTTAATAAATATCCATGGTTTAGTTGCAAAAGCATAAAAGACATAAAGGGTTGGTTATGGTCATTTGTACTCTATCTGTGGTGGAAAGCGTTCAGCCAAACAAAAATTTATGAAAAAGGTGGAGCCAGGCAATGATACGAGAATCATCATTAAAGTCCATGGAGAATTTAATGGTGGTCTAGAAACATATAATAATTACCTCCCCTTTGTTTCATGCACAAAACATGTTTTTGTTTGACGTGACACTGAATTCTAACTGGTATGCACCATATACATGCACTCCAAAGTGATTTTTTTATGCACATTACCAATACATCAACTGAACATCAGGCACAGATAAGAAAGGAAAAAAAGATTAATAATCAAATGCATAATTAACTTACAAAAACCCCTTTCATCTCATTATAAACAATGCCTTTAAATATAATTGGTGATTTTGGATTGGTTGGATCCTCATGTTCAAGTCTCCACCCTTCTTGACTATAAATAACATAAAGATAAACATCAATCTATTTAATCATAAATGATAAGCATTAGTTCATTTTAATCATAATATGACATAAAACTTAGAGTTTTTATTCTTAAAATATAAAGGAAATGAATTCACAACATCTACATGAACTTACAAAAAATCCAGTTCCCTTAATTTTGGATAAAAAGCAGCATCCATATAAACTGATAGTAAATTCTGAAAGTCTTGATAATTCTGACTTGAGAATGGATACATTGTCCAATCATCAGCTGAAAGAAAAAAAAATTACAAAATAATCTCAGTCAATAATAAATCAACTTATAGATAGACACTATTTTGTGAAAGTGACAACACCTGCTAGTAACCACACATTCTAGCCTCTACTAACCTAATACAAAAAATGTCTGCCATGAACAATTTTGAAATGCAACTTCCACAAATATATACAGACAATGTTATCAAGGAACTTACACCACATGGAAATTTTGGACTTATGGTCAAACAAATATTTAATATGGAATCTGAATATTTGTATTTCTTTGAAGAGGTATCACAGAGGACTGGTTCTATTCACTAAAGTATATTTAGGACTTTTCCTTTAAACCAATATAATACAAACTTAGATTTTGGTGTATATGATTAGCAATATCTGCCAAATTATAATACAATCTTACAATATATAAAGCATATATTTGATGTCAAAACATTACCTGTAAATGCATTCATAAATGTAGCCAATGAGCGACTCAACATTTTAAAGAATGGATCCCTCACTGGGTATTTTTTGGAACCACATAACGCTGTGTGCTCTAAGATATGTGGTACTCCTGTACTGTCCATCGGTGTCGTTCGAAAACTAACACTAAAATACAAAGACTGACCAGTTAATAAATATGTAAGCTTATAATCAAACGTGAAAATACAAAAGAATGATTGTTACACTGCATTTTAAAAAATAACACTAAAATACAAAATATTGATTGCTACATTTCATTTTAAAAGTAAGACTTACAAACAGGCATTATGCAATATTTATATCTGCCTATTGGAGGTCATTTTTAGGTCCTAAATGTCATATAAATTATTAATTAGACATTAATTAACTTACCAAGACCATAATCAACTCTAAATGCCATCGGATGGCTGTGATATAAGTTGATTTAAATATGTTTTGTGGTTGATGCAGTTACCATAAAAATGTTTAACTGAATCTTTGCTTATTATTATTATCGTAACAACAGTAGTAATGACAATTGAGGCTAGACTATAATTCTATCACCAATAAGATTTGTAAAAACATTTTTGCTGGTTTTCAAGGAGTTTGACAAACACATGTCAAAAATACCAAACTCATACGTCAATGTTTGGATATTCAATAATTACTGACATCATAAGGGATGTTTTTAAACATAGTTAATATATCAGCTATAAATCTTACCTAAATAAATTATTATCATCCTCTCTAGCAGCATGTAAATGTTGAGCCTGTGTTTTATCATGTTGTAAAGTTACAGCTGTTAAATATAACTCTGGAATATCTACTAACTAAAATATACCAAATAAATAAAATCATTAAAATATGAAGGTCTGATCAATCATTTGATTTTAAATAAAAATGGCATTTGACCAGATCCAGTCAGAAATGGGGTTTAATGTCCTACTTTCTACACTGACTTGGCTAACACATACAGTGCACAATGAGGCAAATTTTGTCCAGCTAGTAGCACTACAGCCTACTCACTGTTGTGCCTGATGATATATCAATTTCCATTATACATATCTGTGAGAGAGATATCGTGTAGCAAGTTCACCGACTTTGGCAGTTTTAAGGTACCAGTATTCAGTTTGGTTTATTTTGGCATTTCATGAATTGTTTTGGGTTTTTTTCAGGTTGTAATTATAATAAGGGCAGTTTTATGGAACCAGTATTCATTTTGGTTTATTCTGGCATTTCATGAATTCTTTTTTTAAGGATATAATGAAGAGCTTTATTGAAATAAACTTGACATTTTGGATTCATTGTGCTTAGTTGGGTTGCTAAATGTTGCACTGTCTATTGTCCATATGAATCCATGTTGTTCATACTATTTTAAAAAACTAATTCAAAAACTTAAAAATTAAAAAAATGTTGGCAGAGAAAATGAAACCTGTTTAACTGTGTAACCATGCAATTTCTGCCCTGGTATATAAATCTGAACAGCTTCCCGGACTTTATTTGTTTTCGTACTAAATCTTCTATAACAACTGTTAAAAAAAAGAAGATATTCATGTAACACTAGAAACATATACAAAAATAGAGATCATAAAATAAATAAAACTGGATATCATTTCAGTAATTTTCAGGTCATTTTTCTTACTTCCATGGCTATAAAGTCAACTCAACTCTGTAACAGGTCATGATCAGTAATTTATCCTTGATAATTTTATTTTAAAATATTCAATATCAATAAATAGACTGAATATAAAATTGCTTTGGGTTGACGACTAATTATTTGTAGGAAAATCCTAGTTACTCTAGTAACATAAATTGTACCGACTCTGCTCTAGTAGCTAGAGAGCGGAGTCAATGACACAGATTTACGTTAGTAAAGTAACTAGGAAAATCTATGGTTTATATCAGAACAAATCATCCAAAGTGAACATCATATTTCTCAGCTTTCATAAATAGGTTTTCACATCTTGGCCACACAAATTAATGGACATTCTGAGACTAACATATTATACATACTTATATTAGAAAATCTGACCAGACCAGAAGGGTATCATGTCATTTGGGACTCACTTCATGTGAGACTCAACATTTGGGACTTCGTTGACGACGTTTGGGACTTCAGTGGCGTCACTTTGGACTCAACACAAACGCCATTTGGGACTCGATATAAACCATATTTGGGACCACAAACCACAAACGTCGATCCAGTATATGGGGCGACTGATTTATCGGAATCCTAGTTGTTTCGACACCGGGCTGGTTCAACACCCGCTACGCGAGTTTTTTTCGAGATCATCTATTTGGGTCAGGTTAATTATAATATATAGGATTTGTATGGGAAGTAACTAAACAATTAAGGGGATTAAGGATTAACTAGTTATTATACACATTGTTATAAAAGTACATTGTTAGTTCTATACGTCTTGAAAAGGTTTCTTTGCATCAAAATAGTAACACTACTGATTCTGTTCTGTGAAAGCCGTAATGCCATTGGCTATTCCTTTTTAATCACCCAATCAGTCAATAAAACACAACTCTTTGACAATCAGGCTCTGCTGAAGGTCGTCAAATTTGCGATATTAAAATGGAAGTTATGATCAAAATTTAATATATATTATATAATGTAATAAATAAAGCCTGTCATTAGATGTTTCGTTTTGTTTTAAAAAATAAAATAAAATATATACGACAATTCTTTCCAAAGAGAATTAAATATTTCGATTGTTGAATTCTTGTCTACTGTGGTTCATTTGGAATGTAAAATTATACAACCAATAACTTTCCTAAAAGTTTGCAAATATTTCAACCCCTGAACTGTACCACTTGCCAAATTCCAACCAATTATATCAGCTAATCCATTAGACCATGGGCTAACCGACTTTACCGTGCCTCGCCTGTCAACATCAAAGAGCAGAGATAACTGTATGTCACCTGACAACACCAAAGAGCAATTCCATGAGAAAAGCGTGCATGAATCAACAGTATTGTAAAACAAAGACTGGATTCACAATCAAAGAAACCTGTGGTTTCTTAGAAGGCCCTGATATTTGACAATGGAGATTAGAATATATCAGATAATCAAATTTTATGATACATCACATGCATTTATAGTTCATTGGTAAGCACGATAATATGTAAAGACATTAAAGAGACAATCCCGATAAGAACAGAGTCTCAAAAAGTCCAAGTATTTATGACATTTATGGACCAAAATATAGTGGCATCATGGTGTATTTACCTTGTCTCAAAATTTCAGCTCAAAATATTGAGTCGTTTGGACGTGAACGTCAACACTGCTTATCCGGACACGTAACCCTTTTAAGATTTTGTGTCATTTTTTTCATTGGGTGACCTGATAATCGATTAATGTTTCTTGAGAGGTCTTTACAGTGAATGACCCATGCCCTGTACTTGATAACAAAAGGTAAATTTCACCTACATATTATTTTTATAGAAAAAAGTCTTGTTTTATCCAGATACTGTATAATAAAATGTTCTCCATTTCTGTAAGAAGACTGTCAGGTTTAAGTTATTTACAAGCGTATCACAAATATCGGGTTAGTAGGTGGGCCTTAGGTTATGGATTTTAAAGGATTTTAACACAAAATTAAGCAGTTTTATTCCCCAAAAAGTTATCGGGATTGGCACTTTAAAACGACAAAAAAGACAAATATGTATAAATAATTGCAGCCCACCCATAGAACGATGTAGAGTACCGGCATCTTTATTATTAAAATCAACCATGCAGTAATCTTATATAATCAATCGAATGTATTGTTAAAATAAATAAATGTATCGTTAAAATAAATAAATGTATTGTTAAAATAAATGAATAAATGTTATTTAAATCGTTGGAATGTTTTTATTATAATAAGATTTTATTATAATTCAATTGACATATTTTCTCGAGTCCCAAATGTCGTATACCCGAGTCCCAAACGACATATACCAAAGACCCAAACGTTGTAGGCCTATACCTGAGTCCCAATTAAATGTCGCGCCACTCGCGGTCATATTTTTTGGAGTCCCAAATGACATGTCATGTAATCACCAGAAGACAGAAGTTTCAATTTCAATGACAGCATAGAATTGAGATTAACTCAGCATGGCCAGGTAACATTATATTAGTGGCAAGCAAACAAGAATTAAAATTTCTGTCAATGTCATTGAATTTTTGGGGGTGTGGGGTAATTTAAAGGGCCAATCCCGATAACTTTCTGAGGAATAAAACTGCTTAATTTTGTGTTAAAATCCCTTAAAACCCATTACCTAAGGCCGACCAAGTAACACGATATTTGTGATATGCTTGTAAATAACTTAAACCTGACAGTCTTCATCTGGAAATGGAGACCGTTGTATTATACAGTATCTGGATAAAACCAGACTTTTTTTCTATAAAAATAATATGTAGGTGAAATTTACCTTTTGTTATCAAGTACAGTACATGGGTCATTCACTGTATAGACCTCTCAAGAAATGTGAATCGATTATCAGGTCACCCAATGAAAAAATTGACCCGAAATCTTAAAAGGGTTACGTGTCCGGATAAGCAGTGTTGACGTTCACATCCAAACGACTCAATATTTTGAGCTGAAATTTTGAGACAAGATAAATACACCATGCCTCTATATTTTGGTCCATAAATTTCATAATCTCTCGGACTTTAATTTTTGAGACTCTGTTCTTATCAGGATTGTCCCTTTAAAATTTCTAAATTTTATTATTATTAGGCCTACTATTTATTATAATATTGGTTAGTTTCAATCGAAATTACAAAAAAACAATGAGATATCAAATATATTAACCAGACAACACGGTGTAGTGCCGTTTGACTCTCTCGCCGAAGCATTGTATTAAATAAAACTCAAAAATTCTTGAAAATGATGAAACTAATAAACAAAGTCACATTGGCACATGGGGGCTGACATGTTTTAATACCGCAGCAAATGTTTAAAATTTGGGGATGTCCTAACTAAAGTCCGAAACGAATTATATAAATGACTTTCCAATTCTTATCCCGAAACACCGAGGCGATGCACGTGTTCAGTTGTTTTTTTGTTTTGTTTTTTTCGAGCTCTGTGGAATTAAAGTAAGGTTATCTGTAACAAAAAGAGGGATTAACGTCCGTTTTCTGTATTTTGGGATTAGTGGCAATGCTCAACAGCGCGCATGACAAGATCGTTTGGCTCGAAACATGAAAGTAGCAATATTAGGTCATTCGTTTGTACGCAGGTTGGAAGAGTTTTCTCGAGATACAAGAGAAAACGTTCACCCCGAACATGATATTTCTTTTCATGGGCGCTCTGGATCACAGGTAATATCCCTGTATCTGAAACATATATTTTTTTAACGGTACAAACTGTAATGGTTAAAAGTGCTATAGTGGTGGTAGTGATACCATGATTATGCAATCTGTTTCATAGAGTTAAGGCGACAGGCGTCTTTTAATTATCTCTGTCCAAGATGACTGACCCTTGAAAGGTCAGAACGCTATTGTTCTACGGGTGACGTCACATCATAATGTTTACCAACAAAGCAAGTTTAAAAACACAATATATATGAAGAATCCTTAATCAGTCACAAACAGTGTTCAGTTCAAGTTCAACAGGAAAATAATCCAAATACTCCAAATGTTTCAAAAGCAAACAAACTGGAAAAAAAAGTTGATGGTCACACATGCGTTGTTTACATCGAATGTACTACGTAGTAATATGAACTGGTACCGGCAGAATTATATTTTTTTACCCATTTTAAAAATGATTTTACGCTTCAAAAAAATGTTTTAGAATTTAATTTGTCGGAGTAATAAAGTTAATATGAATGACTCATTAAGTCGCGTCGATGTCATCCACATCAGTGATTGTAGCGGCCACGGGTTTTTTCACTGCGGATCAGGGTGACCATGATGGTGTGCAGTGAATATTCGCTAGGCCGCTACCTGATAAGGATAACATCGATGTGACTTAATTAGTCCCCCATATTAACTTTTTTCTTTCGAAAAATTTAATTCTAAACATTTTTTGTATGTATTAGAAAAATAAATAAAGGCGTTTGAAGTATTTGTAGTTAAAAAATATTTCTTATTTAGTGTAACAATATATATAAAGAATCCTTAATCAGTCACAAACAGTGTTCAGTTCAAGTTCAACAGGAAAATAATCCAAATACTCCAAATGTTTCAAAAGCAAACAAACTGGAAAAAAAAGTTGATGGTCACACATGCGTTGTTTACATCGAATGTAGTAATATGAACTGGTACCGGCAGAATTATATTTTTTTACCCATTTTAAAAATGATTTTACGCTTCAAAAAAATGTTTTAGAATTTAATTTGTCGGAGTAAAAAAGTTAATATGAATGACTCATTAAGTCGCGTCGATGTCATCCACATCAGTGATTGTAGCGGCCACGGGTATATTCACTGCGGATCAGGGTGACCATGATGGTGTGCAGTGAATATTCGCTAGGCCGCTACCTGATAAGGATAACATCGATGTGACTTAATTAGTCCCCCATATTAACTTTTTTCTTTCGAAAAATTTAATTCTAAACATTTTTTGTATGTATTAGAAAAATAAATAAAGGCGTTTGAAGTATTTGTAGTTAAATTATATTTCCTATTTAGTGTAAATGGGTATTAAAATGAGTAAAAGGTGTCATTTTGGCCGTAGACGTCTTATGTAAACAATGCATGTGCCAGTGATCCAATGATTGACGCTGTGTGATGTCATTGCACATGTTCAAGACAATCATCTGTGACAGAGATAATTTATTAGTAATTCTCTGTGAAACAGATTGGCGAAAGGCTTCTGGGATACAGATGATGTCAGATTGGAGTGACCTGTAGCCCTGATTTGTCAATTAATTTTATTGCCCATATTTGACACAAATGTAGTCCACTGTATATTTAAATGGGAGCTCCTCTTTCACTCCTATTTGCCAGTCCTATTTGCCAGCTGACTTGACTTGACCTGTTGGAGACTTTAAAGATTAAGCCTTGTTTACACTAAATTTATTCATTTTTTAGGTTGAACTCACATTTAAAGAAATATTGATATGTCTGATTTCAGATAGAAAACATCTTCTCTATGATTGATGATATTCCAGAATCAACACACTTAGTCTTCATACAAAGTGGAGGAAATGATATCAATCCAAGAAAACGACCTGCATCTATAGCAAGTGCTATGGTGAGATTGGCTGAACGTATTGTTCATTCTAGAGGAATTCCTGTACTTATAGGATCGGTATTTGTGCGCCCCAAACCTCGTTATCAAACGGCTGAAGACTATGATAAAGATCGTAAAGAACTGAATAGTGAACTGAAACGTATTCTCAAGTACAAGACTAAAATTAGATTATCAAAACATGAAAAATTTTTCAGAAGAGGCCCAGAAAAACCGCATATGCTCGATGATGGTGTCCATCTTAATCCCATTGGTCAAAAGCTTTTTATGCTTTTCATACGGAAGGAAATTGATAAAGCATTGAGAAGATTTTATACTCTTCATGGTCCAAATTTTAAAATCCATCCAAATATACCACCAGCAGAAAGAGATAGATTAACATCAATGAAAAGTCACAATTTTTACTCAAGTCATGTACCTTACAAGAGAAGAGAAACCATCTAACAATTATTATCATATAATTTCTTTTTCATGGAAAACATTTGTATGGCTTGGTGGAACTTGTTTGGTTACTTGTCCATTTAACATTTATTAAATCAACTTTGTGTTAGAAAAGATGGCCCAAGAAGGAAGAGTACTGTATTTGACATTATATTCTATAAATGAACGTTATAGGCTTATAGCTCAGCTGTTGTTTGATTCAAATAAAAAATGGACGTGAATATTGTGTTCTGTTGCTGGAAACATTTTAATAGCACATAAAACAACCCAGTTGATTGAACCATAAAGTACTGTAGAAGCATGATTATACAAAATGAAGATTGAAAAAATTATTAATGAATTTTACCTTGATAGTGCAGTGAACTATAATAGAAGAATCTTGCTCCTAATAAAGTCTGAAATTATTTTCCAATGAATTTAGTTCAGTATTTTATTATGAAATATAATCTAATTGTTTTTCTGTTTCCAATTAAACAAATTTTTATTTTTCTGGCAAACATTCAAAGATATGAAAGGTGTGTGTAGGTAAAGAATTACCTATAGAATTAAAGATGGAGTTATGTTACCAGATTGTAAATTCCATGTTACCAGAATGTAAATTCCAATAGAAACTGTATATATCTGGATCCAGTAATCAATATTTGTTTATTTCACATCTTTAGCATATTTAAAAGAAAATAGAAACATTTTGCATGTATGTTATTAAATCAATAAAATATTCCATTAAAAGTTATTAAATGGAGATTTTTTTATTGTCAGCAGATCTTTTTTTTGTGTTTATGGCCTTAGGTCACCTTTGACTTGTTAATGTTAATTTTAGTCTGTTTGACCAGCTCTAACATTTTCACACATTTTTGTTGTGTAAACCTTTCTACAACTGATGGAGCGAGGTTCACCATGTAAATCCGCGTTTCTCAACCTGGGATGAATTCACCTCCAAGGGGGGAATGGCTCGCGTCCAGGGGGGGAATGACCACACTCCCAGTAACTTCAAAAATGATCATATAAAGGTTGTGCAGTGTAGAATAGCACTCTCAAACACTGTCCCGAGAATAAAAAAAATTGCTTGTGACAATAACCAGGAGCAAATTTTGCACTGAACTGGAAACAACGTATTTTCATTAAAATATAAATTTGGTGATTATTGAATCTCACCTTCGATCTGTATTCATTCCATATTCAATGTCAATGTGGTCATGGGGTGCAGGCCCGTGCAAGGATCTGCGGTTCATGTCGGATGGCTTCTATAGAAAAAGGCCATTTTCAATTTCGTATGAAACGCCTGAAGAGTGCCTGAAATGGCTGGAAATCACATTTTCGGGCTCCAATTTCTTAAAAATTTCCTAGGGGGGGGGGGGAGTCCCTTGACTCTCCTCGACGGGCTTCGTGCCTACGGCGCTCGCGGTGACCAGCTTCGCCGGCCACGGCTCCGCGATCAGTAACTCCTCAAAACTCTGGGGGTAAATGGGTTGGTTGAGAATTCATTTAGTGGTGAGCGGTGAAAAAGGTTGAGAAACGTGGATGTAAATCATGAATACTCACCAAAATCTAGAAACTGTAAATTCAAACCTTTTTCTTACATTTTAAAAAATATAAATCAACAAAAATTACCATGGGGGAAAGGGGAGAGAAAGAGTATGAGGAACCATGGGTTACTAACAGATTGATAATTAATGGTGGTTTGGACCCAATGCTCTGTAAAGCCCACTAAAAATACTTGGATTATTCCTGCAAGAATTATTGTTGACCACTACATACATGTACCAACATGTAGTTTCAGGAGATCCCAGGTATTTAAAAAAAAGACTGATCAATTTAAATAATCTTATGAATACTCCACCCGATTGCATAGATAATCCTGTTTATGTTCATGAAATGAAGCTTATTGATTTCCGACTGTTTTTATACACCCATGTCCGGCCATGTGGACGCTCTAGAGGCTAAAGTGAATATCCGATTGACTTTATATACCGGTACAGTGTTTAAGGTCATGAGAAGAAGAAGCCTATTGTTTTTCAGCGATTTCAAATAATTACTGCCAGAGTTATGGCCCTTGATCACTACAAAAAATCCTATGGCCGCTCTAGAGGCCAAAGTTAATATCTAATTGACTTTAAATTTACACACCGTATTTAAAGTCCTGAGACGAAGAAGCCTATTGATTTTCAGCGATTTCTAATAATTACTGCCATACTAATTGTTAGCGTGGGTCAAAACTTTATAAAAAGCAAACAAATTCTGATGATTTTCTGATGATTACATAATGAGTTGTTACTCTTAATCAAATTTTAGTTTCATTACAAATGTTTCATTAACGAAAAAGTAAAAATATGCGACAACCCTTGTTGACTGTCCGGATGTTTAAGCTGTTGTGGGCGTATGTTTCGTTGCCTGGCAACCTGTCTTTAATGAAATACCATGATTGTTTTTCACAATTAATTTAATCATAGAAATATATATTTCTATGATTTAATCTAGTAACTATTGTGTGCCGGAAAAAAAAAAAAAAAAAAAAAAAAAATCCAGTCTAGAATTTTGGTCTTGTCTTGGGTCAGGCTAATTGTAATATACTTTCAACTTATCAAGATAAACGGATTTAATGTTTACTTTAAAGTGTGTTAATTAATTAGGCCTATAATATAAATATAACCATTTTTATTTTTAAAAATTTTAGCAAATTTTTGAATTGAGATCCTAACCAAGTCTGAAAATGAGTCAAGAAGCATATATTTATGTAACCTAAAGGTTTATAAACTGATTTATATTAAAATTTTATTGTAAATGATAGAATCTCCACTTTGTCAAACATTTCACTTTCGGTAATGTTCGCGATAATTAAGATCCACTGCGGACCAGTTTGGGGATCTATGGCTGGATAACGGAATGTGAATGTTTGTGTTCCGGTTTATTAAGGTCAACTGACTGGGTCAGCTTTGTTGATAGAAAACGTATGATATCCGGGGAATTTAATGGTACCTACCTACTTGCTGTCAAATCTGTCAAGCTGCTGACACAGTGGATTTATCGTTAGTAGGTTTGATTGGTGCTATTACTATTATTATTTATGCAGTTTTACCTTATATTTTACTGTAAACGAAAGAGATTATTTCCCTTCTGTCTGGACCACTGCAAGGTGCCGTCCTGTCAATCCTGAAACAGTTTCCCGATCACTAAAATAATAGTCGTGCTGAAACAGCTGTAAACAAATCATATCCACAAGCCTTGACAAGCTATGATTTATCATAATGAATGCAATTTATAGAATCCAGCAATATTTGATGTGCGTATGCGTAATTGATACATACTTTGATATTTTGTATATTATAGTACATTGTATTATGTTGTCATCAAATTGATATATATTTGTGTTTTATTATGTATCAATCTAGAAAATAAATACTCAACATGAACAGATATAAAATCAGGCGCGGATCCAGAGGGGGGGTCCAGGGGGTCCGGACCCCCCTGCTCAGGCTTGAAATTTTTTTTATGCGATTTTATTGGCGAATTAGACCTGTAATTTTGGAATTTACCTTCCGGAAATACGTCAGAATGAACCAAATTGAATCTAATTTACCAAATTAATCGGTTGAGCGCAATTAGTTAAGCAATTATCAAACCTAGACCCCCCCCCTGCAAAAAATCCTGGATCCGCGCCTGAAAATTGCAGTAATAGGTCGGCTTCTTTTGGCTACAGTGGGATGTTAAACCCACATTTTATTTCATTTCCTTTTAGCTACTATCTGTTTTATGAGTTCCAACTCTCAAATCAGAATATTGGAAGGCTAAATGTTTGTGAAAATTGAGTTGTTTAAATCAATTATTTGTCTAGATATCATCATCATCAGTATGGAGTTTGCTAGTATAAAACAAATGTCACATGATCGCAGACCCTCCTCCTGTGAGCACTATTAAAATACCCCTAAAATTATCTGCAATATAAAGCTATCCCAACAGGTTTTCTTTCTTAAAATATGTGCAATTTCAATACCGGTAAATCATTTTCTGGATGAAAATAAATAAAAGCGTATTGAATTATAGCCTGGGATTGAGGTTTTCCAAATGAACTTTGAAATGACCTGCATATAAGACAGAATGTGGCTTCTCAATCATAAAATTATATTGTGAATTCAAGCCCCTGGTAATACAGTCGCCAGCAAGCCAGAATAAAATTCAAATATAAAGTAAATTAGATCATTAGCAAAAGATGTCAAAGTTGATCCCAATTATTATTTTTGAGGAAATACAATTCAAGTTGGTGACTTTACTCACTACACACTACTGGTACTAGACCATGGTACTTTATTAGCTGCAGTGTTACATGAGATTTATATGCCAGATTACTCATGTGAATAAATAATTTACTTTATTTCAGGACACAAAAGATTGATTACAAAGTACTGCTAAATTTAAATGCTAAATTGGTCAGGTACGTGCATGTAGGTCTATTGGTATTCAGAGTTAGATTGACTTGTTTTATACTCTCTACGTGAGGCAACAGTTAACCATTTATATGTACAATTTATGAAAGATTCAAATAACTGATTTTAAATCACTGGACCACAATATCAAAGAACAAAACTATATCTTACTTATATTTAATGACTTCTAAAGTAAGATGGCTTTCATATCTTGCAGGATTAGAACGTTATGTGGTACGTGATGGAAAACTTACAGCAAAGATACAATTTATCTGACAGATTAATTAGAGCCATCAGTAACTGGCGTACATTTTCTAACTCGAACGATGATATAGAACAGTTGATAGAATTAGGAGCGGATGTTAATCGCCTACATGGTACATTATTACCATTACATTGTGCCTGTATGGCTAGTGATAATTACTGTTTGAGGCTTCTATTACAGAAGGGAGCTAGGGTATGTATAATTTAAAATATGCAAATATAGTGCCTTGTGAAAAGTTGGTCATGTATATATACATTAAAATGTTATATTAAACCAGTGTTGAAATCAGTGTGTATATTCGACATACCTTTTATCTTTTTATCATTTACCGTAAAACAAAGTAGTGCAGCTTTGCGGTTGTATTAATAATTTTGAAAACATAATATATATATATACATACATACATGTAAACTGTATTACCATCACTTTATCATTTATTGTAGTAAGACAAGGAAGTCTTGTCGTTCGTCAGCTGTTTCTGTAAATAACTTCCTGAGTTATTGCCCTTGCATACTTTGTAGAATTGTGTACGGTTTTTGCCTGGCAACCTACATGTATTTGTATTTACCTTAACAATTAGAATGTTACAACCTGTTTAGACTGCCTACACAGCTTACATGTAGCTGTTATGGAGGTAACCACTACCCATATTATGACCTGATCGGTTTTGTGGATTTGTTGAAAGCATCTGATAAGTGCAATATAGTACTCCATTAGACCAATTAGATGTATCTGAAACCCATAGAGTTGGCTAGTCGATAAATGCTTGGATTTACATTTCATAGATAAAGGATTCTTAAGATTGCAAGGTTGTTATATCTGACCAAAGAAGTAATTTTTTTTTTATCTATTCACATGCTCTGTTTCTTTGACAGGTTAATGAAGTAGATGGATATGGAAGAACAGCTTTACATTATGCTGCTGAAAGAGATGTATTTTGTGTAGATATATTATTACAACATGGTGCAGATGTGAATGTTGGTGATGGTAATAATGATACACCTTTACATTGGGCTAGCTATACAAACAATGTACAATGTGTTAAACTTCTGTTACAAAATGAAGCATATGTCGATGTATTAGATTATAATCACGAAACAGCCTTGAGTTGGGCTGCACGAAAATGTCATTTAGAAATTATTAAAATTTTACTGGAATATAATGCTGATGTAACAACTCGAAATCTAAATGGACAGACTGCTTTAATGAGAGCTGCTGCTATTCAAGCCAGTGGATTAAATACTGATAATGATGATGCTTGCTTAGAATTACTCATCAAGGCTTCAGGACAGTTCGATCTACGTAATGCTAAAGGAGAGCTCATTGCTGATATTGCAAGGGATAATAAATTGAGTGAAATGCTGCTTCCATTATGTGTATTACCACGTTCCCTGCTAACCCTGTGTAGACATAAGATACGATCAGGATTAAGATACCGATATCTACCCAATGTTATTCCTCAACTAAAACTTCCTAGAAAATTACAAGAGTATGTTCTACTACAAAGATGATTTAGTGTATTTATATTTAACTGCTAATATAACAAAATGCATATTGATGCCTGGTTATAGTGTTTAGACTTAAAAATGCAAATATCAGGATTTCACTTTTAACTGTATGTGATGGCTATATTAGATATATATGTGTATTGCATGACTGAATTTAAAAATATGGTTATTAAGATATTCATGTATAATCTTCCTGTTTAAAGATAGGCTTTATAGTGCAGTCTTTCTAATCCATTCATATAATATTATATGTTAGAAAGAAGTCTCAAGACTATTACGAATGAGAGTTGTTTGGTATTATTAATTAAATCTATAAGCCTAAGACACGTTCCATAGTTTACTGAATAGTTTAATAAACAGAATGGTCATTTTCGTAACTTAGATCTAGTGGACTTTAGAATAGGAATTATTTACTAAGTGTTTGGACATTACCTTTTTTTTAACAAAGTTAAGAAATATTTTTTTTGACTTGATAAAGATTCTTTCAAACTACATATTTGCCATAGCTTATTTATTTGCTGAAATCTTTTTATAGTATTAAACAGTGTAAATATTTGATGTTTTACAAAAAATGGAGACAATCTAGGATTTAGAGTTCACCAAAAAAAAAATACACAAGATGAAATTGTTTTTATGCTACCAATTTATTTCTCTATATTATTGTTAAGGCTGGAAATTGATGATTTATTTATTACTATTACATGAATTTGTTAGTTTATTTATTGTTATGCACTGATCTACATTTTACATGTATGGTCTATTATAGAATATCAACACATTTGAGATATATGGTCAATCATAGAATATCGATAAATTTTAAATTTTACCGTCAATATTTTATCATACAAACTTGCAAAGGCTGTATACATGTACATACCACTTTTAACCAAGTAAAAGTTGTACTTGGTTTAAATATTTTTAAATATTGAATTTTAGAAGCAAACTTGTTTATGTTTCATTTAAGAAGAGATATTCACCCAGGACTCTATTGTATTGAACAGTCTCCCAGAACAACTTGGAGACTCCCACAACAACTTGGTTGTCAAGATCTTAAGTCTTTCTTCATTTCTTTTAAAGTCGCATTGTGTGAGAGCTATTTCTATCTCTGGTTTCAAATATTATATAAATTACTACTAGTATTTAGAGATTTATCTAAATGACAAACCCCAAATCAACACTCTAGACATCATTTAGATATTAAGTGGAATAGGTAAAGCCATCTGTATCTAAATCTTACACAATGCGTCTAAGTGGAATATATTCTGCACAACATTTATTTTCAATACTGGTAAGTAAAATAAATAAATTATTGTATTATTTTATGGCAGATAATCTACATGCTTTGCCTGATAATGAATAAATGAAATAACAACAAACTTTAAATTGTGTATTTTTTATTTCATTGTTTGGGGATATTGAAGGAATTTTTGACATTATTACAGTGTAGTACTAATGATAGACAGAGACAGATCCATAATTATTAATGATCTGTAATGTGTATATTGCCAAATTGATATGCTCTATTAGATGCTGGATGTTACCTGAATTACAATACATTATTTGAAATGGCCCTCTTTTCCCTGGATATCTCTTAAAGGGCCGATATATATGTACAACCCAACATGTGTAGGCAATAACTACATATTTTGTTACATTTGCTAGGCAAATCAATTTTGAATTTTAACCTCTAATTTCCTTAAAAGCTCTGAGAATAGTTATTATGTAAGAATGAATATATACCACATTACACACTGTTGTGGAGACCAATAATTTAAATTTCAAAACACATATTGCCAGGCAACAATTCATACGCCAATGTTGTCTTGGCTACATACAACCAAGTAAGGTTTAATGGGTGGACAGTGTTGGTGTCTGCCATTTTCACATATTTGATAGTATTGGTTAAACACATTCCAAATATAATTTTAACACAGAACATTGCAATGGTAGATGTGCAACGGAGATGTGCAAAATTTAAGTTCAAGTACAGCTACAGTGATAATTTGAATATAGAAAGTTTGAAATTTAAAGTGTGTTGTGTATTATGAAAGTTACAACAAATGTATAATTTCACATGCTAACCAAGTCAAGTGCTCAAGATAAGAAAATTAATCACTCAACATTCTTAAATTGGATTAAAGGTCCTAGCTAGATCGGAGTTTCTTTCTTTTATCATTCTAGTGAACACAAGTTTGTTCTACACACGCAGTATAGGTTTCTTTGCTTAATTTTAATACAGGATTAATATCTATAAGCAGATGACTAAGCCCAGCAAGTTTGAAAATTATGTCTCATCACATGCACCTGTGGAATGATTAAAAGACATTGGATAGACTGAGCGGCAATGCCAATATACAAGCTCATTTATATGTGGGCATTATAATAATTGAAATAGATGTACATTCTTATCTATGTATATCACAATATTCATGGTTTTGTTTATTTACACCTCACATTAATAATGCTCTTTACTTATTATTCAGTTAATAGATATTTCTTTCATATTGTAAATACCCACAAGTTAACTCTAAACAATAACTTTTTTTTAATAAATAATAAATTGTAAAATTTAACCAAAGAATTCTTCTGAACAAATATAATAATCTACATTGAAAATACACAGAATCAATAGATACAAATGTACATATGCTTACTAATAAAAACATAATGCTGTCAAACCCAGCTTAAAAACAGTATTGTATTTCACCCCAAAAACTGATCAATTCATATATGTACATGTTATATACACCTACAATATTGAGTGTTCTTTTTGGCAGGCTATGCATGTGGATGCGAGACTTAGTTTAAGAGTTAAAGCCAGTTGATTGTGTTTCATGTTCAACAAGCATTAAGAGGGGCCACCTATTTTTATATTACAACAATAGATATATGCATCAATAAGTCAACATCTAAAAACTTTCAAGATGCCTTCATCCAAACTAAATTAAATATTGGGTTTGTAACTGATGGAATTAGAACTAGCAATTGTCAAAGATAGTTAATTTTGACACACAAACTTGACCAATTCACTACAAACACGGTTTTAATGCATATGGAAAGGTTTGATGGTTTTGATGATGTCACTAACACATTCTTTCTCTCTAAAACTAAGACATAAACCCAGTTTATAACATAAACTTCAAGCATGCCAGGCACTGTTAATTTTTTGTAGTGTACCATGTTGATTTGACCATTGAAGTGAGGTTAAATTTTTGTAGCGTAAACTCTGAGAACGGTACTCAGTACGGATTATTGCGCATGCGTCAAAAGAGCCATAACCTTTTTTTCAGCAAACTTCGACAGTTCTGTCATCAGTTCTGTCAAATGGCTGACCAAATTGAATCAACTGCAATAATTGTTTTCAACTCAGGAAATTTGCATTGGGACTGAATTTAACTTGCCTGGTACGGTTCCGGAACCGGTTCTCATAGGGTAATGTAAACAGGTCGCTTATCGCGACCACGTGTAAACTGGGCTATAATCGGGCAGCTACTAGAATTTTTCTATAAGTTGATCTTAGTGGATGTCATCAATATCTATCTTTTGTTTGAAATTATAAACAGATGGCCCATCTTCTTTAAGAAGGTAGTTGCAGTTTATATGAACATGTAATCTGAGTTACATACTAGAACATTGTATTTAATTGTGGGTTGTATGTATCAGCGATAACCAATAAATAGTGTACTGAAAAGCTGTTCACTGTTAGTTAGATCTCCAAACCACATATTCTTGGATACATTCCCTACCTTCCACCAAATTTTACATGGAGCACATGTATAATGTATTTACCATTCACGCAAACTTTGGTGTGGTTTATAATAGTATTTGATTTGAACTCAAGCTAGGGAGGGACTGTCATAAAGATGTCCTCTTAGTTTAGTTTACCCTCGTTTACTACAAGGGATTGCATTTAAAAGGATTGTGTTAAAAATTAATAATTTATGTTTGAACTGAGACTAGAAACTGATGTTTTGTTCACATTAATATCTGTCCACTGCAAGTAACATAACAAGTATGCCATTGTATGAGAAAACATTATGATATTAGAATTTTTGTTGGATACAGTACAAAGGCGACAATTTTTAGCGAGAAATTTATTCTGAGCATAGCGAAAAATTTTAAATTTCAATATAGCAAGTTAGTTCATTTTGCAAAGTGAATTGACAAAATAAAAGAGAACAAAAGAAGCAGCTAGTAGACTTGGTATTCATACTGTCTCAGAAGACTAAATGTGGTAGAAGAGAAGCAATTGACTTTTTCTTGCATAAGCAATGTTTTCTCATCTTGGAAGCATCAAAAAAAGAACCACCGATATAATTCTGATATTGCTATTTTCTATTCACTTTTGTTTAAACCACTAGACTGCAATTATTATCAGCAATAACTATCCCCTAAAAGTTAACCAATCAAGAAAGTATAAATGGCACAGTCTCTTCATAACAATATAACTTTTAACGTACACACTGTAACGGGAAGGATTGTTTTTGTAGTAATTTAATCAATTTAAAACAGTTTTATTTGCCGTTTTTATCTCTGTCAAATGTAGTAAGCATCACAATCCTTCCTTCACATGGCAAAATGGTCAATCAGTTTTTAACACATTGTTCATTCCAGATTTATAGCACATTTCAACAAAATCATCCATGAATTTAATTTCCTTTGAACCAACATCAATCCTCATCCAAATCTAAATTTTCTAAATCTTCATCAATTATATCAATGTCGTCACCATCAAACAAGCCTTCATCAATAGGTATATCACTAGCAATTTCTCCATTTTCTGTTGCTGCCATTGCCATTGCAATCTGTTCGTCAGCTGAAGTACTATTTGCTGTAGGAGGTAGGGCAGCTGCTATATCTAATTTATTCGATTCTGAAATATGAACATGACATCAATAATAATGATAATATATTTACTTGTAAAGCATCTACTGCAAAAGACCCCCCCCCCCTTCTTGGAGACTCGGAAATTCAAAAGGAAACAAAAGTAACTGCACTGTGAACCTCAAAAGGACCAAAGTATAGGACTAATGTGAGTCAGCTAATTTACAAATAACCTGTCCCATAGTCTCAAGATGCTGCGACATAAGATTCATAGTATCTTGAACTGATAATAACACAGCAGGTTGTTTAGCTTGTTTTCTAAGTGTGTCACTGGAAATATTTCATCTTCTAAAAGAGCTCGCTCTTCGTCAGTGACAGCATTCAATGCCATATTGAATATGACGAGACAGGCGAACTCAAGGTCAGTTCGATAAAAGCGTAACAACCAACGAAAAAACAGCAGTTGTGTCAACTACAAAAGAGTAGAGCAGAACTCCATCCCCTTTGACTGTTTTAGTACATTTTCAAATTTCTGGAGACTATAAATCTTTCAAATTGGTAAAAATGGCTTTATCATTTGATTTTATGGAACTAATATCAATAGACTAAATTCCAGTTCAAATAGTCAGTTGATTTTTAACTGACTAGGCATTTGTAAATACTACCCAATGAAAGATTTAAAATACTGACAGATTACTCTTACATTACTCTCAAATTCATAGACTGGCAAAAAGAGAACCTATAGGGTATTTTATGACTTACAAAAACATATCTAACTTAATATTTGGAACGTGCAATGGACCAAAACGGGATGAAACAAACACGGTTAGAAAGATGATCTTATTTCTTGTCAGATACAATCACAGAGACAGATCAGCAATGTAACATCTTCAGTCACCTAAACTCACTAAACAGTACTGTAATAAATCAAACTTACCTCTCATATTTTTTAATCTTTCATTAGAAGCTTGTGTACCACTGGCATCTACATCTGTAGCCTTTATATTTTCTAGTATCACATCAACTACCGGACCTTCATAAACATCCTATAATATACAATTAAAGATTCAATGTAAATAGTGGTTGGTTTAGTACACTGAATGCCATGCTCACTCTTTCTAGGACATCTGATACTGGAATCTCATTTGCTAGGTACTGTTCAATTGATATAATCTGTATAATATTTATTTGAAATTCACTTGAAAAAGTAGACAGGCAGTTGCCATCAGAGATTTTAACATAAGTTTTTTTTTTTAACCTCTAGAGGATTAACAAGGTATGTGCACGATCTTCATACAATTAGGGGCAATCCAAGCTATGTGCAAAAATTGAACTCATCCCAGCCTTTTGGGATATGTTTTAAAAGCCTGACCGGTAAAGTGTCCACAAACAAATGTGAACAGACGGACATGGATGATGACATAATATGCCCATATGAAAATGAAGAAGCATAAAAATACATTTACTAAGTTGTATGAATAGGACACTATAGGGAAGAGGGTTAATGGCATCATGATACAATAACAAAGCTGAACTCTGAACCTTAATGCTTCAATGAATGCTGTACAGGTATTTATAGACTAAATCAATAAGTTTATATACCGTCACATAAGTTCTATAAACTAACAATATAGATATAATTAACAACAGCTGTTCCATATCCAATAAATACATACTTTAAACAGTCAACCGTTTGATTTACATGGTCATATTGGATTGTACTGTTTGTTCAGGGTTTTTCTTTTAGCAAAATGTATTTTAGAAACAAGTATTCATACATTTGGATTCACAATCACATACATAATATAGTCACAAATATTAACGTTGATAAGAGCATATTTATCAAATACAGCAAATATAAAACATCAGAGCTCCTTACCTCTTCATCTTTTTCTCTATCTATTGTGTCTTCAGCATCCTCATCATCTTCACCAGCAATAGTAGGATCAAACTCAAACATTTGTCTTCCACTAATCTATAATATCCAATTATCAACAAAAGTACCATTAAACATAAACAAAGACCTTATTATCTCACCCCAAAAAATATTATACAGTATTTGCTATTCCAAAGTAATTCCTGAATGTCAGGTTTGTTTTTGGAAAATAAATATTATGCTACATTTAAAATTTTACGTCCACAGATAAAGTAACTGTTGCGATATACTTTTTCTGATGAAATGAGAATTATAATAAGAGCTTTTCTGATCGAAATAAAACACACGATTAACATTACATTTTGAGTAGATTCTAAATCCTACACAATAAAACTGTATTTATTACATCCTGAATAAGCAAATATAGCTGCCAAATTTCTACAATGTATATAACAATATGCCAACAAAGTCTTGATCATTCAGTCAAATAGTTGTGTACCTTATAGAGAAATTATATCAACAGTCGTTGTTTTTTGTATTTTAGAGGAGAGTCGAAAAAAGCTCCCCTTAAATGAAGAAATTGAAAAAATCGCTCTCCTAAAAAAGCTCTCCCAGTTTCGATAAGAAGAGTGATTTAGGAGTTAAGGAGAGTGATCTGATATTAAGAAGAGTGATTAGTTTTCTGTATATGGAAAATGGTTCTTAAGATCAATAACTTGGTGCAAGGGGTCATTCCTGGTTACATAATTGATAATATACATCGTCTGCTAAATAATATCATTCGTTCGTAGTCGTACGGTCAAGTAAAACTTCTGCTATCGTCTATAACTACTTACGGTATTCCAATAGAAATACTTGTCGAAATTTCTAAATACATTTAGCTTGTATAATTATTTTTAGAAAACATAACCCCCATTCAAAATATAATCATAAACGCTTGAAAATTCCATCAAAATATAATCTATTTCTTCCGAAATTATTCGCATTGGAAATTTTTACGTGCCATCTCTCGTAATTTCTAACGTCTCGCGAGAGTTCTACTTTTCATTTCAGTTACATTAACCAATGGCGCATTGGCGCCATCTATTTTTAGCAACATATTCATCGGAATTTTATTACCATGTGCGATCACATACTAATCGAATAATTTAATTTCACAATGACAGTATGGCGGAGATCGAATACATGTGCATGATTTACAAATATGGAGAGCGATGTTCAATTTTAAGGCGAGGGAGAAAAACCTCCCCTCGACTGACATTCAGGTGCGCGGCAGGCGCTCGCGAGCGATCGCGCGCCTCAAAAAACAATGACTGTATCAAGGCGAGTTAGATCATTTATCATACACATGGAGGCACAGAAGAAAATCATTGGATTTGACAACTTACCCCAGCTAATTTTCCTTGCTTATATGCACTCTTCTTTTCTTTTTCTTCTTTTTCGAAAGCCTCTTTCTTTTCCCGTCTCTAAAATATTATAATAAACAAGTCTTATTTTTGAAAACAAGCGGAACAAACAAACAAAAATTTAATGGCTATGTGAATATATTAAAAAAGTGAGAAGTGATATAAGGCATTAGAAAAAGTAAACATACATTCAGTCTTGATTACCCAGATTCAGTAAAAGGTGTCCACTTGAAAATGGTCTGGCAGCACATGTCTCAAATTAATTTTAAGTAACAACCAGGGTCAAGAAGAAAATTATTCAATCAGCCAGGGGAACACAAACAAACAAACTTTCTTTCATTTAAATTTATCATTTAGACTACAATAGCTACCTTTCTTTCTTTCCACTTTATGAAACTTTCTAGTGTTACTTTAGTCGTATTATCACCCAACATCGCTCTCTACAAATAAATAATAAATATAATTGATAAAATCATATAATAATAATAATAATGCTCATTAAAGTGTTCTAGGTTTTAAGTAACTGGTCCACAGTACTGTCTTTAATACCATTTTTCAATAGATACGTCTAGGCTTTTTGTCACAGCAAAATAGAACCAATTAATCAAATTTTGATTTCTTGGCTATTGTACAGCTTGAATTCAATGGTGGAACTTTAAAGTATATCAAGATCGCCAAGCTTACAATGCTTTAAAAGCTATACCTCTCAAGACTATTAATTTAACATTACTGTACCTCTTTTTCTATCAACTCTTCTATAGAAAGTTCAGCTTCCTTATCTTCTTTTTTCATGTCTTTTTTAAGAATATAACCCTCCGGTAAAGCATGTTTATAAGTACACTTGTCACCTCCATTAGGACACGTCCAAAACCATCCATACCCTCCACTCTCTACAGCATCCAAAAAATGCTTACAAACCTGTACATAACATACCAACATTTACAGTGAGTTCATAAGACAGAAATTAAAGAGAATTATTGAAGTAAGGTTGCCAAGCAACAAAACCTACGCCCACAGCAGCTAAATCGTCGGAGCAGTCCACAATGCAAAAGCTTTAGACGGCTCAATAATATTTCTGAAACTCAGTAACCTTTTATGTTCCTCTATAAATTTCATATAGATTGGGAAGTGAAACAAGAGACATAACTTTACAAATGGACGGAAATTATGGAAATTCAACAGGCTTCTTTGTTTCGCTAATTAGTAATTCAAATACTGCATATGAATTTCATACATATTGTACGATAACTTCTGGGGCCTATTTCACAATATTTTAACTAAGATAAGATCTTAATTTTAATTATTTGATTGGACAATATAAGATTGATTTTAGTTCTTAGCCAATCAAAATTGAAGTATCCGCTAAAATTTGGATTTTATCTTTAGTTAAAATTTCGTGAAACAGGGCCCAGTCACATGAGTGTTCACTACATTCTACAAAGTAAAACAAGGGCCATAAGTCAATAAGCTTTTTTGTTTCACTAATTGTAATAGTAAAATTAGAATCAATGTGAAAAGTCAACACTGCACTGTTCATATAAATGCAAATATACCATAACTTAATGTTTAATATTCAAATTTGGAAATCAGATAAACATGAAAGTAGTGCTTACCAAGTTTGTTCTATCAGCATCTGAAAATAAATAAATTTGCTCAGTAATTTAAAGGCAAAATATTCCTGTCTGACTGCAAGATATTTACTGTAAAGGCATATTAAAATCAAAACTGTGATAATTTTAAAAATTACGCAAAAATAATAGCCTTTTTTTTCTTTTAATCAAATTTTTACAATCCTACAGACTCTACAAATATATTTCTCTTAGCACTTTTCCTTTAGATGACAAAAATGTAAAATAATTATCTTACCATTTTCCCTGGTATCTGTATATAAATCTCTCTTTTCAGCTTTACGACCAATATTTAAGTCATGAGAAAATTTACACTTATCGCCCTTGGTACACTGACCTTGCTTAAAAAACTGACATAAAACTGACTTTGGATCGGTACCTAAATACAAAAATATAAAAAAAATTTTATAAACTATGAAATTTCTGAAACAAATCCATAAAGTATAAACTAATAAAACAAGTCAACAGTGAGGCTGATGGCCCCTGAAAAAATCCAAAAAAAAATAGATGACACATATTACTTAATCGCACATTTATTTTTTTCAAAAGTATCGAGCAATCAAACTTCAAAGATAGCTGAATTAATTTTAGTCGGATTGATGTGAATTTGCCGTAAAGTGGATAAAATAACCATGGACTGCTCACATAGAAAAATTTATGTGCACTTTAAACATTCTACATCAATTAAAAGCAGAGTTTTTATGTTCCAGAGTTTTAGTCAAGGTACATGTAATGATATAACGAATCTATATTCAGAGTTTCGTCGCTCTCACTTCATTGTAACACAAATTATCATGCCCCAATGCATCAACCCATCAAATTGCTTATCTCTGCTTACCCTAAGCAGAAAATGTTCATCATTGAACTACATCAGGGCATTCACCTAATGAACACCTACACCAAGTTTGAACATTCTAGCTCAGTTAGAAGGCAAGTAATTGTGTCCCAAAAAGTGTGACAGACAGACAAACGGACAAACACTCAAACAGACAGACTGATCCATTTTCATAGTCCCCTGCTTTCTTTGAATAAAGATCTCTTGAAAAAATATATATTATATAGAGAGAGAGAGAAATGGGGTTTAACGTCCACTCAACACAAACTAGGTCATTTCGGGACTAACATATGGTTTAATTTTATTTCAATAATTCGCTTGCGCGTAGGGGTCTTTAGCAGTGGGAGGAAACCGGAGTGCCCGGAGGAAACCCACGAGGTTGAGAAGGCGCCCCTATCTCCATGCCACATACGCTCACACCGGGGCTCGAAACCACAGCCGCAAGCCAGAGGTGACCGGCCCGCTAGAGTTCGAAGCGCGACACTCTAGACCACTAGGCCATCCCAACCCCCCATATATTATATAAATACATATATATATATATATATATATATATATAAAACATTCAGTTTTTATGTACATGTAATCTTGTTTTAGAATATTATAATCATTCCTCTTAAATTTCCCTTTCTTTTCAGAAAGATCAAGGACATTCTGTGTGAAGTGACAATTCATAAAGCAAAGTGTTCAGTAATTATTTGTGATTATAAGAGCAGACCAAATGCAATTGATGGACATCATTCCAATGAATTTTAAGAACACAATACTGATATAGTTATGTTGTTTAAATTACCAAATAATCAAGACTAATCAAAAATAGCAATCAGAGTAGTTTCCCTTGCATATCTCAAAAAATTGACGTCTGCTAGCCTACATGCATGTCATTAAGTCTAGTGAATGTGCCATGAAAAGATGCTGTTTGTTTTTGACAAGATACAGCAATTTTTTTTGATGAATGAGCCATTTCAATGTTGGTGCTGCTTTCTTCATCAGTTCTCAATATCACTCAGCTATTGGCCTGAATGCATAGTTGTTATACTCAAAACATAATTTTCCATCAAACCAATGGTCGAATGCTAGGCTAAGGACACATGCAATCCTGGGAGGAAATAAAGTTGTTCACTTCAGCAATACTCCCCCACCATCCCAAATTGGCAACAAGTCACATGTCCAAGTTCTGGAACCTTGTGTTAGACATGATACAATATTAAAATCATAGCACCGTGAGGAAATGCTAATTCCTGTTCCTACCCATATAGAGAGGGGAGATAAATGAGTATATTCACAGCGAAGATAGTTGGTGAAGCTAGAGTTCCTAAGGAGAAACCACAAAGGTGAGAAATTTAAGAACATTTCTAAACAGGACTCCCATTTTTCATATTTCTGCCATATCTCTATCTGTCAGATAACCACATTCACAATTCATTTTGGTTTTTTTACCCATTCAAAGATAAAAAGAAAAATGTTGAGGCACCTATAATTTTCTGGGTTATTACAATTTGTGAACAAATGTCCAACTGGTACAAGATTGCAATGAGAGCCCAAGTTTTAAATGTTGTGATTACATTAAATTAAATCATCAGTACGGTATGCTATAAATAAACAGTGTTGCATTTGAATGTACCGTAATAAAACCAACTATTTGAACAGAAGAGTTCTGCACTAAACATTCAAAATATTTTGCGAAATTGTCCATCATAGTTATGTATAGTTAACGAGCTGATACTTACACCTACATGTTGTTAAAATTAACCTACCTTTAGAAACGCTTTGTTTTACTGGTCTAAAAAGTGCATTCAATTCCTCTAATTCTTTTTCTTTTTGAAGTTTCTTATTTTTCTTGTCAGCTTCTTGGGCCTGGGCAGTCTACAAATTAAAAGAATTGTTATTATTACTGTCATGTCAAAAGATGTAACTTGCTTGTAAATCAATGTTTGAATAGATATGTCTATTAAAAAATTATGTTATCAGGGCTCGAAACGAAAGGCACGTGAAAGTGCTCGCGCACCTACCACGCACCTAAAGTGAAACCCAGGTACATATTTTTAAACACACCCGAATTTTATAAACAACACTCCTCGCACCGGAGGCTAACTCACGGTTCTCTTTTAAACATATCACCCGACCTTTTAAATGAATTAACGCGTACGCTTTTGCTTTTAATAAAATCCTCTTAAAAATAATCTATTTTTATTTAACGGTCTCAAGCAAGGCTCGACATGCAGTCGGCCTCGGTGGCAATGGCCTTCGAATTCGTGGCCGATTTTTAACTATCCATGGCCATGTATGGTCACCGATTTGTGTTGGGTATCAATAGTTATTTTTACTATCGATAATTGAAATGTCGATTGATAGTAATCTTATTTTCACAGAATGGGTTACGTATTTAAAGTCAAAACCATACGATGTTGCAAAAGATGTTTTTTGTTTGTCCAATTAATAATAAAACATTTCATAAAGTCAAAACCATACGATGTTGCGATAGATGTTTTTTGTTTGACCAATTAATAATAAAACATTTCATATTACGTATAAATTGTACTTAATTTTTAAAAAATGTAGACTTGGTTCTGAATGACGAAATACCGTTGATAGGCCAATGTATATGGAGGAACCAAAATAAAATGAGCAGGAGTCGATTCAAAACATTGCGTACGTGAGAGCGACCAATACCAACATGTCGAACATTTCCTTGTCAATTCGCATGCAAAAACTAAAGAAAATTTAATAGCCTAAATAACTTGTTATCACAAATTCGTAAATTGTTTATTATTATTAAAATAATGTAGCCTTGATTCCAAATAAAAAATACAAACGTTTTTGTCATCTATCAGTCATTTATAATGAGCAGACGAATTCTGAAAGTTTAGGGGGAAAACTCTGGGTTATTTACACATCCGGGTATATCCAATTTAGCGAATTCTATGATATTGCGAATATTGCTTCTACCGAAAGTATTGTTTGAATGAGGGCGAATTTATTTCAACATTGTTGGGGGGAAAAAGGCTACATTGAGATTGAGACTTTGAAGTAAATATAAAGTGACCGATGTAGGCTATTGTATTATTATACGAAGGATTAAGTCACAGAAAACATTGAGTCGAATCCTCTACGCACGCACGAAGAATGCATTATTTTTGTAAAGGTAATAAATAAATTGAACGGGTTGTGATAGTCAGGCCTATAACAACCGTTTGACTGAGAAAAAAGATGTAAAATAAACAGATTTATCACATTATATTACATATTTGGGCACTTAATATAAGCAAAATCTGCTTTTGAAAAACACTCTCCTAGAATATCTGAGGTGCAGGCTTTTAGTAGAGCGATTTTCTGAATTTGTAATTTTAGGTGCAGCTTTTAGAGCTCTCCATGATTTTATTCCTTTCAAACCCTGGGTTATTTGACACATTTCTGGATTTATAAAGCAATTTCCGTTGAGGCCGATTTTCTAGCTTTTCCATTAACATTTAAAGTGCACATAAAATAGCCCTAAATTTTTTCTATATGTCTAGTCCATGGTTATTTTATCCACTTTACGGCAAATTGACATCAATCCGACTAAAATTAATTCAGCTATCTTCACTCAAAGTCGTATCCCGTAAAAACGACTTAGCCAATTATCGAAAACACTCTTAAAACCCCTCAGGCGCCTCGCTGCTGTGGGAAAACAGAACAACTGTACATAATGAAACAAATTCTAAATTAGAACCACAATACTCTTCTGACGAAAATGTATCTCGAATCATTTGGACTGCACATAATGGTAGAGTATTAAAACTGTTGCTGTGGGAAAACAGAACGACTGTACATTATGAAACAAATCTTAAATTGGATCTTGAATTAAAATGAATTCCAAAACAAATCATTCCGTAGTCAATTATTTTATTTAATTAGGGGGATTAAGGAATCAGTCAGGCGTTAATGAATACACACGGCAGGTGTATATAGGTAATTAAGGAATAAACATTCTGACTCTGAATATGCATTCGGTCACTGTGACGTCGCTGGTGTCTGAGGGGATTAAGAGTGTTTTCGATAATTGGCAAAGTCGTTTTTATGGGAGGTCTATTTTTACGACTTTGAGTGAAGATAGCTGAATTAATTTTACGGATTGATGTGAACTTGCCGTAAAGTGGATAAAATAACCATGGATTGCTCACACTTTAAGGAATACCTATCTTTTTGAGCAGACATTTAATTAATAATAATATGATCCATTTGATCTGTGAATAGAAAGACACAGATTGTAGGATCAGTTATCATTGGATATACATGTAGAATAGCTTTGGGCTTCCTGGAAAACCCTAACTGAAATTGCATCTTCAAACCCAGAAAATGTGCTTTAGTGGGCCAGATTGTTAAATCAAACCATACACTCACCTTAGATGCTTTGACATTTCCAGTCTGAACTTGTTTTGTCACATTTGCAACATATTTTTGCTGTTTTGCACCCTTTTTGTTTTTCAATCCAAATGTTTTGTCCTGAAAAAAACACACAAAATGTAACATTTGAAGAAAGGTTGACTGGCAATGAAATATACATCTACTTTCTGAGCAGTCAACAGGAGTTGGCACATATTTTGTTTACGTTAATAATGCATGAATTTTTCAGATAATGGAAACTAATTAAGAGTAAACAATACATAAAAGCAATTATAAAAAAACCCCATTAAAATTGATTGCAGTAGTAAGTTAATAATGCTGTTCACGAAGGCTATGCAAGATTTTGATTTGAAGTAGAACTATAATACTGGTTACCAGTACATTATTATTTTGAGACGCACCAAACACCTTTAGGCCATTAGGGTATACTGATCTTCAAATCAAGAAATGTTGTAACAGTTGTGTAGGGTTATAGACATAACGGCCCTAAACCATAACGGCCAAAAAATTTGGTCATAACAGCCAAACTTTTGGGTCATAACGGCCAAAATTTTTGGTCACAACGGACAAAGAATTTGGTCATAACGGCCCAAAAAAACAAAACATTTTTTACATGCAGGAAATGATATATATTCACGAAAATATTGCCTAATAGATAATATAAATACACACATAGATATTACACTTGTATGAAACATACAAAATATAATATTCAGTCAAGATATCGCCTTTACACTACTGGACCATGAATTCTGGTACATATCTGTAGCAGCATCGACAGTACACACTGATATTATCGTCTTTGTACTGTGTACCACGAATTGAAAATTCCATCTTGACTTTCTGTTGTATTTTTTTTTATCAAATACCTCAAAAATTTCCCCTCAAACATCAGAACAGCTGATATGAGTTGCAGAAGTAAATTCGCCGATCTTCTTCTAAAATTTTATTGGCTGCTTCTTCAAATATTACCCCTGGTCCGAATTGATTGGGTGTTGTTGTTTATTATTATTCAAGATTTGACGTCCAATACATTAGATAGATATTATAATCGGTTAACACACAAAATAAGTCGGCTATCCACCCAAACAAAGTCAAATGCAATGGATTGAAGATGATTGTTGTTATTGCTGTTTATTACAGATTTAACGTCCAATACACTGAATATGGTATTATGGACAGGTTGATTCATACTTGAACATTGTAAAAGAAAAATACAAAAAAAAGGTCCCAGGAGGGCCATGTGTTTTACCTTTATTTGATAAAAAAATAAATGATTAATGTTTATCTCATTCTCATATTACCTAATCAAATCAGGTGTGAAGTACCTAATTGGGGATTATCCAATCAGTTGATTAATTAGTACTCATCTCTTTCCTTTGATTGAATTGTTATTTTTGTCAAATGATTATAAGTCAATTGTTATTGTTATCAAATGTAAGTAATATTTGCTCAGACCCATTAAGTGTAAATAATTTAATCAAATCAACCTGTCCATAACATCATATATAATGTATTGGATGTTAAATCTTTAATAAACAAAAAATATTGTTTTTCATTAAATTAAAATGTTTGGCTGTTATGACCAAATTCTTATGGCCGTTATGACCAAATTCTTATGGCCGTTATGACCAAACTTTTTGGCCATTATGACTAAAGTAGGGCCGTTTTGACCAAACTTGTTTTTGGCCGTTATGACATAGGGCCGTTATGACTACATCCCGTTGTGTACATGTAACTTATTCAAATTCAATTCAATTCAAATCATTAGCCTACAATTTGCAATGCCATAATGGACTGGAGTCATGAATAATAGAAATAGGTCAACAGTAATGGTATTCAGGGGTCTCGATAACTTTTCGAAATTGATTAGCAGAACTGCTAATCAAGTTAGATAAATTCAGGCAAATTGATTATGATTAGCATTGTCCAGTTTTGATTAGCAGTGTGTGAATATCCGTATTGACTACAATTTCGGAAAACTGTGATTGAAGTAAAATCTGTCTGTTGAATTTTACAAAATTATGAAAAGCTTTATTTCAGTCACACAATTTCAAAATTATTATCATAAATATTTCAATGTCTGCTTCATGACATTGTTATAAATGACGCTGAAATGCACTATGGCATGGTGCATGATTCGTGTACTAACGGTAAAATGTTTATTTTGTCTTAAATATTGGATGTTAGAAGCCTACCTTTTCCTCATCCCAGTAAGATTACAACATTAATGCATATTTGAATTGACAAATAATTTATGTTTTCAACGTTTAAGTGTTTAAGACTTTCACTTTGGATATGGATGATATTGAGTAAAGAGACTTAACTACTTTAAGTTACATGGAAATGAGTAATTTCAGTTTAATTATGACAAATGTCAATGTTCTTAAAACTAATTGCTTAGTCTAAATAATTATGGCTTGTAATTGCACAATGACAATTCATTGGTGGAAAACTTTTCTGAAAGATAGATGGGTCATTCCATGAAGTTGGTACCTAAAGTGTGACATGGGCATTAAAATTTCAAAATGTATTTGGAGAGAAAATAACACTTTGTTTGTTTTGTTTTCAATGTCACCTGATGTACCAATGTGGTAAAAAGATAAAAACTTCACAATTTTCTGCAAAAACGCTGACAAACCAAAATGAATGCGTGTAACATTGACAAAATATTGTCCTCTTTTTCTTCTTGTTAAGATAAATAAATCATGATCAAAGGCAACTCAGTACTCAAGACCAAAGTGTCTATCATTTGGTGGTATCAAAATGTAAAAAAAATGTAATTTATTTTACATCATCTCTCAAAATGAGTCTGCGGGTAACAATGACCAAAAACACACGTTAAAGTTCTATAAAACAATACTCATAAAAAAAATGCAAAAACAATTCCTAATATTGTACATCTATTTGACTTGTACAGTTTTTGACCTGATGATTTTACCATCTAAAAATAAAAACCACTACATATCCTGGGTAAAAAGAGTTGGTAACATTGACCACATCAAATTCCTTTGGAAATCAATTCCTAATATTGTACATCTATTTGCCTTGTACAGTTTTTGACCTGTTGATTGTACTGTCTAATAATAATTAAAAAATATACATATCCTGGGTAAAAAGAGTTGGTAACATTGACCACATCAAATTCTTTTGGAATCGTGATATATTGTTCAGTAATCGGGGATAAAAAATTGTGTTAACCATCTGAAGAAGCTATGGCCTTCAAATACAAATGATAACGTTGATTTTAGTCATGTATGTGACAAGCACAAGGGTCATTTGTCTAACCTTGTGCCTTGTGAGTTTTGCCAAGGACTATCATTTACCCCCACTGCTAAAGACCTCACAAGCCACTCGTTGAAATAACCTAGAGTCAAGTGACCGTTAAAATCCATCTTTCTCGAACAACCATCTTTAAATAAGTAACGACTTTGGAAATATGATTTAATATTTCATTTATTATTCAACATGCAACATAGTGATCAGTGTAAAAACAAAGACAAAATAAAAATGACATAACAAATAAAATAGGGTTTAATGTAAATGACATTACAATAATGGTAAAATAATTGGATGGATAAAGCCTCAATACTTATTTAATTAAAATGGACAGATAAAGCATCAATACTGATTTAATTAAATTGGACAGATAAAGCATTAATACTATTCAATTAAAATGGACTGATAGTGATAAAGCATCAATACTGATTTAATTAAAGTAACGACATGGGATTTGCATTTTTCAAAAAATATTTTCTTCTTCATAACCAATGCTGAAACTCAACATTGACTGACTTAATAGTATAACTAAGAAATCAAAACATCAGCAAGAGATAATTTCCCTGCATAGATTCAATCAGATTAAATGCGAAACAAAGATGACGAAAAGCTCTTTTGGTCATCATATTTTGCGAAACAAAGATGACGGAAGGCTTGTTTACATAATGAGAAGCATTTTCAAGTTGTCAACAGAATCAAATCAATTTCGGACTGCTATTCCTATTAGAGATTCAAATAACAGTTCACTTTCCAACCAAAAATTCTCTGCTGGTTTGTAGTACTTGACACACGAACAACCAACAACCTAGAAAGAAATTAATTTAAACACAAGGTTAATTCTACACTATTTTGCAATTCAATGTTAAATAGCCTACAACGTGTTCAGAACATGCAAATTAAATAAGTACAGCCATTATTGAATAAAATCTAAACAAGAAATATAACTGTGTTGGTAACAAAAATTTCTCAAGGGCAGTTGTTTGGTCATTGTTACCAACAGTCACTATCATTTTCATCGGGTACCAGTCAAGTCGTCCACAAGCAAAGTCGTCCACAGTGAAGTCGTCCACAACCGTTGGTGGAGTCGTCCACACCCGTTGGTGGAGTCGTCCACAACTACTGGTGATGTCGTCCACAACTATTGGTTATGTCGTCCACAACTAAGAATAAGACTCGTACACAATTTAATCGTATCCACAACTATTGGTGATGTCGTCCGCAACTAAGAATAAGACTCGTACACAATTTAATCGTAATGGAAGAAATAGCTAGAACTATTTTGTGACGTGTGTTTGATATTCAGTTTTATACCCATACTTTTGAATCCGAATTCTACACATTTCTTTAACGGTAGTGTCATATTTATTTCTATTTACATGTATGTAAATTCTTTTTTATCGGAAACCATTAAAACACACACTTACAGTTAAATTATAGAAAACCGCACGAGAAGCTTGATTTCTCGATTGAAGGGTGTAAGTGATCAAACAACAATTTTTTGATTGGTCAGAGGCGTCTAACCGCGGGAAAATTTACAGTTACTATTGGATGACAGCATGCATGCACGAATAAAACTATCTTATTTGCATATTGCATGGGGGGTATACGATGTTCCATCAGGGAATTATATTCATTGATGATTTAAATTATGGTTGTCAGAGGATCACTGTGCCGTACGTGTCTATCATGGACGAATGAATAAAAGCATTTGAAAGTTATGTGACAGACAAAAACTACAAATTGTGTTATGAAAAAATAAATGTATTGTTAAAATAAATAAATGTATTTATAAGACTCGTACACAACTTAATCATATGGAAGAAATAGCTAGTACTCGTTGACTATTTTGTTATTTGATTTCAGATCGAATCACCGATGTTTTTATAATAAAGTTTTTATAATGTTAATCGTATTGTTTGTATGATCATTGTTTTGTTGTTCACCGATGTTTTTTTAATGAAGTATTCTTGTATTGTTTGTTAATTGGCGTTATGATTTTAGCAATTTTGATTGTTTGAATAGTGTTTATTGTCAGTATCAGAAAATGCTGAAGTTAAAATCAGAAAATGCTGTGGTATTTATAACACAATTTGTAGTCCTTCACGTAACAGTCATGTAACTTGCAAACGTTAGACAATGATCACGTGACAACCATAACTGAAATGGCTATAAAGTTCTGTACGACTGATGATATAGCCTACAATATTTGTTAACATTAACCCCCTGTCAATACGTACGTAACTAACGTACGAAAATTAAATGGTAATAGGTAGGGTGAGTCTGTCGTTCAGATTGCCTGTCAATAGTGTATACAAAATCGATTTAGAACTGCTTTATTGGCATAATGCCAACCGATATGTCACGTATCATTGGAATTCTCCAATGGAGATTCTGTCGGGGAAAACATCCATTGTTTCTCTCTCCGTGTATTCGATGTTCCATCAGGGAATTATATCCAATGACGATTTTAAATTTACCTAACAACTGGTCAGTGAATCCATCAATATATTATCCAGTTATTATTTTAATATCTACAGGTACCTGAAATTCACACGGACAGAGCGTGGAAGACGTGAAATTCTGAAACCATGCCGAGACTGTCTTCAATGCCCACGTGGCTTATTTTAATGCACCTTTTATGAATAATCAACAAGCTTGTTTTCAATATTTTACCGGATTATAGAAAGAATATCCATATCCCGAAAGTAAACTTAGTCGTGTGGACGACTTTACCAACGTATTGCTATATCTTCAAATTAAACTAAGTCTTGTGGACGACTCCACCATCGAGTGTGGACGACTCCACCAACGGGTGTGGACGACTCCACCAACGGGTGTGGACGACTTAACCAGGTTTTTCGTGTGGACGACTTTGCTTGTGGACGACTTGACTGGCATTCTTTTCATCAACAGTCTTGAACAGGTGTAGGTACATATAAGGATGACCTCGAAGTCGTAATGGCATTATAGAACCATGAACTATTTCAAAAGATAAGCTTTTGTAAAGATCTAACAAATAATTAAATAAATGTGCCAGACAGAGGTTGTTAGTAATTTTGACATTCAACTGAAAGCTTAACCGTGTCAAGTTACCAACCAATGCAATCCCGATTTGTTCCCGAGATCGGCGATGACAACCATTTGTTTTGTGGACAAAAAGTTTGCATAACAGTATTCTATACTTATGTATATAAAGAAGAGGAACATTCATATTGAATAAGTATTCATATGTTGTTCGTAACTTGACACAAGCGATTCAAATGTACGTAACAAATTGACAAATTCTATTTTCCTTACCGAATTCCATATTTTCTACGGCTTTCTCCGCCATGTTGCCATTAACCAGTCGTCTATGCTGTAAATGAGTTGTGTGGTGTCGTTAAATTTTCGATCACTTTCGCCGGCGTAAAAAGAGATGGAAATCGCGCGAACGTAAAATTGACAGACAATCAACACTTTTCGCAATGACTGCAGTTTAAAACATTTGAAAAGTCTAGCCGATAAACATTTTCCCTTTTCTGAGATGAATTAAGAGTGGTTACATTTTACGACATTATTTAAGTACGTCAGACGAAAGCGCTCTGTCTCATCGTGTCATTAGCGTACGTAACAAAGTTGACAGACATAGTTACGATTTTTTCTGTATTTTTGGGTGACGATATCTCAACAAATAGTCATATCGATGCTCTTGTTGTGCTGTATTTGAAAAATTGAAAGTTAAATCTTTGCAACTGCACCTCGGATAGATGATTTAAACACATAATAAAAAGTTGGGATCAAATCAAAGTTCAGGGGGGTGAAAATGTCACACTTTTGGTGCATGTCAAACTGCAGAAAATGCATTTGACCCATCCTTTTTTCAAGTGAATTTTTTTTATTTCACAAAATGACATTTTAATATTATCTTTACATCAAACCTACAAGATAATTATCAACAATTCATTTATTGAATTCTATTTCTTGAGTATTTTATCATCACATTAATTATCGTTGGTAACAAAGTGTCAACTTCATGGAATGACCCTAAGAAAGTGACAAGATGATCAGAAGTAAGTCACATATGTTTTTGTAGTGTAGTGTAACGTACCTCTATGACTTTCTCTTTCTTCTTCTGCTCTGTTTTCTTACTGGGTTGATTTGGCTTTTTAGGCGGCATTTTCAATACTCACTTCACATTTATTATAAAGAGTTTAGGCTCAGTTTAGAATTATGTTTGCGAATCACACGTTGTTGACCGATAATAATGTCGGTACTTCACTTCCGGTTGTTTCGTATTCACAAACCGATTTCCTTGTCCCTTTCGTCGAGTATTAATTAGACTGTATAGGTTAGCTCTGGTTAAATACTTGCCATTAAATAATCGTTTTAAAAATAAGAGTCTGCTAATTAGGTTTAATCATAGAGTTATAATAGTTTATATATATAACTCTATGGGTTTAATGCTTTAAATCCCAAACGTAATATACAGTTAAGGGGGGACTACTCTTGTTTTCAAAATGGACTAAGACTAGTAATTATTTCCAATCCTTATCCTTATCCTTATCATTACAGCGTTAATAGGCCATAAGGCCTTTTGCTGATCTTAAAGCGATTTGGGTAGCACTGGTTCACTTCGTGGTGAGTTAAATGTACAGCTATGTTGCTGCTAATGTTCCCCATAATTGGGTCATTGTAGTGTATCATATTGTATACCGGTTGTCAGACACAATGTAAGATTTCAGTTCACATGTTTTTAGCTAGTTTCACGTTTCATAGTTTGATTTAAAACACAGGTTATGTAGTTAGTTTCTGTTATTACAATGTCAGTAATTTCAGTTGCCATCTATGTTGTAGTTTGCGAATGGACCGTAGGGCGTGCTAAACGTATGGTCTTTCCATTCTTTATCAAGTCGGTTTTTAAATGTGTTGATGGTGGGTGCGGTGACTGTGCTGTCCGACAGAGATGACCAGTCATTGACCACTCTCTTGCTAAAGAAGTTCACTCTCGGCGTTTTTTTCACTTCCATTTTCATGTAGTGCGATTTATAAATAGACAATTTTTCCCTTATTTTTTTTATCCCCTCGTCCTGTATTTTTGGGTTGACTTTTTGGTCTAGAATTGGAGAAAAGGCATCAAATTTTCAATTTCATGGCAGTTTTGGGTAATACTGAGGATATTACAGCGGAGGGATAGGGGGTGTAAAATGTCTTTCTGCGGAGCAATCATTGTGTCAGAAGTGAGATTTTCACCCCAATCAACTTAAAATCCCCGTAGCAAAAAATCTAAAGGGTCACCCCCCTACAAACTTATGATGAGGAGATTGCCAAATGTGGTCCCCATTGTGTCTAAAAAGATTGGAAGCAATGGAATGTTGAGAAAAAAAACTACAGCCTGTGATGTTACAGGCATTTAACATTGAAGTCAATGGGCAAATAATTACTAGTCTGAGTCCTGATATTAAATGTGGATTTATCTCCCATGTACCGTATGTTTTTGAACCTTACCCTATAATCTGTATTACAATTAATTAAAGTGTAAAAACGGAAATTAGGATTTATTTTTCCTTTTTAATATTTAAAGCTTCGATTTTGGAAACCTTGTTAACCCCAATACTTCTGTTGCACAAGGCTGGAGTGGGGCGGGGGTGGAGGGGATGTGGCCCAAGGACGTGGTTATGATGACGATAGGCTACTTTACGGCAGATTAATACCTAGTATGTGTGCCCGGAGTAAGACGGAAGACATCAGTAGTGGTAGTTATTTTAATAAGTGGTAGTTATTTAAAGTCAAAGAGATATCGATCTCTGACTTTCCGTTATTAAAATAACTACAGTAGTGGAACCATTTCTAGTTAACACCAATCTGCATGAGTCATCTTTCACTCAACTTTAATAAGTGGTAGTTATTTTAAGTCAAAGAGATATCGATCTCTGACTTTCCGTTATTAAAATAACAACAGTACGTCAGTAGTGGAACCATTTCTAGTTAACACCAATCTGAGTCCTCTTTCACTCAACGACCTAACTTAATTGAAGTTTTCGGAATACGCAAACAGAGAATAAAACTTTTCCCGGGTTCCATTCCTACGATGAATGCCGGTCAAGTCGCCCACATGCAAAGTCGTCCACACCCGTTTTGAAGATATAGTAATACGTTGGTGGAGTCGTCCACAAGACATAGTTTAATTTGAAGATATAGCAATGCGTTGGTAAAGTCGTCCACACGACATAGTTTACTTTCGGGATATGGATATTCTTTCTATAATCCGGTAAAATATTCAAAACAAGCTTGTTGATTAGGCTATTCATAAAAGGTGCATTAAAATAAGCCACGTGGTCATTGAAGACAGTCTCGGCATGGTTTTAGAATTGCACGTCTTCCACGCTCTGTCCGTGTGAATTTCAGGTACCGGTAGATATTAAAATAATAACTGGATAATACGTTGATGGATTCACGGACCAGTTGTTAGGTAAATTTATATCGTCATTGGATATGATCTTTAAATGGCATTTAGTAACTGGATAGAGTAACAACAAAACACATACTTATGGAGAACAGTTACTAGTATATTTTAGGCGACGTTTCGTAGAGTATTCTCTCAACGTTATCAAGCTAATACAGTAAAACAGGTATGAGGCAAACATATATAGACAAAATACAATAACATAACTGAAACCATACTTAACAACAACATGATCAAAGGCCTACCCCAACACTTATTTAAATATACAAAAACAGGTAGAGAGTTAATTAACTTGATAGTCCATAGTCAGTGAGGGTGTTTTAACAAGAAGTGAAACCATACTTAACAACTAGTAGATCAAAGGTAATAATATACAATGGCAATATTATACAGGTAATATTATACTAAGTAAGAAAAGAAGCCGGTATGTTAAACGATGAATGAGGCCACTAAGTGTTGCGATGATAGCTGAATATACAAATTGTCTGAACTTAGGAATCTAGTGTCCGAAGAAGACTACAAACAACTCCGGTCTAAACAGTTGAAGTCACTAGATCACCTTAGAGAAACAACACGAACTAACCATGTGAAAAAGTTTGAAAACCTTAAAATCTCTACACAAGTCCCCTCTACCACCAAGAATCCCAAAGAAGATTACCTTACAAAAACAGTTATCAACCTCAGTAGCCGGAATCTTACCGATGACCAGATCTCACTCCTTTCCCGAGGTTTAAAGTTCACGCCAACCAACCGGCCAGCCAATCAAGACCTGCTCATCGCCAATATCGAGAAGGGTCTGAGACAACTAGCCCCCGGTGGCAAGATAGATTTCATTCGACACCAGATAGCTGACCTGATCACCAAATCCAAGACGCAGCGACATGCCAACAATCTTACGAAGTCCCAAAAGATGGCCCTGCAGGAACTGAAAAAAGACCAAAACATCACTATAGTGGCAGCCGACAAAGGGAAATCTACAGTCATAATGGATAAGAACGACTACCAAAACACTGTGTCCCACCTTCTGAGTGATCGCACTACCTATAAGAAGATTAGGAAAGACCCAACCAACGCCTTCAAGGACAACCATACCGCACAACTAGTTAAGCTCAAAGATGATAAACGACTCACACCTTCTCTATTTTACAAACTTAAGCCGTCCCATCCTAGACCACCATATGCCCGAGCCACCATTAAAACACATAAAAACCCCATTAAAGCCAGACTATTAGTATGCTCCAGAGATTCCGTATATTATAATACCGCGCAGTACCTGTCAAACCTCCTTTCCCCATTAGGCAAGGAAGCTACATCCTTTATCAAAGATTCTAAAGATTTTTGCGGAAAACTTAGAGATCTTCCAAAAGATACAAAAATCCTGTCATACGATGTAATAGACCTTTTTACCAATATCCCCCGCGATGAAGCCTTAGCAGCACTACGCCAAAGACTTACATCTATGGAGAACTCACTTGATACCAACTTCACTATAGAAGATATAGTTAACTTAACAAAATCCTGCATAAATTCCACGTATTTCTCCTGGGGGGACGATTACTACGAGCAAATACATGGTCTACCAATGGGAAGTCCCCTATCACCACTTCTAAGTGAGATCTATATGACCAAATTTGAAGAACGGGCTCTTTCCACCTCACCCATCCAACCAACAATTTGGCTCCGCAAAGTAGATGATGTCTTTGTAATTCTCCGTCACAACGAAGATCCCGCCGTCTTGCTCCATCACCTCAACAACCAAAACGACAGAATCAAATTTACAGTAGAAACAGAAGAAAACCAATGCCTCCCATTCCTGGATGTACTAGTGAAGAAAACTGAGGACAAGCTTTCAACGAGTGTATATAGAAAACCAACACATACCGATCAGTACATCAGCTTCAATTCCCACCATCCACACAGTGTTAAGAAAGCAACCATAGCAACTTTAGCCCGTCGTGCTGTCAACATCTGTGACAAAGAATACCTCCAAAAAGAATTAGACCACATAGAAGAAGCCCTTACAAACTTGAACAACTACCCTCGACAATTTGTTAAAAAGGTCATTAAAACCACCATTGACACCCCCACTGATCCAGGAAACACAAAACCAGAAAAAACACCTATAAGAATCACCATACCGTTTCAAGGAAAGCTCACTTACCACCTCAGGAGAATCCTCAACCCAGCGGGCATCCAAGTCACCTTCTCCAAAGGACGAACACTCAAAGATATCCTGAAAGCCAATGGTAAGCTGCTTCCAAACAAACCCCCACCCCAGAAAGAATGTGTCTACAAAGTTGCCTGCTCCTGTTCCAGCATATATATCGGCGAAACCAGACAACCGCTGGATAAAAGAATAAGCCAGCATAAGTCCAAGTCGTCCACCACAAACTCAGCTGTTGCGCAGCACCTCCAGACCAACCCTGGGCATAGAATCCAGTCATACGAAACCCTGGCATCAAATCTCCCAATAGAAAAGACACGTAAATTAATGGAGGCAATACACATCAGAAGGAACAATCCAGATCTTAACCGTGACACAGGGATATTTTTGCCCATCGCGTATGATCAATTACTTTAAAAAATAGCATGTTTCTACTTCAAACTGTACACTTGTGCTGTGTTACATCACGTGACTTCATTTACCACACTGTTTATTTATGACTTTAAGTTTTTTTCGTTAATCTACATCTCCTTCGCATAGCCAATTATCTTTCTGTCATATATTTACAAGGTTTTAAAGTGGTGGGTAGGGAAACAGCTATATTCAATCTAGCTTTAACACCCTTCATATCTGTTGTACATACTCTATAGCTCAATGATATTGTTTTAACCATATTAATCAATTTGTATATTCAGCTATCATCGCAACACTTAGTGGCCTCATTCATCGTTTAACATACCGGCTTCTTTTCTTACTTAGTATAATATTACCTGTATAATATTGCCATTGTATATTATTACCTTTGATCTACTAGTTGTTAAGTATGGTTTCACTTCTTGTTAAAACACCCTCACTGACTATGGACTATCAAGTTAATTAACCCTCTACCTGTTTTTGTATATTTAAATAAGTGTTGGGGTAGGCCTTTGATCATGTTGTTGTTAAGTATGGTTTCAGTTATGTTATTGTATTTTGTCTATATATGTTTGCCTCATACCTGTTTTACTGTATTACTTGATAACGTTGAGAGAATACTCTACGAAACGTCGCCTAAAATATACTAGTAACTGTTCTCCATAAGTATGTGTTTTGTTGTCATTGGATATAATTCCCTGTTGGAACATCGAATACACGGGGAGAGAAACAGTGGATGTTTTCCCCGACAGAATCTCCATTGGAGAATTCCAATGATACGTGACATATCGGTTGGCATTATGCCAATAAAGCAGTTCTAAATTGATTTTTTTTATTTTATACACTATTGGCAGGCAATCTGAACGACAGACTCACCCTACCTATTACCATTAAATTTCCGTACGTTAGTTACGTACGTATTGACAGGGTGTTAATTTAAACAAATATTGAAGGCTATATCATCATAGTCGTACAGAACTTTATTTTATAGCCATTTCAGTTATGGTTGTCACGTGATCATTGTCTATCATCGACGGATGAATAAAAACGTTTGCAAGTTACATGACTGTAAAGTGAAGGACTACAAATTGTGTTATTTAGAAATACCACGGCATTTTCTGATTTTAACTTCGGCATTTTCTGATACTGACAATAAACACTAATCAAACAATCAAATTGCTAAAAGCATAACGTCAATTAACAAACAATACAAGAATACTTCATTAAAAACAAAACAATGATCATACGATCATACAAACAATACGATTAACATTAACTTTATTATAAAAACATCGGTGATTCGATCTGAAATCAAATAACAAAATAGTCAACGAGTACTATAGCTATTTCTTCCATATGATAAAATTGTGTACAATAGTAACTGTAAATTTTCCCGCGGTTAAACGCTTCTAACCAATCAAAAAATTGTTGTTTGATCACTTGCACCCTTCAATCGAGAAATCAAGCTTCTCGTGCGATTTTCTATAATTTAATGACTATTATAAATTAGTAAAATTTTAAAACTGTCATTCAGTCAACAAATTAGAACACAAAAATAAGTGTGTAAAATATTATATATTCCGGTACGTACCATTCCAGAGAATCTAGTCTCACAACAATCGGGTGATTGTCATTGTTAGATCCCGTATTCTCTACATCGCCATCCTCTACGGAACTACTACAGTCAGATAAATACGGCTCGAACATATATGGCGCATATGTTAATCATTTCTCGCGATGTATCTGTATCCGATACACTGCCCAAGCTAAAAGAACTACTGCTACATGATAACTCCAAATATTCTGCCTCCATTTCGCTCGGTGTATGATAAAATGATCAATAATACAAATGTTTATTTTACTCTGCCGTAATTGCCGTAAATGAGAATAGTCCATACATCAATTGTCTAGGTTTTGTATATTATACCTTCAATGAAAATAACTTCTGTTAATCTCACCAATTAGTTAGCACAAATAGTGATCACTGGTCTTGTAACTTGGATTGTTGATTGGGTAATTAAGTTTAATTTCTTGGTCATCAAAAAAGACACAAGGTTTTAAAAACAAACTTTGGGAATTGACAAGGGCTAACTACGCCAGAAAATCTTCATGATTTTCTCAACCAATACAGACGCCTATTTCAAAAATATGACCTTGGACCGTATATAAAATTATCTACATGACCCTCTTTCATTCCCGTAGTCATAGTTTAATGTTATTTTTGAAATATTTTCTCCCGATATTGGTGCCTGTGTCGTACATCTTGCACATAGGCATTGCAAAAGTCTTCCTAAGATGACTGCCATTTACATGTGAATTCACATCAGGAAGCATCTATCACTGGCTCAATGGGGCGTGCATTGTTTACACAAGACATTCTGAGCGTGGACTGGTCCAGGCAGAATGGTGACTTTTACCCATTTTAAGGTATTTTGAAGATGGTGATAGAATTATATTAAAATAAAATAACCAACATTTAAATTATTCATTTTATTTATGCTTCAATTTGTTTACTTACTTATTATGTGAATGAGCAAATGATGCTAAATTAAGAGAAATAAAAGAAAATCAACAAAAAGATTAAAATATCAATTTAAACGATAAAGAAATTTAAAACAAAAGACTTAAAATAATGGATTTCATGACATTCTTACACACAAAATATCTTGGCAGTTAAGTGTATATACACGACACAATGTATTTTCCTATACGTATTCCACATATTATTTATAGCACTAGTCTGCTATGTTTATTTTTAAACAAATGTGTAAAATGTGTACAGTAATATGGAGATTATTGGTTGGAAAGAAACAAAGGGACATAATCATCAATGTGTCATTATATAATCTAAGATTATCATAATAAATTGCAGGGTTCCTTGGGTATGGATTTAAATTTGCACAACATAAGATTTAAGTACTTTACATAATTTTGGTCTCATCCAATATCTTTGTTACGAAATAATTTTAACATACTTGTATACAATACATTTTCTATAGCTAATAAATGCATCATCATCAAACTTAGAATCATTAGTACAGGGGCAGATGTAAACCCTAATACAGCAAATCAGTTGTAAAATCAGACTTTTGAATAACCTTAATACAAGTCAGTTATAAAATCAAACTTTTGAATAGAAGTTCAGTGAAATACAGGTACAAATAAACTAATTTTACAAATGTATATTAATCTAAAAGAAGCAATCTTAATATATATATATATATATATATATATATATTTATATAATTGGAAATCTTAAAACTATCTTCAAAGAATTATAGGCCTACATAATAAAAGGTAATTATCAAACTCAACTATCCATTGTGTAAAATCATTTCCCAAACACATCAATCATGTAGTTGATTTAGAAGAATTCATAAAAGAACAAAATGAAAGGTAAAACAATATACATGTACATCAATTATGAATGATATTTTAAGTTTTAAAGGCGCAAAAATACTGTACATTTCTTAGGATGAGGGACAATGAGGAAGTAAAATATAGCAATTCTTTTAGAAATGAACTAGTATTCTAATTAAAATAAAAACGAAAATAGTTTCAGTACAAACCACAAAAGATGGTGGGCCTTTTAAGATAACTATCAATGAAGATTCTCTAAACCTGATGTTTGTTTATTAATTAAAGGTTCAATTTATAATCTGAGAAAGAAGATATTATTATAGTTGGATTTCATTCAGAAAAGAAATTCAAACATTTGTTATATTATACAACTCAAAATAAAAAGCACAATGGATACAAACAATCAAATTAACCAACAAACTGAAAGAAAATAATGACATGAATGATGACAGTTCCAAATCATATTTATATAAATGGACATGCTTTAATTGTTATAGTTCTACATATACTTATTTTAACACAACAGTTATTTCTAAGACCAAGCCAACAACAACACACAGTTGAATAACACATGAAATGAACATATAACTGGCTTTAACTTTAGAACTATTAGGCATGGAGTTTGATCAATACTTAAAAGGTACATACTACAATAATTATAAGGTACATTAGAATTAGAATCAGCTTTGTTTACACATTTGTAATTAACATAATGATCTTCAATAAAAAATTTACCGGTAATTATTTCTGAAATTTATAACCAGCCCTTTAACTAGCATTATTGATTTTATTGTTTATTTATTTACTGTAGTATGTCCCTTTAAGCTGATATTTCCTAAAATAAACATACTGGAAATCAGCATTTTGACAAAAATAACTTAAAGAGGTATATCAATGTTCATAAATACTTGAATAATATAGATAACATCTGTGAACCTGCACTAAATAAATTGACCATTTCTTGTCTCATATTTATCATAGATTAAATAGTAAATTCATGCACTTTTAAAGTAAATTCAATTAAAAATTATTCTATACACTAATCCCATATTTACAAATTATTGGATATTTTAACAGTGTCAGCAATATTCAATTATTTAGTTTAGTGTAAGCCTTATAATAAATATTTGATTAATTTGCAAACTCTCTCAGGTTTATAAAGACTGAACCACCAGTCACCCAATTCCCTTCTGTTGAAAAAGAAACCTTGCTACTAATATTATTATATAATTTATCTCATACATCTAAAGCAGACCAATCCATGCACAAGTGGAATTGATGTTTTTGAAATGAAATATGAAACAATAAAAAAATTAAATTTTGTTTGACCTAGAATGTATACATGTACTGATTGAGGCTGTTAAGATTCATTCCATTATTATGAAGGGAGAGAGAGAGAGAAATGGGGTTTAATGTCCACTCAACACAAACTAGGTCATTTCGGGTTTAATTTTATTTCAATAATTCGCTTGCGCGTAGGGGTCTTTAGCAGTGGGAGGAAACCGGATTATTATGAAGGATAAACTTAACTTAATATGAGAATGAGTACCAGGAGTTGCAAGATAAAAATATATGGACTATGTTATTGTTATCCAAACTTGACGACAAGCAGTGTCTTGAAGAAGTAAAAACAAACAAATCTAGCTTTTTTACGGTTAGTGGGTAACAGGGATTTCCATTTGGTATTTTGCCAGCAGGATAAGTTTACTTGTGTAAGACATTCAAATTTAAAATATATTCTGTTTGTTATAGTAAAATCTTGTTTTTAAACAGAATGACTATCAACTGAAACAGTAATTTAAATGAATAAACATAATTTTTATCATTAAAGCTGACTGAAGGGAAGGTTTCTCAGTCTGACATTCAAATGCTTGGTGAATATTGGCTGGCAAAAAAAGCCTAAATGAGAGACATGGTATATAATATAAATCTATTGTAAAACAATCCATATAATAATCAATTAATATATACTGATCAGTTTATGTATATACAATATACAAGACTCAAAATATTCCACCATATTCAACAATATTTTTTGACCTCCACTTTAATTGTAGAAACTATTATTATTATGCCTTTGAACAAGCTAATTAAGTGGAGAAAATAGATCTCAAGAGAATCAGTTCTGTTGAAAATGGTGAAATTAAAAACAATCTGTTGTTTTTGAAATGAAACCTTTCATTTGGCAAGGGCAACTTTCATAATATACAAAAAAAATACTAGTTTAAAATGTATACTGTTTCTGGTTCCAGCGGAACGTAATCACAGTCTACAGGTTTATACACCTAACAGAATGGCAACTGTTAAAATTATTTTCAACAGCTGATCTTGTGGAGGTTAAGATATTTTGATTCCACAACTCTTAAATGAGTTTTGTCAACAGAAGATTTTTTTTCAAATAAACAAATCAGAATTGAAACCTCCCAAAGGATTGAATTACTCATGTATTTGTTCTATAGATATACTTGATAAGACATTATTTTTCAGCATATACCAATTACTACTTGAAGTTTAATTAAAATATTGCTGTATTGGCATAACCCACTAATATTTCTAATATAAAATAATAAAGGCAATCATTTTATCACTAAAACAACAGATTTAAAAACTAAGATATTTGAAAAGCTTCGGAACGTACTAAAATTTAAACATATGATATAGAAGGTTGTCCTTATTACTACAATTTTTTACAAAGGTCACTAAAATATATTCAATTTGTAAATGTACAATATATTTATTAGAACATTTAAATTTTTAGTTTTTAAAGATATGTTTTGTTATTATTATCACAAATATACACATATCATCGACCATCTTGCTTTAGTGTATTAAAAATCTGTGCAAACATATCTTAATAACTTTATGATTAGTAACTGATATGAAATCAAGGCCGAGACAAAAAACCATCCACCAGTTCAATCTGACCTCAATGTTAGTCGATTTCATTAATAACATGTTAATAAACGAAATAGATAATAGCATACAAATATAATGTAAATGTTAAAACATGTATATCACTTTTTATTATTCATTTGGTTTATATCACCGAAGTGTTTTATCACAACTATAAAATCATGTCTTAAAAATCAGTCTCTCTTGATACACTGATTAAAATATCTCTATAATACACAGTTTAAAATAATGGGTTTACTGCCTTTGTGTATTGATATAACAATGTATCTCCATCAAAACACATTCTAATGCATCTCTATCAATACACAGTTTTATAATGTATTATGATATATGTCAGTTTAATAATACATTTCCTTCAATGCACAAATTAACAGTAAACATGTATATTAATCAATACACATTTTAATGCATTTCTTATGCTCCACTTATTGTATCACTTAAAATGCACATTCAACAGGTTTTATTAACATTTAATTAATCATTAAAATTGCACATATTATGCCACATGGAACATTTCAGTATAACACCATAAAACTTTCAGAACTCAACACATTTTAGTATAATCAACAAAAACAAATTAAAAAACATTATTATTTGCCACAAGTAACCATGTCAACATTTTCCAAAATAAAACCTAGAAGAAAATAAGTAGCTATTTATGCGACTTCAAACAATTATTACACATTTTTATTAACATGTGTCTTTGAATATGCATATATCAATATTGATGTATTGAAATATTTCACATCATTGTAGTTCTATGTAATATGCGCATTAGTTTTTTCCTCTGAGATATAACCACCTACATCTTACTCTCCTCTTCAGGCGAACTCAAATTAACCTCGCTGGGTGGATCAACTACAATTTCTGGCGGTTTGATCAAAGACTCCTTCTCTTCAGTGAGATCTTCATCTATATAAAACTTCACTGGAGCCTTTTTCCTGGGAGACTCCCGGTGTTGTTCATCTACAGCGTGAGGACTACCTGGTATTGTGGGTAGGTTTTCTCCATTCTCTTTCTCACGAGTCTTTTTACTATGTTTCTTTTTTCTGAAAAAATATATATATACATGTATATATTTGTGAAATAATGAAGTTTTCTTGTACCACATATCGATATAAAGAAATATGTTCTAGTTCAATTCTTTTTGTGTTTCAATGAACTTTGTGATTCTGTGAATTTTTGTGAACTTGATGCTTTGTGCATCATTAAGTCATATTAGAGTATTTTAACCTGATCTGACATTGTCTAGATAAAACAAGATTTACACTAAGCAAGATGTAAATACACAGAATTTAGGGTATGTATTCCTGTCACACTTTGGTTTCCGACTAAAAACTTTCAACCAATCTTATGATAACACACACTGTGATGGACAGTCAATATCAAATTCGATAGCCAATACAACTTACACACATTTAATGAAGTTCTTGAATCTGATTCCATGCAATAACTTCATTTTGATCTGTTTCACCCAAAATTTCTAGAAACTTGCATTGTTGAAAGAAGCAGGTTAAGTTTGACAGCCAACATGATATTCAACCTTATTGATTACAATCACCTCATTGTTTGAAGTTTGAAGTTTTTATGTGATTACAGAAGTCATCTTTGGGGAGGTGGGGGGACAAGTTATAAGTATGGCCTATGAGGATCTATTTAGTGGGCTGATTTTCTAACTGGCGTATATGGAGATTACTGTCATATGTGTAAAAGATCCCAAGTACTTTTGCCAATAGATGCTTGTTTCATCAGTCACATTCTCCCACTACTCCCCACAACCTAATGTGCCCAGGATTAGTATAACATAGATGCAAATGGACTTACTTTTTGGAATTAGATTGTCTGGCTTCATCTTGTGTGAGATTAGATGAGGAATCGTTGGCTACAATAGTTCTCCACATGGCTGTTTTAGCTACTTCCTCTGTGATATTAACTGAATCTAACTCTGCACTAATAGTAATATGTTCGACAGGAACGCCACTGTCTGATAAAGGTAACTGAATACCATTACCTTCTATCAAACTTCTTCTCTCCTACAAAATACAATTCAAACTTAACAACTTTTCATAGGTCATTGATTTTGTTTGTTTTTTTAAAAGCTATTGATTTCTATAAGCTTGGTTTTAAAGGATTGGGCAATTTTGTAGCTATTTCTTTACCCAATAAAATGGTTAACCTGATTGATTCTGTAATTCAATCATACCATATTGTTCTATACTCAAGAAGTTAGTACAGACCATGATCAGGTCTGTCTTTTTAAATTGTATTTACAAAAAAGAATTTCAGCTGAAACAAACATGATGGTCAAGTAAGTATATTATAGGAGAAGAAAGTCTATCATTCATAACAATACGATGACTGATGATGAAATGTAGATGTCTTAAAGTTTACAATTATGTGATAAAGGAGCTGTGATATATAAGTAATATAATCATCATATTATTTTCAAGATATTTTATATTCTGATCTTTGTTTCATAAATCAGGTAACTGTTAATATATATTCATCATCATTTCACTTATATATATATTGGTTAATCCCTATGGAACTGCTATCTTTGACAAAATCTAGTAACTTGGTTCATCCTTTTTTGTCACAGGCAGAATCTGGTTCCCCTTTCTTTTATCATTATCAGCATCTGGTTCTACTTTCAGAAACTGGTCCAATCTTCACAATCAGTTCATTAGTCTTTATATTATAGCTGTGTTGGTTTACCATCAATTAGTAAAATCAATCTTTTTATGAGAATCTGTTCATCATTTTCTTATTTGTGCAGCTTTTCTTTTTAAGAACTGGATATCTGTTACTGATTCACTTTCACTCTACATTTGATTTCATATGCACCAATTCTTCCCAATAGTCAATCTGGTTTACATTTTTTAATACAGTTTAAATAATAATTAACATTATTATGAACCCCCTGAAACCCATTATTTCAACATAACAATTTTTTCATAATTAATAATATTGTACAGATTTAAAATATTATGCTATTTCAAGGCAACTAATAACATTTTGTTAAATCAAAGAGATTCACCAAATTAGAGTTGACATCAGAATTCAGCCACAGGGCCTTTATATGTTCTAAATCATTCACATCACCAGCATGCATCATTTTCAAAACCTGTAAGGTAGATTTAACAAATAAATACAAATATTCAAACAACATAGTTTGACAGACATAGTTACATTCGCCCACTAGCAGCTTCACCTCATGTCTGTTAAAAAGTGTACACAAAGTTTTATGCTAACAATTCATGATCCAAATTTTTCTGAAAACTTATTAAAATGGCAATTCTATAAAGTGAGTACAGTAAGGTAGTATCATAAACCATAGTGCGTTAGGAACAATAACTCCTATAACTATTACTGAAAATTTGATGAAAATCTGTCAAATACTGACCCATGTAAAACGAGACCAAGTATGGTATGTACTAACATTATCAATAATCACATCACAGAAATGCTCAAAATTGACAAGTACGGTATGATCTCTACAACAATACAAATTATTCCCGAAAATCAAAACAAAATTGGTTAAGAATTTAATAAGTAACAGAATTGGTGAAAGTAAATGATTGACTCCTGGATGGACAGGAACTGCGAGAATATACAACCACATTAATGTGGGCATATATAAAAGATGTAGTTTTATGTACAATTTAATTATCATAAAATTTATTGAAATTATCTATAGACTACACATAAATTACAATAATTCTTAATGAACTTTTTTTTCATTTCCTGGTCTTCCAAATATATTTTACAACAGACTGAATAAATAGCATGAAACTACATAGATTTTTGCAATCAAATAAATTCTAACTTTTGGATTAATAACACAGGCAGACAGCACAAAAATATACATGTATTTACAAGCAATTAATCTATTTTCATTATTTCATCTAAATGTTTAAACTACCTTTTCCAAACATATTCTAAAGGCCCCTATGGGTTACTTTTTCCATCACGTCTGCACACATGTTCCCTTGCTGACAGTAAATTTGTAGAAATATGCAAATAAACTATCTGTGGCTGTAATCTATTGATCCATTGCACTCTTTTTCAAATGACAACTTCCTTGCATGTCAGTTCACAGAAGATTATTTGGTTCACTATTATCGATATATTTTCCTCCAGTAAATTAAATGCTTGTTCCAATTTTGTTAATAAAATATTGATTTAAACATGACCTCCTTCTGTTGCAATTACAAAGCTTAAGTTATATACAAAGCCGACATTAAATCTATTCTAGTTAGCAATAAACAATGGTTAATGATACACTAATGCTAATAGTTTGTTCATCCTTAATCAAATTACAATATAAGGTTTAAAACAAGTTCTTGACATTTTCAGGCTTCAATTACCATAATTCACAAAATAGATTAAAATTCAATAGAAATCTTACAATTTGTTACAAATCATCTGAGAATATTTTACATAGTATTTATTATCAAAATAATGGCCATCTAAAACATGCATAGTGTGATATAATGATAAATATGAATGATATGGTTCATGGTGAAGAATGTTGTGATTTCTCTCTGCATAAATCGTTTTATTTAGAACAATTGGTTCATAATAGAAGTATTAGTAATTAAGTCAATTCTATACATTAAATCTATAACTACCATTTGTTAATCAGAGAAAACTAAACAAATATGCTCAATTTTTCATAACAAGGGTTCACACTTTGTACTTAATAGGATAGTATATATGCACTACATATATTTTTAAATTTTAATATAAAATATAAAGATCCTATGATTATGGCTAAATATATTCTAAAGTTGACAAAACAAAAATACACAGTCCATACCTCATCCTTCTTTTTGTCTTCCTTTTCTCTCTTATGAGCTTCAGGCATTATATCATCTAACCATTTCAACTCATTCTGAGAGAAATAGAAGTCCATTCCCTTCCTTACAAAACACATAGCTAGCACCTGAAATGATGTAATAAATTCATGGTTCATAATTAAATATAAACAGAAATATCATTTAAATCAAAAGTGACACAAATTTTTACCTTATGATGCTCTCCATTTAGGAATTAAATCAAGAACGTTAATGTGTGCTTATTCAACAAATTAAACATAGTTTTTATACAAAAATTATTGATTTAAACACTTACCATAATCGGGAATGCTATAGAGATGACTTTAATGGTCTTAATCACCCACAGCACTATTAGACAGAATACTTGAATTGCAGTAAATATATGAACTTTTTTCGTTCGCACATGACGTAAATACATCAGATCAGGTTGATATTTAGTTGGCATAAACAAAATTGCCACTCGATCAACCAATTCCATTCCTTTTAATGATGACACACCCATATACAGAAACACACCAAACAAAACTGGCATAGGAATAAACTGAAATTATAAAATTTAAAACAATCTCACACTTACCCTCAATAAAATCACATTCACATCTACCCTATAGGAGAGTAGAATTAAAGGGGAAGACCAACGATTTTCAACAAGGTTTCCATAAATCTTAAATATATATTGTTAAATAATCCCCTCTGTAACAAAGGCAAAAAAGTTTTTGTAAGCGAGAAATTGATTTTTATTAAAACCGGAAGTGACATATAGTTGGTTCAACACGCTCACCAAGCTCTATAGTAAGCATGCAAATTTGGTCTTTTACTGCTGTATTGTGTACTCGCATCATCCTTTGACCAAAAATCTGATAAAATGGGCTGTCTATTATAAACACGAATTTATGTTTTGTTAACGTTTAGTACACAAAGCCGCTACATAAATTCACTCATACTGAACAGTACATGGTGTCTCAATTCACGCCACATGGCCAGTTGTTGACATTACGTGGTTTGATTGACACCCGGCAAGTGAGAGATGTTTCATCTGCTTGAATGTCTTTGCATGTGCTGGGTATCCGGTGACAGATGTTTGATTTATTTCAACGGACTTGTGACACATATATATATTCAAATAAATATATAAATTTCCAAAGTATGTTAACGTCAGACACCAAAGTATTGGAATATAACATATCTCACCCATGAGTGTACAGTAATGCTGTACAGAGTCGAGCCCATCCATTCTCAAGAGAAAATGAAAGAAACAAGCCAAAAGTGAGGCTGATGTCCCCCGCTGAAATCCCAAAATAAATAGAAGACACATATTAATTAATCGCACATTTATTTTTTTCAATGTATCGAGCAATCAAACTGTACACGAAGTGTCATCCAAAAGTGTTTTATAAAGAAAAATGCTAAAACCGACGAGAAAAATGAAAATGTACCCTAGTTAGGGGGACCCTAAAGGCAGACAAAAGGGCCCCTCTGGCCAAGGGAAAGGGCCCTCGTGTCCAAGTCAATCGTTTCTATACACTGTTACTGTCGAATCGATTACTAAATGAGAATGCAGTCATTGTATTGGCATAAAAATCATCAATCAAGATGAACCTAAGTTATCTTGTCCCAAAGAATCAACCAATCAAATTGCTTATCTCTGCTTACCCTAAGCAGAAAATGCTCATCTTCGAACTCCATCAAGGCATTGACCTAATAAGCATATACACCAAGTTTGAACATTTTAACTCAATTAGAAGGAGAGTTATTGTGTTCCAAAGTCTCGACTACTCTCGATCAATCAAATTGCGTATCGCTCTGCTTACCTTGAGCAGAAAATGCTCATTATCGAACTTAGTCAAGGTATTACTGTAATGAAACTATACACCAAGTTTCATCACTCTCACTTAATTAGAACTAAAGTTATCGTGTCCCAAAGCATCAACCAATCAAATTGCTTATCTCTGCTTACAGTAAGTGGAAAATGCTCATCTTCGAACTCCATCAAGGCATTGACCTTATAAGCATATACACCAAGTTTGAACATTTTTACTCAATTAGAAGAAGAGTTATTGTGTTCCAAAGTCTCGACCAATCAAATTGCGTATCGCTCTGCTTACCCTAAGCGGAAAATGCTCATCTCCGAACTCCATCAAGGCATTGACCTAATAAGCATATTATACACCAAGTTTGAACATTTTAACTCAATTAGAAGGAGACTTATTGTGTTCCAAAGTCTCGACCAATCAAATTGCTCTGCTTACCCTGAGCGGAAAATGCTCATTATCGAACTTAGTCAAGGTATTACTGTAATGAAACTATACACTAAGTTTCATCACTCTCACTTAATTAGAAACAAAGTTATCGTGTCCCAAAGCATCAACCAATCAAATTGCTTATCTCTGCTTACCCTAAGCGGAAAATGCTCATCTCCGAACTCCATCAAGGCATTGACCTAATAAACACATACACCAAGTTTGAACATTCTAGCTCAATTAGGAAGAGAGTTATTGTGTCCCAAAAAGTGTGACGGACAGACAGACAGACAGACAGACGGACGGACGAACCCATTTTAATAGTCCCTCAACTTTCTTCGAAAGGCGGGGGACAAAAAAGAAAAGCCGTTCACGTCGACATTATGTTGCAAAATGCACTATAGTATATGCCCCACATGCCCATAATTTTAGTCTGTTTATGTTGTAAAACACTGTCAGCAAGCTTACTATAGAGCCCAGTGAGCGTGTTGAACCAACTATGTCACTTCCGGTTTTAATAAAAATCAATTTCTCGCTTACAAAAACTTTGAGGGGGGTGGGAAACTGACCCCCTCAAAAAAATCTGGAACAAATATATGTTAAAGTACATGGTCTAAAACTACCAAATACCAATTTTCAGCTTCCTAGGTCAAATATTGGCGAAGATATCACCATTTGAAAAAAAGGTTGCCAATTGGTAATAAAAATTCTCTTATTTCTGTAAGGTTTTCAGCTCCGTCATTTATATACTTCTAAAGTGTCCAGAACCCCCTAACTTGGCAATATAATAGAACAGCAAACGTAGATTACGATTCTTTGAAAAAATTTGGGGTAGGGGGTATCCCTACTGTAAGGGTTGCCATCAAAGTTGGAAAAAAATTAGCAAGTATTTTATTTTTCATGACTTTGGAGTGCTCTAGAAAAGTCATTGTTGTGTCTAGAGGTCTAAAAATTGCTATATACACTCCCAGACGGTGGAATTTCAATATGGAATTGAATATAGGACCATATGATGTTATATCCCATAGATATCAGGCCCCAAAGTTGGTTTCCCGCCAAAATCTTGTGAAAATGCCTAATTTCGGATGCCATTTTGGTTATGTGGGACAAGTGGCAAAATTTTAAAAGGGACAGGAAATGAATCTTCTGTTACCCTTTTACAACATATCAAAAATCCAAAGTTGGCCGGTGTTCTATGATATTTTTAATTTTCATCCGAAGTTTGTAAATATACATGTGTTTTTGCCGATTTTAGCATTTTCATGAAAAATTGCCTTTTTATGATCTCTGAAAAAAAGCTTCTAAATAGGTTAGACCTACCAAATCCACCATTCTAGTTGAATTTTGTGCGTAGATCATGAATATAACATCAGTTCGGACATAGGATGTAGCAGTGAGCTTTAATTTTACCTTCAAAATGCAACTTTTCGTTATTACAGGTACAATGAAGGAAAATTAATGAAAAGTTTGGTTTTCAAGACCAGTTTTTAATTACTACTGGATGATGTACTGTAGTCAAATTTACCAATCTAGGAGAACTTTTTATGTAGATTACGAATATGACATCAGTTCAGGCATAGGATATGTTGTTTTAATTTTATTCTCTCTTCAAAATAGGAAAAAATAAGGAAAATTACTTTTTCTTCTATTATTGATGAGAAATGTTATAGTTTGAAGACCGGTTTTTAATTACTTCGAAATGTTAATAAGGTATCAAACTGACCATTCCAGGAGAACTATTTACGTAGATTACAAATATAGCAACAAACTAACCGTTTGGAATACCGTACTATTTTATTTTAGCTTCGAAATAGATGAAGAATATGTTTCTTTGTACTGTTTGTATTTGGCGCTCCCACAACTCACCTAACTTCTTTTTCAGTTTCCCTTTTGTTTCTAGTCCTAGAGTGCTTAAATACAGCCTAACCACTCTCTTTAGAATGACCCCGCCTAGTACAGGCCTGTACGATTTCTCGTTTTAGACCCCTTCCAAATCTATTACCCCTATGCTTACACTCACCTAGTACTGTCTTCCACAGAAATTTTCTATATAGAGCCCATCTTCTTTGCAATTTCGTTACTTGGCTATGAAGTCAATCCTACTACATTCTAACCACAACCCCTACACATGGATCCCTGTTCCATAGGGCGCGCTTGTGGTGATGAGTGTCACAAACTCCATTATAACTTAGGTACCATTTTCAAATGTTATCTGTATAATTTTCCACACCAGATGCATCTGGTCGTAGTGGTAGACAGAGCATCTTGAGTGAAAACGATTATAAAAAGATAATAAAACTTCTCCCTAAAAATGTTCGCCCTTAAACTTACATACATTGTAAGCACATTTGAAAATGTGTGGTTTCAACGTCCAATTTGTTCGAAGTGAATTCAAATAGAATAATAGAATTGTATATAATATCCTATTATGGTTTGTTTGTTGTTATATTCGTAATCTACGAAAAAAGTTCTCTTGGAAAGATCGGTCTAATAATTTACTAACATTTCGAAGAAATTAAAAACGGGGGCCCAGTTTCACGAAATCTTAACTTAAGATAAAATCCAAATTTTAGTAGACACTTCAATTTTGATTGGCTAAGCACTAAAATCAATCTAATATTATCCAATTAAATTACTAAAATTTGGATTTTAACTTAGTTAAAATTTCGTGAAACAGGCCCCTGGTCTTCAAACTGTAACATTTTTCATGAATAGTTGGAAAGAAAAGAATTTTCCTTATTTTTTTCCGATTTTGAAGAGAATGAAATTAAAACAGTATAGCCTATGCCTGAACTGATGTCATATTCGTAATCTACGTAAACAGTTCTCCTAGACTGGCAAATTTGACTACAGTACATCATCCAGTAGTAATTAAAAACTGGCCTTGAAAACCAAACTTTTCATTAATTTTCCTTCATTGTACCTGTAATAACGAAAAGTTGCATTTTGAAGGTAAATTAAAGCTCACTGCTACATCCTATGTCCAAACTGATGTTATATTCGTGATCTACGCACAAAATTGATCTAGAATGGTGGATTTGGTAGGTCTAACCTATTTAAAAGCTTTTTTTCAGAGATCATAAAAAGGCAATTTTTCATGAAAATGCTAAAATCGGCAAAAGCACATGTATATTTACAAACTTCGGATGAAAATTAAAAATATCATAGAACACGGGCCAACTTTGGATTTTTGATATGTTGTAGATGGGTAACAGAAGATTCATTTCCTGTCCCTTTTAAAATTTTGCCACTTGTCCCACACAACCAAAATGGCAACCGAAATTAGGCATTTTCACAAGATTTTGGCGGGAAACCAACTTTGGGGCCTGATATCTATGGGATATAACATCATATGGTCCTATTCCACCGTCTGGGAGTGTATATAGCAATTTTTAGACCTCTAGACACAACAATGACTTTTCTAGAGCACTCCAAAGTTGTGAAAAATAAAATATTTGTTTATTTTTTTCCAACTTTGATGGCAACCCTTACAGTAGGGATACCCCCTACCCCAAATTTTTTCAAAGAATCGTAATCTACGTTTGCAGTTCTATTATATTGCCAAGTTAGGGGGGTTCTAGACACTTTAGAAGTATATAAACAACAGAGCTGAAAACCTTACAGAAATAAGAGAATTTTTATTACCAATTGGCAACCTTTTTTTCAAATGGTGATATCTCCGCCAATATTTGACCTAGGAAGCTGAAAATTGGTATTTGGTAGTTTTAGGCCATGTACTTTAACATATATTTTTTCCAGATTTTTTTGAGGGGGTGGATTTCCCAATTTCCCCAAAATTGGTCCACTTGATATGGAATGACCCAATATAGTAATTATCAGAAAATCATAAGAATTTGTTTGGTTTTTATAAAGTTTTGCGCCATGCTAATGCTTAGTATACGAAACATTTAGAATCATAGATATAGCTGTCCAGTTATCAAAATTCATTGAAAATCAATATATACTTCTTTGTCTCAAGACCTTAAACTTTGAGTATCAATCTGAAGTCAATTGGATGATAAGTTTGGCCTCTAGAGTGTTACAAACGATTTTTCAAAGTCATCAAGGGGGATAACTCTGGTAGTTATTATTGGAATTTGCTGAAAATCAATAGGATTCTTCGTCTCATGACCTTAAACACTGTGTATAAATTTGAAGTCAGTCGGATATTAACTTTGGCCCCTAGAGCGTCCACAAGATTTTTTGAAGTGATCAAGAGCCATAACTCTGGCAGTAATTATCGGATATTAACTTTGGCCTCAACAGCATCCACAAGATTTTCTGAGATGATCAAGGGCCATAACTCTAGCAGTAATTATCAGAAATCGCTGAAAATCAATAGGATTCTTTGTTTCTGTCTACAAATTTAAAGTCAATCAGATATTAACTTTGGCCTCAAGAGCGTCCACAAGTTTTTTGAAGTGATCAAGAGCCATAACTCTGGCAGTAATTATCGGAAATCGTTGAACATTAATAGGCTTCTTCGTCTCATGACCTTCAACAATGTGTATAAATTTAAAGTCAATCAGATATTAACTTTGGCCTCAAGAGCGTCCACAAGATTTTTTGAAGTGATCAAGGGCCATAACTCTGGCACTAATTATCGGAAATTGTTGAACATTAATAGGCTTCTTTGTCTCATGACCTTCAAAATTGTGTATAAATTTAAAGTCAATCGGATATTAACTTTGGCCTCTAGAGCATCCACAATATTTTTTGAAGGGATCAAGTCAATCAGATGTTAACTTTAGCCTGTAGATTGTGGACGCCAGACTGCCGGCCAGACGGGGGCGACGACTATATACGACAACATTTCAATTTGGGCGTATAAAAAAGGAAATTTTTCGTACAATCAGGGACCATAATCCAAAAAGTTATGGTCCTAAATACGTGAATATCGCAGGGACCGAGATCTGTGGAAAATAAAGACATTTTTTAAGTTTCATCAAAATCAAACAAAAATTGTGAGATCTAGAAGGTACAGAAGCTTCGTATTACAGACTTGTACACAATTTGCGTATTTGTCGGGCAAGGATCCACAATCAGGGGCCATAATCCAATATGTTATGGTCTTTTTTGCAAATATTCATAGGAACTGAGATTTTTGAGATATATAAACATGATATACTTTAAATTTCATCAAAATTGGATAAAAATTCTGACCTCTAGCAGATCTACAACCTTTGTATTACATACTTTTAGGCAATTTGCATTCAAGGAGTGTCCATTTTGTCAACAAAATACATGTATATGTTCACCAGCAACTTCTTTAGCTCGTCAACAAATTCATATTTTGATTTTTTTAAGACAATCCGATTAAAATACAGATTTATATTTCGTTTTATTTTTATACTTTCGACAGCCTACATTACACAAAGCTCTGACAAGTTATAGAGATAAGTCACACCAGGGGTCAAAAGACCGACTTTTGACCCTATGATGTCAGACACTTGATTAACCCATCAGTATTGATGTTACTAGTAAATTACCCAAAGTTCTGTGCAAAATACACCTAAAGCTCGCCGTAATAGACGGTTACATTGGCTAGCTTATACTCGACACCATTCAGAACACGTCGATGATAACAACTAGTTCAGAACCTAGTGCAGTAAAAGCAAGTAAAACGAAATTTTGAACTATAAATAGGATCTGTGTTTTAATCAGATTGTTTTTAAGATAATTTCTCCAGAACTTCTGAAAGCTAACACATCATGAGATTTACCCCAACTTAGTCACATTTCATGGACAATGAAATGATCAAATTAATGATCATTGAATTTCTGAAAATCTCCAATTAATAATTACTTACCATTAGAACAGAAGTGAGCAAAACAGAAAGACCAATCATAAGGAAGATCATTACACCTGTTAACCGATTCTCTCTGAAATGATCAGAAAATTGGTAATAATATTATTACTATTACTAATAATCTTCAGCAGGTTCGTGAATAGCTATCGTAATTTGAAACAATACATTTATCACCTTTTTCAATGGAGAAAATACATTTATGGCATTTGTCAATGGAGAAAATCAAAAATTGCTAAATTCAAATTTTGAAACATTCCCAGCCTATAATAATATAGAAAAAACAGCACCACCAATATATGTTGGGTAAAATTTAATAAGTTTAAATCCAAGCCATGATATTTTGGTTTTGTTTTTACAATCAAATAATACATATGTGTCAAGGAGTACGCCATAAAAAAAGGAAATACAAATGATGATCAGAAGCATATATATAGTTAAATCAATCTGTGGAACAAATTTTGTTTTGAAAAATTCAAAAACACTATACAAAATACAACATCACACCTAAAATTGATTAGTTTTTCAAATTTCCGTCTTTCACAATGTCATACAAATTCAGTGAAATGTGATTTTTGAGACTATTCTCCTAAATTTTCTGTTTACACTTTCACAGTTCTCACAAATCTTGGCATACTAATTTCATGTGGTCGGTAAATCATATGGTAAATTCAAAATTCAATACCTGATTCCCAGGAACTTGGGTTTTTCACCAGGAGCTGCACACTGTGATTCCTTCTTTAAACTGTTAACATGATTAATAGAGAGAACAGTAGCTGCCACAAACCAAGGTAAGCCAAGGAAAGAATTGACAATAATCAAGAAAGCTACTATAAATAAATCAAGATGATAACCATGACCTTTCTGGAAAACAAATATATATATATATTTCCATTAAATATTGTAATCAAAGTACAGCAGATACAGATTTCAGTAACCTTGCCTCTCACCAGTATTAGTAAGACCAAACAAGCAAAAAATATTATTCCATATTCTTGCATAGTATTTAAAAGATGAACTAACTTTAAGAGAAATTGTAGTTTGTAAGACCCATTATAACAAGGCTAACTGATATTTAATGGACAAGTAAACTTGGTAGGCCATCATAAGACAACAATAATTTAAAATTTCAGAAACAGGTTATGAACTATATACATCCATGTCATATAACCGTTCATCTTCAGTATTAGAAAATCGACCTCCTTTTATATAGAATTAGAACAATTATATTAGGAAGTGGCCTGGAAGACAAATGGTTGTGTTCATTTCTCTACCTTTCAAGATTGTTTGTCCTATTGATTAACAGAAAAAAGTTAAGTAATTCAGATGTACAATTCCAAATTGAATGTCAATAACAAGTAACTAATGTTCATGTCTAACCTTCAACTTGTTTTCTTTCCTGTTGACAATTACAGCTGTAATCTGTTGATCCATAAAAATAAGAATGGTGCACAATAATGCTGGTATAACAGCAGCTATAGAAAACCACCAGGGATTTTTACCAAATGGGAGAATAAACCATTCTCTATCAGGATTGGTTGGCTAAATAAATCGTTAAAAAGAAAAAAACAGATGTATTTTATTTAAGTTTAAAACTATTTTACGATCCATCTGGGTGGATTCTATTCATGAAAATCTAATTGAAAATTCTCTTTAATCAAGCAGTTTTACTAAACTATGAAAGAGTTGCATAATTTCTCATGCATCATGCATGTCGTGGAATTCATGAAGAATGATACTTGTTCATAAAATTTTAAGTAAAAACATTTTCTTGATTTGTTTTTGATTAAAAAAAATTCCAGATTTTATTTACTTATTACTCACAGAAAATGTGGAGGGTACTTCAAGTTTAGGAGTGCTCAAACCAACCCAAATATCAAGTCCCACCATCAGTATAATAGCTATGAGAACAGAGAAATCACTGAGAACACTTCGTACCTGAAATATATGTTTAAAATGACAAAATAGAAACATTCAAAATTTGTGCTCAGGACACATTTCAAGTCTAAGAAGATCTAGGTATTTTTTGGCAGCGTTACCATACCAGGATTTAGTTGATAATAACAAAAGATGTTCATAATTTTAATATAAACAGTAAACTTACAACTGTGGGAAAGACTGGCTTATCTTTCATCATCTTCAGAGCAAAAGAGACAACAAAGGTTCCGAAAAACAGTATGATGGAGAAGAAAAACACATCTCCTACGTAAACTGGTGTATTGCATCCTGGTCCAGATAATGTGCCATTATAATCCTTTTCACAGTCTTCTTTATTCACATCCGTCCAATTCACTGATACTGTTGTCTCATTTGTAGAGTTTGACGGACCACACCAACATTCATATGTAAGGTTCTGTTCTGGATTAGGGTTATATGGAGTTGAATCTTTAATTTTAATCAACTTAGCTAGAGCCTCGTAGATAAAAATAAGAGAAATCAAAGCAGCAAAACTTTCCTCTGTAAATCTGGTTATAAATCTAACAAGAGCACTAAGATCAAATGCCACCATAAAGATAAGAATTAACCCTGTCCATATTCCTATCCACAGACGGAACTGTAAATAATCTATACCATTATCACTAAAATTAAAAAAATAAATGGCATCCATCAAACAAATCCTTATGCACCGGTCAAAAGGAATCTTGAACTACCCCCGCTCAAGCATCGACGGCTATTCGACGCCGAAATCTTGACGTCAAAATAGCTAGCTAAATGTGAAAGAGTTGTGAATCTTTGGTGAGAAAAAAATTTGCCAAAGGTGAATCTTGAACGAAATAAAATATTGCTGAACACATATAGATGTTAAATCTTCAACCAACACATTTTTCAGTAAATATTGTATTTTTAAAAATGTGTTTTTTTTCTGAAATCGGACGAACCTCCGTCTGTTATCGTTGGCTGTCATACGGGAAATTCCACCTTCATAATTGTAGACGCGATTGTCTTTATGATGTTTTCGTGGTAATCTGGATAATCGTAACAACAAAATGGTGTATGATTTGGCGGTAATTTATTTGTACATAAATTTGCTGGATGTGTTTGATTGTGTGTCCGGTTGATATAGACTCCATTGTCCAGGTCTGAGCTTGCATGTATGTCTAGTATAATGAATGATAAGATAATCTGATCTCAACTTACGCTTTACGCACCATGCACAATGTAAGTTAGTTCAAGCCGTTGATGTACAGTTTTGCCGTTTTTATGAAATTTGCAAATAAAAGTTAAAAAAAAAATATAATATTGAAATAAGTACTTTTATAGTAGGGTGTTCAGTCACGTGACTTTAATGTGTCTAAAACAGCCTAAACCGGCATACCCTTGAACGCTTTTCTCATTTAATGATCTTTCTGTTTAAAATAAACACATGTAAATTTTATATCGTTAAAAGCAGAATTGGATCAGCTTTCTGGTGGTATAACTTATTGTATTAGGAGATTGTCCTAAATTGATAATACATGTATTTCAAGTTGAACACAAATTTACGGCTCTCCGTGACGTCATGTTCGCTTCGAAGAAAACGGCCCGGTTTTTTGGGGGCATGGCTTTTTTATGTGTTTTTAAAAGTGCCATATTCAAATGATCTTTTACAGATATCAACACAATTTTTTTTTAATCTACAGATAAATAATTGAACTAAAAAATGTCTTTGCCCGAATGGCGAAAAAGATTGGTTCGTAAAAAATATTTTTAAAATGCTGGTTAAAAAGGACGATAAATTTTCAAAGGTAAAAAATACCATCTAGTTTGAATGCTTGGGGTAGGTAGTTCAAGATGACTATTGCGTGAATCTTGAACTAATTTTTATTTTTGTACCTGCGTTAGAAAGTGAATCTTCAGTGAATGTGTGCGGGATGAATCTTGACCCTAAAATATTAAGCTAAATGACAATCCGTGGTGAACGCTTGAGGGGGGTGGGGGTAGTTCAAGATTCCTATTGACCGGTGCATTAAATCACACTTAGGTATATTTACCTTGAAAATGTGAACTGTATGTGTTATGAAATTGTGTTGTGTTTTGGTTGTGAATGTACATCATTTGTAAATCAAGTTAATGCTTATGTTCTTGATTAAGTGTAGACTTATATCATTACTACTCTTAAGCTAAATAAATGTGTCATGTTAACATGTTAATTTACTTAAATAGCACTTTAGATTGTAACTTTTCTCCAGCCACTTACAAATTTGAATCACTGGACACAACATAACCTGTAATCATCCATCAGCTTGAATTCATACCATTCCTGTTGTGTGGGATGATGAAGCGAGATCCTTTGAATGAAATCATGAAAAAGAAAGGGTGAAGTACTTACCTACAGAAATGGTTAAGGATGGTTTCAAACACTAAAACAGGTCCTGTAGAACCTAATATAGTTAATGGTTGTCCAGCAAATAACGAATATGTAATACCACAAATAGCTCCAGCCAATATACTCTCTAGAGCTGCCTGTAAAAAATATAACCACCATTCAAATTATAAAATATAAATTTGAAAACAGTATTAGGTACAAAAATGTTCAGGATGAAAAAATATGTTACTCATGGCACAGATGGTGTAAGATAATTTTCTAAAGCTAAGGCCTCACACACACAATAGGTTGATTATTGTGTAGTGATGTAATGAAAATACTAACCATATTGTTACCAGTAGCATCTCCTAACAAACCACCAAATGTAATAATTGGCGTCAAGCAGGCAAAATACAAGAAAATAAACGAAGCCAAACATTGGACGTGAATGGCATCTTTGAAATCACTGGGCCACCATTTTACTTTCCTTTTTATATCATCTACTAAGCCACCAAAAAATCTATTAACAAAAAAATACACAGGTGATGTATATAAACTACAAATGGGCCTACTAAACAAATTTTCTAAGCATTTTTATAAACCTACAAAGTATAATTTGGCAATATGTCTTTTGACAGTTTTTAACCAAATAAGACTATTGAGATAAAATTGAGGTATAATTTAGTGAGATATTTCAATTTCGTAGGCAGTAATTCTACTGATTTCAAAATCTATCAGGCATTTTCATTACCTGCCAGTTCTGGTAAGAGTTAAATCCCTTTCTTCTTCTCCTTCATCTTCAACAACAGCTTTACCATTTGGTAGAGGACGGGTTGCATTCGCTTGTTTTCTTCCTTCCTATAACATGTATTCAGACATTTGAAGAAATAATATAAGAATTAGTTGAAAAGTTACCTCTTCTGAAATTTTTGACTCTTCAAAAACGTAAACCAAATGTGGACTTCCTAAAACATTCTAAACCATTTTTTGTTTTACTTTATTCCTAATTTAGTAAATATATTTCAATATATTTATTCATTTACCTGAGAAGGAACACTTTTTGGTGGTTCTATTCTTATGCTTGGATCCCACTCACCAGGGGGCAATACTGTAACCTGATCTAAAAATTCATCAATACCAGCCAATAAATCTTCTCGATTTCTTGCATGGTATGCCACATCGTGGAATATCTGTTAAAAACAAAGAAATATAAAGGCTGTCTAATAATCATACCATTAAAAGGTTTAAAATTGGTGTCATTTAACATATTTTTGTCTGAAAAGAGGATTTCTAAAAATTTGAGACATTTTAGTAAATGTGTCTTTGGTTTTCCTTTGTGCTTTCAAAGTAAAATTCAGTTAATTTGATTCCTGTCCATACATACACTGATACAGGGTATATAAGGCCTAGTTGTTACTTCAAATCAACTTTGTTCATTTCTCAATATTCTTTAGAATGAAACAATTCACATTATAAAACAATGAAAGTAATTGGTATATATTGCTATACAACAAGCAGAAAAATAAATTAAAGTGCAATAATCAGCAATATTATCTACTTACCTCGTCAGACATAAGAGTGGCAATAGATCGTCCAATTTCATGGAATCGATTTTGATTTCCTGTGGGACCCAGAAGTAAAAAGAGAAACCTGGAAGGAACTGGAACTTCTGTCAAATCTCCCAATAATACAGCTCTTGACAGACGGACAAATGCTACAATTTGATGATTTAAACAATCCATTTCTCCAACCATTATGTTAGATGCTTCAGCACCAGGAGGAATTTTCTTCATAAAATGAAGATTCTGAAAGTAAATAATTCTCTGCTGTAGTAGTGCATTGGGTCTTAATTTAATGAATTTGTATCAAATTCATTAATTCATATTACATTTACAGAGAAAATGTGTTAGTAAATAAAAACAATCTATAATTTAAAAAATCGGGCCGCAAAGCCATACATTTGCAGTGATTCTCACATATTCACTGCTGAATTTTATCTTTGTAAGATTATAAATCCGATATTTACTTTATGTGTGCAAAAAATATAATTATACGTTTTAAAAGAATTACTTATTGGAAATGATACATTTTGGATAGATCAGTGCTCTGCAGAAGAAGGCTTGTGGTTTTATGGATATTGTTAGTATTCTATTTAGCCCCAGAAAAATACAAGAATCACATGTTGGACAGATTTGTGCTCTGCAGGAAGGCTTGTTTTATGGATATTATTTGCATTTTAGCCCCAGAAAAAAGGAAAGCCTGCCCACTATGGACAGTGATATTATTAGGCATATCAATAGTGGTATCTTATATTAGTAAGTGTAGAACTGCACCACATATAAACCCAGGAGACAACTCTACTGAGAAGACACATCACACATGTTACATTGTAGGTAATAAATAATAAAAGTCCTTTATCACAATTTTGCTAGTACTCTAAAATTAACATTCGTGAATTGGAGGAGGTAACTCTAATACTATAGCCAGCAGGTAAACTATACAAACGACTTATGTTTGTGTTCGTACAAACATGCTACACATACAACAAGATGGATAGATCCAAACGCAAAATTAAAGTTTATAAAAGAAATCAATTAACCAATAGGGTATATCATATGTGACAATACGTTTCATCCAATTTGGTCAAACAATTCTTACAGCTGGTTTGTCTACATGAAAAGTCAACATGAGTCCTTGATTCAAAAACCAACAAAAAAATATTATTTTTAAAATTCTTAAATATTAAATATGGCCCGGTTTTACAGCATTTAGAGTATGAGCAAAATGGTAATTTGTAATCCATAGAGTACAAAAAATAAGGTTCACAATTCTTTAAATGCCTATTTTGATAATGTTATTAGTAGTATGATTCAATACACCAGAAATGTATTAAATAGAATATGTTGAGTATTTCAGAAAATATAAGATGTATGTAGGCTAAATTTGTGAAACAACTACACTCAAGTAATCTAATTTCTAAATTAAAGGTATAGTCAGTCTTTTGTTCGTATCACTTTGATTAAATATAATCAATCTATTTTAATAATGTTATTAGTAGTATGATTCAATACACCAGAAATGTATTAAATAGAATATGTTGAGTATTTCAGAAAATATAAGATGTATGTAGGCTAAATTTGTGAAACAACTACACTCAAGTAATCTAATTTCTAAATTAAAGGTATAGTCAGTCTTTTGTTCGTATCACTTTGATTAAATATAATCAAGATCATCCCATGCCTTTTGTTACATGAAACAATGAAGGTCTTACAACAGACTAAAATTATTGACATGCATTCCTATTCCCTTATCATAATGTGAGTTTGACTGCTCGTAATCTTACAAAAAGAAAAAAAACACCGTATAAAGGATCAAAACATAAACCAATTAAAAGATGTTTGAATAAGAAACAGGAATCAAATACAACATTAACAGCCAGCAAAAGCTAAATTATTGAAAATATCACTTTTGAAAATAGAAGATGGAATCGGTTCATTACAGACAGAACCTTTAAATAAGTAAAAGACAAATTAACCTTGATAATATACTGTTCTGAAAATATTCTCATAATTATATATAAAAAGAAAATATGCCCCTCTATGTCAAATTAAATAAGTGCAGTAAATTTATGTACCATGTGGCATTTTAAGAATATTTAAGAAAATGATCTTATACAACACAATATAGAGTTCAAATACTCCTGTTACAAAACATATAACATTACATTTTTGCACCCTTAGGTTTTCAGAAAAACTCAACAGGAATACTTTTTTAAGAAATAAAAGTCAAATCTCTGGTTAAACAAGAAGTTTTAAATTCTAAATTGAAGCTGTTATCTTTATGCCTGAATATATTCAGGCCCCAAGTTCACAAAGCATTCTCAGACTTATGTTAAGAATTTACTTAACTTTCAATCACTGTTTATGAGAAATATCTTTGATCCAGAAATCCAGAACTTTGCACATAGTTTCTTATTGACGTATTTGATACATAAAAACAATAAAAGTTTTATAAAGAGCCATATCAGTTTCTTATTGACGTATTTGATACATAAAAACAACAAAAGTTTTATAAAGAGCCATATCATTTTTTTACCTAAAATAAGGCAAACAATTCTGAGGAAATTCTTTGTGAACTCAGGCCCTGATTTAAATTCACAACTTTCATTGTTTCCTCAAGATACCCTTACTGTTATTAAGTCTAATAAAGAGAGTAGTTACCTTGGATAATACAAGCTGGATTAAAGCCTTTATAGATAGATATATGTGTGTGCACAACACCCTTAAAAAACAAAACATACCTTCATTAAGGGATCATGACTCACTTTATGGGATGCATTTTCTGGAATATCTCCGAGGACACTTCCTCCGGTAAATGACGCACTTGTGTTTAATCCACCATTTTCTGGCACGTGTATACCACTGTTATTTCTAGCAATACTTTGGAAATTTGGGGAACTCTTGGCTCCAAGACGATCTTCAACTAAAATAAATCAAATAAAAATCTTAAAACCTGTTTGTTATCTAACCTCAGTTACGCAATTACTGCTATATTTGCACTTTCGAAGACAGACAAAACTACAACTAAGAGTAAGATAAAAATAATACTTTGATTTTTTAAAACAAATATTGTACTACTAAATCTGGAACAACATTCAGTTTATCTATCTCTTATACATTTACTTACTAATAGATAAAAAAAATAACAAAAGTTTGAACACATTTAAAAAAAATATATGTTCTTAGTTTCATATAAAATACAAATAAATGTGTATGTGACTCATAGATCAGAATTGCTTAAGAACTAAAATTAAGACAACAAAAAAAAACAAAGTATGAACTGCTAATTTTTCGATATATACATGTATGTATAAAATTGACTTCATGATCAAATTGAAAACTAAACAAATGTCTCAATACTACAGAATTAAGTATTAAAGGACCAACATTTTTTACTTTATCTTATGATGTCTGCTCAATTTACAATTAAAGGTGTTGAGTACTCTAACATGCTCATTTTAAAGATAGCACTGTAAGTTTTGTTCATCATTTAAGATATAATGTCATTTGTTATTTGTGGTGATATACTACATATTAATCACCAAAAAACAACACTATGTTCCAAACTGGCCTAAAACCATGATAATAAAGGGTGCTGATGACAACAATTAATGTTGAATTTTCTCAGTTGTACCTACACTGATTTTCATCAAATTTGGCATGCACAATGCCAAATGCAAGCTCAAGAAACTAAAAGGACGCTTTTTGGTAGACCTTGGTTTGTCTGTGTCCATGGAATGCCAAAAAACTATGAGTTTTCTTGGAAATTTATAAGTTCAAGCTAAAAGAAGATATCAATAATCCCTCCCCTTAGATCAAAAGTAGAGGTTATAAGTAACATTTCGACACCAAAAACGTTAAAAAAAAAAATTAATAATTCAAAATCTTTGTTCATTATTTACATTTTAAAGAGATTTTGTGATTTTCAGTATATTCTTTGAATACATTCGCAACAAGTTTTAAAATACAGCAATTCATATGTAAATATTTACTTCAGTGCACTACTCCACTGAAATGAAATAGGGTTTAACGTCCTACTGTTCTGCTCCTAACAAGGGCTAATGAAGACAGGCATCTCAAATCATTTCAATATTTAAAAATGGTAGTATTCCACTAATAATAAAGGAAATAATCAGGTCTTAAAGAACGTCCTACATACACAGACGTCAATGGTCCAGTGTGAAACTGTTGCTGGAAGCAGCCATGATTGTTAAATGCGGATGACCTGACCTGTGTGTACAATGTCATAATTAATTCAAGAACTGATCTAAGTAGGAAAAACCTTGTTTGCTATAGTTTTTTTTTTCTTTCCACTTGTATGTCAATTATTACACAACAAAATTAAACTGTTGAACTGTTATGTGAATTTTGAAATAAAATTAAATCATATGTTAGTTGAGTGGACATTAAACCCCATTCTCTCTGTATCTCTTATTAAGATTGGTGCTGAAAAAAAATTGTGTATCTTAGATTAATCAACGCCCTTAACGGTATCGGTATATTAATATTCAACAAAAAGATCTACAAAAAATTGTATTATTGTGATGAGACACCTGTTGCATTGAAGGTTTGCAGCTTACTTACTTAACCCTACTCAATACGATATGTACGAACTAGGTACTACATTTTCTACCAAAAGTAAAAGTTATTTATTAATTTGTCTACATGGATTTCTTAATAACTAATGCTATATATTTACTATCCTCTAGACTTTAAAACTAAAATGAAAAGAATCATTAGGCCTCTTTATAGACTGAGAAACAATAAATTGTACTCAAATTGAAATTTATTGTATAATCAATAAAACAAAATTAAATTATCAATGGTAAATTTCAGCTAAACATATAGACGGTGCCGGGTTGACCAAACTGAGTTTTGGCCATTTGGGTTTATGATCAATGTGTATAATTATAATACAGCTAGAGCGGTTTTAATCTAGAAAATTTTTAAGACACATGGACAATACAAGGGTGCCCTAATAGCGAACAAGCAGTGGACATATTCTCGTCACAGATATGATTTTAACATTGTTCTACAATCTAAAATTCAGAATGAGTTATCAACAAAACACTCAACAGACGTATAATTGTACCTTGTATATATACTACTGGTATTCTATAACACCAATAGTGTTTTTTCTACACTAATTTGTATAAGCTACTAAAGCTGCTATTTTATAGTATATGATGGAGGGTAATCATTTTTAATTTTAAAAATATGAGCAATATGCTGATTATAATTAAGGTGTGTAAATTTAGGTAAATCTATAAGATTGTTCATAGAACTTTCATCCCATGCTACAAAATCTCCAGCTTTCCGCTTTGCTTTTTAACTCAATGCTTCTACAATTGAACCAAAATCATGCATGCTTTGATTTTGAATTGAAGTACAAGCAGAAATCTCAGATAAGAAGCCTGTCCTATCTAATAAACATTGTTTTGTAAGTGGTATATTATGTCTTGGAGTGTAGCAATTTGTATATAATTGGAATGACAAGTAAGTGTCATCTCAAAAATTTTATTAAAGAGCACATCTATACAGTTGTGGCCAAAAGAATAGGACCACACTTGGAAATGGTTGGATTTCTTCCGTCTAAATTAATTTGATGATATCTCTGCCACCTGAAGGCCGATTTTCACAAATGAGGTATCAATGGATAGGTTATGTTCAGTATGTTCATTATGCATGCACATGCACGTTTGAACGATGACGTCATAATGACTATGAAGTCATCAATGACGCGCTAAATCGGAGCTGAAGCCGGCACCTTTTAATGCCAATGCCGGGGGACACACAAAGTATTGACTTCTGATTATTACCGATGTTAGTTTGCACGTTAACTAATCATTTAGCAATGAAATAAATTGTCCTTATCGAATTTTATCTCAGTTTGGTAATAATTTTAAACAGATTGGTGTGAATTTTCCCTAAAATGGATATAGTAATCGTTGGCTACACGTAGCTAGAAAAAATTGGCCCTATTTTATAAACTGTTTAAGATAATTACAGCTCATAGAAATCCATTCTTTTACTGATAGGAACTAGACTGAGAGAAATCAGTTGATTGAGTATCTTTTTGCAGATCTATATTTAAATCATACTTTGGGAAGATGTTTTGTTTGAGGCCTCAACATTGCGTGTTTCTGTGTGTTGGCATTGTAAAAGACATTCAATATCATATATACCCATTATAAATAGACTACAATCTTATGAGGATGATGTTTCCTGTGTCAATCCCAAAATAAATTGACGACACCTATACAATCATTTCCACATTTATACTGTTTAAAATTATCAACCGATCAAAACTGGGCAGATAATACTTAGTCAAGGTATCATCACTTTCAATTAGTATCAAAGCTATTCATGTTTCCCTAAGAAATAGGAATTTGAATTGCTAATCTTTGCTTGAACATTCTACTTCCAGTGGAAGCATATATAAAAAGTGTGATGAACAGATAAACAGACCCGTTCTAATAGTCCTCAGTTTCTCCAAAAGCTAGAGGACAACAAATACCAGTAATATATACAGAGATGCTAACACTGAATATAGTAATGCAGCTGTCTGGTCAGATTCATCCCAAAAAATGTGGAGTGCATTAAAATGCAATGCTTGTAATAATATCAGCAAAAAGTAGAGTTCAAATAGCACATAACTGTACCTAAAAAGTGGTGATAAAATGTGTTATGATTATCTGTTTCTTATAATATGTATGCACTCGAGATCACTGTAACATCAAAACAATTTCGTTTACATCAATTATCAGTTTGGAATAGTTTGAAAGTATTATCAAAATAATTTTGTGAATATTGGAATAGTTTGAAAGTCTTATCAAAAGGATTTTGTGAATATTGGAATAGTTGGCATCTCTGTAATTAATGAAACACATTCACACAAGTTCATTCTTATTGTACTAACAAGTTCTTATAGCATCACAGATTGAAAAATCGGCACTATTGTGTAGCATTATGATTAGAAAATATGATGAATGATGTAATGAGGTCTACAGCTTTGATGGAAGCTAGTTCACTAGTGCTAAACAACACTGATTCTTCTCCAATCATCTCTGAACATGTTGGTAGAGTTTGGAAATATGTAATGAATGAAGATGACACAGCATGATGGAGACATACTTGTGCTTTTTTATGAACTTGGTGTTAGTGTTTAACATTAATATTATACGCTTACAAATGCTAACATTGAATATCCCTGGACGAGTCATATTCATTTATTCACTGTGGTTGCTTTTCCAAGATTTCCATCATGCAGATGAAATGAAAATGGTCATTTCGATGGCCTACATGCTTGTTAGTGATGCCCACTAGCATATTTTAACACAGTAGATCTTGTCAAATCTTCCACAATTAGTGAATGGATATGATTAGGCCTAGGGATATACCAAAAATGATATTCAGAATTCATGCCCTTTGAACAAGGTGATAACGAGTCATGAATTATATAATTATGGTTAAAACAACAGTCTATATAGAGGAAGCACACATCTAATGCTAAATATGGCTGCTATCATTCATGATTAAGATAATACTGCTGTTTCAAACAAAAACTTCAAATAAAAAACAGTTCAAAGCTACAATGTTTTATCTGAAGAACTGAAGACTGAAATCTACCAGAAAATGGCAAATTAATTTATTAAATAGGCTAAATAAAAAAAGGACAGAAATATTCTGAATTAAAAAATTAACTGCTGCCCAATAATAGTAATTAACTCGGGAACATCAGTCTTCTAAAGATAGCCTAAAGGAATTTCTTGTCTAGTACTCTATTCTCTATAATGTACACAAGAAACTTGTCACGTTTTTACAATTTCAAGCATGAATAGTACAAAGACAGTTTAAATGTAAACTGGTGCTTCGAGCGAATGCAACTACCGATGTGTGTGCTTGGGTTTACCCTTTTTTACTCCAATTGCTAGTTGTCAATACTTATAGCTGCATATAGCTGTCAAGTGGTAGGTATGTCATAGCACTTTCTATACTTGGCAAATGTGAAGACGGTAGTAACTTATATCTATAAATATTAGAACTGCATTATCTAACTTCTATTCTAAATATAATAAAAACAAAGCTAAAGTTTGTGATCAAATCTAAGAAGAACTGCAATAGATTTCAGAATTCTTTCAGATAAAAACTAAATGTTGATAAATATATGCATAAAATACAGAATGAAGTTAAACAAAGGGAGATAACTGTGAATCTGTACCTGTCAAGGTCAAAGAATGTTCATCTGCTGGAATAAAAGTAATACAATGGCACAATGTTGTTGGGTTTTTTTTAAATTAGGAAAATGTGTCATGTCCTTTTAATTTTGTCAACATTCTGTTCAGGTTCAAATAAAAAATCAATTTGAAGATATTCCATATATGATATATCAGTGTTTTCTAAGCAAATTTTTTTTTTTTTTTTGAGTTTTATTTAACTAAGACACAAAACAAGCATGTTGCAAGATCTATAAATTGCCCTATCACATATAACGAAATCTGAAAGTACAGAAATGAAATCGAAACACCAGTACACAACTGAACGTATATTTTACTAAACACTATAATTTGTGCATCTAAATAACAATAAATCTAAACACAAAGCTTCTTATATTTATATAGAAGAGGGATATTTGAAACTATTCTTAATGGCATAAACTTCCTTAAATACCAATTCTTAATTGAATACCACTGATAATTTTGAATATGGTTTATGTTTGGGTGTTTCTAGCCCAAACTTTGATAGTTTAAACTTCAATCATTACAATGAAATAAATGTCTAACACATTGACGACTACATGTTCTATTGTATAAATTCATTAATAATATATTTCTCATTTCAAACCTGGTTATATAATATCATCAAGCGAACATACATGGCTAATCAACATTAGACATATAATCTCTAGCATCCAACAATAACAAGCTTATAATATTATAGAACAATCAAGTATAATCTCTACATAGACATTGTAAATAGAGGAAATAATATGGGAATTTGTGCAGGATTTTAGAAGATAAAAGATCCCAAACATTTTAATATCTACCACATTGATTTTGTGATCCAATACTTCAGGTAAATTTTATAGAATTAAATCATGTAAATTTTATAGAATTAAATCACGTAAATTTCATAGAATTAAATTATGTAAATTTTATAGAATTAAATCGAAAAATAGTCAACTAACCACCTTGACTGCCCAGTCCTTTAGGTTCAGAATATTTTTTACCGATATCCGCCAGAGAGCGGATTATTGGTAAATGCATCTTGTCTCTGTCTCGGTATTTCTTTTCGTTTTGATGTCGATGACGTAATGTGATAACTTCATGCAACTGATCTCGTAGATTATCTTCCAGTTGTTTAGAGGCTACCATGTTGTCTAAGACCATATCTAAAATAAGTAATTTACCTCTAAAATTAATAATCACACTATACTCGACATGAACATAGGTTGAAGAACAACACAGGTATAAAATCTGTGTTTATGCACTTCTACTGATAGCTGTCTTAGATGAGTAGTTTAGTCAGAGTTGTGCAAAAACTCTTCCACCATATTTATAAAATATAAATTGGGTCAGTTTTGACAAACTTGGAAGTGTTTTACAGAAGCCAATTGTGGAATTTTGAATTTGTTTACATCTGGTTCCAATTTGAACCAGACTTTTGAAGCATTGACTTTTGATCTTTGCATATTTGACTCTCATTTCTACTAACTTCAGACGTTATTCAGAGTTCAAAATGGCCAGTTCAGGGGTTTTTTTTTTCATTGATAGGTATTTGACATGATTATATACTCAGTATTTCATGGTGTATCTTCTTTATTCACGTGACCTAGTATCTATTTGCAGTTGAGGGTATTGCCATGTCAGGCCTATGGTAATTTCGCAAGTAATTTGGGTACTTAAATATTGAAATTAGCTTAAAAATGGTAAATTTTCGTCATAAATCCACAAAATTCCCAGTCTTGCCTGATCCATAGAATTAAATGATTTTTGGCATGTAAATAGCTAAGTAAGTTAGTCCTCTATAAAATGACAGGGTGCGTTTTCTCGTGGTACCAATAACTGTAGAAAACATAGAATGAAATGACCAAGATTATATAACAAAACAATTGCAATTCTTCATTACTTACTAATGACTTGATCAAGACTATATGCATCCATATCCAACATAACTGTACCAGATAATAAACTACATCTTAATTCAAACAGTGAATGTAGAGATAATGTTGCTACATGAGGTTTAGACCATCTCTCTCCTCCTTCTTCTACATCTTCTTCAAACTTAATCCATCTGCAATATCCATATAAAATTATTATTAACATGGGGAATTGTAAAAATAAATATGTTCATCTTTAAATGAAATTGATGTATCTTTGTTTATTAATTCTAATTTAATTTTCAGACCAGCAACTAGGTCTCAAGCTCTACCCATCTTGTTTTTCTTCTTCTTGAGGTGATGCTTTTTGAAAAAAAATAACTAATGCTCTGTAAATTCAAGTACGATCGACATGAAACTTGGCATGCTGATTCCATCAAATCAATTGACCAAGGTCACAATTAGTTCTCAGTTCCTGGTCCATAGTACGTTCATAGTGTTAGCTTAAAGGAGCTAAATCGCTAAGACCTAGAAGTTGACATAACTGTAGACTATATTAAAACAGATATTATTAGATGAACTAAAATATTGTATATGATCCAATATTAATCTAAACAATCTAAACTATCATTTTCACCTAGCAGTTTCCTTCCATTCCATTTTCTCCCCATCAGTAAAAAGTTCTGTCATTTCACAGAAGAGATCATGGGCTCGGTGTTCATCATCTTCCTCTTCTCCCAATATAAACTGTACTCTCTGTGACGGTGGTGTGGCTAAAAAAATAACAAAGAAAAGATCAATTAGTACAATATATCAATGGTAATTGTTCCTTAAAAGTTTACAGTTTGATTTATTTGAAATAATACACAAAATAACAAAAAAATAGGATTCTTTCTATAGAAATTAAATCCTTCTTTTTTTCTTTTTTTTTTAAAAAAAGTCTTTTAGTTTCACCAATGTTTTATCCTTTTTTATATTCAGTTAAAAATTGTAATTAATTCAATTCTTTTCAAGAACTTTCCATTTGAATATAAATCAAAACAAAAGAAAACAAAACAAGTATACCCATATATAGTCAAATAAATATTGCTCAACAGAAACAACTGTATTTAAACTTTGTACAAATCTGAAAACTGATTTTCATAGATTAAATAATTGACTTAATAACCAAATCGTTTGTCTTCACTGACAAATTAGGTACTAACATTGATGAGTATGTCATTCTTGACGTTTTTTTTTAATTTCTGAAATACTATCAATACTGACATTCTTTCAAAATATTTCCATATATTCTTTGTTTTCGTTCAGAATTCAAATTCTATCTAAATCTAATGATGAATTTAAGTAGAAATGTTCAGTTAAAATACAGCTGTGTAAATATGTATTACTACCTACTCTAATCAGTGTGCATATTATATCACATTCACAACAATAAACAAGTTAACATGCAATGATGAAAACTTATGATGATATATCATAGATATTAAAAACCTGTTGAATCAAAAGCAAGTCAAGAAATTTGATACTATAGTATAGCTGTAATACACTAGACTTTTAAAGATTTAATACATCAATTTGTACATGGTGTTTTCAGCCTCGTAGTTTGGTTTAGACAATTTCATCTTATTTCGTTGTTTTGTCAAGAATGAATTGAAATGGGTACAAAATTACTGGCCGTATATTTTATTCTCATATTTTTAAAAAATAAAATTGTGATGTTAAGAAACCATCTCATCTCTCAAATATTCATGGATTTGAAATTCCATCATCTTATGAAAGCAATAGTAAGGTTGCCAGGCAAAGAAATCGTATGCCCACAATGCAGTCGATAAGGGTTGTAGGATATATATTCTTTTGTGAGTAATGCAAGCTTTTACAAGACACTGGTACAGGCCTGCACCGATATCAATTTAATACAAAAACAAGGGTCACAACTCTTATATTCATAACTAAATAACGGATTAATATTATGTATACATTATTCGGGGAGAGCAGTTTTATGTAGGCTAAGCCTGTTCCACATTCCCATTTAGATATCCTGAATAAAAATAATGTTTAAAAAAAAGCTACTAAATAATGGAAATGGTTGAAATTTGATAATTTAAATATTGCATATAAACTTCATCACAGAGCTCTACAAAGTAAAATAAGGACCATAACCTAATATTGAAAATTGTTTTACTAATTTAAATAATGTCTATAAAATTCATTCAGATCGGATGATGACTTTTGTCATTTTAGTGTTCACAAGGTTCTACACAGTGAAATAAAGGTCATAACCCAAGAAATCATTAACAGAAATTGTTGAAATTCAAAAGGCTTCTCTGTTTTAATAATTTAGATAATGCATGTAAATTTCAGATTTCTTCATCTGACTAATGAAAACATATAAATTTCAAAACAAACAGATAATAAATGTAGTCAGACGAGGGTTATAACAGGCAGGGGGAAGACAATATACAACCACATTTCCAATATGGGTGTATAAAAAGCAACCATTATAATAGACAGGTGTTTTTAAAACAGCAGACTATATTATTTTCAGTCAGTAAATCATTCCCAAATGTTAATCATTGACATTTTTATATAGATCACTGGGGTAATAAAACAAAAATTTCAAATACCAGTGAAATTTAACATTACAATATTGATACATGACTACATGTATATATCATATCTACACAGTGAACTACATATCTAAACAAAACTATTAATTCTTAATAAACTATGAACTTGAAGCATAAATTTCATGCCACCAATATTTTCATTTTTTATTTAATTATATTTCACATATAGATCAGGGCTCTTTTTCAGTCATATTTGCTCATTTTGATTGACTATTAAATGTACTTTACCCCAAACCAGTTATATTTATTTTCGCATAAGAAATAGATTTATAAATTGAAATAAATTTCCAGACCAATCTTAATGGAACAAAATACCCCAAAACCAATCAAATGACAAAAATATGATGACAGTACCCCGATATAATGATACTTTAAACAGGGACTTGCATCTTAGGTATTATTATTTAAAGAACAAAAGCCTAAGGATTAAAGGAAAGCAATCAATCACCTTTCTCATAATAAATAATTATGAAAAAGATCCATTTAATAGTAAGAGTACATGTCCCTTTAAATAAAATCTATATCTTTATATATACAATATAATGTAAAAATCACATGTTATAAAGCAATCAATTGACAAATTTTTCAGGAAATACAATGTTGTTTAACAAGTTAGCAAGGTCCACCCTTCATAGAAAGTAAATATATATTTTCAAATTTATATCAGAAACCATCTAAATTTCAAATTTCCCCTACATTAATTTCTAATCAAAGTATTTTGTTTTGGAAGATTTTTGAAACAAGAGCCACAAAATTCGAAAAACGTCAATATTTAGATAGAAAAGTGGATACCATATATAATAAAGCATTATTTGTTGAAAAATAAGTAAATACATAAACAGGATTGGGGGAAGAATATTATGGTACTGAGTAAAAGCTCAAATCATTGAATGGTGTGATAGGTAGGTTAATTCTCTTATCTAAATGAAGTAGTTTTGGTACTTTTTATTAGATTTCATGAATAACAATCAGACAGCAACATCTAATCAATCCTACAGTCAATTTCACCCAACTATTTATCTTCAGAATAATTTGATCATAACAACAAAACAGTTTGTAAAATTGTTCTCATTCTCCTAAGTATTTCTCTAGATTCTTTTTCATAGCTGTTGACTTAAAATACTTCACAATCTGAACAAAAACAGATCTCTTTGAATACTGTCAGATTTTTCACATTATCTGATATTAAATTAAACAACCTGTTGTCCACAATGGTTTGATATCATCGCTAAATTTTTTTTTTTGCTTTTTACGGACCCCATATCATATTAATTTGTCAATAAGCAACTATAACCAAGAAACACACATTTTATAAAGTTGATAAGAAAAAACAGAAATTGAAAAGTTAGTGAACTAGCTACAAGTATTTGTCAAGTGATCAACAATTTATACAAGCAACTAAAAAGATTAAAAGACATCTAAAAATGTAACGTAGAATATAGAATTTGAAAACAGTTAACATATAATAATTGCTTACTGCTTGGCTGGCCTACAATTTAAATATATAAAAGAAAAAACTTTAAAGTTATATGTATAGTTCCTAAACTTATGAGTATTAGTCACAAATACAATACATACTCATTACATGTATCTTGTCCAGGAGATTAATTAACAGTTTTACTCTGTTATCAATATTTGCAAAATTTGACTTTTCAATAAGGACCACTGATATCTGGGGATGTTTTAAAATATACGCTTTGGGTTCTAACCGCTTTTGCTCCCCAACAAATTGAAACAAAAAAAAGCCATCCACAAGGTTTTGATAAAAGGGCAGTCAGCTTGAGCAGGACTTAAAACAATCATAGTGCACGTCAATGGGGAAATGCTTTTTGAAGCTTCATCTTATTCAGTTAAAACTGCACTTTTCAGTTTGAGGACAATGGAGTTAGCAAAAACAAACCATAATTAGTATTTCTACCCTAAAAATTTTGAATAGTAAAGGAGATTTACATGTTGAAGTCACCCGAAAACATTTATGAGCAAAAATAATTTTAGCTTTATTAAATTTGAAACAGATTTATGGAAGTGTCTTTAAATTAAATTACGGCAAAAACGTGTTCCAAGAATCTTTGGTTAACTTAATATGAGGAAGACATTACACTTAATCCAACAAACTATACGACATAAATGTTTATTTAAATTCATTGCATTTCACTTTATCAAAATTTCAAAGCTTTCTTGAAAAGTGACATAAAAATTTGAGGCAGAAAAATGATCAAATAATGTATCAATATACCAATCAGATCAACATAAATTAAAAGATTTTATGTAAATAAGATGTTCCATATCAATTATATATTCTGTCTCGTGTTAATTGAAATGATTAATCCAAATAAACCCCCTTCCTCGAAAATGATATAAAAAAGATAAATTAGCTAAAACACTTCTATTCAAAGAAATCAAAAAAGTTATCATTTATAGTAAAACCATATTTTAATTACCAATAGGAAAAAGAAAATTATTTTAAAACAACCTTTACATGGTACTAAATAGTTATAGACAGGAGAATTAAACAGACAACACAAAATACAAGAATTATTGATTATTTCTATATGAATTACATTTACATGCATTACAACTGAACATTCTTAAATATCAAATCAATTAAGTGTAGAAGTTTTGCAAAATATACTCTAGTCTAAAGCATGTCTTTCATAATGGTAACTGATTTTAATTCTCTTATTTAGTTAGGTCATTTTAATGTGGTTTCTCATCATTCTATTTATCAAGTTAATTCCATTAACCATGTTCTGCAAATTTTGTATATTTCATAATTTGGTATATATCTTATCTTATTTAATAATTTCAATTCTTATCAATTATAATAATTTTTGTCTTTTAATGTAGACTTCAAACAGGAAATCCAAAGAGGGCATCTTTCAAGGCTTTTTAAAATTTGGATGAATCAACAAATGATAATTAACAGCATTATTCACTTTATTTTATTACATCATTCATTAGGGTTTCACACTGCGTAGCTTGTGTGAAACACTATTGTTTTTGTTAAAATTATTATTAGGGTTTCACACTGCGTAGCTTGTGTGAAACACTATTGTTTTTGTTAAAATTATTATTCTTATTATTATTATTATTATTATTCAGATTCCAATTTGAATAGATCTCAGCAACTACGTGTCGCATCGTTACGATTTCTTCGGTTTTACTGGGAAAGTGGGTGTGACTTAGAGGATAAAGCTATTTTGAACGTTCTGCGACAATGCGAAATGTCCGAAATCACCGAAGTTATCGTTTTTGAAAATATTGCAGTAATTTTAACAATAATCATTGGATTTTAACTTTCGATACATTTTGGCACATAGGTACGCTACTTTCGATTTTTGATTTTCGGCAAATCTTCGAAGATATTAGGCGCCAAATTTCGAAAATTTAAAATTTTACAAAAAACTTTTTTATTTATGAATATTTTTTAGTCGTGTTGTACACAGAATTAAAGAGTCATCTGACTTGCGCAAAAATGTTAAAATTTTTTGTCTCAGTAATTTTCCTTGGCCGCCATTGGCTAATTCAGTATTTCAGTCCTAGATTATTTTTTTATTGTTCGATTTGTATAAAACAAACTTTATATGCTTCGTTGTCTCAATTGTCATTTTTTTTCTTACCAATAGTGTTATCTGTCGGCACCGGAAGTGGCATAATTTTACCAAAAACTACAATTTTGACAGTTTTTTACGATCTTCAAAAACAAATATTATTTTTTTGAAAAATTATATGACTCAAAGAGTGTGTCCTTTCAAGGCGCAAAAAATGGCGGAAGCAGTTTTTTTAATTTCTATTTCATTTTCTAGCAAATTGGATTAAGGGGTGAAAAAAGGCGTAAAATTGACCTATTTACAACCCATTCAGGCTTTTCAGATTTTAAAATATTTTTACATAACTTTTATAAACTTGTAGCTATAATCCATACGAAGAGAATGTATGTAAAAATTAGTTTGTAATATAAGCAGTTGCCGAGAAAAGGGCAGTTTTGCATAAGTCACTGTTTTCGCAATTTTGCCTGTAAAATAGTCAATTATTAATGGATATTCACAAAAGTGACATCATTTGATTCAAAAAGCAAGTGTGCGTTATATCATGTTGATTACTATTTAAAATTGACACCGGAAGTGACGTCATTTAGTCAAAAACTCAATTTTTAACTTTTGAAATCGATATTTTTTTCAACCAAGAATTATGTCACATATAATAATAAAATCAACTTTTGGTTTAAATTCACATATTAACAAAATTCATACGGTCAAAAAGATATCATAAGATTGTTTCTAACTTGTTCGGTTGCCGAGATATAGGCGATTTTCTAAAAGTCACTTTTGAAGGTTTTTGGCCCATAAAAGTGTCAATTATTATTCGATTTTCATAAAATTTTCACCCTTTGAAGCCTAATGTCATAGACGATGTTATAAAATTAATTTAACGTTTTCATTATCACCGGAAGTCACGTCATTTTGGCAAAAACTGTATTTTAAGCCTTCAAAACAGATATTTTATTCAAATGAGTCTGATTTGTAATGTTTATACAATTATGATATTTGATTCCAATCAACAAATAGATTAAACCCATACGGTCATATAAATACCAAAAAATGGTTTCTAACTTGTACGGTTGCCGAGAAATAGACGATTTTCTACACGTCACTTTTCAAGGTTTTTGGTCTATAAAAGTGGCAATTATTATTCGATTTACATAAAATTTTCACCATGAGATGCCTTATGCCATTTCTGATTTCATAAAACTAATGGAACATTTACATTATCACCGGAAGTACTGTAATTTTGTCAGGATCAATTACATGTAACAAATGTATAAAATGAAATGATATTGCTGGATTTGTTTGTTTCTGTTTCCATTTTATTTGATGTGTGCAATGCTTATGTGGAAACCTGTATATTGGTTTCATTGATACCGGAAGTGACATATGTTCAAGGGTAACGTGGCACCGAAAGTGACACAAGTTCAAGTTCAAAGGTAACATGGCACCAGTGAAACCCGTCATTCCTGCATGCAGGTCTAGTTCTTATTATTATTATTATTCAGATTCCAATTTGAATAGATCTCAGCAACTACGTGTCGCATCGTTACGATTTCTTCGGTTTTACTGGGAAAGTGGGTGTGACTTAGAGGATAAAGCTATTTTGAACGTTCTGCGACAATGCGAAATGTCCGAAATCACCGAAGTTATCGTTTTTGAAAATATTGCAGTAATTTTAACAATAATCATTGGATTTTAACTTTCGATACATTTTGGCATAGCCTGAGACAGGGCACATAGCTACGCTACTTTCGATTTTTGATTTTCGGCAAATCTTCGAAGATATTAGGCGCCAAATTTCGAAAATTTAAAATTTTACAAAAAACTTTTTTATTTATGAATATTTTTTAGTCGTATTGTGCACAGAATTAAAGGGTCATCTGACTAGTGCAAAAATGTTAAAAAATTTTGTCTCAGTAATTTACCTTGGCCGCCATTGGCTAATTCAGTTTTTCAGTCCTAGATTAATTTTTTATTGTTCGATTTGTATAAAACAAAGTTCATATGCTTCGTTGTATCAATTGTCGTTTTTTTTATTACCGAAAGTGTTATCTGTCGGCACCGGAAGTGGCATAATTTTACCAAAAACTACAATTTTGACAGTTATTTACGATCTTCATAAACAAATATTATTTTTTTGAAAAATTATATGACTCAAAGAGTGTGCCCTTTCAAGGCGCAAAAAATGTAGGAAGCAGTTTTTTTAATTTCGATTTCATTTTCGAGCAAATTCGATTAAGAGGCTAAAAATGGTGTAAAATTGGCCTATTTACAACCTATTCAGGCTTTTCAGATTTTAAAATATTTCTTCGTAACTTTTATAAACTTGTAGCTATAATCCATACGAAGAAAATGTATGTTAAAATTCGTTTGTAATATAAGCAGTTGCCAAGAAATGGGCAGTTCTGCATAAGTCACTGTTTTCGTTATTTTGCCTGTAAAATAGTCAATTATTATTGGATTTTTATAAAAGTGACATCATTTGATTCAAAAAGCACGTAGCGTCATATCAAGTTGATTACAATTTAAAATTGACACCGGAAGTGACATCATTTGGTCAAAAAATGCATTTTACACTTTTTTAAATCAATGTTTTATTCAACCAAGAATAACTTAATATGTATTAATAATTTTAACTTTTGGTTTAAATTCACATATAAACAAAACTCATATGGTCATATAGATATCATAAAATGGTTTCTAACTTGTTCGGTTGCCGAGAAATAGACGGTTTTCTACAGGTCACTTTTGAAGGTTTCGGGGCCATAAAAGGGTCAATTATTATTCGATTTTCATAAACGCCACACCATGTTATACCTAATGCCATTTGGGATTTCATACAAGTAATTTAAGATTTTCATTATCACCGGAAGTAACGTCATTTTGGCAAAAACTGTATTTTTAGCCTCCAAAACAGATATTTTATTCAAATGAGTCTGTTTTGAAATCTTTTTCAAATTATGGTATTTGATGCCAATCAACAAATAGAATGAACCCATACGATCATACAGATACCACAAAATGGTTTCTAACTTGTACGGTTGCCGAGAAATAGCCGATTTTCTACAAGTCACTTTTCAAGTTTTTTGGTCTTTAAAAGTGGCAATTATTATTCGATTTAACGTTTTTATTTATAAATATTATTTAGTCGTGTTGTGCACAGAATTAAAGAGTCATCTGACTAGCGCAAAAATGTTAAAAAAATTTGTCTCAGTAATTTTCCTTGGCCGCCATTAGCTAATTCAGTTTTTCAGTCCTAGATTAATTTTTTATTGTTCGATTTGTATAAAACAAAGTTCATATGCTTCGTTGTCCCAATTGTTATTTCTTTTATTACCAAAAGTGTTATCTAGCAAATTGGATTAAGGGGTGAAAAAAGGCGTAAAATTGACCTATTTACAACCCATTCAGGCTTTTCAGATTTTAAAATTTTTTTACTTAACTTTTATAAACCTGTCACTATAATCCATACGAAGAGAATGTATGTTAAAATTAGTTTCTAATATAAGCAGTTTCCGAGAAATGGGCAGTTTTGCATAAGTCACTGTTTTCGTAATGTTGCCTGTAAAATAGTCAATTATTAATGGATATTCACAAAAGTGACATCATTTGATTCAAAAAGCAAGTGTGCGTCATATCATGTTGATTACTATTTAAAATTGACACCGGAAGTGACGTCATTTAGTCAAAAACTCAATTTTTAACTTTTAAAATCGATCTTTTTTTCAACCAAGAATTATGTCACATGTAATAATAAAATTAACTTTTGGTTTAAATTCACATATTAACAAAACTCATACGGTCAAATAGATATCATAAAATTGTTTCTAACTTGTTCGGTTGTCGAGATATAGGCGATTTTCTGAAAGTCACTTTTGAAGGTTTTTGGCCCATAAAAGTGTCAATTATTATTTGATTTTCATAAAATTTTCACCCTTTGAAGCCTAATGTCATAGACGATGTTATAAAACTAATTTAACGTTTTCATTATCACCGGAAGTAGCGTCATTTTGGCAAAAACTGTATTTTAAGCCTTCAAAACCGATATTTTATTCAAATGAGTCTGATTTGTAATGTTTATACAATTATGATATTTGATTCCAATCAACAAATAGATTAAACCCATACGGTCATATAAATACCAAAAAATGGTTTCTAACTTGTACGGTTGCCGAGAAATAGACGATTTTCTACACGTCACTTTTCAAGGTTTTTGGTCTATAAAAGTGGAAATTATTATTCGATTTACATAAAATTTTCACCATATGATGCCTTATGCCATTTCTGATTTCATAAGACTAAGGGAACATTTACATTATCACCGGAAGTACTGTTATTTTGTCAGGATCAATTACATGTAACAAATGTATAAAATAAAATTGCTGGATTTGTTTGATTCTGTTTCCATTTTATTTGATGTGTGCAATGCTTATGTGGAAACCTGTATATTGGTTTCATTGGTACCGGAAAGGACATATGTTCAAGGGTAACGTAGCACCAAAAGTGACACAAGTTCAAGTTCAAAGGTAACATGGCAAAAGTGAAACCCGTCATTCCTGCATGCAGGTCTAGTTCCTTATCATTTTTATCACTGCCATCTTTAATATAGACAATTACGGCATCTTCTCCACCTTTTTCTGATTTATTCATTTAAATATATGCCTTATTTCAACATATACAATTCTGTTCATTAATATGACAAATTGTCAACCTTATGAAAGTCAATTAATTATATGAATTGGTTACTGCCAAAAACGTTTCTAATATTTAAGAACGCAACTGCTCAACACATGTAGCATAATGTTCCTGAAAATACATTTTACTTTAAGCAGATTGATCATCTAACAACATGCACTACATAAATTCCCTGGTGTATAAAAGTCATTTCCATAGATATTAATTATTGGAAATCTGCTGCAGTTGGAAATGTATTTTCAGAAATGCCAAATGTTTAAGGATAATAATCAGTGGGAAGCATATTGAAAACTAAAAATGATACACATGAAATCTGGCAGGAGTCTACATTACAAATAACCTTTTGAATTCACTGACTTTATAAACAATATTTCATTCAGGATATCTGAAGGGATTTCATGTAAAACCCTCCTTCCCAATATTTTACCTTAAATCTTTTCATCCCAGAATGTAAATGTTAATTACTTTTGTCTTCTAAGGATAAATTTATCAAGCATAATATAAATTTGCCAATATATCTGATACATAATCTAAATCGTATAATAATCTAAAAGGTAAAGTCAGCAAAAGAAGGAATTTGTAGTGTTGAGACCTGTAGTATAACAATATATACTAAAGGATGTATATAATGATTCAAACTGATAATTGGAACTAAAATATACTTTCTGGAATTGTTTCCAAATCATGGTGCATATGATGAGCTAATAAAGAAAACATATGAAACAAATCATTTCTACATGAGATAAACATATAATAACTAGTACCATATATAATAAATCACTATAAATTTAAAAAGATAGATAAGGCTATGTTAATAATAAGAAACAAAACAAAAGTAGTGTTATATAAATTAAATACAGTTTGGAGACACATTAGATTTATGGTTTGGACTTTGGGATTTTGGAAATTAATGCCACAGACTTGAGCCCCGATACAGGCTAAGAATAACATTCACATATGTCGGAGGCAAAGTCTGCAGGGATATGTTTCTGAAACGCAGCTTACACAAGAATCTCTTCTTCGGTAATTGGTATTTGCAAATAATAAACAAAAAGTGGGCTGAAATAAATTTCTCAAGAATTGTCCTCTTCCCCTCCCACAGCATATCAAAGTAGTTAAAACTCATTCCATTCCAAATTCTGCCAATCAACACCTATTGTGATGAAAATAGCAAATGACTTCAGGAATATTATTTTCTGTTTTTAATTGGAATATAAAAAAGAAAAGCAATATTTGTCAATATATCGTGAAGAAACTTATGATCATCTATGCTATTTAAGAATGTATAATATCAATGTAACCAAGGATATTTTAATTGACATAAATTTAGAAAGGTAAAACTATTTAATCTCTTAGAATCTAATCTATACATATTCAGTTGATACGAAAGCACCTTGATCATGCATGCATCAACCTATAGAGCCAATAAACCTTTAAATTAAAACATTCATTTTACACAGTAAAGGAGTCAAAGCAAAGTAAAACTTATCACCAATTAATATTACGATGATAATTCTGAAAAGAATTTCTCAAAATTTTATTTTTGTCAATGAAAACAGATACTTTGATAACCAAGCCACTGTTCAAACTTTTTTCATGCAAGCAAAAGCAAACTTATAAATGGCAAATAGTCATGTCCATCAGGACAGTTACTTATGCCCTAAACAAACTGAATTGGAGATCATTTCTAAATGGTTCAATATTTGAGTTAAAGCTTTCAGAAAAAGAAAATAGGCTATTGTGGCGGCATAGGTTATTGCTATCTGATGCAACAATCTTGTGGAGAGGTCTAGAGATCATATCAACCTCAAGTGACGCTGGAATTTGTTACAGATATATCTGTTACTATGTTCTTATTTTTTTCTCTGACTTAACAACCAGTATATTCACGACTATGTCAATAGACGTCATCCTATACATTGACGTTTCTTGTTAGGGAACACAACCTTGCAACAGATGTCATTGTTTCTATACGAAAAGCTACAAACCACAATCTGTTATTGTCACATCAATGCCGGTGACGTCAATATGAATATGGCAAGATTATCATAAATATTAACTACATAATAATTTGACAGTAGATTAGAGTACTTGTGAGGTCTTTGTTCTCTTATCGCAATTTCCCGTCTATGCTACTTTATAAATCACTTTTTAACCTCAAACAACCTGAGCATTTCAAACTAATCAAATATAAACAACTTTCCAATGGCAGATTTACCTAATCTTCTTAGATTACAAGTTAACATTTCTGCACTTTTTTACACAGACACTCTACATAATCAAATGCCAACTCGCAATGGATATCTTCACTAATTGTAAAATAAAAATGAAAAAGCTTCACAGCAAAAATAAAAAACTTTAAATTCTAATTAGCAAACTAAAAAAAATCAGTGCATCAAAAACTAAAAAGATGCATGATGATATGATTTGTTAATCATGTCTTGAAATTATTCACAAATTCTAAATCTAAAATTGCACTTGAGCTATGAAAATGGCAATATAATGATTGACTATTATTCTAGAAAGGTGATATTAGCTACAGTTTAATCTATTTTTAAAGTTATAACTGAAAAACACTAATTATTCAGTTGAAAGTATAATAACGCGGTAGAAATTGAATATTTTAAACAAGAAAGCTTAGCGATAAGACTTATTTTATGCCATATCTAGCTTAAGGGTTAAAATATCTTGATTTTTGACATTATCCAATCAAGGACCAAGATAGGTTGCCAGGCAACAAAAAACATACGCCCACAGCAGCTAAATCGTTCGGGCAGTCAACAAGGGTTGTCACATATTTTTTACTTTTTTCGGTAATGAAACATTTGTAATACACTTAAATCTGATTAAGAGTAACAACTCATCATATTATTATCAGAAAATCATTAGAATTTGTTTGCTTTTTATAAAGTTTTGCCCCACGCTAACAATTAGTATATGAAGCATTTAATATCATGGATTTAGCTGTTCAGTTATCAAAATTCATTGAAAATCAAAATACTTGCTCGTTTCAACACCTTAAACTCTGTGTATCAATCTGAAGTCAATCGGATGATAAGTTTGGCCTCTATAGCGTCATAAGATTTTTTGAAGTGACCAAGGGAGATAACTCTGGCAATAATTAGTTGAAATCGCTGAAAATCAAAAGGGTGTAAATTTAAAGTCTATCGGATATTAACTTTGGCCTCTAGAGCCTCCACAGCATTCTTTTGAAGTTATCAAGGGCATAACTCTGGCAATAATTATTGGAAATCGCTGAAAATCAATAGACGTCTTCGTGTCATGACTGTAAACACTGTGTATAAATTTAAAGTCAATAGGATATTAATTTTGGCCTATAGAGCGTCCACAAGATTTTTTGAAGTGATCAAGGACCATAACTCTGGCACTAACTATCAGAAATCACTGAAAATCAATAGGCTTCTTCGTCGTATGATCTTAAACACTGTGTATAAATCTAAAGTCAATCAGATATTACCTTTAGCCTCTAGAGCTTAAGGTGTTGAAACGAGCAAGTATTTTGATTTTCAATGAATTTTGATAACTGAACAGCTAAATCCATGATATTAAATGCTTCGTATACTAATTGTTAGCGTGGGGCAAAACTTTATAAAAAGCAAACAAATTCTAATGATTTTCTGATAATAATATGATGAGTTGTTACTCTTAATCAGATTTAAGTGTATTACAAATTGTGGATGTCGACAGACGGGCGGACGGACGGGGACGACGAGGACACGACCACATATCAATGTGGGCGTATAAAAAGTGGTTGTATCTTAAAAGTTTTCAATCAAGGATTGTATTTGCTTTGGTTATCAAATGACGGTTGCATGTATAATTGAATCGATTGGGTTCAGTAGAGGATAGTTGTCTATACATGATAAAATTGTAATTACTAATAATAAGAAAAACTATAATTAAGGGCCGATATTATTACGAATAAATAAACCATGAAATGATTGTAACCGCAAATCATTGATTGTCTATTTCTATCTAATTATAAAAGATCGTTTCATCAGGTATGAAAACCGTTAATAGTTCAGTCACCTTTCAAGAATAAAGCCCTAGAATCAATTGCCACAACATCAAACAGCCATTCATGTTCGATATTGGTGAAAAAGTACCTATTCTTGAGCTGGATTCATTACTGGTTAGATGTTGAATGCCATCAGAAGAATCCTTACCTGCCAGCAGCAGAAATCATATTAATTAAAAACAGAAACTATTCCTGATATATGAAGACTGACCGCTATATAATCAATATAACACTAACAAGACACTGATATTCCTCTAAATTTCACATTCAAGATCTAATATGTACCGCTATTAAGTAAGCATTAGAAATTTACTGTAATCATATTACTGATAAAAATTATTTCTCTATAACTGTATAATGTTATAAATTATTTAAGACAATTACCAGATTGAAATTCTTCTTTGGCAATTTTATCTCGATCACTACTGCGATGATGTCGATGTCGTCTACGATGTCTCTGAGGTCGCGTTCGAGGTAAGTGTAAGCCAATATAAACTTTGTCTTGATTTCGATGCTCTGTAATGTAAATTACAATAATTAAGTAAACTTTGATTAACCTTTACAACAAAACCTGAGTAATCGTGGCTTGCGACACCCACTGTGATCCATTTGGTTTCATGTGGTTGTACTTTATTCAGCCAATCAACTATCATATTCAGTGCTTGTGGTCTGAGGACAGCACCACACACAACAAAATTAAAAGATATTTTGGTACTTGATATGCAACAAATCATATGCCAACAGCAGCATAGTCCATCATCAATTTCTTCTATTATAATATAAACACCGCGAACAGAGAGAGAAATGGATTTTAATATCAACTCGATACAAACTCTGTCATTTTGAGACTAACATATGGTTTAATTTCATTTCAATAATCTGCTAGTGCGTACAGGTCTTTAGCAGTGGGAGGAAGCCAGAAAACCCAGAGAAAACCCATGGGGTTGGACAGGCCACCCAAGTCTTTGTCACGTACAAGCGAGGAATCAAAACCATGCAGCATCATACTGCCAGTAATACAGTGGACACATGAGTAGTAAAATCTCTACGAAAAAGCTTTACACATTGAAACATATGTCTACAAAAATTGCCTTTAAAATCTTACCTTGAATGTCGGCATCACTCGGAGCTGCTGCTCTGACAAACGATCCCATATCACGGATCGGCATGGAGCCGTCCATGTTCCCATCTTGCATCCGACTCATGTTGCTATTTTACCACTACTTAGTTATTCTAGCATTATGTATGAAGATTATCAGCATCTATGCCAGTATCCTGTGAATATAATTTTTTTGAATATTTATTAATAATTTACACATCGCTGCTTGAGTTGAAAGTCTGGTAAATAGAGATAACTTCTGCATTTAACACCACACTAATTTCAGGAAGTTCTCTTAATTTTGCAGACAAGTTTTAAATTTTCTCCCACACAAATGTACACAGTAGTCCACTTGTGTACATGTACATGTAGGTAATGATTTGATATACATGTAAGTTTGAACATGTAGGTGTAAGTAGGTAATGTCATTGACATCTACTATATATACATGCAATGCGTTGTAATTAAGGCATGGGTAATTGGTACACAAAGTACATTTTACCACTTTCACTTTGAACTAAAAATCTAACCGTTAAGAGAACCATTTCTATCAGAGCACTAATTACTTGATTCTCAAAAAGCTTTGAAATTACTATATGATTGCCTTCTTAAAGGTCTCATGGTCTTACAATCTACACTGTATGAGCTTAAAAGCTGTAAGAAAGGGATGTGTCCACTTATCAGTTAAAGTGGTAAAACTTATCAGATTTGACCAAGGATGGTTCAGATTACCAAGTTTCTGACCCTATCTTTACTCCTATCTTACAAACAAAAGACAGTGTTGAAGAGAGAGGATATATATATATAAACTCTGTATGGTTCTACTAATCAATTACGTATAAATTAATAACAAACTTGTACCATGAAAATAAAAATCAATATTTTTTCTTTTAAATTTGACAGTATAAAATTGCATCTTTTTCATTGAATTCATTAAATCCATATAAACATTAACAAATCAAGGATTTTCATAAATTCTTTATGATTTTAGACATATGTAAACATTATTAATATATGCAAGAGCTAAATATGCCTATTACAGGCTTTTCTTTCGGTATTAAATGTTATCTAATTTATTAATTAGACTTAATCAACTCTGGAAGCCATGGCTAGCCTGCAATATTTAGCAGATTGGAATAAATGTTTTGAATAATAATTAAACATAAAAATGGATAATTGAAACTTTTTTTTGTATCGTACCGGCTTTAATAATGATGATAGGGTTTAGCCTAAAAATTCAAAAGCTAACATCTTGGTTCAGTGTGTTGCAATTTGACTTAAATTTTCAGCACATTCCATTTATGTTATCGATTTTTTTTAACTATTATAGCGAGAAGTAGATCCAATTTCCCATAATGACACTTTAATATAATTTCTGAATTTAATTTGGTATATGATAATAATCCAAACATTCTACATGTAATTCCAATACGTCTTTTAATTTTTAGGAGTCCAGAATTATTGATTTTACAAGTGGGCTGATCTATTAATAATATGGTTTTTGCAATATATCATATAATTGATGAATTTGGGTCACAAAAAACAGCACTAGAGTTTACACACAGATATGATTACTTGAAACCCAAAAGTAAATTTGTATGAAAATCTTGAAATTATCAAATACATGTTGGACCAGTGATCTTGCTAAATCATTCTTTTAGCTAAAACATCTATTTCAACAGAAAATTACCGATGTTAAAATGACAGTTCAGCTTTGATCTGGATTGGAAAAAAAACCCACGTCATTTTGAAACTAACATACATTTTTATTTCAATAATTTGCTTCTGAATATGGTTCCTTAGCAGAGGAAAAAAACTCTAAAACTCAGAGGAACCCAAGAAGTTAAGCGGGCATCCCTATTCCTGGTTAGTCTCCTTGTCGCGTACAAGCTTGGTATCAAAACCACTCACAAAGATATTAAAGTACATCTTAGACCACTCAACCCAAACCCAGTTAAACATTGTATCTTCACCTAAATCCAACAGGCTTAGCTCCTTTAATTAAATTAATGTAAATAATACTTATCTAGTTGAACATAGATTTGTCTATTACTATTAGACATCAGTCAGGTATCAACCACAGGTACATGGGGACAGGAACGCCCTTATTAGAATATGGCACAGCTGACAACTGTGTGATTTTTCAAATTTTTTGAGTTTCTGTTTTTTTCTGAACATTTTTTAAATTTTTAATCTTATTTTATCCATATTTGATGCTAAATGATATAATATTTACTTTCAAACATGTAATTCATATTCAAAAAAAAAAATACCTTCTGATGTATTTATAAAAGAGAAAGGTAAGACACTTTTCTGTTGACGTTTCTTTTCAGTGAGGTACCTCTGTCGCTATTTACTTCAAAATAGTGAATAAAATTGGGTTACAATACAAATCAACCACCCAGTTCCTTTCCATATATATTTCTTTTGATAAAAACACAAGTTTCAGATTTTTCGAAAAATGTAAAGTCAATTTATTTGCCATAAATCACTCGAGATTTTTTACATTTTATCGACATTTGAGTAGAAATGACGGAAGTGGTAATAAAGGAGACAACTCTGTCATCTGATCTGACCCGAATGACTCACTTTCATTAGGCCGAATGAAAAATACTTGAAAAGTAGTTTTGGCGCACAAATTTGAAATTGAAAATAATCAAAATAAGCTTTATTCTGGGAGTATGCGCGAATTTAATCAAGTTTCTCTTTATAATTGGTTGCTAGAAAAGTTAGAAGTTTGTAATGGGAATGATTATGTTGATTTAACTAATCGACATTACGAAAAGGTAAGCCGAATAAAAATACGGGAAAATCACATGCGGTCAAAAATATTCTTTACTAAAAATGTCTTTCCAGTTCTAGCTTGACCTGTTATGACCAGGATGTGTCCATTTGCCACTATATTGAATGCAAATTTTTGACATTCATCCTTTATTCAATATATTTTTGACCGCATGTGATTTTCCCGTATTTTCCATTCGGCTTACCTTTTCGTAATGCCGATGAATTCCAAGAAATCGTAAATAAAGGTGTGTTGAATGAGTCGTTCGGGTTACTTTAATTGACAGAGTTGTCTCCCTTATTACCACTTCCGTCATTCTACTCAAATGTCGATAAAATGTAAAAAATCTCGAGTGATTTATGGCAAATAAATTGACTTTACATTTTTTTAAAAATCTGAAACTTGTGTTTTTATCGAAAGAAATATATATGGAAAGGAACTGCGTGGTTGATATGTATTGTAAACCAATTTTATTCACTATTTTGAAGTAAATAGCGACAGATGTACCTCACTGAAAAGAAACGCCAGCAGAAAAGTGTCTTACCTTTCTCTTTTATAAATACATCAGAAGGTATTTTTTTGAATATGAATTACATGTTTGAAAGTAAATATTATATCATTTAGCATCAAATATGGATAAAATAAGATTAAAAATTTAAAAAATGTCCAGAAATAATCAGAAACTCAAAAAATTTGAAAAATCACACAGTTGTCAGGTGTGCCATAGTCTAATAAGGGCGTTCTTGTCCCCATGTACCTGTGGTATCAACTGGTAAATGTGTTCCAAATAAAAGTCTATAATTCATTTCAATTCATTTGAGAAAACACATTTAACTGTTGGTACAATAACCTAGTTTATTAAAGAGCTAGATTCTCCAAATATTATATCATTTAGCATCAAATATGGATAAAATGAGATTAAAAATTTAAAAAATGTTCAGAAATAATCAGAAACTCAAAAAATTTGAAAAATCACACAGTTGTCAGGTGTGCCATAGTCTAATAAGGGCGTTCTTGTCCCCATGTACCTGTGGTATCAACTGGTAAATGTGTTCCAAATAAAAGTCTATAATTCATTTCAATTCATTTGAGAAAACACATTTAACTGTTGGTACAATAACCTAGTTTATTAAAGAGCTAGATTCTCCAAATATTATATCATTTAGCATCAAATATGGATAAAATGAGATTAAAAATTTAAAAAATGTTCAGAAATAATCAGAAACTCAAAAAATTTGAAAAATCACACAGTTGTCAGGTGTGTCATAGTCTAATAAGGGCGTTCTTGTCCCCATGTACCTGTGGTATCAACTGGTAAATGTGTTCCAAATAAAAGTCTATAATTCATTTCAATTCATTTGAGAAAACACATTTAACTGTTGGTACAATAACCTAGTTTATTAAAGAGCTAGATTCTCCAAACGCATTTTCATGTTGTAAACAGAGCCTGTAAATATAGTGTATTGAAAGTAACTATTAGTCACCACAGACACATGATATAGCCAGACCTCATTGACATCTTTAAAATATTCCACATGTTTATATATATACAACATTACTGGTAACCAAAATTTAAAGAGTCAAGTCTTAGAACAAAGATAGGTTGCCAGGCAATGAAACATATGCCCACAACAGCTAAGTCGTCCGGGCAATCGGATATTAACTTTAGCGCATTCACAATAATTTTCAAAGTGATAAAGGGTCATAACTCTGGCAGTTCTTATCGGATATCGCTGAAAATCAATAGGCTTCTTCGTCTCATGGCCTTAAACACTGTGTATAAATTCAAAGTCAATCGGATATTAACTTTAGCCTCTAGAGCGTTCACAAGAAATTGTGGACGCCGGACCGCCGGACAGGGCGACGCCAATATACGACCACATTTCCATGTGGGCTTATAAAAAACAATAAACATATTCAAGGATCCTTATTCATTTGAATTAAACATGGCTCAAAATTAATATATAGAAGAGGTTTCAGCTAATTACAAAGTCAAAAAGATGGCACCATGAAATCAACAGCTAGAACGTACACTTCAGGGTGGCCAGAAATAACATTAAGAAGATTAATTAATTTGAATAACTTTTGGACCGCACTATGAACAATTTTCCCTTTAACAAGTTTTCAATTCATTTAATATGAAATTTTAAAAATACAAATTCTGTGGCGCAAAATAAATCTCCTGACATGTACATAGCAAATTTCCTCTATCTAAGTCATTATAAACAGGTAATTACGACAAAAAGGACAGATGAAAGGGATTTCACAAAACTGATGGTGAGTGGTCACGTTTCTGTGATTTTTAAACTTCAATACATGTTAATGTAGAGAATATTACTTGGATGTCAATATCAGTAACAATTTGATTAAGAGAGAGAGAGAGAGAGAGAGAGAGAGAGAGAGAAATGGGGTTTAATGTCCACTTGACACAAACTAGGTCATTTTGGGACTAACATATGTTTAATTTTATTTCAATAATTCGCTTGCGCGTAGGGGTCTTTAAAAGTGGGAAGAAACCGTAGTGCCCGGAGGAAACCCATGAGGTTGAGAAGGCGCCCCTATCTCCATGCCACATACACTCACACCATGGATCGAAACCACAGCTGCAAGCCAGAGGTGACCGGCCAGCTAGACTTGGAAGCGCGGCACTCTAGACCACTAGGCCATCCCAACCCCACTAATTTGATTAAGAACACAGATCTCTTCATTTTATTCATCTTCATGACTGTTCGATTGGGTAGTCTTAAATGAGGCAAATTATGCCATAACCGTATCCGTCCGTCAACATTCGGCTTGTGCATGTGATAGAGGCTATAGTATTCGATAGAGGTTATAAATTTGTTTCATACTGGTGAGAAGCATTCGGTGTTCCACACCCTTTCATGTAGAAGTTGCCCTACAACAAACCTTGTTACTACTAATTACGGTACTACAATAGTCTATAGTGTTTACCAGATTTTGGTATGAAATTCGGTGTGATGGATTGGTGTCATGAGAGGACGAACATTATCGATATTTGGCGTATCGCAGAGTTAAATTTGGTTTTGATATGCTTATGGGCTGGAAATTTAACAAAACTTTATGAAAGTACTGCGTTTTCATTGCATCTCAGAATATATTATTTTGAACAACAAATATTATAACTTTCTTAATACATGTACTTGGGATACACTTTAAAATTGATGAAATTAAGTACTTGTACATTAAAATATTTATCTTGAATTACCCTCACTATAGTATCATTTATTTTGTTGAACATTTTCCATTAGTTTATCAAATACCTCTGATATTAAAATCACAGATATGTGCTGAATAAATTCATAACCAATTTTAACACTATATCTGTACAATTTATCAGTGTGTGTATCAACTAGTGACAAAATCTTGATAACCTAAATGTATCTTTACAATATAGGCTAGGTGTACAAGGTTACACTTAAAAACAAAAAGATATGACAAGATAGGCTGGCACTGCCAGGCAGGATACGCCCATATTTTTGAGAGATGGATAGAGAACAAGCAATACCAAAAGTGATTTTTCCTACATCATTAAAATTGTGACCTCTACAGGGTCCCCAACCATGATATACAATTTTTTAACAGTATTCGCGTACAAACGGCGGCCATTTTGTATGGCAATTTTGGTCCGATTTTCCCGAAATTCGAACTCAACCTTCCTTACGGTGTAACAGTAATATAATCAACCGTTTTTTTCAATCGGATAATAATTGTGACCTCCAGAGGGGCCACAAGCTAAAAAAAAAAGCGATTTTGCGTATAATCAGGGGCCATAATTCAGGAAGTTACGATCCAATATGCGCAAATATCGAAAGGAACCAAGATCTTTGGGTTATAACCATGAATTTCAAGTTTCATCAAAATCGAATTAAAATTGTGACCTCTACAGGGTCCACAACCTTGATACACCTTTTTTTAACAGTATTTGCGTACAAACGGCGGCCATTTTGTATGGCAATTTTGGTCCGATTTTCCCGAAATTCGAACTCAACCTTCCTTAGGGTGTAACGGTGATATAATCAAACGTTTTTTTAAATCGGATAATAATTGTGACCTCCAGAGGGACCACAAGCTAAATAAGGTGATTTTTCGAACAATCAGGGGCCATAATTCAGGAAATTAAGTTCCGATAGGCGCATATATCAAAAGGAACCAAGATCTTTGGGTTATAAACATGCATGTCAGGTTTCATCAAAATCGGTTCAAAATTGTGACCTCTATAGGGTCCACAAGCTAAAAACGTGATTTTTCGTACAATCAGGGGCCATAATCCATGAAGTTTTGATCCGATACATGCCAATATTGAAAGCAGCTGAGATCTTTTGGGGATAAACCTATATTTCAAGTTTCGTCAAAATCAGATAAGAATTGTGACCTGTAGAGGTCCACAAACAAATTGTGGACTGACGGACGGACGGAGACAATATACGTCCACATAAAAATGTGGGCGTATAAAAATGGAAGAAACAACTGACCATGTCTATCATGCCATTTAAGAAGGAACAAATGTCCCCATTTTACCTTTATTTGATATAGCCTTCTGCTCTGAAATATTCCCGTTATCAAATTAATAAATTAAGTTTTCAATTACATGCAGTAATGCTCTAAGGAAAATGGCCATCAATGAAAAGGAAAACCAAGCATTTTATTACATGATTACTTTTTTAAAGGGTCTGATGCGCCCAATTTGGTACTTCATCTAATATAATACATGACAATAGAGAGAGAGAGAGAGAGAGAGAGAGAGAGAGAGAGAGAGACAAATGGGGTTTAACGTCCACTCAACACAAACTAGGCCATTTCGGGACTAACATATGGTTTAATTATTTATTTCAATAATTGGCTTGCGCGTAGGGGTCTTTAGCAGTGAGTCTTGTTTTAACAGTTCAGAACTCTATAAACGCCCAGTTATAAATATTATGCCCTACATTATACACAGGAATTAGATATGGGCCATGACTTGTTAACACTTATAAATACCAGGAAATTATTAGATATTATCATATTAAATGGACTTCATTCATCAAACTACATGAAATCATTTGAAACAAGGTAGTAAGATATCAAATCATTTGACAACATTCAGTAACAAAATCATCCCTTTGAATACAGCTGTCATGAACACTTTATGGCCTGAGAAAAGGCTGCTCCTATTGTGGCATGTTGGCCCTGTAATTTGCTGTCTTGGTTCATCTCCAATATTTCACCTGATTATTTTAACCTGATTATTATAGATGTCATCTGGACTTTCAAGGAAATCTGGCTTCTCATATTCATAAGACCCAATTAGCTAATTAGCATAAACATAATCCAGATAATTTGGACTCCTCAGAGTGTAAAAATATGTCACAATTATTGTTCAATATACTTTCCTTTCCTGTTGGGAAAATGTAAAAATACAAAAATAATTGAAAGAAAGTAAACTATGACTCAATCTGGTTTTTTTGTTTTATTTCCACAAATTCCAAAAAAAACATTTGTAAATTTTAAGTTTTTCAACACAATACTGAAATTAATTCTTTTGTATAAAATTCATATTTATGAAAATGGCAATTTTAAATTTAGAATATTTCATCCATTTTCATAAAGGCCCAGAAGGGATTTATTTTCAGTTGTTATATGATTTTAACACTATTGACCATTATGACGTGGGTTTTTATGACGTTATGACGTCAAACCTCTGGGTCATTTAAGAGTTAAAGGGGCATTTATTCAAGAGATATTTCTGACTATTGCAGATCTTACTTTAGGCCTTAAATATAATATCAATTATTAATTACACATTTATTAAAATGACAATACCATAATCAACTCTTAATGCCACTTCACTCAGAACAAAATAAATTCGAACGAAATTTTCAACATATTCATTTTGCATTATCTTTTTTGAACTATTACAAGAATTGAGAGTTCTTTATCTAAATCTTACAGAACGTATCTTTAATGAAGAAAGTAAGAGGATGAATTAATGACCTCTTGTCCAGGATAGAAACAAATTTTCATGTATCATTTTCTAAATTAATGAAACAAATGTACTGAAAAATGTGTATTAAAAAATATATGCTTAAATTTGTTTTATATTTCAATCAATCATGAGTACCAGGTAAATTAAAACATCTAATATTGAGCTGACAAAACATTATATATTATATTATCATTTGGATCTATTTCTTCAGTGAATACATGTGGCAACTATTTCTGTTTCACAGTATGAAAGACTTCATATAAGCTATAAAATTTTGAGAACTGTCTGGTAGATCTTTGAAATAGTTTCCGTCTAAATAAATCAATTCAGAATAAGTGATAAATTGGACATGACAAACCATTTCAAATCAAAAGTCTAGTTTCCTCATTTGCTTAAGTGCATCCTATACTTTAATGAATTGGGAGACAGCAATATTCACCTTCCAGTAAAGATTTGATAAGGAAAATGATGATACTTTAATGATTGTAGAATGAGTGTTCTATAAAAAGATTTCTGAACGATGCTGTCTGTTATTCACAGATTTGTTTAGTCATTACACATGATTACACATGCTTAAGTTGCTTTAAATTACTTGGTGTCGGGTTTGCTTTCCTTTATTCTGCCACAAGGCAGACATCAATTGGGTAGAAACAATCTGAGAAAGTCCAAGTGCTCTATTTTTTTATTTTGCGTGTGCGTCTTATTTCGCAATCATGAAGAAAAACAAAATGTGATTTTCCGAATCAAGTGGGTGTAAGTAGGATGCCATGATGTCACATGTTTAACACATTTTCTCTCACACTCAATCAGACACTAATGGATTTTTTAGGTATATTAATTCTTTTTCAATTTTAACTTCAATCTCACATGTCTTTCTGTTGTTCAAATTATTATTTAGAAAAACAAAACCTATATAAATCTACTTAACATTCTCATTGACTATCAACAATTAAGATACACGTAAAAAAAATATTCAATACTCAAATGATTTTTATGTTTTTCAATCTTTTTGTATAGATAGAATGTCTAATTAAAATTTAACAACAGTTGTTCTCTCAATGTTTTTTAACAATAAGACATAACAGTAATAAAACCTTGGGAAATCTCAACTCACAGATGCTTAATAATTCCCAGCAGAGTTGTTGACTGTTTATCAGAAATCAGGAATACTAAATAAGATTAGAATTGTCAGCTAGTCCATTACCCGAATCCTGAATATCAATGACAGTATCAATATATGACCTAATTACTCACCAACAGGAAACAGGGATTCTAATATATCACTTTAAGCCTCTTCGACCATTTCTTGTTTTGGAAGAGTTATATTTTGCGTAGGATTGTGTTCAATATTTTTTTTAACAATATGATTATGGATAGTATTTTCAATTGTTCATAATATGAGTAGGCCTACATGGATGGTTTAAAAGTTACCAAGTACATATTTAATGATCATTTCATGTAGAATCCTAGTATATACAGTATGTACATCTACGTATATGTATGCATGTAATGACAACCAATACATAACAAAGGTTGATCAATAAATACACAGTTCAGGAAAAATAGAGTATGAAAAATTAACCTTCTATCTGCTATTATGCGTTGATCATATCCAATTAAATTCACAGTTACAGAACACAAACACTGATTAATAGAAATCCACACAACATCAGTGTTCTTCTGTTATGATCCTACATTTTACACCATGTGAGAAGCCTTTCAAGAAATTACATTTACTATCATCCAATCAAACTGCTTCCTCACAGACAGTGCGAATCACCTTCATATAACCTTCAGTAAAATGCCGTCTGCTAGGGCAATCAGCTGTTCTACTTTAGTTCTAGTCAGAGAGTAACAGCAGACAATAATAGTTAAGACAACCAACACATTAATCTTTTATCTAATTATGGGTACTTCAGAAAGCCGTAGAAAAAAACAGCAGTTAAGAAAAATATGAAGTATTTGTAAGGACAGTCCTGTTTAATCATGTCTTGTTAATAAGGCTGATCCCTAGTTAAGAAATAATACGAGTCATGTTCCAGGTCAGAGAATCTTATTGAATCGATTGATATATTTATTGATATATAATATTGTCAGTTATCAGGTTCAAAGAAAGACAGTAGGACTTTATTGAACGACAAATAATGTACATAATTACAATAATAACATACCAATGGCAGTTATCATAACGCAAAAGTCAACATGACAGCAGATGTGAAGTTTGACTCAAAATCACCTGTGTCACATTTCAAAAATTAAAATTTCACCTGGATTTATACTTTCAATGTAGAATATTAGACGACCAAAAAAACTCTTCAGGAAGCCAACATCCCCATCCTCAAACATAGAAAATAAGTATAACATTTATTTTACACCCTTCACTTACAAAGGCCACATAAAATAATTAACTTTTAGGGTTGTTGATTTTTTTGTTTTCATACATATAATAAGCGTGTTAATAAATATTGTCATCTGCAACATAACTAGTAATTCACAAAGCACATGTCCACCATATATTTCAATTGAAATTCTTTCACCCAAATTTACTTGAGACAATGGATAAGAAGAATTAAAGGTATATCAAAGAAATTAAATGTTTTGAAAACTGTTGTACTTACAATTATTTGAATATGAGACAGCAAGTACTACAACAATTACATGTATTTCGTATAATTACAATATCCACAAAATGCTGGATATTCAAATCTATCAGCTTATAATTATATCCTCCTTCCTGATAAATCCTATAAAACAGGACATAGATTTAAATATAGCCAATATGAATTTCAATGATATCCTGTCTTTAAAATACAAAGAGAAATTTAACCTGATATCTTAGTTGGACAATTAACAATTGCAATTTGAAGACTAAATACCCAATAAAAACTAATTGTATAGGATATCCTGTTTGAGCTATTTGCTCAAAATCCTAATGTCATTTCTTTTCAATTTACCACAGGCATTACAATTTTTAACAATATGTAACTATAAAGAATTATTTCTGGGATAAAATCTTGTTATTTTAAAGGGACAATCCCGATAAGAACAGAGTCTCAAAAATTGAAGTCCGAGCATTTACGAGATTTATGGACCAAAATATAGAGACATGGTGTATTTACCTTGGCTCAAAGTTTCAGCTCAAAATATTGAGTCGTTTTGACGTTAACGTCAACACTGCTTATCCGGACACGTAACCCTTTTAAGATTTCGGGTCAATTTTTTGATTGGGTGACCTAATAATCGATTCCCGTTTCTTGAGAGGTCTATACAGTGAATGACCCATGTACTGTACTTGATAACAAAAGGTAAATTTCACCTACATATCATTTTTATAGAAAAAAGGCTGGTTTTATCCAGATACTGTATAATACAACGGTCTCCGTTTCCAGATGAAGACTGTCAGGTTTAAGTTATTTACAAGCATATCTCAAATATCGGGTTAGTTGGCCGGCCTTAGGTAATGGAATATAAGGGATTTTAACACAAAATTAAGCAGTTTTATTCCCCAAAAAGTTACCGGGATTGACCCTTTAAGTGCACTGCCAAAGGCAGAACACAATTACGCATTTTAAAAGAAATTTCGAAACTTTCATTTCTTCAACATACCAAGCATGACATTTTATAAGTATATATATTATAACCAACTACATTTTGGATAATGATTTACCAGTAATTTAATAATCATTTTAAATTTTCTGCAGTTTTATAATTCTATCTGGATTATCGCCCTTACTTTATGCCTTTATATAAGTACACTTTCATTGTACGATTTCTTTAACATACCTGGTTTGCATTTCTGATCTGAGTTTAACGTAATTTGGCAACTTACTATTAAGAGAAGGGACCATTTCAAGCTTATCCTTTAAACATGGGTTCCCAGCAAAGTATTTATCGGGTGGTTATTGCCAATAAAAGTATGGCAATTTTGGTATATATGGAAAGTAGAGATATCCAATCTTACTAGAAAAATATTGGATTCCCCGAAAAAACACTCATTGAGCGTATACAGGATAAAAATGTAAGGGTTCCCCTAATCGACAGCCCGACGATTAGGGCTATACCCACACGTGACGCCGAAGGCTGCACGAGCACATTGAGCGCTTTGTGTACATGTTGATAAACTCTATAAAGAGTTAGAGCTACAACACTTTCTGAGATAAAAATCACGGAAAAAGACGCAGGCAGTTGATAATCCGAGAATTTAATTAGGATTCGATATTTGTATTAAACAGTCAGCGATTACAGACAACAACGTCTTGTGTATGCAATGAATTCTCACCCGTCTCCGCCCGCGGACGGAGAAGGGTAGTCCCCTGACGCAAACATGGTCTCTTTTGATCGATTTTTATAGCGGGACATACTTGGCAATTACAGTGTTTTGAGAAGGATTTGAAGCAAAATTATGATAAATTAATTAGTTTGAATATTTTTTTAGTCCTACTATATCATCTAATCACCCAGTTTGTACCCGGAAAACCAACTTTAAATCATAGCTATCCTACAACTTTCAATAAAGTATAAATAATAATAATTGGACGACCAATATGTCAATATGTATTGTAGATTAATTTGCGTTCAATTAATATTTAAATATTTATATGTGCTTAATTTGACTGTATCCCTTTGCACTTCCAGACAATTATCTCCCATCGGGATTAGAATCAAAGTTAACGTCAGATACCAATATACTTCATCCAGTTTACCGGTACTTTGTTTAAAGAGTAGGATGGTAGCCACTCAAAGTGAACATGATACCTTAATACCTTTTAATGATTGCAGCTTCTTCGTAGTTAATTGATTTGGTTACATATCAAAGCAGACAAAGTGATTTCTTGGAGATAATAAAGGTATCAAATATTGTGTTTGTACATAATAAACTTAGAATTACATATAAATATCCATATGGAAATCATTATCTGTGGCTTAGCTAATAAAGTCTACATTACATATGTTGTGATGATTACACAAATAAATATTTTGAAATCTATTTGTACTGCCGTATCTGAAATCATTCACGATATTAAAATCCAAGTATTGACAGAGTGATACTATGCTGTCAAAAGCCTCAAACGGATATTTGCATAATTAAAACTTACTACAGTATTGGTATATTATTGTGAAACAAGCCAACAGTGAGGCTGATGTCCCCCGCCGAAATCCCAAAATAAATAGATGACACATATTAATTAATCGCACATTTATTTTTTTCAAACGTATCGACCAATCACCAATCAAACTGAACACGAAGTGTCATCCAAAAATTGCTTATCTCTGCCCACCGTAAGAAGAAAATGCTCATCTTCGAACTCCATCAAGGCATTGACCTAATAAGCATACACACCAATTTTGAACATTTTAACTCAATTCGAAGGAGAGTTATTGTGTTCCAAAGTCTCGGCAAATCAAATTGCTTATCGCTCTGCTTACCCTGAGCAGAAAATGCTCATTATCGATCTTAGTCAAGGTATTACTGTAATGAAACTATACACCAAGTTTCATCACTCTCACTTAATTAGAACTAAAGTTATCGTGTCTCAAAGAATCAACCAATCAAATTGCTTATCTCTGCCTACCCTAAGCGGAAAATGCTCATCTTCGAACTCCATCAAGGCATTGACCTAATAAGCATATACACCAAGTTTGAACATTTTAACTCAATTAGAAGGAGAGTTATTGTGTTCCAAAGTCTCGACCAATCAAATTGCGTATCGCTCTGCTTACCCTGAGCAGAAAAGGCTCATTATCGAACTTAGTCAAGGTATTACTGTAATGAAACTATACACCAAGTTTCATCACTCTCACTTAATTAGAACTAAAGTTATTGTGTCCCAAAGCATCAACCAATCAAATTGCTTATCTCTGCTTACCCTAAGTGGAAAATGCTCATCTCCGAACTCCATCAAGGCATTGACCTAATAAGCATATACACCAAGTTTGAACATTTTAACTCAATTAGAAGGAGAGTTATTGTGTTCCAAAGTCTCGACCAATCAAATTGCTCTGCTTACCCTGAGCGGAAAATGCTCATTATCGAACTTAGTCGAGGTATTACTGTAATGAAACTATACACTAAGTTTCATCACTCTCACTTAATTAGAACTAAAGTTATCGTGTCCCAAAGCATCAACCAATCAAATTGCTTATCTCTGCCTACCCTAAGCGTAAAAAGCTCATCTTCGAACTCCATCAAGGCATTGACCTAATAAGCATATACACCAAGTTTGAACATTTCAACTCAATTAGAAGGAGAGTTATTGTGTTCCAAAGTCTCGACCAATCAAATTGCGTATCGCTCTGCTTACCCTGAGCAGAAAATGCTCATTATCGAACTTAGTCAAGGTATTACTGTAATGAAACTATACACCAAGTTTCATCACTCTCATTTAATTAGAACTAAAGTTATCGTGTCCCAAAGCATCAACCAATCAAATTGCTTATCTCTGCTTACCCTAAGCAGAAAATGCTCATCTTCGAACTCCATCAAAGCATTGACCTAATAAGCATATACACCAAGTTTAAACATTTTAACTCAATTAGAAAGAGAGTTATTGTGTTCCAAATTCTCGACCAATCAAATTGCGTATAGCTCTGCTTACCCTGAGCAGAAAATGCTCATTATCGAACTTAGTCAAGGTATTACTATAACGAAACTATACACCAAGTTTCATCAATCTCACTTAATTAGAACTAAAGTTATCGTGTCCCAAAGCATCAACCAATCAAATTGCTTATCTCTGCTTACCCTAAACGGAAAATGCTCATCTTCGAACTCCATCAAGGCATTGACCTAATAAACACATACACCAAGTTTGAACATTCTAGCTCAATTAGGAAGAGAGTTATTGTGTCCCAAAAAGTGTGACGGACAGGACAGACAGACGGACAGACAGACGGACAGACAGACGGACGAACCCATTTTAATAGTCCCCCAACTTTCTTCGAAAGGCGGGGGACAATAATACCTTGCAATCACACATAAAAGTATTTCATAGTGTGATATTCACAACTTATTAAATATTTTGACCTTTAAATTATCAAGGAACTGTCACATAAAATTTGCTTGAAAATTTAAAATGTTTATCAATAATTACAGTCATAAACAAAAAGCTTTACTTAACATGCATCAACATGTTTAAAGCCCCAATAACACTCTTGTTGTAACTGAAAAATATGTCGCAATCTTCATTCTGGTCAACAAATCGTATTATTTTAGAATATTCCAATTAAATGATGATATAAATTTCATCTTAACACACCTAATTTAAAAAAATTGGAAAAATTCAACCAATTGATTTGAAAAGTCTAACGTAAACCTTTTCAAATGTGACTTGGATTTTAAAATATTTTCGAACCCTATGGACAAACAAAATAGGTTGTAATGGATAATTTACACAACAGGTAGGACATTTAAACATCTAGTACTTAGAATAAGGGTATTATTTATTTTCTGGAGCTACCATGCCAGCAAGAATGTTATTGTCCCTTTAAAAGACTGCTTTCTTTTGTGTGAAATTCACTGTACACAAAGATTGGATTTAAAGTTCCAATTTCACATTTTCTAAGAAAGTCAAAACATAATTATTTCTATGTCTTTTGCTCAAAAGGTTGTCAACTCACTATTATACGGTCCTGGGCAAAATTTTTTTTTTGGGCATTATAAAGGGTGACACAGGGTGATTGAGGAAATAGTTACTCAATTACCTCCCTTGTTTTCCCATTCCTTTCCATGGACGGTCATCTTCAAACGTTTGAATTTGAAGTTGAAAATGATATTTTTGCCAATTTCTCAACTGGCAGTACTGAATTATAGGATTAATAGGATTATTCTTTAACAAGGTAGGACTGTTTATAGGTTCAATCTATCTTTGGGCTTTATTTTAATACATTTTAAAAATATAACTTAAAAAAATGCTATTGGAGCTTTAACAATTGAATGAAATATAACAGTATTAAAACCCATTTTTTACGGTAGCGAAACAACTCGCGTCACGTGGCTGACGGTAGCGAATCAACTCGCGGACCCTTCATACTTGGCAACGGCATTAGCGAACCCAAGCGAGAAATCAATCAACTTACTTCTATTGTTTCTATTTCATTAATTAATGGTGATTGGGTAATAAAAGTAAAACCCGCGATGAAAAGGAATGTTTAATTCGCTAATCATCCAATAAAAAATATATGTTTCAACACCGGATCTTTCAGTATTTACGTAACAGGTCAGAGGTGAAAATTCACACCGTGTCATTCAATTTGGCACTATTCCAATATTTTCACGCTGTCACTTACGGCAAATAATTATACGATATTGAGAGTTAAATAGAATCAGATTTTATGATTTACTGCCAGGTATATTGTGGAATATGATATTGTCGAAGAAATCAACTATTTATTATTTTTTTTTGACGTTATGATGCGAAGAATGCGTATACTCGAGCCGAGATCAAGCGAGTCGCCGCCATCTTGGATTCGCTCGATCAAACAGATGACAACACGAAACTTACGGTTAATATTTCTAGACTTTGGAAAGCTAAATTGAATCAAAACTTTTAGGGTTTAACACAAGCTAAATAGGGGAATATTACACTGTCGAAGATTTCAAATATATATTTTTATTTTCGACGCAGTGAAGTGAAGCAAAGAAAACGACAATTCCCGTCATATATCCAAATAAAGGCAGAAATGTTAAATGCCGTAGGCGATGAAGTGACCGTTATTTGGGGTGATATTTCTTTTTAAAAGTTATATTTATATTTACTTAGAACACTGCTGCCAACACGAGGGATTATATTTTTGTTTTATTTTTTTGAAAAAAAATTGTAAGGGATACTTTTTCACATTATTTTGCCAATATGATAGAGAAAAGTCATAATTTTAGTGGAACTGGCTTTTCAATATTATTTATAGTAATATACATGCTACTTTGTAAAATTGAATTTTATATCATAGGAAAGAACACGGCAATGTGAACATTTTTGTAACAGAGTATTTTTATGTATAAAAAATATTTTTTAAATTATTTGCAATTTTGTAGAGGGTATTAGGATTAACAATAATCCTCTAATTGGCTTAGGGAGATGGGGCCCTGCTGGTTCAATGAGCTTAGGGTTAGGGCAGCTAATCTTTTAATTGGCTCAGGGTTAAATGGGTAACTCAAAAATATCTACTCAATCTAGATATTAAGGAAGTGTTCTACATAATAACGGATATTAAGGAAGTGTTCTACATAATAACGGATATTAACACTTCATATGGTTACATATTTTATCTATGTAGGGCCTCAGACAGTATATTTTCTATGTATTCAACTAGTATGATCTATGTATTGAATATTCTTTTAAATCCACCTGAGGCTTATCTGTTCATAAAGTAAATATGATCCCTAAGAGTTAAATTGCACTGATTGTATTTTCGGTATGTATACATGCATCAAAATAGAAATATGATCACATACATAATTCCTAAAAAAAATGTTGTACCTACACTAAAGTTACACTTTCCAACATTACCAAAAACAATATGGTAAAATATCAATATCAAATATAATACATGTATTACTTTAATTTTTTTTGTAAACCAGGTTATTTTGAAGATTGTGACTAAGTTCTTTATTTTGAACAGGTCAGTCTGGCATGTGTACTAACTCAGGCCTTCACATGCATATTTCCTCTCCTGAAATTGGAAAAAGGTTAATTCGATCTTTTGAGAAAGCTCAAGTGAATTTTTTGAAGAGCGCTTTCTTAGCATTTATGATAAGAATAGGCATCTTAATCCATTTTGAAACCAACCGGGCAGATTGGGTCCATTGAATTTAAGTCCTGGTAGGAAATAGTTTAAGCAGCCATGAACTTTAATATAACCAGACTTCAACAAAAATAATTCTTGATAATTTCTTATGGAGAATGTTGTATTCTGAATAGACTAATATATTACTTGAAGTCCGAGTCAATGATATTCTTGAATAAATTACTGGATATCAACAGTCAATCGAGATTAGGATTTTTCTACTACAGCCAGTATCAGAAAATGCACTAGCCATGGTATTTCTTCATATATAAAACACAAATTATTGTATTTCTCTATCACATTACTTGCAAAGTTTTTATTCATTAGTGGATGATAGACAAGTGGCACGATGATCATGTGACAACCATAATTGAAATTGCTTTATATTAAATACAATTCTGTATGACTATGCCATAGCCATTAATAATTAGGACAATTTTTTTTAAATAACTCCCTGTCAGCAGTTGTATGAAATAAATTCATAAAACTTAAGCGCTATTTAAAACTAAATCACAAAGCATTGGCGATCCTGACTAAAAAATATGTCTGTTTTTCGAAGAGAAATTTGGTGTTGTATTAGGGGATTATTCAATGACTATGTATATTTAACTAACATCTAGTCAGTGAAACCATACAATGTATCATCTACCTGGATCGTGACTTCCGGTTAGGTCATTGGCGTAAATTGTTTTAAATATGTATGATTTATTAAATTATTTTGTATTGTTATATTATATTGCTTGAATTATGATTTTAGATCTAAACATAGATTGCTCTATCGTAATGTATATAAAATGGATCAATCGGTTCTTTTAAAAGATAAATATAACTTGTATCAATATTCAGAGCAATAATCTTTTGTCTCTGTATCAGGCAGACGTAACAATAACATAAAAAAATTTCAAAGATAAACTAATTGCCGAATGCAGGACCTGTGGAAAGTATGGTGATTCAGGCTCCATGGCCTTTTTGGTCCATAGAGAAACCCATCTCTGCTTAGGGCTAATTTTCAAAAGCGAACAATTTTGATTGAGAAAAATCAATAAGATGAAACGTGTGTTCAGTGATTAGTGACTGAAGTGCGATGTTAAAAAGGACATTATAATAATGGATTAGTTTAATCATTTCATTTATTTTAACCTAGAATTAATATATAAGATAGGTTATTAAATGATTACATACCATATCATCATATGTTTAGAATAGAGCAGTGACACATGATCCATGATGATCTATTTACTGAATAGATATATTCCCAGCAATGTTCATATAATTCTTTGTAAATGACTAAGCAAAATAAGTCCAATGGCAACAAGTATCTAAACCATTATTATTTAGATCAACATAAATTGTTAAGTCTGATGTGTTATTTCAATCAGCAATGGTAAAAGGTCTACCTTTTCGAAATGGAAGATTGGAGTCATTTGTCAAGGCTGGCTGGCACATTCGAGGATGACTGAGAAAGTTTGTTGTGTCTTTTGGAAGGGACATAAACCAGTGGTGCAGTAAACAAATGTAAAAAATCTTTTAGTGTTTGTAGTTCACAGAAATGTTAAAGCGGAACCACCGCTTTACTGGAATAATTCTCTCACACAGTAACACCGCACAGATAAGCATAGAAAAGACATGAAACCTCACTCAACTCAAATATTATGTGCCATAAGAAACAAAAATAATAATCAAAATATAGTAAAGAAATTAGTTGAGTAAATGATATTGAGAATAACCGTAAATCACAATAACAGTCGAGGCATATCATATTAGAAATGTTACAAAATGTTTTGTTATAGTTGGTGTGCTGTGGCTTTAATCAACCATATGTAATCATGAATGCAAACCATTGTTTGTAATAGATGATAGAAATTTTATACTGGTTGTAATGTTTACATTAAACATCTAAATACAACTAGCAGGTGGTAAAAATCACTAGAGATAAGTTCATCATAGATTACATCGTTCATCAGAGTTTACATCATAGTATTTAATCACTTTAAATATTATCTTTATGCAATTCTCTTTCATAATGATCAAATAAACAAATACATGTATCATAAAAAGATATTTTAAATACCTTTTGGTTATTACACACTGAAAAGCAATAAATAACACTCTGTATCAGTTATACTTAATTGACGTCAAAACTCACTTCAATAATTCAACATTAACGCTGTTTATTGCACTTATTGAACGCTAAAAGTAAAATCCAATATAGTTCAACATAATATTACTGCACTTTCATTCATTCATTTATACATGTAGGTGCATAATGTATACAATGAATTTCTTCCCTATAACACACTCACCTATATATTTAAAGAGCAACTGTTAGTGTTCAGAATGAATAGAGAAAGAATCCAACAGCTATGGGGGCAGATGGTCTTTCTTATGCATGAGTTCACATACTCTAAGTCATGTGAGGTCAGGCTCATTCATAGTGGATTTATACTACAATAGGTACCGATACTAATTTGTTGTGTCTGGAAACACCATACCACAATCTTTAATCAAAATAATAGACAATCACATATGCTCCATAAGATTAAGATATCCAGTTACACTAGACATGGCTATCAGATCTTTCAAAATATTGGGCATCAAAAATATTGCAATAATATTAAAACTTAGCATACAGGCACCATTCTGGAATATTATCTGAACACCTGTCTGTTGGGTATGCCATTATGGGATCCTCTTTGTTACAGGTATTCATAAATATTATTCAAAAAGGGCCTTAATTAATGTCAGTTTCACTGAAATCCTGTTGAAATTTGAATCAATTAAATTGGTCAGTACTCGACGAGAAAAATGCAGTTTTATACACAGATGCCCCACCAATAGATAGTACACTTGGATGGAGTATAATAATTAGCACAACAAAATGTTTCATCCATTTAGATACTAAACTTGATCACTTGCTATGAACAAGAACAGTGTCTACAAATACCGGTATCGATATGTGTTACAAAGAATATTTTTGTCCAGAGTACTTATCCAACCTTTTAGAATCTGCTGCTACACTGATGAACTAAGGTACCATTTTTATCAAATGTCTGGCATCAGGCCAGGTACAATGGACTGAAAATAGCTCTTCATCTCATTGTAAATATTAAATAATGTATTTAGAATGATTGACATAATAGGTATATATACTTGGTTTTTTCTTTATTAACCATCATTATTCATACCAGACAACTTACACATTTTAAATTCCAATACCCACTTGTTTGTTTCAAATAGGCTACAGTTCTCTTTGCACAACTTATTTAAACAACTTTTGTGTTTTTCATCATCACAATTAGATTAAAAATACTGAGTCTGGTGCATGTACAAGCCACTTCTAGCCTATTTATGAAACACTTTCCAAGTTTCATGAAAACATGACAGTACCATATGTATGTATTCAAAATTTCATTTTTGAATTTCCCTTTATCAAGGGCCACAACTCATGCTCAAATTTAAACTTATCCTATACATGGTCAAATGCCATATTTCATGCTTAGTATGGTGGATATTATCTATGTGACAGACTAATCTTCAAATTTGAACTTGACAAAGATTTCATGGATGTAAAGTCTAATGAAATCTCTTACATGGTCATGTACATTCACAAGCAATTGTGGACGAACAGTCTGGATTGAAAACAATACATACACGTTAAATGTGGGTTTATAAAAATTCAGGTATAATTTCATGCCAATTAGGAATTAAACACAGTATCAAGTAAGTACCGACCAACCTATCCAGAACTTTCAATATTTCAAAGTAGAAACATTTGTATCAAATTATATAGAATATAAAGTAGATTATTCACAGATGAGTTGTAAGCTTATCGGTATTAATAAAGTTTACATCATCGGGTATATTTTATACTCTTCGACAAGGCTAGAAACATCTTTTACGTCATCAATATTAGCCACTGATACACAGTGTTCAAATATTAGCACACAATCTATCGCACATGCAGGCTATTTACTGCAGGTAATATTCTACTCTATATGACAAGAATAGCTCTTCTTAACTTCATGATACACATCTTGATATTAAAGAAATCTTCTTTGACAATGAATAAAACTGGCCAATTCTATGGAAACTGTTAACCTAGACCTGTGCAAATGTCGTCAGCTAAAAATATTAAATTTTTACAGCCACCTTTCATATATTTAGCTTTACAACCAGTTTCTTACTCCAATCTGTTGTGTTTGACTAAAATGTCAAAGACATGAAACAGCATATTGTTTGGAGCTTTGAAGATTGAGGCAATCTGACAAGCTATCATCTTCACATTACACACTTTGAATCACATACCAAGTATAGGCCTACATAATTCACTACGGGAAAAAAATTGAACACATGCATACTATGGATGAAAGTCTGACAATCAATGCACAATTGTACCTGTTAGTGCAACTATTCACTTAGTTTCAACACTCTCCATCAGTTAGAATCAATATTATCTTGCCCAAAAATAATGGCCAATGAAATTGCTCAGATCTGCTTAGCTTTAGTGGGAAATGTTAAGCATTGAACAGAAAATGTTCATTATCGAACTTAGACAAGGTATTAATGTAATAAAACTTTACACCAAGTTTCATCACTCTCGCTTTATTAGAACTCAAGTAAGCAATAAGCATGTCCAAAAGCATCAACAAACCAAACTGCTTATCACTGCTTACCCTAAGCAGAAAATGCTTGTCTTCTAACTCGATCAATTCATTTGCCTGATAACTACCCTACACCATTCCAAGTTTGAACTTTCCAGATCAATTAGAAGGAGAGTTATTATGCCCCAAAAGTGAAACAGACAAATTTTAATATAGTCTCTTATCATCCAAACAAATATTCTACGAATATTAGTCTGGATGGGTCCTCAAAATTTGACAGAAAGTCGGTCACTGTCTGGATTATCCAGTCTTTTTAAGTTACCACGTGCTGAATCTATCAAAACATCTCGCTTGTCAACAATGACACTCTCTAAAATTTTGTTTTAAAGTTTTTAATTGAAATGGTAATTTTCTCTCGTCATGAATCAAACGTATGGCTTCTCACAATCTCCTTAATCACGATTCATGCTGTTGTATCGTCTCTATTTTGTTTCTAATAATAGATGTGCCAAGTGAATTGTGGGATATATTTTATCCTCGCTTTATAGAATCTATCAAAATCGGCCCGGCTTCATAATATCTATCACTTACCGAGACTTTAGCCAAAGGGTTCCATTGCCCATGCGTAACCGGGAGTTTGTTTTTTTATGTGGTAGATTATCCAGTAATTTTCGTCAATAATTGAGAACCGACCCAGACCCTCCATGCGTTGAAGACTAGGGGGGTCTGGGTGACCGAGACTAATTTTAATAGTGCCCTGATGTCTTTGAATGGTGGAAGACAAGAACAAGATATGTAGTACCTGGGGTCTTGTTCTTGGCCAAGAGTTGATAATCTCTGACAGCGCATTTAAGATTAACAATATTAAAGTTTATTAAATAGTAGAAGTTGGTTTAGGTTAGTTTATAATGGTTGGTGTATGTTTATAAAGTAAGTCTACATCTCCAAGCCAACAAGAAGAGTAAAACAGAACAGAACATGTTACTGTCTATTGATTAAAGCAATAATCAATATTACGTCAATCAGACTCATTACATCATCATGCAAAAGCAGACACCCAGTTCTCATTTTACAATAACTGGTTGTAAGCATCCATTTAAACAAACCAGACCAGCATGGAAATTGAATGGTAAACAAAAATTGCTGCAATAATTATGAATCAAAAATGGCTGACTTTGCTAACGTGAGCAGATAAAGCTTTCTTTATTATTGTTAACCTTCTTAGTGACTGGTTACTCCACATTTTCTATCTTAAATCTTTTGCATTTTACTAAAGATTTCCATGGGAAGGAATAACATAACTGAGACTATCTAGACAATTTATTTTACACTCACTATAGAGTAGACAAAAAAGAATTTGTGAATCCCAGTTTCCATTTGTGTATCTTAACATTACACTTATGCTCAGTCATGAAGGTATTTTACTACTACTAGTCAAAGATAACCTACCTTACATCAACATGTTGCATGATACAATAAATGACATATGTCAATTTATTTGTGTAAACCATGAATCATGTTTCCAAATATGAAATTAATATACAACCTATTTGTTTAAAACTTATAAATCTTTGAATTCCTTGCAAATTTTTAATCAGACCTGACAATTTATATCTATCATTATCAGAGACATTCAACTTGTGAAATAAAAGATAGGCTGGCTCTGCCAGGCAGGATACGCCCACATTTTCGAGAGATGGACAGAGAACAAGCAATACCGAAAGTGATTTTTCCTACATCTTTAAGTCCTGTATTTCATACTGTATTGGGAGCAGCCATTTAGTTGGTCAGTTCCAGTCTGATATTAATGAAATTCGAAACCGACAATGATTATGGTGTGACAGTACACAACCTAGAAATGTGACTTTTCATCAAAATCGGATAAGAATTGTGACCTGTAGAGAGTCCACAACCATGATATACCATATTTTTACACTATTCGCGTACAAACGGCGACCATTTCGTCCGGCAATTTTGGTACGATTTTCACGAAATTAGAACTCAACCTTCCTCATCAAAATCGAATTAAAATTGTGACCTATACAGGGTCCACAACCATGATATATCATTTTTTTAACAGTATTCGCGTACAAACGGCGGCCATTTTGTCTGTCAAATTTAGTCCAATTTTCCCGAAATTCAAACTCAACCTTCCTTACAGTGTAACGGTGATATAATCAAACGTTTTTTTAAATTGGATAATAATTGTGACCTCCAGAGGGACCACAAGCTAAAGAAAGGGGGATTTTGCGTATAACCAGGGGCCATAATTCAGGAAGTTAAGATCCGATTTGCGCAAATGTCGAAAAGAACCAAGATCTTTGGGTTATAACCATGAATTTCAAGTTTCATCAAAATCGAATTAAAATTGTGACCTTTACAGGGTCCACAACCTTGATATACCATTTTTTAACAGTATTCGCGTACAAACGGCGGCCATTTTGTAAGGCAATTTTGGTCTGATTTTCCCGAAATTCGAACTCGACCTTCCTTACGGTGTAACGGTAATATAATCAAACGTTTTTTTAAATCGGATAATAATTGTGACCTCCAAGCTAAAAAAAAAAGGCGATTTTGCGTATAATCAGGGGCCATAATTCAGGAAGTTACGATCCGATATGCGCAAATATCGAAAGGAAGCAAGATCTTTGGGTTATAACCATGAATTTCAAGTTTCATCAAAATCAAATCAAAATTGTGACCTCCACAGGGTCCACAACCTTGATATACCATTTTTTAACAGTATTCGCGTACAAACGGCGGCCATTTTGTATGACAATTTTCGTCCGATTTTCCCGAAATTCGAACTCAACCTTCCTTAGGGTGTAACGGTGATATAATCAAACGATTATTTCAATCGAATAATAATTGTGACCTCCAAGCTAAAAAAAAAGGCGATTTTGCGTATAATCAGGGGCCATAATTCAGGAAGTTACAATCCGATATGCGCAAATATCGAAAGGAAGCAAGATCTTTGGGTTATAACCATGAATTTCAAGTTTGATCAAAATCGAATCAAAATTGTGACCTCCACAGGGTCCACAACCTTGATATACCATTTTTTAACAGTATTCGCGTACAAACGGCGGCCATTTTGTATGGCAATTTTCGTCCGATTTTCCCGAAATTCGAACTCAACCTTCCTTAGGGTGTAACGGTGATATAATCAAACGTTTTTTTAAATCGAATAATAATTGTGACCTCCAGAGGGACCACAAGCTAAAAAGGGTGATTTTTCGGACAATCAGGGGCCATAATTCAGGAAATTACATTCCGATAGCCGCAAATATCGAAAGGAACCAAAATCTTTTGGTTACAAACATGCATGTCAAGTTTCATCAAAATCGGTTCAAAATTGTGACCTCTATAGGGTCCACAAGCTAAAAACGTGATTTTTCGTACAATCAGGGGCCATAATCCATGAAGTTTTGATCCGATACATGCCAATATCGAAAGCAGCCGAGATCTTTTGGGGATAAAAATCTATATTTTAAGTTTCGTCAAAATTGGATAAGAATTGTGACCTGTAGAGAGTCCACAAAGAAATTGTGGACGGACGGACGGACGGACAGGGCCGACGACATAATACGTCCACATGAAAATGTAGGCGTATAACAACATCCAACCACTTGGGAGTTCTATGTTATAGATTCTGCAAAGATACGCTTATCTGAAAATCAAATGAACTGTCTTGAAAATGCTCCTACAGGAATAGGTAAATCTATGCTGCGATGTTCAACAAAGGAAATGAACTAAGAAGATTATTTTTTGCAGTGACGTATTAATCTTAAGATGCTAAATTATAATCTCTGCAGAGAGAATTTCTTTTAAAATAGCATGTGGGTAGTAATACCATCATGATTATTAAGGATTTACTGTCCTCCTACTCAACAGAAATGGGTTAGGAAGTGTAACTTAATGTCACTTACTTAATGTTAAATGTCAATCTATGTTTTCAATTTCACACACCAAATTTCACACACCAAAAATCAAATTAATCAAATGTGTTTAGCTTTAAAAAATATAGGTTGCCCCGCAATACAACAGACAAATCAAAATAAATTTCAGAAAGATTGGTTAATAATTGCAACCCATAAAGTTCTAATAAGATTAAATAAAACTTTACACAAGGGAATAACTCTCCTTGTGCTCTCTTATTTATACAAAACATGACGGCCTGCCAAAGACGCATTATGTAAGAACTAAGAGCTGAATCTGTCTAATGCACATCTTTCGTTTGGCCTCAAATGTTACATAAATCATTAATTAGACATTTATCCATGTCGAGTCCATAATAATCAACTGGCATAAAATACTGATAATGCCAAAAAATCGTTGGTAAAGCATTTTGAAGATCGATAATTGATACAGATTTAAAAAATATCTAATCAGCGATTATCAATACTTGAAAGCAGTATGGATTGCTAGCCCTAGCTATATCCCATAGTGAGAACTGTCAGCTCTTATCAAAATCTTACTTAATGCATCTTTAATCAGTTGACAAATTCTGTTGTTCAAGTTATTTGAAATTGTTGAAATTGATAGATTTCCTCTCAAACAATGTTTCTGTTCAGATCAATAGGAAAACAACTTCATCCCCTAGATGGACCACAAGATCTTTCATGTGAACAAGGACTCTAATATCAAAAGTAATTATAGGCTTCTTCACCTCATGAACAAAACACTGTGAAAAATACTAAGGCACTTGAAATTGAAAGAAAACTGTTAATAGACGGACAGACTGAAAAGGTGAATACATTTACACACCTTTTGCTTGCACATGTATGATGGTTTTAGAAAGTGAAGACACCCAGTCTTACTGGGTTCCCTGAAAAAAAACAGACTGTCAACTCCAGTGATGTAAGGAGTACTTCTTATGTGCTGATCTAATGGCTAATGGTTTAGAGAACATTAAAGTAATTTACATAGGCCTTAAAATGTATGATTCTAGAGATATGAGAGAAATATGTTGAGACATTTGCAGATTGGTAAAGCTTGAACTGACATAAACCCCTGTTTGGTATCCAGTTTCTGATTTGGTATTTCAACTTAAATAATCGGACATAGACTTACCTTAATAAGCAAGAATGAGAATGGTGTAGTGGTATTTCAAAACCTTCTTTTCAAAACAATTCACCAGAAACTCCTTTTTGAAATTCCTGAAATTATAAGTAAAATTGAAATTAGAACTTCTGTCTTACAGCTTGGAATTTATGATCTATAAAAGGTATATGTCCCCTAGATCAACACCAGTTTCTAGGACAACCTGTGAATTACGATTTTAATCTATATTGATTGAATTTAGTTAATCCAAACACAAAATCCATTTTTAATCCCACAACACTGATTCAGTTTTGTTCATGTATTGAATAACAGTATTTCAGAAGAGGATATAATTTAATATACAAAATATTTAATATCAAAAATATTTGAAAATCAAAATACTTGTTCGTCCCATGACCTTAAACTTGGTGTATCAATCTAAAGTCAATCGGAACGATTATATATAGGCAAAAACATGGTGCATACATACAAAGTCCATCAGATGATAATTATGGTATCTAAAGCATCTACAAGATTTTTCAACGTGATTTAGAGCCATTGGCCAAAAAAGGTAGAGAACCATTGCTCTTCGACATCCACAAGATTTTTTTTCACAGTGATCAAGGACCTTAACTCTGACAGTAATTATCTGAAATCAGTGAAAATCAAAAGGCTTTATCTCATGGTCTTACACATTGTGTATAAATTTCAAGTCAATCAGATATGGTCTTGGTTCACTCAGATTTGTTTGGCTGAAGTCAAAGATGGCAATACGTAAATGAAAAGAAAATTGGTCTTGACCAAAGTGTCTATTTGTGGGTCAAATAATTCCTCAATAACATGATAGTTACCATCATACAAATTATCACCATCACAAATTATCTGTTCATTATTTTCCAGCACAAACTAAGCTACACTAAAGGTCATTTCAGTTCAAATCCAAATTGGTTCGTTATTTATTCATCTATCCTCAAGGCTAGTTTAGATTTCAAACGAATTCAATAAAGAAAAGCACTGACCTTAAGCCCAAATGTGCCAGAAGGCCAATAATCGTTTTTCTAATTTAAATTTTAGTAAAAAAGGGGGTTGAAAAGTGTCCACTGTACCACAATTTAGACAATTAAAACAAACAAGTTTAACTACAACAAGAACATATATTGTGATTTGCAGCAAATTTCATCGAGTTCTGATAATGGATGGCCGATTCCGGTGATGAACAATCTATTCTGGTGACAAATGAACTGTTATCAAGAAGAATAGAGACGAAAAGATAGCAAGTGGTGGTTGGACATCAAAAACCTATATATATATTACTGTTATTGATGGTAAAAATAAGTGTGGCAGCAAGCTCAACTCTGGATCAACCCTGTGGCATGGGGCTAGAACCATTGAGGCAAAAAGTCTCAGTTGAGCAAAAAAGCCACTCCATCTGATAAAAGCTGTAATGGGGCCCCCTTCATCGGATTTTTAAAACCATGTACAAAACCCTAGACATAGGGGCACATTCAATCTATGGTGGGCCTCTGTTGCAACATACAGAAATTTGGTGTAAATGGACGATAACACGTCATATTTATAAATAACTGCTATTCGTGTTTCTATTACTTGTTTAATTAGTGGGAAAAGTGTATAAAGAAAACACATCAAAATCCTCATTAACAGCAATATTTTGGTTACAACTTGTAACCATGGTGGGGGCTCCCAAGATCTTAAGCAAGTGGATTTCCCCAACCTGACAGAACTAAGACAGTATTAATAATCTACATATTATATGAATGTTACTACATCAAACATAATTCAATGTTGGTTCATTGTATTTTTTTGATAATGTAATTTCGTTGTGATCTGTTATTATGCATTAAGTCTTTTGTAGATCGGGGGGTTGGGATGGCCTAGTGGTCTAGGGTGCCGCGCTTCGACCTCTAGCTGGCCAGTCACCTCTGGCTTGCGGCTGTGGTTTCGATCCCTGGTGTGAGCGTATGTGGCATGGAGATAGGGGCACCTTCTCAATCTTGTGGGTTTCCTCCGGGCACTCCGGTTTCCTCCCACTGCTAAAGACCCGAAGTTAATTATTGAAATAAAAATTACCCATGTGCTAGTCCCGAAATGACCTAGTTTGTTTTGAGTGGACGTTAAACCCCATTTCTCTCTCTCTCTTTTTTGTAAATCAGTGTTAAATATAAATAAAATCGGAGAGACTGTATGGGATAGAAATATCAATAGGTGAAGTCTGATAACCAAATGCATTGATCTGCCTATAAATTGTAGCTTCTAGCTACAGAACTGTCTAATTAACTGATGATAATATTTACTTTGATATAAAGGAAAACCAGACCTGTAAATGATGGAGTGACTGAGATTTAAAGCTCAAGGCATGTTATAGAGAAGATAATGAACATTTCAAAGACAAATTAATTTTGTTTATTTATGTTTCTTTTAAAATAACCTACATGACTGTATCAATCAAGTATTTAAAGGGAATGTTCCAAAATCACACGGACGGAGAGAACAGGTGCAAAAAAAAACATAAATATAACAGAGAAAATAAAACACATGTACTAACATCTGTTGTTAATAGATCAAAACTATATAAATATAGTACAACAATTATTCTTTGGAAAATTCTTCTAGATCAAATTTGGAATATTCTCCAACTAATCATACAAAATATTATGTTAAAATCATACAATATCCCTAAAAAAACAAGTATTCCAACTTAGATTTACTTAGACATCATTTCTAATTGACCGAATTGTATATAAAATATAAATTGAACAAATCTTGGATAATTAATAACTATTTAACATTGAATCCCAGTAAAAAATTATATTGTGCAATTAAATGTGAATCAAAATTATTTCTATAACAATATGTTTAAATTAATAATGCAGGGGCTGATCTAGGAATTTTGAAAAGGGGGGGGGCCGCAAAATGAGGGCACTAACCACCAGAAAATTATCCGTCATTTCCTTGCATCTGTAGCCATTCCAAGAGATATTTGGCTGATATTTATGTCTCTAAGTAAACGTTCGGAACAGACATATTTTGGCCTGAGAAAAGGCACTTTCAGCAGTAAAGATAGGTTGCCAGGCAACGAAACATACGCCCACAACAGCTAAGTCGTCCGGGCAGTCAACAAGGGTTGTCGCATATTGTTTCTTTTATCAGTCAGGAGAACATTTACTATTTACAACACATGATAATCTTATTACGAGTAATAGCCCATTAAATAATTATCAGAAATGATTAGAATAGTTTTGATGGTTTGTCTCAAGGCCTTTGTCCACAAGATATTTCAAAGTGATCAAGTGCCAGAAATTATCAGATATCACTGAAAAAATAGGATTCTTCGTCTCATGACCCTAAACACTGTGTACAAATTTAAAGTCAATCGGATATTAACTTTAGCCTCTAGAGCGTTTACAAGATTTTTCAAAGTGATAAAGGGTCATAACTCTGGTAGTAATTATCGGATATCACCGAAAATCAATAGGCTTCTTCGTCTCATGACCTTAAACACTGTGTATAAATTTAAAGTCAATCGGATATTAACTATAGCCTCTAGAGCGTTCACAAGATTTTTCAAAGTGATCAAGGGTCATAACTCTGGTAGTAATTATCGGATATCGCTGAAAATCAATAGGCTTCTTTGTATCATGACTTTAAACACCGTGTATAAATTTAAATTCAATCGGATATTAACTTTAGCCTCTAAAGCGTTCACAAGATTTTTCAAAGTGATCAAGGGTCATAACTCGGGCAGGAATTATCGGATATTGCTGAAAATCAACAAGCTTCTTCCTATCATGACCTTACATACTGTGTATAAATTTAAAGTCAATCGGATATTAACTATAGCCTCTAAAGCGTTCACAAGATTTTTCAAAGTGATCAAGGGTCATAACTCTGGCAGTAATTATCAGATATCGCTGAAATTCAATAGGCTTCTTCGTCTCACGACCTTAAACACCGTGTATAAATTTAAAGTCAATCGGATATTAACTTTGGCTTCTAAAGCGTTCACAAGATTTTTCAAAGTGATCAAGGGTCATAACTCTGGCAGTAATTATCAGATATCACCGAAAATCAATAGGCTTCTTCATCTCACGACCTTAAACACTGTGTATAAATTTAAAGTCAATCGGATATTAACTATAGCCTCTAGAGCGTTCACAAGATTTTTCAAAGTGATCAAGGGTCATAACTCTGGTAGTAATTATCGGATATCGCTGAAAATCAATAGGCTTCTTCGTCTCACGACCTTTAACACCGTGTATAAATTTCAAGTCAATCGGAGATTAACTTTAGCCTCTAGAGCGTTCACAAGAAATTGTGGACGATGGACGGACGGACGGACGGACGGACGGACCGACGGACGGACGGACGGACCGACAGACGGACGGACGGGGGCGACGGCAATATACGACCACATTTCCATGTGGGCGTATAAAAAGGGCACTGTCTAGAATTGGGGGGGGCGCACCCCCCATTAAATCCGTCTCTGTAATGTGAATAAGACAATCATGTCTTTTGCATACATGTCTATATAAGAATCTAAAAATATTACTAATGACATCTAGGCACTTATGTAGAAATTTTAGTTTATTATTATAGACATACCTACATAATATACTATATAATAGGTAATAACATTATTCTCTATCTTATACAATAAGTGTTGCCAACCAAATATTATCTCTTGAAAACACCTCGACAAATCACAAGACAATAAGTATCTTGTAAAATACCACAAGTGCCAAATGACAAAACATTCCACAAGAAAAAAAATAACGAAGAGTATAGTATATTATGTATACATGATCATTAGTAGAAGTATTAGGAATTAAGTCGTACTTAAGTACACTCTGTTTTGTTCTCACCTTGACAGTAGTGTTTCAAGTTCATGTTTAACTTCAAGGTTACTGAAGGCAAGCTATATCAGTTGAATAAAAATTCCTTACTTTTCATTTATTTTTTAATCATGAACAATGTATTATTATTGTAACCATGTTTCAGAATATAAATTAAAGGCAATTAAAACATATTTCACAAAAATGCTACTTATGAAAATGAAAAAAAAAAATTTGTTGAAAAAATTGATTTAACTGAACACCTACATAAATTCTAAACCATCACATTGACAAACTAAATTAATTACAAGCGGATGATAACTAGCCATTTGACCCATCATTTCATGTTTACAGTAATGGTCCTATTTAATATTCTGCCAATACAATATTCAACTAAAATACACCTAAATCTGAATTGACTGGTAGTACTTTTTCTTTTAAGCCATAAATCAATTCATCAAATATCCTACAACGGCTAGTCAGCTACTACTATTATTAATAGAACTGTTCAACATTTAAAGAATGATAAATCTCTAGAGGGGTAGAGAAGGGGAAACAGAGAGATATGACAGGGGGTGGGGAGGTATGGGGTTTAAAGTTTCTGTCATTTGGCATTACCATATGGCACATTTTCATTTTTAACAATTTTATTGCATGCAAATGTCTGACTTGACTGACTGCAAAGTGACTTAACAAGACAAAGATGTCATTATCTATCACACAGTACTTTAAGCTTTAACACCCCCCGCTGTCAGCACACACACATCCTAAGATCTAAAATTTCTTCATTTCGATGATTTATATAAACCTTCCTGGTCGAGTTAGCCTACAACTACGTATTTGTATCAGTGGAATCTACGTAATCAAGCTCAATTTCAACTTTTGAATGCTCTCTTTATGTCAGTAAGAAAAATCATAAAAAATACTGATCAATAGAAGAATACGTGAATGTGTCTTCTAGTAAGACGTCAAATCCATAAACTACTTACCTAATTTCACCAACTGCTGTGCCTAACCTTTAAGATAAACTCTGTACTGTACTACTATGTGATCTTCCAGAACTATCAACACTTATGAATGACGGACCTGTGATGTTTATATCCGACTAAATACACTGACATACATATTGTAGAATGTATTATCAAGATAGATTGCTTGACATTTCAATAAACATTTCATACAGAATGCAAAACCACACGCTACCTTTTAAACAGAAGAAAACATTATTCGGCCATTGAAATCGGTGTGTCCTTGTATTTGATGGAAAATAATGTAAAGGAAATGTTGAAATGATTAAAGACTAATTTAGCCAAGTAAAATGGAAATTTGTATCATTTACCTTTGTGACACTGACAGGAAATAAATTCATTGAGAAGATTTGATGTTTACATAATGATTATCACCGACTCTATAGAATGTGTAACAGTAAAAGTCAGCTTGTTTGAGATTGATTCAATAAAAAAAGAGGGGTTCTTTTTGTAACTAAAAATGTTTAAAGGGCACCATTCACGTCATACAAGATTAAATCACACCTGACTGTAACATAATGGTTGAGTAGTTTCTAAACCATCACATTAACCTCTGATACCGATTCAATACTGCTGAATAATAAAAACTATGTCAACACTCTCATGACCAGTGCTGCATGATGTCAATGCCTGTACTAGATCTATACCTAAAAGTACAATTTCTATCAAGTAACAAAATCCTGCAGTAAGGACAATTAGGTTGAACACTTTGGTCCTTCTGAATCAAAGAACAGTTAATTTCATTTGTATGGAAACATGTGTAATGCTTTGTAGGAGAATTTACCTAGACAGCATGATACCCATTAATTCTTTACATGCATGCCAATGTGTAGCCTACAGTATTAGTCATATATAGGTGGACTTTACTTCTGAACAGCAAAATATAGCATTTGAAATAAAAATCATAGTAGCAACATTAAAACGAATCAGCATAACATTTGCAGCACTGAAAAAAGTATTCTATTTTTAGGTCTACAGACACAGGATCTATAGCCACTCTGTTCAATTCCTGAACATGTCATGCAGTGTCTGAATCTGATTGAACAAACAATTTGATCTAAATTTATTATTTATGAATTGATATTTCATCTTTATAAACAATGTCTTTGATTGATCAAAATGCCTATTGCCTACCCAAAATTGATTTGGTTTATTTGTTTCCTATTCCTATTTATACACATGTATCATTTTTGACCATTACATGTATAAAATTAATTATGTATTTTATTGCTATGCTGGTTATATAAGAGACCTGATCTTGCCAATATAACTCACACAATCTGAGAAATTCTGTCATGTTGACATATCCAGCAAGAAGAATGCAAAACATGCAAGCAAAAAAATGTTTCTTATATTGGGGGCAAGGGTGGCTCAGTGAGAAAGGCTCTAGCTCACAAACCTGGAGGTCTGGCATTCTAGCCATTTTTTTTAAGTGTTTATTATTAGGCACATCATCTTGAAATGCAAGTTTTAACATACTCTATGATATTCCAAGATTATTACATGTGTACATGCAGTCTATGAGCAAGATCGTATCTCTGGAAGATACTAATAAAACTAACATTATACTAACCCAGATAATAAAAGCAGATATCATTGTAAATTATATCTGGTATATAGAATGTAGATGAGGCATCTGTTTTATTCATGACTGTTCCGCCATTGTTCTGTAGCTTTCTATTCTGATAAATAAATTGGTATTTTGACTTTTAGGTTATAACAGAAGTACATGTAGGTTGCATACAATGAGATCTGCAAAAAGGCCATGTTTTACGTCATTACACCATGTCTACATGTTCATACTTTTGTACAACAGCATAACCCTGCATTGTCCTTGAAGCCTTGCACAACAAATTCAAAATGATGGATTCTTTATAAGACAAAGTTACCTCTAACATTTAAAGCAGTCTTTAAATATTTTAATAAGTGTATTTTTTACAAAGTATGGTTATATATAATCGAAGATCTCATTGCTCATCCAAATAAGAATAGGCTTATTCTCAATTTTTCAAACACTTTAAAAATAGTTTTTTATACGCACACAAATTCATGTGAACGTATATATTGTCGTCCCCGCTGTCCGTCTACAGGTCACAATTTTTATTCAATTTTGATGATAGAAAGATCTTGGTTATTTTCTATATTGGTATTGGCGATTTTAGCTCGGGGTGACTGTAGAGGTCACAACTTTTATCTGATTTATGTAAACTTTTGAATATAACACCGTAAAACACGTTACACCCTATTGATGTTGGGAGTTCGAAATATATAACTATCGGACCAAGACTGGCTGACAAAATGGCTGCCCCTCATACACAAATATTGTAAAAGTATGTAATACCAAGGTTGTTGACCCTCTATAGAAATTATAATTTTGATTTGATTTTGATGAAATTTGTTACACATGCTTATAACTCAAAAGATCTTAGTTCCTGTCGATATTCATGCATATCAGATTGTAACTTCCTGAATTATGGCCCTTGATTGTATGAAAAATCACATTTGATTTTGATGAAATTTGTTACACATGCTTATACTTAAAAGATCTTAGTTCCTGTCGATATTCATGCATATATCAGATTGTAACTTCCTGAATTATGGCCCTTGATTGTATGAAAAATCACTTTTTGTTTAGCTTGTTCTCTATCCATGTCTTGCAAAACCATAATTACTTTTTTCAAGTTCCGGCAAAACTATTGTAGGACTTCTAACAGTCTAAGTTCAAAATTCCTACTGGTATTCGAGTAATAATGGTTTGAAGAAAGTTAACAAATTCTTTTATATCATTATCTCTGGTTTTCTATTTTAAAAATCAGATCAAGTGAAATCTCATGAATATGATTTGACAATAAATCACTTTGTTCAATCACTTCAATTTGTTTATATATATTATTGACTAAATTAATCTGATCAAAGTCATCTTAACCTGAAGAACAATTTTCAACTGAAATCAGTAAATCTAAAATAATCTATACCTCATTATGTCCCACAGCAATCTCATTTGCGTCATGAAATGAAAGAAATAATTTTGTTTTTTTAAACAGAGGCCACTACAACTGCCAGCTACACAATTTAGTTGTACTTGTAAGTCACCAATAACCATAATTTACATAATGTAAAGATATAACATAGACTGATATGCAATTCATCTGACAATGCATTTTTCTAAATTGATGATTCTAAATTCAGATCACGACACTAAGAGGAGAAAAAGATGTTTTCACTGTATTTGGCTCTTAAAAAAAAAATAGAGCCAGTATATGTCCTAGGGTTCTATGGAAGAAGCTACAATATTATCCCGACTTGATACCTGAACATAAAAATTGCTCAATCCATTGCACTAATAGAAATGGTACCATCAAAGCCATTGACTAATTAAGGTTTGGATGCCAACATACTATCATTCTGAATCTGAGACAGACTGATTGCTTTCAACAGACATAAACCCAGCTACAGATCGGCCAAGGCCTGACGATAACATGCAACAAGACCAGCACATTATTTGGCAACATCTGCCAGGTGGAACACTGTCTATGTTTTACTGCGTTAGGGCCAATGAGTATTGCTGCCGATTTTCTTGGATCAGCAAATATACAGCAACCTACATGTACCACGGCAAAATCAGCTGAATATTGTTTTGCCACAACTTCCTTTCAAATGAGCGATGTGTTTTTTGATTTATCTAAGTATCTAATAATACGGCATCTGAAAAATAGATTTAATTATCAGGGACAAGTTGACCCGGTATGAGATACGTGGTGTTGTACAATGCGGCGATTCCATCCAACCATAAAATTAGTCAAGAAGATACTTTGGGGGTTAGGGTTGGCACCGGTCTGGTGTCTATCTGTGTCGGTTTATTGGTTGGCCTTGTATTTGTTTTGTTGTTTTTTTCAGACCCCTTTCATCTCGGGAAGTTATACAAGTTCTATTACTGTAAGAAATTATCTACAAAAATCATAAATAATGTAAAGGATTAAATTAGAAAGAACATGTACTAGAATAGTCACCAATCTGTTGTTGCAAGTAATGAAATAGTTAAAGTAGCTAAGTCTCTAACTCAATATCATCGAAAGTCTTCGACGTTGAAAACACAAATTATTTGTCAATTTAAATCAACATTGATGGTGTGGTCTTTACAGGAAAAGATGGGCTTCTGATGATATCCAATATTTAAAACGAAATAATTTTTTTTACCATAGGTACACCATACAGCGTTTCAGACTCATTTTCAGCTAGGGACCCAAAGAACAAGGCTAGGTATACTCCACATTACATCTCAAACGGTGAGCATGCGCAATAAATACTAGGTAGACTGGAATAACTAGATGCTATATATATTGTATTTCAATTGAGACTTATGGTGTACTTCGCCAAACATAACTGATTTGATATTAGAGTAAGAACGGAAACGAATGAATGTAAATCAGTTTATATACATTCATATTAAATATGGCTTGCGTTGCGACCCATTTGTGCCAATTTCTAGGCCCCAAATATTAGCGACTTAGTTCCTTTAAGTAAGACGGATACTATGATCATAATTAAGTATACAAAAGTTCTTAGTATGACTCTCTTGAATATTTCCATCCAATAATGAAAATTATACTGTTTCATCTTTATGATTTTGATATTTTAATTTACACTGCATAAGATTCATTAAGAGTGCCTTCAGATGTCTGAATTCCATGGTACAAGACTATATATGGTTTGTTCCTTCAGTTAATTACATATTACAAGAACCAAACTGTTTCATTTAAATAGTTTACACAGTGGTAATACATCCTCCTATTTACACAATTTTGTGTTATGTGACTTACAGATATTAAAGAAAAGCAGAAGAAACACAGAAAAGCTATTTCAGAAAATTTATGCCTTAATTCGAAACATGTCCCCGAAAAAGCTGAAACAAATCCTCACTTGAATGCAGTGGAAATTCATAGATTAAATCTTTTTATCAATTAAGTCTTTGAGACAATTGAATGCAGTAAATGGAAAGAGGATGACTGACCAATACTCATGGTTGTCCTTCTCAACATTATAGACATATCTGTTGTTTTTTAAAGTAAATAAATAGTAATTAATTGAAATAATAAATTTTTTTGGCACACAAACTGATCATCAATGGCATTCCTCAGCCAGATAATTTAATGCGTCTTGGGCATCTGCTGATAAAATTTGTTGTAAATGCATACCTGCTTTAATAAAACAATATACACATGATTTGACTGAACACTTTTAAACCTAATGGATTCAAGCAGTATAGGAAAACCAGTTTTGTTTACAACACTTTTTGTTTTTCAAAAGGTTAAATTCAATTGTTATGTTAAACAAAATAAAGGTTAATCTAGAAGTTAATTAGTCATTAAAATACTTCAACTTAAAAAACAGCACACCTTTAATGTTACATCCCTTATCAAGTTTTTACTGAAGGTTTATTAGGTACAAACAAATACTTGACAATCTTTATTTCTTCACACATATATCTACTTTGCTTTTTATGTGTATATTAAGCCACAAAAACAGTTAACATCCACTCTTAACTAGATCTAGTGATGACTAAAATACAGTATTATCATGGAACTTAAACATGCATGTACCATATTGAAAGAGTCAGCAAAGACAAGTTTGTGGGGTGGGGGGAGCATAGTTTTTAAAGAAGAAAAACCCATTCATAGTGTGAACTTAATCAAGGGAATTCACAAGATAATTTTTACCATCTAATTAAGCCAAGAGCAATAACTCTAAATAAATGATGAATCTGATTAAAGTTTGAATTGGTCTGAAAATCTTCATTACAAATATTGTGTGTTTGGCACCATATTTAGCACTAAAGATTGTCAGCCAGTAACACACAGACAAATTCCCAATCATCCTTAGATATAAGATTTGTGAGAGGCAGAAGCCCAATGGAATTTCAACAATTTGCATTACCAGGAGTCTACTCCAAGTCCAAGAGCTACTATAGCCTTTAATATTTATAACTTGGTTGAATCTTGAAAATATATGCATAGATAAAGGTCTATAGTGAACCTTTATCCTATACATATATCAACTAGCATAAAATATCAAAATTTTTCTGGATAGATACGTCTGCAAAAAAAATTCACAACCATATATAGTTGCATATATCATAGATCTCATCCTATGCTTCACAAATAATAAAACATGCCTTTTATCTAACTTACGGACCTGAAATGTCTGTTCTGTGGTTTGAATATTTTAAAACTAAATGGAGTGAATGAGGTTTGTCTTCATAATAAAACTTCAATCATGCTGAGATTAACATATTGTATCACAAGGATTTGTGACCGATGATGTGGCCTTAGAAAAGAATGTTGTTGCGTCAGCAACTCCCGTCAACCATGCACCATCACTGTGTACAAATATAACAGATTAAACAAGTCATTATTTCTATCTGTGAAAAAAGCTCTACTGCATTCAAAAAATGATTTTGGCACAGTGAACTTGTTTGGTTGTACATTAGGCAGGATCAATCCTAAAGACAGGTTGCCAGCTAATAAAACATAAGCTTACAAACCAGAATTTTCAAGAAAATTCTTTAGATTTACAGGGCAAAACGATCTTAACATATTATATCAAAAAAGAATTATCAAAAAAGTGTCCCATCTCAATTGGTAATTGATGAGAATTTCCATAATGTCATAAAGCCTTTGTGAAGTTCATATACAGCTTACATTACTAGATTTTAGTTCAAGCTGAGATGTAACATATGTAGAAAAGACATAACTTGATGTGTGTAATAAAAACTTTAAATTTCCAATGGTAGTTGCATGTGGATGAAATACAATTATTTGAAAGATGCATTTTCTAGGCGTTAAATATGAATATGTAAGTCTTTCATTTATGGCCATAATCAACTATCTGGATTTAAACAGGAACACTATTCAATAATCTAATTTTAAAATGGATTATCAATACTTTGTTTATCATCGTAACAACGGTATTTGACAATCAAGACTATACTGTGACAACTTCAACGGATAACTTCTCTCAGAATGAGGTAATTTGACCGATATTGTCAATATATTCATTTCTCATGATCTATTTTTAACTAAATCTTGCACAATGCATTTTAGAGAAGGTGATCCAAAGCACCACCGAAAAACATTCTTCAACTATAAATGTCAAATTCTGGAATTCTTACTTTAGAGCTACCACCAAGGAATTAGGTTGATTACCCGATTTTTCTAATAAAAAGAGAAGATAAAAATGTGGACAGAGTACAGAGATATCTTATCATTTTCTGGCCATAGTTATTGATTAATATATCATCTTATCATACTGACCAGTTATCTTTTGAAGATCCACACCTTATTTACACATCATGTGAGAGAATTTACGACAGGACCAATTCATTTGTCAAAGTCAAGCTCAAAGACGTATTTCATATCTCCTTGCTTTCATTTCATATCTACTTGCTTTTCTCTCTTTTTCAATTAAAAATTTATTAAATTATGGTCCTCAATGTTTGTGTTTGCAGTTTAAAGTCTAAAATCAAAAACAAACATAAATGATTTGCTCATTTAATTTTTTTTTTTTTCAATATCATTTGCAGGTTAAAGGAGAAGTCTCATTTTTCATATGAGTGTCAATTATTTCAATTTTTAATCTATTAAGTAATCATATGCAACTATTCTATTCTTTTAGGTAATGTTTACCAAGTGATAACCCAGTTCCAATGTATCATCAGTTGAAAATGAAATAAAATGGAGTTTAATGTGCTAATGTTCAGGTCTGACTGGGCTAATGAAGATGGTATTCTGAACTTATCGACCAATTTACTGAAATACCTATTAATGACAAATATTTAGAGACTGTAAAAAAAACAAACCACTTTTCATTTTTTAATCCTTTGCAAACTGCAATATTGTGAAAGTGTGAATCTCTAAAAGGAATATATCTGTCCAAAAATGGTTCAATAATGTCAAAGTGTGAATCTCTAAAAGGAATATTCGTCCAACAATGGCTCAATTCTTTTTATTGCAAGCCAGCGCCATTCAATTTGAGTACATTTTAGTGTAGATTAAACCCTGAAAATTATATATATATGTTGCCAACAAAAAGGCAAATGATGATCAACGACTTTAAACATCTGTCTTTCTAACACTTGAATTTAATTAAACACAGTTTTAATTGTGGGTCAATTTTTTTTTTGGGGGGGGGGAGGGAATCGCAGGGGCAGATCCTGATAAAAAAATTTGACATTTGACAATGAATGCTGCTATCACTGTCTCCAAATTACATGCATTTTCAAATACACACATTGAGCTTTTTAAAAAGAGAAATCCAACACGTTTGACGTTAAATTTTGTTATAAATTAATAGGTTCACATATTGTGATCTAATTTTATTGATGCAAAGAATAAATTGTGATATATAAGTCTAAATCATTATCTTGCATTTTGAATGCCCATCCCAGCCCACCATAATATGATGATGAAGGACAAACCACACAACCGTAACACTTTGCTCACAAAAAGTATTGTTTGACAACTTTTTATGTAGCCGAGGGGGAGGGTGGATCTATCAAACAGGATACAAATCTATAGTAGGTAGAAATTAGGGTATGGTTTCATTTAAGAGAGTGTAAAATTCAGGATTTTAGATGATCTGAGAGGAATACATGAAACATGAATAAGACATATCAAAAAAAAAAAAACCAAATGAAAGAAAAAAAATGGCTCAAATTAAATTACAAGTATCTTTAAAATGGCATCTGATAATCACATTTTATTTGGAAATATTTGAAAAATGTTTTATCTGGGCTGAAAGTCAAAAGGCTATAACTAAGTCATCTATTAAACAACCATGACAGCTTTTGATCGTATGTAACAGTTTGTTTGTATTTGTACTAACAACAGATAATATTAACTGCTCGATTAAACAGATTATAACATCCTAGTCTACTTAATGTTGACTTATCAGTTAACAGTTCTTTGTACATAGCTACCATCCTGTCATTGTATAGTTTACTTTAGACGACTCTTCGTTACGTCCTTAAATACAATTTTGTAGATTTTTCACTTTACTTGTAGCTGTAAATCTCTTCAAACACTTGTTAACAAATAGACTGAGACTTTGTAAAAGCCGATAAATATCTTCCTTAGAAGTATGTTAAGAATACTGTTGGCCATAAATGTTCCGAGGTTTTTCTTTTGGAATATAGTTATTAAAATTTTCTTGAATGGATAATATCTGCTTTTCCGTTTTATCTTTTTAAAATTACTACCGGTATGAATGTGCATCAATTGTGGGTTGGTCAGCGTAAGTGAAATGAAATGGGGTTTAACGTCCTACTCTTCTGCACCTAACCTGGGCTAATGGAAGACTGGCATGCCATACAGTGTGTTAAGAGGGAAATTTTGCCAGGGCAGCGGCCTACTCTGATATCGAATTCCAACTGATCTTTTACGTGCACGCCAATGTGTACACGGGACCTCGGTTTTTCATCCCATCTGAACAACTAAGGTCAGCGTAAGTGTCCAGTGAGCGATTGTAATTTATTGTGAAAATGGTTTTCAGTGGCGTACTGGAGTAAATGGCGCATCTGTCTAAACAATACTAGAAACATCAGACACCATTATATATTAGAGAACTTTCACTTTTACCATAAAATCAGCTAAAAATGTAAATCAATTTTGGTGATCTTTTAACTAAAAAATTATAGCACAACACGAAACCTTAAACACATTTCAATGTGGGCTATAAAAAGAAAGAATCATAAAAATGTTTATTCAAAAGGGGAATGCTCACTATAGTCCACAGGTTCACTAGTCCACCGAGTAAAGGTTGGATTAGGGTTCATTAGTCCACCGATATCTATTATTAGGGTTAGAGTTGGGTTAGGTTTATCGATATCCATATTTATAGTCAATCTAATACTAATAGCGGCATACTAGTGTACACTGCACCCACGGACTAATTAATGAACCCTTCTCATTCAAAATACCTGTTGTTTTGGGTAATTATATATAATTGTTTTGGATTGTTTTGGGTAAATCTATGGCCATAGGTGGTGAATTTCAATTGACACCTAGTGTGCAAAGATATGAATTGAATGGATACTTTTATCACATTTGGTTTGGATGAATTTAAATTTATATGATCTTTTTACTTTTTATTACACATCACCTGTGACAACAGTCTGTCGTGGGTGCAGTATTGAGTATGGGATATAATTTGTGCCAATCATAGATTATACTATAGAACTATATATTTAGTTCTATGTGCCAGTTGACAATTGTGGGAATGTTAATATATAATTGATATGGATTTGGAATAATGACATGAAAATTGGACAATTGAAAACAGTTGTGTGATTTGTAATTTTACAACCTAAAAACAAAATTGTGTCATTCGTGTGGTTTTAGTTCGGGCTCTCTCCTCTCTCTCTCTCACTCTACTTTCCCTTTCTCCTTTAAGTTTTATTGACTTATTGAAAATGGATCATTTCACCTTACCACGACTTTGCTTTTCACGTGTTCAGTGCCTGAGAATTTCTTATGATAAAAATCCACCTCTGTCTTATTTTTAACCAATGATAAACCAGGTCGATAGTGTACACGACTGATATTATTATTCTCGTGCCAAATATACGGCCTTGACTTTGGGATATTATCAGGTCTTCGCCAATGCCATGAAGACCAAGCAGGATGAGCTTAAATGCCGTAGTAAAATTTGTGACAGGGGAATATCTCCACAGTCTTAGAAATAATTTGCTCAATATATCATATCCTCAGTCATTAATGAAACTATGGAATCATTTACTCTTTTTCACGACACCCGTTGTAAAATAAATCGACAATAACACAACAGGGCAAAGCAACTTACCTCACATTTTATGCCACACACGCTTGATAGTGAGTGTGCGCGTGCGCAAGTGGTCAATTCGCGTTATCGGAAAATGGAAAAATTAATTCTATATAATTAGGCCCAACAAACATTGCTAATTTTTTTTAAAGAAACACATGATGTTGTTCCTTAACCTCTTATTTTCTGGCGTATGTTCCACATTAAATAAAGTGACAGATGACCAAACGGATAATTTACGCTACTTTCGGTTTGTTTTAATAATGACGTAACAAGTATCAGTGAAGGATTCTGTTAACATGTTGGTGGTAGATAGTACGATTTACCCAAATCGCCAAAGCTACCGAAATCCACCATAATTTGTTTCAAATCATATAATAATTATTTAATTCTATGATTAATTATATAATGTTCTTTACCAAAAAAAAAAAATAACAGGATAAATAAATAAAATTTATATTTTTTTTCCTGCCGGTCTTGAAGAAATATATAAGACTGTTTTAGGCTATATTATGGGAATTGATGGGAATCAAAGTAACGACGACCAAGCCAGAATTTACGAGTGTTTGTGTATCATGGTGTGGATAATGCGGTGTGAGTGTTTGTGTATCATGGTGTGTATAATGCGGTGTGACGTGGGTAATTAAGAGTGGCATGTTTCTTACTGAAGCGACAAAAAAAAAAACCATTAAAAAAAATCACGATGTGTCGACTTGGCGCCACGCGATGGTGACCCAGGATTTTGCATGGGGAACAATAATATCCGATTCGGGTCCCCAAGAAACAATATTTACATGTGTGTGCTGCCGGGTAATTTTGGATTGTGTGGAACACAATATGTGAGTATGGATTTATAGCATATCTGATCGACGGAATATCTTTGACACAGGTTAAAGGAATGATGAAAACGCGTGCTTTTTGCCTTTTGCGAGGGGGCACAAAAGCTCAAATGGGGCGCGAAAACTCAAAACCATGACGCAAAGCTCGTCATTGCGTCCTCTCACTAATAGGCGTACGAGCCGGGTGACGGGACAGCTGTCCCCCTAACTTTCGGGCAATCTGACTTTTCGGGCAGTCGGTCAAAGTGAGAAAAAAATCATGTAGTTCAGTTGGCAATATAAAGTGCCGGAAACCTAATAAAATGTTAATTTACTTCTAATTAAATGCAATACCACGAATTTGTACCGAATTGAGTATGGATTAACAAATTTTGTTCTGAGCCACTCTAATTTGTGCAACATTTTTCGAGCATCGATTATTATTTGCCAATGCAGCTGCAACAGTCTGATTGGGTGCTTGGAATTCAGGTCGGCATAGAGTTGGATTTCGGTTACAAAACCATTGGACAATTTTGGAGTTGCTTAACTCACGGGCTAGATAAGCAGAAAAGCGCATTTAAATTTGCGGTTGTTAAACTTTCAAAAATTTGATCCGGGGGCCAGGCCCCTATGCCCCCAGACATTGATTGGTTGTTAGGGATTCAGATCAGTAACCAGAGGTACGCTATATTGGATCATATCGAAGTTGCTGTATAAGAGTCACTCACTACCAGACGAATGATAATATGAAATTTATTGTATAACACAGTACAGTCTGTATTTCCAAGATATGACACATTTCAGGGGAGGAAACGCCATTTAATCACGATTATTTCGATTCCACTGGTCCAAGTTGGTGGTGCTGCTACATGTACAATTGCCAGGTGAAACCAAAGGCATAAAACCGTAGTTAAAACAAACACACCAATCTGGACGCTTTTAGCAAATATTTGACGCCAACGATTTCACCTGGCATTCTCAATTTCTTTAATGCATGTAACATCTTAAAAATAAGTTTATAAACAAACTAAACATGGGAGCCATGTAGGCCTACGGTGGCTAAGTTCGTTCCAAGATAATTCATTCAGAATTGTTGCCCGCAGACTCTAATCACAAAAATTATGCGTGTCTATGCCCATGGAGGTCGGCGCATGCACCAAAATCAATAGTTGTCGTCTTTAGGCTAGATACACCAAGTTCCAAGACGATTTTTAAAGAATTGTTGCCTGTAGGCACTGCTACTGGAGGTCGGACAATTACCAAGTACGAGGGATCATCTGTAGGGTATACGGAATATGTATGCATAGTTTCAAAAGGAACTGCTAAGAATTGCAGTCTATAGGCGACACACACGCAAATTGGGCGTGGCGCTGTCCCGGGATTCGGGTATGTAGGCTACTATATATAAAAGAGGTCATCCTTAGGTAAGGGATAAAGAGAAACAAAGAGAAAATGGCCGTGACTCTGTCGCTGTGAGTTGGGTATGTACCCAGGGATCATCTGTAGGGTATAAGGAATATGTATGCATAGTTTCAAAAGGAACTGCTAAGAATTGCAGTCTATAGGCGACACACACGCAAATTGGGCGTGGCGCTGTCCCGGGATTCGGGTATGTACTATATATAAAAGCGGTCATCCTTAGGTAAGGGATAAAGAGAAACAAAGAGAAAATGGCCATGACTCTGTCGCTGTGGGTTGGGTATGTACCAAAAACAACAGCGATGGTCCTTGGGGTATCAGGAATAAGTATGCAAAGATTCAAGTGGTAAGAAATGCAATCTGTAGAAGACAAACAAATACAAAAAGCAGGCATCGCTCATGGGGGTCAGACATGTATCAAAAACCCTAGGGATCACCCTAACGGTATAAGGAATAAGTATGTAAACAATGCACGAGCCGTTTAGCCAATGACTGACGGCACGTGAAGTCAATGCACATGTTGTAGACAGTCATGTGTGACAGAGACAATTCGTAAGTAATTCTCTGTGAAACAGATTGACGACCTTATTGTAACGTCGTAACGTCATTTTGCGGCATTACGTCGTTCTCGTTGTGGCGTCATTATCAAATTTTATTTGAACTGCGCTCGGAAAATTGCTGGAAACCACGAACCGCTGTATAATTTGTATAAAAGACCACATCTTCACCCAAACTGAAATTATATATCATCGTTCATCTATAGCCTGAAGCGACGGAGGCTCAATGGGTAAGACGCTCGTTCGCTTACCTGGTGGTTCCGCGTTTGAACAAACTGCACAAGTGGTCAGAGAAAGTTCTTCACCTATACAAGTATAGTATCTACCCCCAACTGAAGAAACTGCTGAATAGTCAGGTCAAAATACAGTTTAACCCTCAAAAAATTGCTACAAAGGATTTCTCAACTGATTCTGCTAGAACTTACTAAACGCTTACCCAAGTAGGACCCCCCCCCTTTTTTTTTCAAGGTGACGCGGAAGGTGGCCACCGAAGCCTCCTAATGGTCATATTTCTGTAACTATCAACCCAATTTTGTGAGTAGAGAATACATTAAGATCATAAAAAAATGATGTTGGCCTTGAAAATAATCCATTGCAACTGTTCGAGAGTGAAGTTCCTCTCGATGGTATGGACTCTCCAATACTGCTGTATGTGGCCATTGCCAAGCTGAAATCTGTGACAATCCAAACAACACTCAAGAGGTCGACACCGAGGAGGATGACACTCAAAACTGAACGCTCTGAAACTTATTCTATGGACAAAGGTGCATTAAGTGAAGGTCGTGAATTAAATTTCATAATGATTCAACAGCTTAGTGATATCCAATAGTTATGGACTTGCGGTCATTTGGAGGTGGTGTAAACGATATTTGACGCCATATAGGCCAACATCATTTTTTCGTGATCTTAACGTATTCTTTGCTCCACAAACCTATGGACAGACACAGAGACCAGCATCTTTGGTTTGATAGTTACAGAGTTATGATTATTAAGACGTTTCCATGGCCATCTAGAAAAAATAACCCACCTTCCGTCGGTCCTAATTTGGTCAGAATATGAATTTGGTAAACTTTTAGTATGTTATAAAGTACACTAAACCCTACCAGAATCAACTAAGAAACCATTTGTAGGTATGTGTGTGTGTGTGGGGGGGGGATTTGCGTATATCGACCCGATTAGAATATCACACCTACCGAGTGTACCAGCAGGTTCAAACCTGCAACATGGACTAACTTTGCCACAGATGCGAAGATGATGGAAAGCCCTCGTGCGCCCGAATCACTGCTCTGCTGAACATGATATGTTATAGTTATAACTGCAAAGGGGGTTGTAATTCCAAACGTAGGTCTCATAAACTGGCCCTGCATCAGATGTGTTCTATTTCATTGATATTTCTGTATATAAATATTTAGATGCCGATTTTGTATATTTTTATTTTCATATTCTAGGTAGGTAAACTTTTCGTATTGGCTTTTATTTGAAATGAAATGAAATGGGATTTAACGTCCTACTCTTCTGCACCTGACCTGGGCTAATGGAAGACGGACATACGCCATACAGTGTGCTATGAGGGAAATTTTGCCCGGTTAGCGGCGCTACGGCCTACTCTTATATCGAATTCCAACTGCCAAAAGAAACTTTTACATGCACGCCAATGTGTACACGGAACCTCAGTTTTTCGTACCATCCGAATGACTAGGCAGCTTTCCTTGTCAGGCCCTCCTTCTGCATCACTGACAAGGGGAAACAACGCCGGGCTTTTATTGGACACACAAACTGTTCGAGTATAATACCGATTTGTTCATTTTTATTTTCATATTCTAGTCAGGTAGACTATTCTTATTGGCTTTTATTGGACACACAACTGTTCGAATAATAAAACATGAGGACAGGCGTGTGTGGGCAGAATTACTATAAATCGAGGACATATCGATTAATGTATTACCAATCATGGAGCGATCAGTAGATAAGAAAACGCCTAATGCTGCCTCCCATTTGACTACATGTCGAACTGATTTCGTTCTCTGATGATTGGTCAATATTATATAAATTACGAAATTAAATATAAGTAAAGGTGGGGGAGGGGGTCAATGTCTGATACCACTAAAGAAACAATTGGGGACATTATTTGATAAATGGCTGGTTTATTTATGCCAACAACAAGTTTGAATAATTTTATCAGAAATCTTACTTAACCAGACCAATCCACATACCTCCGCCAGACCAGCGTGGCGTCGTTACCTGCGCTGCTGCGGCGGCGGAAAATGGTCTCAAGGAACGTCGATATGGCCATGCCATAATCCTAGTAAAAGCGTGGTCGTCAAGTTACTATACTTGCAACGCATGGAATAAGACGGAAGACATCATAGTGGAACCATTTCTAGTTAAAACAAATTCCAAGATTCTGCGATCTAACCGGGGAAGCTGTGAGAATTCGATGGTGTCAGCAAGGTCGCGAGAAAAATGTGCAATGTGGTAACATCTCCACGAGCGTAGTACATCCGCAGCAAGAATGTGACAAAGACGCTGCCAAAGTTGTAACGAACTTCGCGTATCTACCAAGACCCATCAAGCGTTCGGGGTCCCCGTGGTGTTGTCACGGCGATGTTACGATGATTTAAGCTGTTGCACGACGTCCCCAAAGGGCTCCCAGTGCGCCTATTACGATCTTAAGGGGTTCACACTGGGTTTATGGCGACCATGTTTTTCATGTGCTATAAAAAGGGGGCAATACATCGTGTGTAGCCTCTGTCGTGATCGTCATCATGTTGGAAGATATTTAGAACTTGATTCTTGTGCAGCAACAGACAAACAATGAAGCTGCAAATGTGAGCATCATCAACCGGCCAACAAGGAGGACGGCAAGGCGAAGATGTTGGGTTAGACCATGAATGAGTGATGTCCGAAGATCTGTTGAGGCATGAAGATCCTGCATCTTTTCACAGTTTTCTCCGATTTCACCAGCTGCTCGTCAGAACCACTGTCCTAAGAACCACTGAGAAAGATGCCAAATTTTAAACAAAAGCGATATTACAGAGAGAGAGAAATGTGTTTTTTAATGTCCACTATACACAAACTAGATCATTTCGGGACTAACATGTGTTTTAATTTTATTTCAATAATTCACATGCACGTGGAAGTCTTTAGCAGTGAAAGAAAACCTGAGGACCCAAAGAAAACCCACATGGTTGGACAGGCGAGCCAACTTCTTGTGAGTACAACCAGGGATTTGAAACCACGACAGTTGACTCAATGGCAGACCTTATGATACAGCAAGCACATGCTAACCATTTGCCCCCCCCCCCCACCAAATGCTATAGATTTGGTGATGACGCTTGCAGCCCACTCTACGGCATCTGGCATCTAATAGCGTGTCTCATGTTGTGAAGGTACACTGAAAGGCCACAATAGTAATGGGACATACTCTCGACTCTCGAGGCCTGCGACCTTCCGAATTGCATCAAAGCATTCATCTAATAAACACCTACATAAGTTTGAACATGCTAGCTCATTTTAATAGTCCCCTACTGTAATCGAAATGCGGTTGGGTGTGGTGGTGTGCGGGTGATTCGATACCAGCAGCGTTAACTGCATGGTTTCCCGATAGTCAAGGCACAAGGCATATTGATCAATGATACATGTATGTAAATTGGTTTACAGTATTCCTGGATCTATTTGGAACAAGGGAGGTATTGCTGCACAATGTTATTAGGACAATGATGATATGGTGACATTTGAGGTAATTCTTTTGAAATTCGAGGGCACTTTTTAGGAAGTAAATCTAATTGGATTCAAGCGTTATCAACCATTTCCGGTTTCTTTTGTTTTCCTATCTGCCTTATACCCACCCAGCACGCCTGTGACAGCAGCTAAATTGTCCAGGCAGTCAACAAGGGTTGTCACATATTTATGAATGAAATAAGAGCATTTACAACACACTGATATAAGTTTGATACAGATAGAATGTTCACAAGGATCAACAATGTGAAACAAGGGCCATAACTGTGGACGTTATTAACAGGAAGTCAATAGGATTCTTCGTTTTGCTGATCTAATTAATGCATATCAATTTCATACAGATCATATGATAAGTTTAGTCCTTAGAGTGTACACTAGGGGAATGCTCGATTCACAGTTCCGAAATTAAATTCTCTTAATTCCAAAACTGGTGTCAATCCAGTGAAAAGAAGAATTTCGGAGTACAACGCATGTGCCAACTGCATAAAAAATATCTTGACCAATCATGACAGCTGAAACATAATTTTTACTTGGAATACCTCAGCTGTCAGGACTGGCACAACTGTGACTGGACTGAATTCTGTGTCACTCGATTGCAATTCTCTCAATTCGGGACATTCTGGACTGCAAATCGAGCATCCCCTTTATTAACAAAGTGAAACAATGGCCATAACTCCAAAAGTAATGAACAAAAATTGTTGAAATTCAATAGACTTATTTTTTTTACTGATCTTAATAATACTTATAAATCAGGTAACTGTTTGTGATAAGAGTGTACACAAGATTTAACAAATTCTAACCAAAGAGTAATAATTCTAAATAATAATTATATAACATTTAAAGTCTGTATAATGTTCATGTATACATATTGAAGTCATACTATATGCCTTGACTAGTAATGGTTGTCGAATTTATAAATCGCATAAATAACATGAACTGTCAATTCAGCAGGCCCTCACTCCTGTCCCTTAAATTAAAACCATTCTACTTTATTTTCACTGACCACTATGTATAGATAAGGATCATCCTTGAGACCTGCTTCAAACAGTATAAATTGATTCCATATTGAAATTCCTGTGACAGTGAACATCAAAGTGGATTTGCACTGAATGTTTGTTGCATATACACTCCTCCATCAGCCAATTTATCACCAAGAACATGGATAACGGCAGTACCTGGGTCAAACTCATCAATAATTGTATCGTTATCTGCAAGATGTATTTCATACGATTCACTCACCATATTTACCGCATCACTTTTCCGATTCAAGTTTCTAGATCTCATCTTACCACATGCGAACTCATAATGTCTCTTTAGATATTTCGCAACCCTAAAACCTTTATTACAGACCTCACATTTATATGGTCTGCCTTCTGTATGAATTCTACAATGTTCCAGAAGATTAGTGTTATATTTAAAAGAACGTCCACATTTATCACATATGTAGGGTCTTTCATCAGAATGACTTCGAATGTGCTTTGATAAGATGTGTTTGGTTAAAAATGATTTATCACACTGGTTACAATGGAAAGATCTTATGTTTTCATGACACTGAATATGATAATTTAAGCCTGAATTTGTTCTGTATGTTTTCCCGCATATATGGCAAGACCAGTTCTTCTCCTCACAGTGAACTTTCATATGGTTTCTTAAGTCACATGCAAATAAGAAACACTTTTCACAAACTGCACATTTATGCTTGCGTTCACCTATGTGATATTTAACATGCTTATTTAAGAACTTCAGGGTAGTGTACTTTTTGTCGCATAGGTGGCAAGCGAACATTTTCTCTGGAATGTGTATTCTAAGATGACGAATCAGACTGGACTTGTCTCGAAAACTTTTACCACAATGCTCACATACATTCGGTCTTTCTCCAGTGTGAATATTTTCATGTTCCTTCCGTGTACGATCAAAGCGGAAGCATTCTTCACAAAATGAACATTTATACGGTTTTCTTGAATTAGTTATACCCTTTTCTAAATTCTTCAGAAGAACCTCTTGCCTCCGTCTTAATTTCCTACGTTCATCTTTCAAAAGTTTCTTTTGTAATAAATCAAGCGTCTTTTTACACGTCACGTCATTATTTCTCTTCTTATCCCTCTCAACATTAACATTTTTAGCTTTTTTCTTAAATTCATTGTCCTTAGTAGTAAGAACAATTTTTAACAGACTTTTTTTCTCTTCATCTGCAGTTTGATCACTGACATTTTTGCTTTTCATTTGTTGATTATTTTGACACAGATCGTTTGCATCTTCACTTTGCAAATCTTTGTTAAATGTAACTAGAATGTCTTCTATTTCTTCAGAAGTGTCATGAACAGTATCCATGACACCAGTGGCTTCATTTACTGGAGATTCGTTAGTTTCTTGTCTTACCCGAACAATATTTGAAAAATCTTTATCCATTTGATTACAAGATAATGATTTCTGCTTAAGTTTTTCTTTAATTCCATCTGTTGTTGATTTTGATCCTTCATTTGAATCTACTGTTGTAGAATCAACCTGAGGTTGGTGGGTGGATGTTTTAGATTTTTTAGTTGCAGTTGGTGTTTGTGTTATAATATGTACAGCATCATTAATGTCTGTTTTTGAATGTGGTACATCATTCTTCTCAGTCATGTCACAACTTGATATATCACTATTCTGAAACTAACAAAATGCAAAACACGCAAATCAGGTTAGTTTAAAGAATTATAATCAGAGGCGGATCCAGAGGGGGGGGGGGGGGAGGGGGTCCACCCACCCCCCCTGCTCAGCTACATAGAAAAAAATAATGCCTTGCATCAATGAAATTACATCACAAAGTGATCCTACATCAGTATAAAAATGATTTCTCTGATTAAAAAGCTCAATTTGTATGTATGCCTATGTAATTTAGAGACGATGATGGCAGATTTCCGTAACAGAAACCTGGCAAACCCCCTCCTGCAAAAACTCCTGGATCCGCCCCTGATAATCTATTTGGTTGCTAATTTTAAAACATAAAATGTTAAATGAAAATACTCAAATGATCTCACTAATGGTGTAACATATTATTTAGCATAGCTGCAACACTATAACAGGCCAACTCATTCATAGTCATAAAATATTTCATCTAATGCTAATTAACAGAATTTATAAACAATAATTGTCCCATTGACCTGAAGGGGGGTATTGATGGCAACAGAATTATTTAAAATTAGACATTTGGGGGGGGGGGGCTCAGTTGAACGTGGTCTTAAAGAAATAAGGTCTATGAAGGGTTTCTGATGTGGTTGCAGAATCATAATATGACATTATAAAGAATCATATGACTTTACATTGTAATTTTCAATAATTTTGAATGATTCTTAATATTCTGTGACCAATTTCATCAATTTTGGTAAAGTAATGAATATATCATAGATAATTTTAGGACTTGGAATACTTACTAATACATCACCATTGAATTTCAGACAAATATCTGTAAGTTTCTGATCATCTATTTCTTCAGAAATTTTCTGGATTTTTCTTACATTTTCAGCCTTTATTGATGTTACTAAAGCATCTCGACATCTACAAAATTAATTAGCTATTACAGACAGTTAAATTTATAGTTATTTCATAATATCAAGAATAGAATGAACAAATTTACCAAAATTCTATCAGATGAATTGAATAAACAAAACCAAAAATGCCCGTTGGTCGGTTACACTCAAATTATTTTTGAACCCAACTTTATCAATCTATGTACATCAACTTAAAGTATCACAAACTTCTTATGTCAAAATCTGAGCATCCACAGATGCATTGCCCGAGAACTAGAATATTTTTTTATATTGCCTAAAGTTTCTACTTTTGTTTACCTTTTATGTAGATATTCTAATTCAAATCTAACTGCAACCTTCAAGAGATCAAGAAAGAAATTGACATCCATCTTAACTTTAATTTCATCAGTATAAATCCATCGGATCATAGTATAGGCCACTTGAAATTTTATATCTACAAGACAAAAAGTACACTGTACAACTATACTAAATATACCTCAGTTTTTTGTGACATCCGAACTACTAGACAGCTGTCCCTGTCAGACCGCCCATCCTGCGCAACTGACACAGATAAGCAATGTCGGACAATCCTGAAAACGCGACCTACATTCTAGCGAGTGAGTAAGCATCTTAACCACTTACATGTAGCCATCGTGGCTCCCCCACCCCCAAAATAAATATGGTACATTTTAAATGTTTACCTGTTAAATCTAGAACTTTTAATTGACTGAGGTCCTTCCATTTATCACTTTGAGAGGCAAGTATTATCTTATGAGAGGGCATTTTACGCCCTTGTAACAATATTACTACATCACTGAAATAAAAATCAAAACATACTTATGATTACCTTTAACATCAGCAAAACACTTATTAACTTAATAGAAATTTTTATTTAAAATTAGAATTCTATATACAGATAGAGTTCAGAGTAAATTTCTAAATAGATTAACACAGCATGTGATTTATGAAACCGATCTGCTGTAAATATTTGCAAGGCTGCTGGTATGACAGAGATTATCACATCTGATGCCAACACTGCAACATGCCTTCAGTCATCAGTGTGGGTGGAGAAATTTTAAAGTTTAAGAACCAAACCTGTATTTAACATTATTAAAGAGACCAGCTGCAAAACTTTTAAGCCTTTTAGTATGCATGTCATCTTCTAGCTTCCGACCATCCTGTTTGTTCAAGTCTGTTAATTCTTTCTTCAGCTGCTTATGTTTTAAATCTTGTTTACATGTAACAAAAATATAGAAGTATCTTCAAAGTTTAATCTAGGAATATCTCATTCATCCAGATTTAACTTAATACAAAGTTACACATTTCACAGGACCCAATATACTGAGTTAAACTAGTGTCTATGTTGATGGCCTTTATATATAGTTTGAGTTGAGTTGTTTTTTGGGGTTTTTTTTTTTTTTGGGGGGGGGGGGGGGGGTTGTTCGGTTCCCATCGTCTTGACTATATATAATATATATATCAGCTCTAATTTAGCAATATCATAAGCATATTAATACTAAGGATAATGGGGTACGGTTCCCATCGTCTTGACTATCAGCTCTAATATTAGCTATATCATAAGCATATTTATACTAAGGATAAACCAGAAATCCAATTCTCATTATAATAATGACAGAAGTAAAAATAATAATCCCAACCTTCCGCCATCTTGGTTTTGTCTGCCAGGAAATATCCAAGTAGACTCGTCGAAAGAACAGTGGCAGGAACACTCTTGATGTTATTCAAACGAAGAATAAAAATTGTAAATGTGTAAAAAAAAAAAGAATTTATGCGTATGCTGCAAAAAAAACGGTGTATTTATTATGTGGACTGTCCAAGTCCAAAAATGAGAACAAACCATTAGTAAAAAATACAAACAGGATTTGTCTCCCTTACACCCCAGAAACTCAAATGGAACGCTAGTATTCATCGAGCGAGAGTGATACATCAAGGGTTGAATGTTACAAACAGCTGGAAGTCACATTCTAATTATGAGTTTTGACTCTACCTCTGTTTTCTTTGGGGGGGGGGGGGGTCAGCAATCGGAAGTCAACATTTACATCAAATTGATTTTAAACTTGGAAAAAGTACCAGGCTAATTTAATGTGAATTAGCCTACAATAAAGTCCATGATTAATCTACAATGTAGTAGTGGAATCAGAGGGCTGAATGACACACAAGTTTCAATTCACAACTAATGCAGTTTCAATTCACAACTAAGATTGGGCAGATTGAAATACAACTACCGGGTAATAAAAGACCCTTTAAAATATTGTCTGGTTTCTCACAAAGCTGCACATGTTGTTTCTGGTTTCAAATAGCTTATTAGATGGAATCTATAATAAATTATTAAAGAACATTAGTTTTATTAACTACTTCTGTCCTGGTAGAACAACAAATTAACATGATATATTCCAAAATTCATTATGTAGTACCGGGTATGTTGCAAAACAAGAAAACCCACAAGCAAATTTGGTTTCAATTTATTATGAACAAAATTGTAGAGATCATAGTGGATTTGTGCTGAAAGTTTGTTCTGTATACATTGCTCCATCATCCAATTTACCATCAATAACATGGATAATAGTACCAGGATCTAACACACCAATATCTGTATCATCTTCCGCTATATGTATTTCATATGATTCATTTTCTGTTTCCAGCTTTTGACTTTCATTATTTCTATTCCCTGACCTTAACTTACCACATGCGAACTCATAATGTCTCTTTAGATATTTCTTAACATTGAAACCTTTATTACAGACCTCACATTTATGTGGTCTGCCTTCTGTATGAGTTTTACCATGTTCAACAAGATTAGTTTGATATTTAAAAGAATTTCCACATTTATCACATATGTAGGGCCTTTCATCAGAATGACTTTGTAGGTGCAATGCCAAACTACGTTTAGTTAAAAATGATTTATCACACTGATCACAACGGAAAGGTCTAATATTTGCATGAAGTTGCAGATGGTAATTTAAGCCTGAGACTCTTCTGTACGATTTTCCACATATATGGCAAGACCAGTTTCTAACCCCAGTGTGAATTGCCATATGAATTTCCAATCCTCTTGGATACAAGAAACCTTTACCACATTCTGCACATTTATGTTTGCGTTCACCTATGTGATATTTAACATGCTTATTTAAGAACTTAAGGGTAGTGTACTTTTTGTCGCATAGGTGACAAGCGAACATTTTCTCTGGAATGTGTATTCTAAGATGACGAACCAGGCTGGACTTTTCTCGAAAGCTTTTACCACAATGCTCACATACATTCGGTTTCTCTCCGGTGTGAATATTTTCATGTTCCTTTCGTGTATGATCAAAGCGGAAGCATTTGTTACAAAATGAACATTTATACGGATTTCTCGCATTAGTAATACCCTTTTCTAAATTCTTGAGAAGAACCTCTTTTCTTCTCTTTAATTTTCTACGTTCTTCTTTTAGTTTTCTCTTTGTTAAAGGATCAAGGTTCTTTTTATTTATGGTGGTTGATTGGCCTGGTACAAGAAGTTGATTTTCATTAAATTTTGTATTTGCATCGATGACTTTTTGAATGGCAACAGAATCTTTTTTAGCTCTTTTGTTTAACACAAGAAGAATTGGTTTGCCTTTAAGCTTTGCACTTGTACGCAGAGATTTCCGTGCCACACTGTCATTACTCTCCCAATTCAATGTTTTCAAATGTGTTGCCTTCTCTTCATTTTTGTGACACCGACCATCTACATCTACAGCTTTGTTTGGGGTAATTAGAACACCTTCTATTTCTTCACATGTGTCATGAGAAGTATTCTTGACATTGACTGAACCTTCTGCAACTTCATTTTCTATTGATTCATTAGATGTAACCAAGGTCACTTCCCTTTCAAGAGAAGCATCATTAACAGTATTTAAGGGCATTAGATTTACTTTAATTGCATTTGTAGTTACTTCTGTTCCATTGTTTGAACCTACTGCTTTTGACTTTAAAAGACTATGTGTGAATGTATTAGATCTTTTAGATGATCTCAACGGTCGTGTAATATGGTCAGTCACATTGCCTGTTTTGGATTTAGATTTTACTCCATATGGTATATCATTCTTATTACTCCCATAACTTGAAATAGAACTAGTCTGAAAAATAACAATGTAGATAAATATATAGTTATTATACAAAACATGTCTGGTGAGACAAAATAAAATTAATCACATTTATCGTTGAAAATCTGGACTAGCCAATAAATATTACCTTGATTCCTGAAATACTTAATGTATTATAGAATGAGAATGAATGTGAGATGATGTCAAGATGCACTGCAATAATTAAGGTATTGAGGGCTTATTGTGAGTCTATATAATTCTATTAATGTTAGTGACCATTAGGAGGAAGACTGCACTTTCAAATAAGTTTTCACTTAGACAACCCAATCTAATTATACCAAAATGCAATAACCAGCATACCAAACAAATATGAGTCCTTGATGTAGAGTTCTTAGTCTGTTGTACAAAAGTCTATATTATCTTGTATTAGAACATATATTTACATTTACTGTATTACATAGGCTTGAATACTTACCAATATATCATCATTGAATTTCTTACAAAGGTCTGTTAGTGTCTTATCACCTATCTCTTCAGATATTTTCTGAATTTTTGTAATGCTATCAACTTTCATCATGGTCACTATAGCATCTCGGCATCTACAAATACGATAAAAATAATTCATTGATTACGGCATATTTTGGCTGACATCTTCATACTTTATTGCATTCACAAACCTATGTCAAAACCTAGCTACCTAATTAACAATTTTTTTTTACCATAACATAACAGTACTTAGTTAAAGATGCATTATATTGAAGCTAAATCTGCCCACTGCACATCTTTTTACTGACTTTGAATAATATATAAATTATTATTAGACATTTATTCATATTACACCCATAATCAACTCTCTATATCATTAAATGGTTAAGAATTTGAATGGATTAGCCAATGTCTGCCATATCTCTGTCAAATGCTAATTTCATAAATCAAGACTTTGTTTATAATTGTAACAATCGTACTTGGCAATTGAGAATATTTGGGCTATTTCTTGTCAAAACTTCAATCATTGATAACTTTGCTCAAAATCAAGTAATCTGACTAACATTTTCAATACATGCATTACATGTATCTATTTTTCAAAACATTATGGCAAGAACAGCCAGCTCTTTATCTTAATCTTATATAATGCATCTTTAAAATGCATGACATCAGTATAATCCTTGAGTGGCATTAGTGATTGAGCACATTAAAAAAAACACATTGTACTTGATAACGATAAGAGAATACTTGTCGAAACGTCGTGTTATATGTGTATAAACCAGTGATTGTTTTCCATATAAATTGTGTTGTTTTTTGGGGTTTTTTTTTGCATGACATCTGCCTTGAGTATCTTATTTTTATATATACATGTATATATGGTAATGTTCAAGACATGTGAGTGGTAAGGTAATACATATTGTTTCCAGGACAATTTAAAAAGCTTTTATTTTGGTGAGCTTACACATCCATTTCTGTTCTGTTGTACTGAAGTTTCCCTCTAATTTACCTTTTATGTAGATATTCTAATTTAAATCTAACTGCAACCTTCAAGAGATCAAGAAAGAAATCAACATCCATCTTAACTTTAATTTCATCAGTATAAATCCATCGGATCATAGTATAGGCCACTTGAAATTTTATATCTACAAGACAAAAAGTGCACTGTACAACTGTTGTTAATGAAATCAAGATCCTATGCCATGATTCGGTGAACCTTTATAACAAAGAAAGCTGAAGTTGCTTGAAATAAAACTATGCTAAAATATTTTTGAAATAAAAAGTAATTAAAAATTAAATTTTCTTGTCTCAAACAACTAAGCTATCAAATTAAATTTCCTTTCTTTAACAAAATCATTTGCCATGTATGAACTTTTAATGTTTAGAAGAAGATGAGACATCATATAATTGTCCATTGAAAATGAAATTCAGTGGAAACACATAGAAAGTTTAAAACTGGCTTGCTTAAATTAAAGTACAACTATGTAAAGTCTATCTTGTAGGTGAAATTCAAAGGATTTTCATATTACATTTCTTAACAAAATACTATGCCATCATTCAAACTGTACCAGTAGTTGTTGCAATAAAAAGGTACCGGGTATTTCCATTTTCATTTACTATTCTCAAATCACTGAATAACCCACAGAGTCTCTTAAATCAAGATGGTTAAATGGTCTGCCTCAGGGTTCAATTTAAGCGGTATCGCATCGCAAAAAGCAATTCAAATCGCGGTAAAAGCGTTCAAATTATTTTAATCATTAGCCAAAAATTGCTTTCAAACTTAAGTGCGATTCATTATATTTTGGATGAATGTCGAGTATAATTAGGCCTACGAAAAAATCAATTTATAAATACAGGACTAACTTGTTTAATATTTAAAGTTGTGGTCGTGATTAATTTGAACCAGTTTTTATTTCAATGTATCTGATAACTAGAAGACAATGCTGACTCTGTTTTTAAAATAAGTTACTAAAAATAAAAATAAAACCACTCGGTATAGTATGATTGGTTAACTTAACTGAAAACTAAAAATAGACATCTCGCGAGACGTGTGAAATTATGACAAACGGACGAATGTATGAAAAAAGATTTTACGTTGATGGCATTTGCTCAGGTTGATAATATTTTGAAGGGGGAGAGGAGATGTTTTTAAATAGCGAAATAAACAAGCAAAGCCACGTCTACAAATATTTCGATTGGTATGGTGTAACTTAAAGTACATGTAGTTTTGTTTTAGACGATTAGTGCATACAGCATCGTGGAGAGACGGTAACTGATTTTTTTTTTTTTTTTTTTTTTTTTTTTTTTTTTGAGATGTCATTTTTTTTTACGTTCAACTGTACATACGTCGAAGCAGAGTACATGATGAAGGCCGGACTTCGGCGGGAAAAAAAGTATCGACTTATACCCCGAAAAATCAGAATTGCAAACTTTTGTGATGTACTGATGTAAGCTATGTTTTACTGCTCCTCAAATCTGAGTAAATGCTATTCAAATTTTGAATTGGTTAGCCAAAATGTGAATCTGTCACAAAAATTAGCTACTCATCAGTTTTTAATTGAACCCTGGTCTGCCTTATACCAAATGGGTTTGCCTCAAGATAATTTAACTTTTAAATTTTATGTTCCAACTCTTTGGAGCTCCAGGATACAAAGATAGCTGATAAAGATTAAACGAGGCCAATCAATTCATATACTACTTACCTGTTAAATCTAAAACATTTAATTGACTGATATTCTTCCATTCATCACTTTGAGCAGCAAGGATTATTTTATGACAGGGCATTTTACGCCCTTGTAATAAAATTACTATATCACTGAAATAAAAAGAGAAGAGAGAGAAATGGGGTTAAACGTCCACTCGACACAAACTGGGTCATTTTGGGACTAACATATGGTTTCATTTTATTTCAATAATTTGCTTGCGCGTAGGGGTCTTTAGCAGTGGGGGGAAACCCACAAGGTTGAGAAGGCGCCCCTATCTCCATGCCACATACGCTGACACCAGGGCTCAAAACCACAGGCGCAAGCCAGAGGTGACCGGCCAACTAGAGGTCAAAGCGCGGCACTCTAGACCACTTGGCTATCCCAACCCCCCAAAATAAAAAGAAAAGCACTGTTTAAAAATAATGAACCATAGACCAGAGGAAGTTCCATTTGTTAAATTTTATAACTGAACATTAAATGTTTTAATAAGCACAAACAGTTTTAAGGGTAATGCCATCTTGGACATACATGTACAATGTATAGATGTACAAAGCAATAATTGTGTTATCTTTTCCATACAAGCCACTTGGAAGCATTGGTAGTTTTACAGTAAAGAAGTAGATACTTCTGAGATATTTCTAAACTTTCTTGTTATTTCCAATGTGCTGAATAAATCATATTTAGTAGTCCCAGATTTGATACTCTTGATAACTCTGATCTAAATATTCAAAATGCAAACTTTTGCGCATATCGAAATTGAAAAAAGCTTTCTGTCACTGTACCATCTACAATAATCACAGCGTGTGTGTGACATTTTCACAATTTAATTGGTGTAGAGACTAGAGACTGATTATTGGAGAAAACTCTGGTAATATACTATTCAAAAAAAGTAGGGGATATTTGATTTTGGGAGCATAATACTAAAATATGCAAATGACTACGAAAAAAGTCACTATAGAACCTAACAGAAGAAACATTTCCAGTTACATGTGACGCCCAAACGCACCAATAGCTACCGCATGGAATGCAGGTGATGCTTGGGATCATCATGGGGGTCCAACCCAAGATTTGCACAACTCTGACTTTGAATGTTACAGTCATTGTGGCATTGAATTCCAGGGTGGAAACATCAGTTTAATTGTTTATGTGACCAGAAAACAAATTTTGATATGTGTCGGATTACCCAAAATGAAAGGTTACGTGCCCTTGGCATGCTACAGATGGGCACAACACAGGCGGTTGTGGCGCGGACGATGAATGTTTCTCAGTCTGTCATAAGCAGGCTATGGTCTAGATACCGTGATACACAATCTGTACAGGACAGACCACGCTAAGGTCGACCAAGGGCGACAACTCAAGCCCAGGATCGATTTATCCGTACCTTGGCCTTGAGAAATCGTGTCATCACAGCAAATCAGATCAGCGCTCGTCTTCAAACAGACACTGGTGTGAGAGTGAGTGGCCAGACGATTCGGAATCGACTGCATAGGGGTCACCTTCGCGCCCGACGTCCTCGCGTGATCCCTTGTTTGAGAGATCATCACATTCAGGCAAGACGTCGTTGGTGTAGGGATCGTCAACACTGGGATAATAGACGCTGGAGCAATGTGATGTTTTCAGATGAGTCAAGGTTCACTGTTGATTTTTTGGACAGACGTAGGAGGGTGTGGCGTCGTCAAAACGAGCGCTTCCAAGACGTTAACGTCATCAGACATGATCGATTTGGGGGTGGTTCTGTTATGGTGTGGGGAGGCATCACTGTTGCTGGAAAAACGGCTTTACATGTTGTTGCAGGGCGTGTTACAGGCCAGTACTACCGGGACAACATCTTGGCAGTCCATGTTGTGCTGTTCGCACGACGTCATGGCCGCCGTTTCATCTTCCAGGATGACAACGCAAGATGTCACAGGGCCAGGATCGTTACAGGTTACCTCCAACAACAGAACATCACCACATTACCTTGGCCAGCACTGAGTCCCGACCTCTCCCCCATCGAGCATGTCTGGGACATGCTTGGACAGAGGTTACGTCAACGTCAACAACGTCCTGCCAATGTCCAAGAACTTGCTGCTGCGTTGCAACAGGAATGAGACAATCTGGACCAAAATGACCTTAGACGTCTCATTAGGAGTATGCCACGTCGGATCAATGCTTGTTTGGCAAACAGAGAAGGATTTACCCATTACTGACTTTGTTGTGATGCTGTGGTAACTTTGCTGTTTGACCCCGGGTATCATTTTACCCTTATAATGGTCAGTCTGTGGAATAAATCGATGAATGTGAACTTCATTTCATTTTGTCATTTGTTTCTTCGTCAGTTTCATTAAGTGACTTTAATAACACTTAAAAATCAAATATCCCCTACTTTTTTTGAATAGTATAATAAAAGTCACAGTGTTAGAAAAGATTTGTATGAATGTACGTGTTGATGGTACAAACCTGTATTTAACATTATTAAAGAGACCTGCTGCAAAAGTTTTAAGTCTTTTGGTATAAATATCTTGTTCTGTTTTTCGATCCATTGGAAATACGTCTAATTCTAATGAAATAGTAGATGTATTCTGTTGTTTGGTCTGATCTTTATTCATCTTTTTAGTTTTACAATCTTGTCTACCATCTCCTTTACCTGTACAAAGATAAATGAACATTTACATTTCAAACAGAACTGGGATAACAATAAATAAATATATCATGTCTTCAATGCTCCCTCCAGGAATACATTCATCAAAAATAAGATATCTGAGCAATTGTACATGTATTTCTCATTTACAAAAAAACAGACATGTGCCTCAAGGCTGATCCAGGTAATAGTCTTACTTGGTAAGTTGTAGACATACAATCGCTTGACTTACAGATGAACAGAGTGCAAAAACAAAATTAAATGTCTAAATGAAGCAATTTTCTTTCCTTGAACATGCCTACTTAGGAACAGTGTGAAGCCATGTGCATTGACAAAAACATGGGCCATAAAGTTGCTAGAGTTTCAATTGAAATTTCTAGATGTAAGGTACCTGAGTCTACAGAGGTTTGTTGAATGTATTGTGCACTGAACAATTTAGATCAAAAGTGATGTGTTGAAGTAAGAGTGTTTGTAGCAAACGCTGTGTTTTTATACATTAATATTAATCACTAGTTTAGGTGTTTGGTGTTATTATTTCCAATTGAATAAAACACCTGATTTAAAAAACGGGACAGTTAGGCATGTGAGAGGCATCGGGACAGGACGACGAAAAGGACCCCCACACCTGGGACTGTCTCGGTAAAAGTATGGTAACCCTATGCACAATTTGCATGTTTAAACAGACAGTTTAAGAGATTGTTCATTGAAATCACCCAAACGGTCTTAACCGGATAGCTTTGGTCATCGTATTCCGCTGCCAATTTTGTCCAACCATGGACTCCTGAGTCGCAGTTTAATTTAGGCAACAATTTCATGGAATAAATATAACAGACAGGTGGACGACAGTGAAAATTGTTGAATTATTAGAAACGTGCTTCAACTTCGAATTCTAATGTATGTCATATTCCTAAAGCAATGGTCCGAGAAATCCATCTCTGCCCATTGCTGGATTGGCTTCTGATTTCTGATACTTGAGTTGAGCTTTGGAGGGATTATAACTTTTCATGTTTATCTAACCCCCAACCCTTCAGAATAGTTTTACCCACTGTCCACCATTTTTACTGCTGATTCAATTTGTAAGTTTGACATGCAAATTGTAAATCTAGCCTAAACAAAGAAAGATATTTTCCAGATCGGTCACGATCTTGTATTGTGCGTCAATAATGGGGAGAAAAGTATTAGAAGAACCTGGTTGCGCCATTTTGTTTGTCACGATTACGGCTACGGTACCGTACTGAGTGATAGTCTGTAGTACTAGTAGTGTCAAAACAAATATTTTTCGAGAGAATCTTTTGCTGTTGATCTAATTTCAAAATGGTGACACAGAAACCAATTTCATTTTATAACCAAGAGTGGTACTGCGTGTATCTTAATTGGCAATTATTCCTTTTCGTTCTAAAAATACGTCGACTGTCCAAGGCCAAGTTGGTACAAGTTCAAAAATTAGATTATGTTGATTGAAAACAGAGTTCTCTCCCTTACACCCAAATGATACCTAACCATACAAACCATATTATGCCTGAGCTATCTATAGTTACGATTTCTCAATGCTATTTCCTCACTGTTTATATATCTTGGGGTTAGTTTCAAAACGCTGGTTTCTTGTTTTCAATCTTAGAAAGAAAGTGAAAAAAAAAAAGTGAAAACTTTGATCAATGGGAGATAACTCTACCCCTCTCTTCCTTTCCGCTTCCTTTAAAGTTATAACTTCCGTCTTCGACTGCAGGATAAAATAGTCGTATTAATTATTGTCGATAGTCCTTAGCTGTCAAATGATGAAGAGAAGCCCTCCACTTTCAACAAGACTTTTGTCATCCTCGGCAAAGCTATCCCAGTGTACATATGAGGTACAACACAACATTTCGGCAATAAGCATTATGAGCCTATAACTAGTATAACGGCCTAGGCCGCCTAGGGCCTACAAACTACAACTATCCCGTATTCGTGTTTTTTTTTTATTAGTTTAGGCAACTTGAAACTTCCATTCAAAACATTTTATTGAAAGGAAATGAAATGGTGTTTAACGTCCTAAGCTACTGTGCTGCTCCGACTGGGATAAAGAAGACGGGCATACACCATACAATGCACTATGATGAGGGAAGTTTTGCCCAGACAGCACCATGGCCATGGCCTACTCTTATTGAATTCCAACTGCCAGGGGATCTTTTACGTGCACACCAATGTATACACAGGACTTCGGTATCTTGGTTTTTCATTCCATTCCTATTGATTAATAGTACAGTGCATGATTCAGATAATGAAGTCTACCTGATGACATGGTAAATTTTACCTGAATGTATGGGAAATATCAGTTTTCTCTGAATTCTGGGAATCAGAGAAAAGGAGTGCTTGTGTTACTTAATGGGGTCATTTCATATGTGGGTGTTTACATAAGGTATATTATGAGGGGGGATTTGACTCAAAAGTCAGTGCTATGCCGTTAGTGCTATTACATGTTCATTGTATTTGTCAGTATTACAGGATTTTTTACTTGTGACTTTGTCAAATTTACACCTTACATTAAACATTTGCAACAATGGACATGTAATAGCACTAACGACATAGCATTGACTTTTGAGTCAAATCCCCCCTCATAGTATATAAGGTAATATTTATACAATAGTCTAATATTGTTTGTATTTTTCAGGTGACATTGTATGGTAAATGTGTTGTAAGTAGAGAAGTTGTACAGAAAAATGATTGTTTAAAAGAGTTTGAGGCATTACGAAATTGTATAAAGAAGGCTGTAAGTTTGTCTAGTAATTCTAATATATTTTATACACATAGAATTATATAAAGATGGGTAAATATATCCCAGTTAACTCTGCATTGACTTATATTATAGATGAAGTTAAAAAATATGACATTCAGAAAAATGTTCTCTGAGAAACTGTCCCTTAAAGCCCCAATAACACTCTTGTTGTAACTGAAAAATATGTCCCAATCTTCATTCAGGTCAACAAATCGTATTATTTTAGAATATCCCAATTAAATGATGATATAAATTTCATCTTAACATACCTAATTTAAAAAATTGGAAATATTCAACCAATTGATTTGAAAAGTCTAACGTAAACCTTTTCAAATGTGACTTGGATTTTAAAATATTTTCGAACCCTCTGGACAAATAAAATAGGTTGTAATGGATAATTTTTTTTTTTCTTTTTTTTTTTTTGTTTGTTTGTACAGCGGTTTGAGATTTTTGGTTTTAATGTAAATCGCTTTATCAAAAATAAATTATTATTATTATTTACACAACAGGTAGGACATTCAAACATCTAGTACTTAGAATAAGGGTATTATTTATTTTCTGGAGCTACCAAGCCAGCAAGAATGTTATTGTCCCTTTAATGCATCGTCTGCTAAGTTATATTATAGCATTCACACAGCAAAGTCAAAGCAGATTGTTCAGATTTTTGCTAATATTATGGCACATTTTTTGACAGGCCTACATCATCACAGTATTAGATAAGGATAACACTGGGATACAAATATTGGGGCATTCATGATATTTTACTAATATTCAAGTGACTGAGATTAATTATAGATGTATACTACATTATCCACTATCGTTGGACTGTAGTAACAGCAGTTTACAACTATTGGGAGAGGTGTCTCATACATCTTCTTGTAATCTGTTATTAATATATAGCTGCATGGTCGAATTGTCTAAGGTGTGTCATTTACTCATTGAGTCAAGTGGCATGGTTTTGATAACCCACTTGTACGTGACAATATGTAGGGTCTCCTGCCAAACTATTAATGGACGTTAAGACCCCATTTCCCTATGTATCTTTAATATATAAGTTTATGAAAAGCAAAAGACTTTAGTTTCATGATTTGTGCCGCATCCTATTGTCATTTAACAATAAAATATGATTTAACTCTCAGCATAGTACTAGTATTAGACTAGGATAACACATGCCATACTGATTGAGTTGTGCAAAAACATTTGTCCTTTTGACTACTTTTTGGATATAACAATGTGACTTACTCTGTAAAATATGGTACTTGACAAAAGAATATGATTCCATATTGCAGTTTGGTTAGAACTAACCACATTACCATTGCACGTAACCAAACATATCAAATCTCAAGACTAACTGGTTACCGGTACAGCAATAATTATGCTTCTTGTTGACTCTCTAGAAATTCTTGGTTTGCTCAGACAAAGCTGCTGCCTGGCACCTTTCCATAATATTTCAAATTTGCAAAAATATAAATGATATGTCTTAATTTTGTAAAATATAAGGATTTGTTCTCCAATGACAATTAAAACTGCCAAAAATATAACATTTAGAAAAAAAATTGTTACCATGGCATTGTTTTAAAATCTTGTATATTTGATTTTCAGGCCAAAAAAAGCAAGTAGTGATATTAAACAAAACCAAAGCAATACAATGACTTGTCGTGTTTGTAATTCTGATTCAATTGTAGAAGATGAAGGAACATTAGTGTGTAGTAGTTGTGGAACTATAGTTGATGCCCAGGTTCTGCAATTAAAACATCGCGTAGATGAAGAGGGTGGCAATAATTATATACATTTTGATGTTAAATTATCAGGGAAGCGAAAATACACTGCAGAACCAGAATGTTTACACAAAGGTCGTCTTCGTACTGAAAATCTTTGTGAACGACTAAAACTACCCAAACATCTGACAGAAGAAGCTTTGCAATATTTTGTTAAGTTGTTTTATATGGATACATTTAAAGCTAAAAAGTCTGATTCGAAATTATGTTTGGCCAGTGTGACAGCTTATATTGTGGCACGGATGCACAATTATCCTGTTTTGATTAAAGACATTCTTTCCCTTCTAGAAAATGACACAGAAAGAGATGTATTTCATGTGATTTTACGAAAAGCAAAATTAGGACTTAATATATTTTTCCCTAGTCTTTCTGCAGAAGAATCAACGACAAGTATTTTGGAAAAATCAAGATTTCCTGCATCACTCATAGATCAAACTATTGAACTAGTCAAAATGTCTTCTGAATTATGGAAACAACACTGTCTTAGGCCAGAAACAGTTGTTGTTGCTTGTGCTCACATAAGTTGGTTAGGTTCAGACCTCTGTGATAATCTTAAATTAACTATCCCTAAATTCTGTGAAAGATTTTTTCTTAATAAGCACAGCAACTCAAGAATTATCAGCATCCAATTGAAAAACAAGTTATGTAAAATGGCCGAGTGCATCCCCTGGGTAGGCAAGGTAACAGAGAAAAAGGTAGCCATGTATTTACCTGATATCATTTCCTATCAGCGAACTCTTTTCAGTAAAGCATTTGATAATGCAGAATTTCTTGAAGAGTTATTTCCCAAAAGACCTAAACCTGACACTCGCATAGTAGAAGAAGAAAACACCAAAATAGATGAAAAAATTCGTAGAGAAAATCCAAAACTTCACTATACTGAGCTTGATGAAGATGAATTTGAGAATGAAATGGACGAATACATTAAAACTGATGCTGAAAGACAATTTTTTGAAGAAATTCAAATTATGAACAAACTGTAACCTTCTTCATATATTTTGTTTATTTAAATTATTGTGTTTATAGTTTCCCCAAGTCCTGTATTTACTGTTGATGAATGGAAAACATTCAAAGGAAATTTAAACAAAAAAGTATTGACAGCAGACATTTTCATACACTTTGGTATGAAACTTAGGGATGACCGGGGTTGTACGGGTTGTGCCTATAAATTGGAAACCAGGTCTATGTTACTCCCTTGTCCTAGATACCCCTATACACCAAATTTCAGTCCTACTGAACAGACAAACAACATTTTGAAATATTTGTATAGATTGCACTTTATTTCCTGTTACATTAAGTTTTGTCCCCCACCTTTCGAAGACTATTAAAATGGGTTCGTCCATCTGTTCGAAGATGAGCATTTTCCGCTTAGGGTAAGCAGAGATAAGCAATTTGATTGGTTGATGCTTTGGGACACGATAACTTTAGTTCTAATTAAGTGAGAGTGATGAAACTTGGTGTATAGTTTCATTACAGTAATACCTTGACTAAGTTCGATAATGAGCATTTTCTGCTCAGGGTAAGCAGAGCGATAAGCAATTTGATTGGTCGAGACTTTGGAACACAATAACTCTCCTTCTAATTGAGTTAAAATGTTTAAACTTGGTGTATATGCTTATTAGGTCAATGCCTTGATGGAGTTCGAAGATGAGCAATTTCCACTTAGGGTAAGAAGAGATAAGCAATTTGATTGGTTGATGCTTTGGGACACAATAACTTTAGTTCTAATTAAGTGAGAGTGATGAAACTTGGTGTATAGTTTCATTACAGTAATGCCTTGACTAAGATTGATAATGAGCATTTTCTGCTCAGGGTAAGCAGAGTGATAAGCAATTAGATTTGCCGAGACTTTGGAACACAATAACTCTCCTTCAAATTGAGTTTAAATGTTCAAAATTGGTGTGTATGCTTATTAGGTCAATGCCTTGATGGAGTTCGAAGATGAGCATTTTCTGCTTAGGGTAGGCAGAGATAAGCAGAGATTTTTATGCCAATACAATGACTGCATTCTCATTCAGTAATGGATTCGACAGTAACACTGTATAGAAACGATTGACTCGGACACGAGGGCCCTTTCCCTTGGCCAGAGGGGCCCTTTTGTGAAGCTTGGGGGCCCTTTTGTCTGCCTTTAGGGTCCCCCTAACTAGGGTACTTTCTTCCATTTTTCTCGTCGGTTTTAGCATTTTTCTTTATAAAACACTTTTGGATGACACTTCGTGCACAGTTTGATTGCTCGATACGTTTGAAAAAAATAAATGTGCAATTAATTAATATGTGTCATCTATTTATTTTGGGATTTCGGCGGGGGACATCAGCCTCACTGTTGGCGTGTACATGTAGTTACTTATATTTTCTTGCTTGTTACTAATATGTACTTAAATTGCTAATTTAACATTTAAGTAAGAAATCAACACTTGATAGTCTTCCGCTATTTAATAAAAGAGACTCATCAAAATCTGTCACAGAGGCCCAAAAATTTGCAAGTCAGCACAGATTCAAGTAAATATATTCAGAATCATTTTTTCATATTAGACAGGCTTATGAATACTTTAATAATAAAACAAACAAGAATTACGACAACATACCTGTGTTATCAATGATAGAGATTGAAGGTGGTGCTGGCTTGTTATCATATTTCTTTATTTCATTGGCAGAGGATGCTGAATTTAGACTATTTTTAATTTATTTCTTTGTAACTACTGAACAGAATTGAATCATTTTTGTACGAATATTCCAAGTACAGATTCAACTTGCAAAGGATTGAAAATCTCTCACAAGGACAGACAATTTCAGATAATTTAAATATATACTTCCTCAAAATACATAATCACTTGGTTGAGAAGGTATCAAAACTACCTGGAAAAATATATTTCTTATAAAAATACATATCTTTCGAAATATGCAATAAAATCAAAAGAAACTACCATTATGTAGTACATGTATATATACATATGCAAGATGATGAGCGGTCAAGCAAATGCGTTGCTAGGTAAAGTGAAGTAACATTGTTTTTTGGCAAAAGTAATATTTATACATAATTATGTGTCAGTGTTTTGTGAAATGATTAAAATCTCTTGTGTAAAAGTCTTACGCATATTTAAAAGTACTTTTTTACTGTGATGAGAGTCTATATTCATGACAAGTTGCATTCAAACATCTGTTATTCTTTATTCAATTTTCAACAGAATTTATTAAGTCTTGTCAAAAATAGTTTGAACACAAAACTATTTCCTTTTTGCTGATTTTTGTCTATACATATTTGTATCTATCACAGAGTTCACTTGCGCAGATTCACTACTTAAACTTATCGGATATTGCGGTTTACGTCGTGCCAAAACACTTGACAAAAAATCATTCATCATTTTAGTTATACCTTCACCAGTTGCTGCTGAGGTTTCATAATATCTGAAATGAAAATGAAAATTAAATGTATATGATATATTTAAAGCTTATTAAAAAAAATATGGGCTTTATGTACAGAACAGACTTAGCTGTTAAAAGTCATAATTTATTGAAATATTTATCTATGATGAGTATCATGTTCTGCATTGGCAGAGAAAGGATATTTAGATTTTCTGGCGTGGTTCCCCCTTGTCAATGATGCAGGACGGAGGGCCTGACAAAGATGGCTGTCTAGTTGTTCAGATGGGAAAAAAAAAACAAGGTCCCATGTACACATTGCCGTGCACATAAAAGATCCCTTGACAGTTGGAATTCGATATAAGAGTGGGCCATAGTGCTGCTGTCCGGGCAAAATTTCCCTCATAGCACACTGTATTTTGAAAATGTTTTAATTTGGACCTTGATAAGATTAATTTTGATCAATCTTTTTGTCATTGATAACACAGGTATGTTGTCCTAATTCTTGTTTGTGTGTTATTAAAGTATTCATAAGCCTGTCTAATATGAAAAAATGATTCTGAATATATTTACTTGAATCTGTGCTGACTTGCAAATTTTTTGGCCTCTGTGACAGAAATGACTCTGTTTTGTTTTACATCAATCTGAAATAAAATTTAAAAATATTTTATTACAATTTACAATTTGTTTTACATCAATCTGAAATATATTTAGAAATATTTTATTACAATTTCACTTATTAGTAATCAGATTTTATGAATATTATATTTTATATGTTTTCAGAATAGAACTTGCATTAATTGGCGCTTTCGTTTTATAGATTTAATTTGGTACAATAAAATGGAATTATGACAAGGATTCAGTGAATTCCTGAATACATATGTGGAGTTTAAATCTACAGTAGTGTAGTTAGTTTTATAATATATTTACAACAGTAAAGTGTGAAATTACTGTACTAACTCCCAGTCCACATTTACATGAATTCGTTGAGATATTATGCAGTTTAAAGGCCAAAGAAATAGCTTACTTTACAAAAGTTGTAAAGTTCAAAATATTGAGATCATCAAAATGATTGGCAACAATGGATAGAATATGATTAGTTTTCAAGATGAATAACTTTACCTTATTGCCAATCAGATAAATTTCTGGATTTCCTGATGCAAAGGACCGAATTTCTCTCAACCATGTTTCTAAACTGTCAAAAGATGACTGGTTATGTACATCAAACATCAGAAAAATGGCATCTGTCAACCCATATAGTTCATTACGAACATCTAGATAATCTGTACTACCTGATAAATCCCATAGATGAACTCGTACTGAAAGATATATAGAGATAATTATATAAAACAGTTTTTATACGCCCACATTGAAATGTGGTCGTATATTGTCGTCGCCCCCGTCCGTCGGTCCGGCGTCCACAATTGCTTGTGGACGCTCTAGAGGCTAAAGTTAATATCCGATTGACTTTAAATTTAAACACAGTGTTTGAGGTCATGAGACGAAGAAGCCTATTGTTTTTCAGCGATTTCCGATAATAACTACCAGAGTTATGGCCCTTGATCACTTCAAAAAATCTTGTGGACGCTCTAGAGGCCAAAGTTAATATTCGATTGTCTTTAAATTTATACACAGTGTTTACGGTCATAAGACGAAGAAGCCTATCGATTTTCAGCGATTTCCGATAATTAGTGCCAGAGTTATGGCCCTTGATCACTTCAAAAAATCTTGTGGACGCGCTAAAAGCCAAAGTTAATATCCGATTGACCTTAAATTTATACACAGTGTTTAAGGTCATAAGAAGAAGAAGCCTATTGATTTTCAGCGATTTCCGATAATTAGTGCCAGAGTTATGGCCCTTGATCACTTCAAAAAATCTTGTGGACGCTCTAAAAGCCAAAGTTAATATCCGATTGACTTTAAATTTATACACAGTGTTTAAGGTCATAAGACGAAGAAGCGTATTGATTTTCAGCGATTTCCGATAATTAGTGCCAGAGTTATGGCCCTTGATCACTTCAAAAAATCTTGTGAACGATCTAAAGGCCAAAGTTAATATCCGATTGACTTAAAATTCATACACAGTGTTGAAGGTCATAAGGCGAAGAAGCCTATTGATTTTCAGCGATTTCCGATAATTAGTGCCAGAGTTATGGCCCTTGATCACATCAAAAAATCCTGTGGACGCTCTAGAGGCCAAAGTTAATATCTGATTGACTTTAAATTTACACACACTGTTTAAGGTCATGAGACGAAGAAGCCTACTGATTTTCATTGATTTCAAATAATTACTTCCAGAGTTATCTCCCTTGATCACTTCCAAAAACCTTGTGACGCTACAGATGCCAAACTTATCATCCGTTTGACTTCAGATTGATACACAGAGTTTAAGGTGTTGAAACGCACAAGTATTTTGATTTTCAATGAATTTTGATAGGAGAACAGCTAAATCCATGATGTTAAATGTTTCCTATACTAATTGATAGCGTGGGGCAAAACTTTATAAAAAGCAAACAAATTCTAATGATTTTCAGATAATTACATAATGAGTTGTTTCATTACCAAAAAAAGTAAAAATATGTGACAACCCTTGTTGACTGCCCGGACGATTTAGCTGCTGTGGGCGTATGTTTCGTTGCCTGGCAACCTATCTTACAATTATAAATTAAAACCTTATAACGTAGAAAGGTGGGGGGATGGGGGGAGGAACTTTCGTTACGCCAATATGTTCTTATCAACCCAGGTACATTGCTTTAAGTTAAAATTTGATATAGAATTGTGTTTTTGTTTCGAAACATTAAACAGCTTGTTTATTTATCTTTTAATCTTATTATTTTTTTTTATTGTGTAGTCAGTTGAAAAAAGAAATATTATCTGCAGATGAAAATAGAACATTTTACCATGGAACCTTAGTGTATGTATAATTTGACCTACAATTCATTAAACAGGCAGGCCCTGTCCCCACTAATTTTACATGAGGAACAAGGTCCTGTGCGAGCACAAAAATCAACATTTATATTGTGGAGGGAGGATTCTCTCTCTCAACACTCAAGCTATTTTGCGCTAGAGTGCATTTGTAGTTTATCTGAGCCACTAGTTGATAATATGTTTATCAGTAATGAAGATCAGAATTAGAACATGAAAATCTGGGGGGGGGGGGCGCATAAACAGGGCTGGTCCATATAGCCCAGAAACTGGTGAAATATGTTCTGGAATTCAGGTTTGTCTAGTAGGGGTGTGGATTTAAGAGCATTTACCTACCTTCAGCACCATTTACATTCTGTATTTTAAAACCATAATCAACACCGACTGTAGGTTGATATCCTGATATAAACTACAATCAAAATGTAATCAAAGACATGCAGAATCAATTAGATATATATAACCCTAATATAGTTCTTTCAATAATATGAGATAAATTAAATACCAAGTATTACATTTTCTAGGCAACATATACAACATGTAGCTTCCTGGTTTACTTAGAAGTTTTATAGATTGGTAAACATATACAAGAAATTCATATTTTACATGAATTTTTATAGAGAATTGGCATAAATATTTCTTAAATCTTTTATAAAATATGTACATGTAAAAGATAATTATTACCGGTACCTTGCTCTCACAGAAATGTTTGACTAGAGATGTTTTCCCGACACCAGCATTTCCAACGCCGACCATCTACAACATATAAAAATATTTACATCGCTAAAAATAGATACATAATGACCCGAAATAGGGTTTAACTTCCGTTTTCCTGCACCAACTATACTAATGAAGACCAGCATGTTATGCAGTGCATGTTCTGTGAGCGAAGTTTTAAATGGGCATTTCTGCTTACTCGTCAAGTGTTGAATACTTTCATGCTAACTACATGAGGGGACCAGGATAGCCAACAACAGGATCAGAGAGAGAGAGAAATGGGGTTTAATGTCCACTCGACACAAACTAGGTCATTTCGGGACTAACATATGGTTTAATTTTATTTCAATAATTCGCTTGCACGTAGGGGTCTTTAGCAGTATTCTTTCATACTAACTACATGAGGGGACCAGGATAGCCAACACCAGGATCAGAGAGAGAGAGAGAGATGGGGTTTAACATCCACTCGACACAAACTAGGTCATTTCGGGACTAAAATATGGTTTAATTTTATTTCAAAAATTCGTTTGCGCGTAGGGGTCTTTAGCAGTGGGAGGAAACCAGAGTGCCTGAAGGAAACCCACGAGGTTGAGAAGGCGCCCCTATCTCCATGCCACATAGGCTCACACCAGGGATCTACACATCAGCCGCAAGCCAGAGGTTTCAGATGACCGGCCAGCTAGAGGGCGAAGCGCGGCACTCTAGACCACTAGGCCATCCCAACCCCCCCAAACACAAGAATCAAACCTGGAACCTTAATCCGGTTAGAATTTTGGTTTGAGTTATTTTTGGATTTCTGTCACTTCCGAATGAATAGAACCTGTTCTGTATTGCCCACCACGGCACTGTCAAAGGAAACCATGCTGGAAAGTTTTGGGGCATTTTTAAGCCAACTACGGAATTTTAAACCACGTAATTACCCCTTCCTCTCTGAGCTAATTTAAAAGACTCCAGATGAGAACACAAATGATGCAAAGAAGATGTTCCTAAATACAGAATCTGAGACAAATCTGGAAATCCATCACTAAGATTTACTGTGTTTATTATGAATATGAATATGATACCGTGCATAAATAAAATTATTAATTTTTTATGGTGAATATTTTAAGATCTATTTTTATTTGGATAGTGTACTTACTTTAACCCATAATAATGATGAGACTGCATTTGTAACATCCTTGGTTAAATGTCCAGGTTTTCTATCCATTTTGCACAGAAACAAAATTTACATCGCAGTCGTGACTGTAACGTTATCTTGTAAATGGATGCTTCCTTAGAGACTGTAAACAAAAAAGTGCATTTTGGGATATGGGAAAAACCCATCTGGGACTAATTATTTCCTGGAAATTCCCTGTGACCTCATTAAATAGGTTCACAAGAAAACGTAAAATGAAACACCTTATCAAAGTTTTGATCGTCTGAAACGTGTCTTTGCAAATAATTATAGAGTATGACTAAAATGCGATAAGTGAAGAGTGTGGGAAAAAACATATTTCAAATCTAGATAGTACTATCGCTGGAACGACTGGGTGGACACGTCGCTTAAGGTTATTTTTAGTAACAGTACATTTTGCGCATGCTTACTTCAATGGGGTTATATACATCCGATACAATGTTCAGGAAACCGAAACGATGTTATTCTTGCCCAAGGCTCTTCTAGTTAGACGAAAATGACGTGAATGAAAAATCGAAGCATTGCGTAAGTAGAGTACCAAAATGGCTTGGTTGACAGTTAGCTATGTTCTCTGGCTTTTGGGCGGCTGGTTTGGGCTGCATCATTTATACTTGAGAAGGGACAAACAAGCATTTGTATGGCTTTGTACATTTGGAGGATGTTTTGGTTTAGGATGGTTAAGAGATTTGTGGAGGATACCAGAATATGTCGAAGACTGTAAAGGAACAGAGAGTAACCGGATAGAATTTCACCAAAGAGTAATGCGAAATCCCAAACCGCCTTTCTCTATAGTGAGATATGGTGGAGAACTTATCATGGGCAATTTATTTGGTTATTTAGTATTAATGACCATGCCTGCAGATTTTGTTAAAGAAGGATTGGGTAAAATATTATCAGTATATTTACCACCACTAGCAGTAGCTATAGGTAAGATTTGTACAAATTGAGATATTACTTGACCAAATGCAACAATCCCTTATTTTTTGGAAAATCATTGAATATATAATTTCCCACATGCATGTATTATACTACCTACTGCAATATTTGTAGTGGTGGTACTTGCCCTGTCCGCTGCTACAATTAATGCACTCTTCAAGGCTTTGCACAAGTAAAAATAGCATCAATTGCAAAATGTTCATCACACATTACAGTTTGCATAGAAATAAGTAATTATGTTACAAATAGTGAAGAGGGAAGAGTAGAATACTGAAATCTTAATCTTACCTTACCTTACTGAACAGTTTTTCTATATTTTTGAGGTGACATGAAATCACGTGCATGTTTTAATCCTGGTTTCATGGCCATTTTGAAAATGAGATAAATATCGCGTAGCCATTGGATTTTTATTAAATTTGTGAATTGATCTGGTAAGGTTTCATCTTTATTTCAGTGGTAATTAGTTTATAATTATATGTTATATGCAGTAGAGTATATTTTGGGGTTGGTCATGGCTGGTGTAATTGGAAATTATGGGAGTTATAGGCCAGTAACTTTTTTGTAGTCAAATAGCTGCAAAATTCCCTTGAAAGAGTCCTAAGAACAATCCACTACTGTGACTGTAGCAAGGCGGAAGACATCAGTAGTGGAACCATTTTCTAGTATACTGTGTCACAATAAAATGATCTTCCAAACTGCATTTGATTTTTGCATTGTCCCTTCTGCTTGAAGTTCAGACACTGCCTTAAGATCTGGGAAGAGAGGATTAACACCACACGAAGGGCATATAACTGCAATTATAATCCAAGTTGTGTAAAGCAGGGCTTATGTCGACTTTGCAACCCAAAGCAACTAGTTGCAGTCAGTTGCAAGAGTGCTTATGTCGATCATATCAGCAACTGAGGACAACTGGGAGCAACTGAATTCGGAGCGCTTATGTCGACTTGGAACTGATAGCGATCACACTTAACACGTGACTGTTAATTTATTCATCATGTGATCAACAAAATGGCGAATAACTTAAAAGAAGCAACACAAAGGCATGGTCGGTCTTACTACAATTCTATTAGTATATTATTGTCGACATCATCAACATTTGAAAAGTGGGTGTCTTTGTTCGCTTCCATTTGCTTATTTATAAAGTCGCAAAACACATGTTTCTTATCACGTGATGTTATTTCCATGGAAATGAGTTGACTCCAGTTGCAAGAACGCTCATGTCGACTGCAACTAGTTGCAACGAGTTGCAGAAAGTTGAACATGTGCAACTGACTGCAACTGGTTGCAACTGACTGCAACTAGTTGTAAGAGGCGCTCAGGTCGACTTTTTTCAGTTGCATTCAGTTGCTTTCAGTTGCTCCCAGTTGCCGAAACGCCAGTTGCTTTCAGTTGCAAGGTCGACATAAGCCCCCCTTAACTCTTCAAATAAAATTTACTATGTATGCCAACTATCTGATAAGAGCGTATACATGTATATATATATATATAGTTCATGAATACTAACAGATACATTTTCCATGTAATATGACTTCTACTTTAACTTGCTCTTTTATTTTCAATATGATTCAAACTTGTTGCAATACACTGTTTAAAAAACCTGTTATAGAAACATCTGTTACAGAGATTATATTATATTAGGCAGTATTGTGATTGTTAGAAATTATTATAACAGTGATTTATTCCATGCATGATTAATGAAATATACTGTATATATGAGAATATTTAATTTGTATAAAATTAATAACTACATCTATTCTAGGTTATTTATTACATGCATGATTTCTGTCTTCATTAGTCCAGCCTGGGGCAGAACAGTAGGACGTTAAACTCCATTCCATTTACATGCATGATTTATTAAATATTCAAATGATGATATGTGTGATTTAATTCTAGTGTACTGTTAATTGATATTGTAAAATTAAAGGGCCAATCCTGATAATATTTTGGAGAATAAAATTGCTTAATGTTGTGTTAAAATCCTCAGTATACGTGGTATATTTTCAAATAACTTAAACCTGTCAGTCTTCATCTGGAAATGGAGATTGATGTCCCAAACTGTATTATGCAGTGTCTGTATAAAACTAGACTTTTATTTTTAAAAAAATAATGTGTAGGTGAAATTTACCTTTCGTTATAAAGTAAACCACATGAAGGAATGGGAATCGATTATCAGGTCACCCAAGGTAGAACTGTCCCGAAAATCTTAAAAGGGTTAGTGTCCGGATAAGCAGTTTTGACGTTCACGTCAAAACACACAACAGTGTAAATACACCATTCTTCTATATTGTGGCGCTTAAATTTCATACATACTCAGACTTCTATTTTTGAGACTCTGTCCAAATCGAATTGTCACTTTAATCTACAAGTGTAAGTACTGAGAGATTTAATAATGATCATAATTTTCTAGAAGTCCCTAAGCTGATATGATTGATTCATTCATTTCTTGTTCGGGGCATAATTAGATCATTTATCCGACCCATAAATTATATATTTCTGCTAATGACCAGGAAGAATTTAGTTATTACAAGCCTGCCAGCTTAGTCATAAATCCATACTTATTAGAATGACATTTTAGCCAATAAGACTTGAACATGAATGATTTTAGTCACTTCACCGTGATGTTACTATGTGTGCAAGCTTTTGTTCATTCGTGAGGCTTAGCATCCTTTTCCATCGAGGGTGATATCACAGACAAGAATGTGGGGAAACTGACCGTCTTTTACCTAGTTAGTATTAAGGTCCATTAGGTCACATACTGCATCCTGAAAACATATTCCCAACTAAGTATAACATTTCTGACCACCCAGAAAACTAAAATCATAGGTGATTACAATTCCATATTAAATATCATATGCAAGAAATCTTATCAACTCAAGTTTAAAAGACATCTGTTTATTGTTGGTATGTGAAGAGATATTGGCTGTATTGTATGCAGTATAATGTAGATAGTATATATCCTGAACACGTGTTTTCCTTATCACTAAATGGTCACTGCAATGTACTAATAATGGCAGTATTTTTAGACTTGTAATTGAATAGTGTTTCTCATGCTATCAAGATGTTGTATTCCCTGTAGTTGGGTAGAAATGGTTCCACCACTGATGTCTCCCTTTTGCTCCAGTAGTGGATCATTCTGAGGACTTCCTTTGTGCAGGTTTTGTAATCATTTGTTTACAAAATAGTTACTTACCTATAACTCTCTTAATTTCCAATTACAATGAACCCAAACTGTACTGTATATACAATAAACCAATTCCCATTGAAATAAAGGTGAAACAATACTACATAAATTTGTGATTTAATAAAACCCAAATGTCTGCACAATATTTTTGTCATTTTTAGATTGGCCACCAAATCAGAATTAGAACATGACACCTTGAAAATGTAGAAATATTTTTAACAGTGACCTCTTTGATTAAATTTCCATTTACTTTTGGCTACCCCCTGATATGGTTTTAGATGTGACTGACAAAATGTCAGGCACTCATGAAATATTACCTGACATTTTCAACTAAGTGCCGGACATCTATTTACATGTGTAATATAAATAAAAAATACAAATCAGTGCCGGACAAAATGACAGGCACCAGAGGTTTTGTGCTGTTTAGTTTATTTTAAAAACATTGAATTCCTATTTCAGGTGTTTATTTAGTTGGAAATATTGGAAGAGAAAAGGTGACCTTCAAGTCTTGTGTTATTGGTGCTTATTGTGGTGTCCCATGGCTTATTAAAGACTGTAATAATATTGCAGTGGTACCACTTCTTTCTGCATTTGCAGCCAGATGGAAGGGAGTATCATGGCGGCTACATAGAGAGAAACAACAGAGACTACCTTGGCGGTTGTTTAAATTTGGAGTTTTAACAGGACTATATTATTCTCTATGGATTAGTGCCATTTATTTTAATGGTACAATCACAACTAAAGATGAAGAAACCGTAAGTGAAAATTGAGTTGAAAATTGTTGAAATACCTACATACCTTACTACATTATTATAATGAATATGAATATTCTCGTAAAAAATAATATGAGCTCAATGTCATTAGGAGTAGCATTGCAGAGTCCAAAGTTAGCGCATGGTCAGAAATGTTTGCAGTGTCACCAATTTGAAAAACAATAATTTTGCGAAATTCCCCCCCCCCCAAAATGTAATGGTTTCACAAATTAAAAAAAATTCAATGTGAAGAGTATTTTAGTTTTTAAAACATGGATTTTACAGAATATATATAACACGTATGTCCATCCTTTTGTATTATAAATAAGACTCTTGGTATTCACATTGTTATGGTGCACATAAAGGTCGCTGCGGTTCCAGGGTATCTGACCTATTGGGAGGAAGACATTGTACATGTTCACAGCTGTTGCACACATGCTTATAGAAGTGCCCACCTGGTTTTAAAATGTTAAAAGCGTTGCATGAAATCTCACTAAGCAATTTTTTAAAATATATATTTTACCAGGTCCTAATAAGAGATGCAGTAAATAATTTCTTTAAGTCTCCTGCGTGGGCTGAAACTAAAGATTCACTTTGGAAACTATATGATTTTTATAACATTCATGGCTGGCATAAATTGTGGGAAGAATTGGTGGAAGTATTTGATCCTGTTGGAGAGAAAAATGCATACAAGGTGAGAATAACCCCCATTACACTGATTTCTGTGTAAAGCTAGCTTACCGCAATAAAATGACGCTATTAAGCCAGCTTTTAGAATAAGATACAGGGGCATGTTTAGTAGCACTGTGAAACAGATACTGTTCACTTTTACCTAGGTTTTTATCCCAAAGCTCTCAGGTCGTTTTGGTATTTGTATGAATCGGACTGTAACTTCAGGTATTATTGTATTATGGCCCCGGATTGTATGGAAGGTCATGGTTTTGGCTTGTGAACTTTTTAGCAGGGCACAATTTTTATCCAATATTAATAAAACTTAAAATGTATGTTTACACATGTAACCCAAGTATGGTTGCCTGTAACTATTGGCGCATATCAGATGTTAACTTCCGCAATTATGGCCCCAGATTGTATGAAAAATCTTTTTTTTTAGCCAAGTCTCTGTCCGTCTCTTTCAAAATGTTGATGTATCTTGGAATACAACTGCTTGTGACACAGGGATCGCGGTGACTAAGTAGGTAAGATGCTGGGTCGCTAGTCTGGAGGTCGGGTTTTCGATGCCTGCATTAGGCAAAAAATTTCACCCAGGTTTTCCAGCATGGTCCCCCCTGACAAGGACAGCTGTCTAGTCCTTCACATGGTACAAAAAACTAAGGTCCCATGTACTCATTGGCATGCACGTAAAAGATCCCTTGGCAGTTGGAATTCGATATAAGAGTTAGCCATAGCACCACTGCCCGGGGAAAAGGTCCCTCATAGCACACTGTATGGCAATGCCAGTCTTCATTAGCCCAGTTTAGGAGCAAAACAGTAGGAAGTTAAACCCCATTTCATTTCATTTGCTTGAGACACTAACCGTTAAGTTATACAACATTCTACTGTTCCATTATGTAGCATTCCCATACATTTACTTGTGGTCTCTGCCTTTCACACTCAAATTTTATTTTATTTAGATAGGATTTTTTGTTAAATTTCAGGTTCTGGGGGTAACACCTGAAACGAGCCAAGAGGAGATAACTGCTAAATACCGTAAACTAGCCAGACAATGGCACCCTGACAAACATAAAGATCCTGCCAAGAAAGCGGAGGCACAAGAAAAATTTATAGAGATTCAAACTTCTTATGATATCCTCTCCAAACTTAAGACAAGAAGAGCACGAAAAAATAAAAAATCTGCTAAAAATCCAAATCACACCGAATTATAATGTATACATCTGAGTGATAATTGTAAATGGTATAAATACTGCCTACTATATAGTTTGTATTGATCTTTAGAAAAATTTACCTTTCTGTCAATTTATCTATGTAATAAATATTTTTGGGGAAAAGTTTTGGTTAATAAAATAATTTATAAATTGTTCAGTGAGAGCCTGTGTTTGAAAGGGAACATCTTTTAAGTGCATAAGTGTAGATGTATTATCTTGCCAATAATAAGGCTCCCGATAAGCTCTTTTTATCTGTTCTGTTATTATTGTTATCAAAGAAGTAATTGTACTTACTTTTGTGTTTATGCAATACTCTTAGCAGGTATATTTCCTCAACTATTTTATAATATTCCTGGAATTTTTCATTTAATGTTGGTTGCATAGGAATTTTAGTTGTACATTCCTTGTGTAATTATTCGAATTATGGATAATATTTTTTAAATTGATACGGAATATTTTAAATTATTTAATATCAGTCGTAAATGTAATAAATTTTATGCTTTTCAATTGAACTACCAGTGCCAGTGTGTACGAAATGCCATATAGTATTGCACCCAGAGGTAAAAGTAGTATGTTGTATAGGCTATAATTTCCCAGGACCTGTGTTAAATGCTACAAAGCTATGCACTTTTGATATATGTTGCATCTTTTTTACAGTAAATTAAAACTTTTAGTCAAGTCAGATCTAAATATGACATTCCACTCGTTATATAAGGATAAGTTTGACTAGATCTATATAAAGAGGGTTTGAAATCGGTGTGTAATAATAAATGTAGTTTTCTTGTCAATATCTAGGTCATTGATATTTTGTAATAGATGTTAATTCTTAGTGTTTTGATAATCTATGCAATTATATTCCATCCATATACCATCCAAGGGGTAAGATATAGATCATGTAGAATGCAAATGGAAGACTTAATTATGAAATTCCAAAAATATAATGTTTTAGGAAAGAAAATTTAAATATTTTATTTTAAAATGGGTGTAAAATCAGTTAAATCACATGTTGTTAGTTGTGTAATTGTCTTTTATAGATGTTACTTCTGATTTGTTTTAAAAAATATTTTTTTTCTTCTATGCAATTATATTCCATCCATATGGTAAAATATAGAATCCAATTAAAATTCACTATAATATATTTTTTTCATTCCTAAAAACAGAAAACCACTATTTTTTCTAAAAGTATTATGCTTTAGTAACTTATAAAAATAAATTAATATATAAATTTTGTATTTTAAACATATCAAGGGGGATATTAAAGTAGTTTACAAAAAAAATATGAGTGTAATTAATATTTTGAAGCAATGTATCAAGATGGCAGACATTGCGCACCACTGACATGGAGAAACCACATCGAAAATCCCAAATTTTTATTGTACTGACCCAAACCTGCAAATATATTTAAAAATTGTGACGTTTTAGAATATAATCTTGCATGTCAAAAAACTATTCAAAATACATGTCCTGAGAGAGAAATGGAGTTGAAACTTGAATGTCCATTAAACTCAAACAAAGTTGATTTGGGACTAGCAATGGATCTATATTTTAACTATTTTTATCTGTTCTGTTATTATTGTTATTAAAGAAGTAATTGTACTTACTTTTGTGTTTATGCAATACTCTTAGCAGGTATATTTCCTCAACTATTTTTCAATATTCCTGGAATTTTTCATTTAATGTTGGTTGCATAGGAATTTTAGTTGTACATTCCTTGTGTAATTATTCGAATTCAATGTGTAAAACATTCATTTAACAATGAATTTTAATTTAAGTAGCCATCAACATTAAAGTGACGGTATTACAAATAATCTAACCAACAGCATCGCAGTTCAAAATTGACCAATATCCCAATGGTTATGGCAGTTTGATGTTTACATTAGTTTGTATTGATTTGACACCACCATCTTTATTCCTCTTATTTCTCATTTGTATCTTGATTTGTATCCACTTATGATATCTAATTTGCATGTTTCAATTTAATCATCCAAATATCTATCTAAATATTACATTTCAATCTGTATCTTTGTTAACTTAAATTATTGAAATTGTTATTCGACATATGACATGTTTTAATGATAATTGTTAATGATATTTTGATGAATTGATTTTTGTCTATTAAGAAATTTGAATATCTGTTTTAAAATCAGGACATTATTGTTTTTGAAAGTATTATCAGCTTTATGGAGCCTATTATTATTTAATGGAAATTTTATTAGAACTCATTATGATTATTTTATTTATTATGCTTAGGAAGTTGGTTGTTATAATTATCATAGACATTATATGTGCTTCATATATCTTTGTTTTAGTTATATATTTTACTGTAAAACAATAAATTAATGTGCCATGAAATATTTGTTACTCGTCACTTGAACTAAACAAAATGTCCGACTTCAGTTGTCAGATAATGACATTATTTTTATTCTATCAATAGTAATTAATCATTGTTGATTATTTTATTGTTTTGATGATGTTGTGTATGACAATTAAAAGAAGCAAGTCTATATGACGAGGCGAGGCATGTCGTATAACTGAAGAGTAGTAATAGTATTCATTATACATATAAGTGTAATATATAAAAAACAAAAAGAAGAGAGTGAGGAGTAACTGTGTGGCACTAATGAATTAGTTTGTATATAGTTTAGGCTTATCAATATGAGAATACATACATGTACAACAGGGGGTCATTATGTTTTACAATACTGCTGATTTATGGGGTATCTATGCAATACATTATTTGATTTCAATCAAATAATATTTTTTAAATTGATACGGAATATTTTAAATTATTTAATATCAGTCGTAAATGTAATAAATTTTATGCTTTTCAATTGAACTACCAGTGCCAGTGTGTACGAAATGCCATATAGTATTGCACCCAGAGGTAAAAGTAGTATGTTGTATAGGCTATAATTTCCCAGGACCTGTGTTAAATGCTACAAAGCTATGCACTTTTGATATATGTGTCATCTTTTTTACAGTAAATTAAAACTTTTAGTCAAGTCAGATCTAAATATGACATTCCACTCGTTATATAAGGATAAGTTTGACTAGATCTATATAAAGAGGGTTTGAAATCGGTGTGTAATAATAAATGTAGTTTTCTTGTCAATATCTAGGTCATTGATATTTTGTAATAGATGTTAATTCTTAGTGTTTTGATAATCTATGCAATTATATTCCATCCATATACCATCCAAGGGGTAAGATATAGATCATGTAGAATGCAAATGGAAGACTTAATTATGAAATTCCAAAAATATAATGTTTTAGGAAAGAAAATTTAAATATTTTATTTTAAAATGGGTGTAAAATCACATGTTGTTAGTTGTGTAATTGTCTTTTATAGATGTTACTTCTGATTTGTTTTAAAAAATTTTTTTTTTTTCTATGCAATTATATTCCATCCATATGGTAAAATATAGAATCCAATTAAAATTCACTATAATATATTTTTTTCATTCCTAAAAACAGAAAACCACTATTTTTTCTAAAAGTATTATGCTTTAGTAACTTATAAAAATAAATTAATATATAAATTTTGTATTTTAAACATATCAAGGGGGATATTAAAGTAGTTTACAAAAAAAATATGAGTGTAATTAATATTTTGAAGCAATGTATCAAGATGGCAGACATTGCGCACCACTGACATGGAGAAACCACATCGAAAATCCCAAATTTTTATTGTACTGACCCAAACCTGCAAATATATTTAAAAATTGTGACGTTTTAGAATATAATCTTGCATGTCAAAAAACTATTCAAAATACATGTCCTGAGAGAGAAATGGAGTTGAAACTTGAATGTCCATTAAACTCAAACAAAGTTGATTTGGGACTAGCAATGGATCTATATTTTAACTATTTTATGGCAAGCATGGATCTTGGGCTGTGGAAGAAACTGGAGAACCCATGAGGTTAGGTTTTCAATCAAAACCACAACTGGTGATTTGAAGTAGCAATTACTACTGTCATGGGGCAAGGAATAGCAGATAGGTATAACAATCACCCAACATTTGCAACATGCACATCAGACCACAACTTCTTGGGTTATGATTCTGCCCTTATGCAATAATGAGATGTGCAATATTTTGGTTCTATTAAAGATGCTTATTTAGACATTTATTCACACACTAAGCCCATACCAACTCCCTAGATCATCACAGTTGGCTTAGATCTTGAATGGATTGCACAGGCAGATCTGGTGGGAGGCACACTAGGCACACGTCCCCCTAGCTTGATTTCTGACTGAAAATGTCCTATTATAATTCATTATTATATTCCTTGTCAAAACTTAATACACTTTTAAGTTTGGTGAGAATAAAGTAATTTGACAGAAATTTTCACTATATTCATTTTTCATTATCTATTAAAGCAAGTACGACTCGCTCTTTATCTAAATCTTACATATTAATGCATTCACACAATTTTGTAAAGATAACTGGAATAAATCCTGGAAAAAAAACCATAATGGAATGGATGGAGCCTATTTCTATATACGGGTACCTCTTCAAGTATGAAAAAAATGTACAGAAATAAAAGAACATGTTCCTTTAAGAGAGAATCAAAGAAAATTAGACGTCCATTTTCCAAAGTATATAAGTGTTTTCAGTAAATCATCAAAATGGGAATTAAAATATCCGTCAAATAGCTTTGTGTCTTTTCCTATTTGGAGCTGATTGTAGACAGCATAAAAAAGTTTTGCATAAGTCAAATCACTTTCATATTCTGAATTCACTAGTTTTCTTAGTTTGTGTGGAACATCAGGGTCATCCTCTTTCAAATCACCCAATGAAGTAAATGGTACCCACATTGATTTTGCTGCTTTTTGGTTTATATGCTGCAAAAGCGTGTATTCCAAATCATGTCTTGGGAATCATTACTCCAATCAACATGAAATTTAGAATATCAGCCTTGTCAACCAGTAGGAGTATATAAATTATAGGAAAATGGAAGTGGATGTGGTTTACTTTTTTGATTTAAAGGAGGGCGATTTAACACAGAATTACTAATTAGTAGTCCATTTTATTTGACAGAAATGCATATGACTACGATTTTGAACAAAATGATGAGTTGGAAATCCTCCAACCATTGGCATAGAATAATTTGCAACTTAATGGTTCATGCATTCTTGCATACCGAACAGTTGAGGGGTAATTTGAAGGAAATAACTGGTAAATAAATTTTCAATTTACATTACAAAAAAACAAATACATTGAATGTTACAAATATTTTTTTTTATATCATTTAATGATTATTATTGGAGAAGACACCAACAGAAAGATGAAAGGCATATAGCATTCTAATAATTTAATTTATCATACAAAATATATAACATATGAACAATGAACATTTACACATCAAAATACCACCAAATATACACTCTAGTGTTGATATAAGCATTCTCGAACAATTAAAACAAAATATATATATCTTTATATAACATACAGTAAATGATTTAACCCTTGATCCGGACTATTAGAGCTTTTCTTGGCTACAGTCAATTTTTCTTTTTTGAATAAAGCTAATCATAAAAAGGCATTATTTAATGACTAGGTACTTGTATAACAAAGGAAGAGTTAAAATGTCTCCTAGTAGACCCATATAAAAGCATTCTTGGGGTTGTTTTACAAATTTGACAGAGAAACTATGCAATAATAATTTTTGAAAGTTCTTAAATAATAATTTGGATTTCAAATCCATGTCATGTATTTTAATTATTCAAGGTCATAATTGTCTCCTTAACTCCTACCTACATACTTACTCATGATGTATAGATTATATATCATACCAAGATAATAAGACTAACTGAGATTTATTTAACATTAATGTTCACCAGATTAAATGAAGAAGTCATTTGTATTGCCACACATACTTATTCACTTCACTGATATTTGTTGATTAAGTCTGTGTAGTTTGTCTAATTGGGGTCTTTTTTGTGTGTTATAAATATGGTCTTCCTGCACTTACTATTAGCACTATACTGATAATGAATGATTGATATATTAACAACAATGGTTATATTATAAAGCATCATGAATAATAATATGCAAGAAACGGGCAAATGATGTCAAAGTAAAAACTATTTCTAAATGAGTAAAATTTCAATGACTTTTAAATTAAAAATGTCTTTGACAAATTGAGTTTCTATAAAAATACAGGAAACAAATTAGTTGGTTATATTGAGATCATCCATTTTTCTTCCATTTGTATTCCGAAATAATGTCAGGCTTGATAGAAATATAATCCTTGAGTGGCATTTAGCGATTGAGTACATTAGAAAAACAACACAATTTATATGGAAATAACAATCACTGGTTTATACACACAACATTTCAACAAGTATCCTCTTGTTATCAAGCACAAATGATGTGGTTGTACTTGATAACAACAAGAGGACAAGAGGATACTTGTTGAAACGTCATGCTATATGTGTATAAACCAATGATTGTTATTTCCATATAAATTGTGTTGTTATTTTCTCTGATAGAAATAATAAGATAATACTCTTCTAAGCTTATCAATTAATATTCATTGATAAAAAAAATATGGTTTCTTTGGGTACGGTTTCTAGACAACTGTTTCATAATGTGAACATAAACATTTTCCACACAGGTTTAGGATTGACATTGCAAACTACCTACAAATTAAACAATATTTAATAGTTACAATATTGTCATAAAATTTTATCTTCCAGACATATAGAACCACAACAGTTTTCATTGCTTTCAAATGTTTAAGCATGCCGACACAACCATTGATTTTATAATAATTGCTATAAGATAATCTATTCATTTTTAACAAAAGCACTGTCACTGTGATCAAGTAATGTTTCTTACAAAATTAGTCTTTTAAAACATAGTTTATAAATTAATTTTTTGAAGAAGAAATGCCCTTTTTTAATAGTATGCGAATGTCTTTACAGCACACCATTTGGTATTTATTTGTTTAAACTGTACAATATACAACCTTTACTGAAGCAGTTAATTCAACATCTTTACATTATATACAATTAGTACATTTACAATATTCTGAAAAACCCATCAATATTTACTGATGAATCATTCTAGATCGGATTCAGAACAAGCTAATGAGTATAAGCAATTTACCTTATATTGCCAATATGGTAACAGAGCTATCAAAAGATAGGCTGGCACTGCCAGACAGGATACGCCCACATTTTCGAGAGATGGATAGAGAACAAGCAATACCGAAAGTGATTTTTCCTACATCTTTAAGTCCTGTATTTCATATTGTATTGGGAGCAGCCATTTAGTTGGTCAGTTCCAGTCTGATATTCATGAAATTCGAAACCGACAATGATTATGGTGTGACGGTACACAACCTAGAAATGTGACTTTTCATCAAAATCGGATAAGAATTGTGACCTGTAGAGAGTCCACAACCATGATATACCATATTTTTATACTATTCGCGTACAAACAACGACCATTTCGTCCGGCAATTTTTGTATGATTTTCACGAAATTAGAACTCAACCTTCCTAATCAAAATCGAATTAAAATTGTGACCTATACAGGGTCCACAACCATGATATACCATTTTTTTAACAGTATTCGCGTACAAACGGCGGCCATTTTGTCTGTCAATTTTGGTCCGATTTTCCCGAAATTCAAACTCAACCTTCCTTACAGTGTAACGGTGATATAATCAAACGTTTTTTTAAATTGGATAATAATTGTGACCTCCAGAGGGACCACAAGCTAAAGAAAGGGGGATTTGCGTATAACCAGGGGCCATAATTCAGGAAGTTACGATCCGATATGCGCAAATATCGAAAAGAACCAAGATCTTTGGGTTATAACCATGAATTTCAAGTTTGATCAAAATCGAATTAAAATTGTGACCTTTACAGGGTCCACAACCTTGATATACCATTTTTTAACAGTATTTGAGTACAAACGGCGGCCATTTTGTATGGCAATTTTGGTCTGATTTTCCCGAAATTCGAACTCAACCTTCCTTACGGTGTAACGGTAATATAATCAAACGTTTTTTTAAATCAGATAATAATTGTGACCTCCAAGCTAAAAAAAAGGCGATTTTGCGTATAATCAGGGGCCATAATTCAGGAAGTTACAATCCGATATGCTCAAATATCGAAAGGAAGCAAGATCTTTGGGTTATAACCATGAATTTCAAGTTTCATCAAAATCGAATCAAAATTGTGACCTCCACAGGGTCCACAACCTTGATATACCATTTTTTAACAGTATTCGCGTACAAACGGCGGCCATTTTGTATGGCAATTTTCGTCCGATTTTCCCGAAATTCGAACTCAACCTTCCTTAGGGTGTAACGGTGATATAATCAAACGGTTTTTTAAATCGAATAATAATTGTGACCTCCAAGCTAAAATAAAGGCGATTTTTCGTATAATCAGGGGCCATAATTCAAGAAGTTACGATCCGATATGCGCAAATATCGAAAGGAAGCAAGATCTTTGGGTTATAACCATGAATTTCAAGTTTCATCAAAATCGAATCAAAATTGTGACCTCCACAGGGTCCACAACCTTGATATACCATTTTTTAACTGTCTTCGCGTACAAACGGCGGCCATTTTGTATGGCAATTTTCGTCCGATTTTCCCGAAATTCGAACTCAACCTTCCTTAGGGTGTAACGGTGATATAATCAAACGGTTTTTTAAATCGAATAATAATTGTGACCTCCAGAGGGACCACAAGCTAAAGAAAGGGGGATTTTGCGTATAACCAGGGGCCATAATTCAGGAAGTTACGATCCGATATGCGCAAATATCGAAAGGAACCAAGATCTTTGGGTTACAAACATGCATGTCAAGTTTCATCAAAATCGAATCAAAATTGTGACCTCCACAGGGTCCACAACCTTGATATACCATTTTTTAACTGTCTTCGCGTACAAACGGCGGCCATTTTGTATGGCAATTTTCGTCCGATTTTCCCGAAATTCGAACTCAACCTTCCTTAGGGTGTAACGGTGATATAATCAAACGGTTTTTTAAATCGAATAATAATTGTGACCTCCAGAGGGACCACAAGCTAAAAAGGGTGATTTTTCGGACAATCAGGGGCCATAATCCAGGAAATTACATTCCGATAGCCGCAAATATCGAAAGGAACCAAGATTTTTGGGTTACAAACATGCATGTCAAGTTTCATCAAAATCGGTTCAAAATTGT